>OX421973.1:32221665-33443558 GCA_949128135.1 Parasteatoda lunata | reverse complement strand
AATGCCGCTTGAAGTAAGTTTTTAATATTAAAAAATTAGACGACAAACGCTTTTGATTTTCACAAAAGTGTGGCTTTTATCCTAGTTTTTACGAAATTTTAGAAATAAAAATAGAGGGCGCTGATTAAAGATAGACTAAATTTGACCTAACAGTCACGAGTAACTGTTGTAAACTCTCAGCAATTGTGAAAATAACACATTATTCTCAAAAAGACATCCTTTCATATGAAGATGGAGTCTTTGAAAAATATAGATTTTTTATAAAAACGTTAATAGAAGTCATTTTTAACATTCCTTATAATTTATGTTTAATGAACGCTCCTTTTCTTAGTTGCCCATGCTTCGTTTTTCTAGGTTACGTTTTATTTGGAATATTTTATATTTAATTATAATTATTATTCTAAATAATTTATATATTTTTTACGGTTTAAAGAACAATTGACTCCTAAACAACCAGCCTGAATGGAAGACTGTTCGAAATATTACAAGGAGCCATCAAGTTTCACATGGAAACGATTTCTCAAACTTTTTTTCAGCCATTTTTTTTACGTTCTGAAAAATATTATAAAGTCAATTTGTGGAATAAAAATTAAACCATTTATATTAAGGCAAGATAAAAATTAAGCCAGATTATAACCATTTCCGTCAAATATTAAGAATTTCTTTAATTTAAACGTAAGTATTTCTAAATGACATTAATTCTATACGAAATACCTTTTCATCCGAATGTGAATACTTGATGCTCAATTCGAAAATAAAATTTTCCTTAAATTTTTTTTATTCAAAATCTGTTCTAAACTAAAAAAACGAAGCTTTTACTGGTTTATAAAACTTTTTAAAATCAAATGCTTTAAAAAGGACATTGAGTTTCACTTCTGTAAACGATTATCTCAGATTCTTTTAAAGTTAGGTCAAATAGCTAATGAAAACATAATCTGAATAACTTTTACTCTAATGATCAGATTTTCACTCACCAAGTACCAATCTTAAAGGTTGAAAGAAATTATCTCAAATATGCGAATTATTTAGTACTCTCTTTTGGTTTATTTACAGATTGACACAACCAAAGTAACAACCTTCTGAATAAGCATACTCTTTTCTTGACTGTCAATGATTCTAGACCATCATAATTTTGCCGCAATCTGAAAAATATGGCTCGAAGAGTTCAGTTAGAACCGATTAGAACAGGATTTACGTTCCATGCAGAAAACTCCCGGATGTCATGTTAACACCGAGACACATTTTCTAGTGCCCAGCACTCACACCACATGTTCTGAAATTGGGAATGAGGATGTCTAAGATTTGTTCTCTAAAGTCAAGAGGCACCGAAGCTGACGGCCACAATTGTAAGGGCTTTCGAAGTCCATTAAAAATCCATGGGAACAAAAACAACAACAACAGTTTAGTCAATGGTCAGAATTTTTGCACCGTTTTGTTAAATTCACTTTTTGCGTATTTCACAATCTCAAATGAATCAAATTTTTATTTCTCCAAAACTAGTTCAACAACAACCTTCAAGTTTTGGATTTTGTCATTTAAAATAATTATAAATTGGTTTCGAAATCCGGCAATGGATGGTCAATACGAAATTCGAATCCGACTTGCACCAACCACAGGGCTGACGTAAAATATCCTCAGCGGTAGATGAATTATGGGTTAAAGTTCCCTTGCCGTCAGGCTAACCGTGGAAGTTTTCCTCTCCATGTAATGCAAATGCGGGTGTGTTCCATCAAAAAGTCTTTCACGAAGGAAAATTTTTCCCAATACTTGATCCAGGAGTTCCCTTGTCTTCTGGCTTGGGTTCAGAATTGCAAGGCGATGGAGTTGAACACTAGTAGCCGTAAACCCAAAAATTGGATCGACTGTTCAACGACGGATATAAAATTAAACATAAAACAAATATACTTTTTATCCTCTTTTTTTTTAATTTTTACTGATGAACCGATGATGGATATTTACTCCATTTAGTAGTATCTTTCGATACGAAAAAAAAAAAAAAAAAGAACCAGACAGTCCCAATTTGAAATGCAAACGTGCCGTGGTTTAGATTCTCTATTGGTTTTTTTTCAAAATTAAACCAATATAATTCTGCAATCAACAGTTTTTGATAAGCAGTTAAATATTATACAGTTCTCAGTTTTTTTTATTTTTGAGGAGTTCCACTATTTTTATGCAATTTACGTTAAAAGAATTTTTTTAGCGTCACCCAAATAGGTTTTCATCAATTTAAACTGTAATAAAATTAGATTTTCGCTAAAATCATATAACGCATCATTTTAGTGCTTTAAAGTGTTGAGGAAAAAATTATATAGTAGTTCTTAAAATTATCAAGCGCTATTTCTTCTGATCTAGTAAGACAATCCCTTTATTTTCTACTTTTTTGTGCTGTCTAATAATACTAAATCATCAATATTTATTAAATACAAAAAAAAAAAAAAAAAAATATCAAGGAAGCACAATTTAAAAATTTAATATAAAATTCAAGATGACAGAGGTAGAGACCTCTTAAAGAATTTGCACGTTCTTTAATAATAATTTCTTATTCGTTACGTCAGGTAAACTCAAAAATCAACGGCTCTGGAATTTGAAGCCTATGTCATCTAATTAGTATTTCTAAAATTATATGAAATCAAGTGTCTATTTTTTATGTTGATACGCTTTTAAACGTGTTTCTATAAAATGAAACTAATTTGAAATCAACGATAATTGAAAAAATATTAAGTTATGCATGTTCGGTACTACAGAACAAAATTAATGAAGATAAAGTACGTGAATGGGGAAAGGTTCGAGTATCATAAGTTGGCCTCGATCAATAGTGTCATTTTTGGTTTTAAATGATACTAAGTATAATTATTTAGTTTTGTGAGTGTTATTTTTAAATTTAATTAAATAACTTCTAAATTAAAAACATATTATTAATTCATTTTTAAATTACTGATAGTTATTACCGAAAACATAGAAAATAATTTAAAAAAATAAAAATGAAGTATTTAGAGCCAATTCTTTAGGATAACTATAACAACGGCGAAAAGAAAGATCTTTAAGTAACGTGATGCTTTAGAAAGCCAAAAATTATTATAAAAATATGAGTGTCGTTAGTATTCATCTTTGAGAATTAATAAAATGAATGCAGAAAATTTTGACTGTTACAACTTAGTATAGTGAAAACTATATGTAAACAAGTAATAACTATTCTTCTAAAATGTGTTTTGATAATTCTGATAATGTAAAGTCACTGGAAAAGAAAAACATAAGTAACAGAGGCAAAATTAATAACATAACATGGCAATAAGTAAGGTATCTGTAATATAGCATTGTTTTTCCATCAATGACTGTATTATATTATTGCCAACAATGATTATAAAATAGTAACTGTAGTCCCCACTAGTTTATTTTTGAGAACTGCTTGCTATTTGTACACTGCGCAAAGACCACCCTTAATAACTTTTGATCTAATAATCGGATCTTCACTTTCTATGGTTTGAAAGGGTGATCTCAACTCTGCAAATAAGTAAGTACAGACGATATTTTAAGTTACAAAATTAAGCACAAAACGTACTTTCTCTGAATAAACATATCTTTTTTCGATGTATTTGGATTTCTGACCCCTAAAATATAGGGGTAGTTGAAATCTGGGAAATAATTATTTCGTCAGGAGAGGGTTAAAAATTTTGGACCTCTTAATGTTAATTTAATTTTTTGCGTATTTCACTATATATCAAGAAAATTTTCTACGAATGTTAAAATTTTTGCACACTATTATAAAACTGGTTTGTCCAAAGATGTTCCATGCAAAAAAATAAATTTTAGTATTTTTTATTATTTTATTTAATAATAGTCAGAAACATTTTGAATTATAAGGTATAAAATTTTTTTGGCATCAATTTAAAGAATATAAATTTACATGGCAAAATAAAAAATTTGAGCAAAATCGGTCGAATATCTCCAGAGAAATCGAATTTTAAATAACTGACTTTTTTGAAATTCAATTTCTCAGGACTATTCGTCCGATTTTGCTCAAATTTTATATTTTGCAATTTAACACTTTAATCTTTACAATGATGCATAAAATTGTATACCTTACAATTCAATTTTTTTCAATTATTATTAAATAAAATTATAAATATTTAATAAAGGTTATTTTTTGCATTGAATTATCTTTGAATAAATGAACTTAATAATTGTGTGCAAATTTTTTTTAAATTTCATTAAAAAGTTCTCGAGACATAACAAAATACGTAAAAAGTAAAACTTTCGAGTAAAGCTAGGTTCAAAAGGTAGTTTCACGTAAAAATAATTCTTCTTGTATCTGAAGTTTTCTTAAGAAGAAGATGAATACAAGAGATTCGATCAATCACTTTACGCTTATATTGAAAAAGTTCAATAAAGGTGGGTTCACCATGTGTAAAATTTTCACGTTCTCCAACACACAGTGTCATAAAAAGTAACATGTCTTGAATGAATATTTGGGTACTAAGCAAACTCATAAAAGGATACTAAGAACTTTAAAATTTAAACAAATAAATGCTTTTCATAAACCCAAAAGAAAAATGAATTATTCACAGAAAATTTTCTAAAATTATTTCGCTAAAAATAGTCATACAAATAAAAAAATATATAAACGAGTTGAAAGTTTAATTACAATTTAAATCGAAAGAAGACTAATGTAATAAAAAAAAATACGTTTTCCAATTTCTATCCTTCTAAGCATAAAATTAAAAATTATCGATTTCAGGTTTGTTCTAGGCATTGAAAACTATAGAACAAACTCTTTTCTTTCGACATAAAATAAAATAAACTGATTTTTCGATAATTCTTCTAGATTCCAATTTCTAGAATTCGTAGCACATACTTAAATTTTTCTCTTTCTTTGAAAATTCTTTCTTTGAATGTTAGTTCTTAAAAATATTCGAAAATAATTTTAATATTTTTATAATTTAGAATTTAAGGATTCTTTTCATTAACAAAAAGTAATAATATCGAAGTTGTTTTCATCTGCTGTTTTAGAAAAAAAAATCATCCAAGAATCCAAGTTGCTTCAGTCACATTCCTTATATTCTTGTTGAATACCTTATACCTTTCCCTCATAAATATCTTTTTTCCTTTGAATTTGGAACAGAATAGCTGCATCCTGTTCTTGTATCATCAAACTGAATTGAAAACAGAGGGAGTTTCCTGAATCACGAGGCTGAATATTGTGTAAGAATTCTTTTCATTAACAAAAAGTAATAATATCGAAGTTGTTTTCATCTGTTGATTTAGAAAAAAAAAATATCCAAGAATCCAAGTTGCTTCAGTCACATTCCTTATATTCTTGTTGAATACCTTATACCTTTCCCTCATAAATATCTTTTTTCCTTTGAATTTGGAACAGAATAGCTGCATCCTGTTCTTGTATCATCAAACTGAATTGAAAACAGAGGGAGTTTCCTGAATCACGAGGCTGAATATTGTGTAAGAATTCTTTTCATTAACAAAAAGTAATAATATCGAAGTTGTTTTCATCTGTTGATTTAGAAAAAAAAATATCCAAGAATCCAAGTTGCTTCAGTCACATTCCTTATATTCTTGTTGAATACCTTATACCTTTCCCTCATAAATATCTTTTTTCCTTTGAATTTGGAACAGAATAGCTGCATCCTGTTCTTGTATCATCAAACTGAATTGAAAACAGAGGGAGTTTCCTGAATCACGAGGCTGAATATTGTGTAAGAATTCTTTTCATTAACAAAAAGTAATAATATCGAAGTTGTTTTCATCTGTTGATTTAGAAAAAAAAAATATCCAAGAATCCAAGTTGCTTCAGTCACATTCCTTATATTCTTGTTGAATACCTCATACCTTTCCCTCATAAATATCTTTTTTCCTTTGAATTTGGAACAGAATAGCGGCATCCTGTTCTTGTATCATCAAACTGAATTGAAAACAGAGGGAGTTTCCTGAATCACGAGGCTGAATATTGTGTGTGACGCTGAGTACTCAAAGTAATTAAACGTTGTGACAAACAAAGATAGACACAAAAGCAAGCAAAAATAAAAACTGATTAAGCGGTACCTGTTTTTACTTTAATCTAAATTCTTTGATTAAGCCATAAAAGTTGAAACCCAATTTTTAGGTGGACAAAAGAATATCAGATCGATTATAATATGTAAAGATATTAGAATTACCAAATAGAATGGTAATAAATAATAGTATTCGAAATTAAAAGTTTACTTGTTCCAAACTAAGTTAAATCTAGTTTTCTTCATTTTCAAGACTATTTTTTTTTAAATATTTTAATTAATGATAAATATGACGTGATAAATCATATTTTCAAATTCTTCAAGAAGGCCGTGTGGTGAAAAATATCACGTTTTATATACGGAGAAAAAAATTCTGCTAATATTACCATACTGTATGATAATTACATTTTTGGTAAAAAATTCTGGTTAAACATGACCAATTATACGGTTTTTAAACCATTCATTTGGTACTATTTTCCATTCCTATGGTAGCTTTTTTCGGAAATTCTGGTTTTCAATATTATAGTTCTTATTACCACACATTGATTAAAAATACAAAATTAAAAAAGCAAGATGAACCGAATAATTTGTTTTATGAATTAGTCTCATCTTGATATCATTAGATATCATGATAAAATTACGAAATTTTACCACACATTATAAAACCATATTTTGTAACTAATTTTACTGAAATCATTATAAAAGCGCTTCGGTTGAAATAACCGAGCTGTTTGGTGTTCCTATAGAGTCTGAAAAATATTAAATTTCACCATATCCTAGCAGTTTTGACCATACTGCTCATAATACACCGAAACCTCGATAATTTCTATAGAAGCGTTTTAGTCACAATTTTGGTAAAATTAATAAGATGATATGAGATAAAATTTGTTAAATGTGGTAAAATTTGAAAATTTTTTCTCGGTCTATTAGAGCATAAAAATAATTTATTCGATTAAATTTGATTTTCATATATGTATTTCTTACTAAATATTTGGTAATAAGAACTGTAATTTTGAAAACCAGAATTTCATGTAAAACGTTACCAAATGAACGGAAAAATTACAAATGAATGGTTTAAATAGCGTATATGTTATTTATGTAATTTTTTGTTGTTGTTGCTAGATATGCCATTTTTATACAGATTTGCCAGAAAGGCCATTTTATATTTACGGTAATTTTAAAATAAATTTTTTCCCTTTGGCGTTTGTTTACAATACATGCAAAAAAGATTTACAATTTCTATTTCATAACAAAAGAATGACATTTGCAAAAGTAGTGGCATGAGTTAATATACAAAACGAATGAAAAAAGGAATGTAGTAGTGTTTTTTAAAATGAATTTCTACTTATTTTTAATCAAACACTAAATTTATAATAAAACCATTTATTAAATACCCCTAATATTGACACAAAACAGTTAGAATTTATGAAAATTATAAAAATTCAATTTATTACCATATCGTTAGTCTTCCTTATCAAAAATTTAAAAAAAATTTAAAAACCAATATACGTTTGATGTTTCAAACACTGATAATATTTTTAATCAAATAACATCCTTTTAATTTCTAGGCCATCAACTTCCAGTTTAAATTATTTTTTTAATTAAAAAGCAAATTCAATGTATTTCATATAGTTAAAATGTTTTTTTACTCCTTTTTTTCTAATAACAAATAATTGCTTATTAAATATACTTAAAAATAAATTATTGCTCTTTGCTTTGTCTAGATTTAACATGACGTTGTATTTTTAGTATTTCATTAATTTATTAAATATAAATCGCAGGCATAATAAAAATCTGATTTAGGTTGTTAAATTAATTTTCTCTTTTAAAAGTTCTAAATTAATTTAGACCCTTCAGCCTTTTAATTTTGTTTAATAGTATACTTCAAACATCTGATCTTGATCATTAGTAATTACTTCAAAATTTTGAGAGTTCAATATGGCGGATAATATGATGCGTTCAAGCTTTGTTGTGTATTTTAAACAAAATTACCTTCTTGCATAAATTTCAAATCAACGTGTTCCCGCCTTTGAAATAAATTGCATCATTAGTAATAAGTATATGATATGAGAGTTGAATGTAGAGAACGTTTAAGCTCTGTTTTGAATCATAATAAATTTTTTAACGCTTGAATAAATATAAAATTTAATCAATGTTAGCTGTTGAGCTTTTAAATTTCATTTAATTGCATAATACATAATATAAACATTTGTTCTTAGTCGTTATTAATTAGTACATAATTTGAGAATCGTTTGTCGTATAAAATCTGATACGTTTAAGCTCTGTATTTTAAATTTATTCTCCGTTTTTTTTTCTATACCGAGTTCATTAAAATAAATGAAAAAATTTATTTATAGCGTACAAGTAAACGATACACAATACGGTTTAGCAGGTGTTTCGTACTAACCACGCTTAACGTACTCCCTCTTATGATAACTCTTTTATTCTAAAGTACTACCACAAGCTCATTCAGGACTGCAAAAATAATGTCAGAAAACTGAGCCCATTAGGGGTTACAAATCATTATTTAAGCGAGACAAAAGGAAAACGATATCAAAATCTTTGGAATCACTCGTTAAGAAAGTAGAGTAAAACGTCGAAACCAATTTGATTGCTTGAAGGTTTTTCCTCTAGTAATCAAACACGTTTAGATGTATTCAGTTTTTCTTTCTTCAGTAGTGATTCTTCAGTTTTTGTATACCATTTTAGTTTTTGTTGCTTAAATATATATTCTCTGCCCTTAATTTGTAAGCGAAAATTCTGAGAATATATAATAAGCCCTATCATCATCAAACATTAGTAAACGACATTAGTAAGCTCTTTACAAAGAAGGATAAAAAGTCATATTTAAGTTGAAGAACATTGATAGCACAAATTAGAGAGGGACATAACAACATCTTAGATACATTAGATTTACGACAGGATTCAAACCTACTACACACGTTTGGTGGAAGGGTGAAACCTCTTCGGCAACGGCAATTCCTTCAGCAATTGAATAAAAACATAGATGAATTCATTAAATTACTGATTGTGACGCCATCATGAAATACCTAATTATACATCAAGGGTAATGGAGGAAATGATCAAGTCACGCTTAAAAATACTTACAAGGAATCTATCTGGAAAATCTCTTTTAAAACAAAAATAAATAAACAGCATGATTGTAAACTATAAATAGGGTTTAAATTAGCCGCCTGTTCTGCCCCCTAGATTAAAATATGCCCCAATAAAGTTTTAGTTCATTTACTTTTAAATTAATAAATCTTCCCCCAGCTAATGATAGTCGCATTGTAATGGTTTGACTACCCGCTTTCTACCAGTCTCGCCATAATTAATTGACAATTTTGTAATTTAAGGATTGAATTAAAATTTTGTAATTTTTTAAACCAATTCATATTTTAATAAAAAAAAAGATATATATATATCTATAAATTTTTTTTATTAAAATTTAAGTTGTTTAAAAAAATAATTAAAATTTTAAAAATGATAATTTATAAATCGATTAAAACATATTAAATAGTTGTCAAACTTTTAGAAAAGAAAATTAGAGATAGAACTCAAACGTTCTAACTGGGGTTTGAATCCCAAACTTCTCTGGTTGAAAGCGGGCAGCCTAACCGTTACACCACGGTGGGGGAAGTTTTTGTTAGTTTAAAAGTAAATAAACTGAAACTTTAATGGGCATATTTTAATCCAGGCGTCTAACTTGAACCTAATCCATAGTTTGCAACCATGCTCTTTAAATTTATTTTTGTTTTAATATAGATTTTGCAGATGAATGCGTTAATGGAAAGATCTCCACTAAGTCCCTTTAACACTCATTGAATAAGGATTCACGGAGCAAATTTTTTATGTTAGTATTTATCGTCATTAATAGGGGAAAGGTCAATTACCATAGCTAATTTAACAAAATATTTATTTAACATTTAACGCAAATGAAGAGATCATCTGCTTGGTAAGCAATCGATCACACCTTCCTGCTGTGCGGGGATACATGAATATCTAATGGCTGTTTAAATTAGAGATGAACAAGTTAGGAGGTGCGCAATGAGGTGTGTTGTGATATGCGCTATTAGCTGCGCGCGCATTAAGCGGGAACTCGTCCCGCCACAAAGTCTGAGGCCGTCTGTTGCTATGGAAGCAAAAATGGCTTAGGGAGAGTAGCTTCACTCTAAGACTAACACAATAGACCTCACGCCGATCCGAGCCGAAACCACTCCAAAACAGTGACCCCGTACGCCTACTTGAAATAGTCATACCTCTTTACTACAGTCACTGCCACAGGTTCAGACGTATGTCTCGGGGAGTTCTTATTTTAGACAAACTATACGTTTCCTGCATTATTTTCAATTCTTTGATATAGTTGCCTTTCTCTCTGCTTTGCATTTCTGTGGTACTCTATGTTTAAAGCATGTACTTTGTACAATAATATTCATATGCATTAACATATTAATTTTTTGTTATGGTTCTCTCAAGTTACAAAACGTTAAACCAGCAAATAATAAATATCTTGCTTGGTATCTTATATGTGTGTTTAAATTCTTCATAAGCTCACATTTGTTTTTCTCTTTCCTTTGTTTAAAAAATCTTCTTTACTTACAGAATAAAGGAGTGTAAAATTGTACTGAGTAAAAATTTTTGAGCTAAATATATGTACCTTTTAATTATTTAGTTTTCTTCATGACATAAAAAGGAAATAAATATTTTAATGCATGCATAAAAAAATCAAGAATGAACACTATCGATTTGGATAATAATTTTGAAAAATCTCTTATTATTTCTAATCATTTGTATAATCACTTTTTTTTAAGTTTTAAAATTATGTTACCAAATATAAAAAATCGCAATTTTTTTTCCATCATATCTTTATGCATTAATTTTACTTCGAATTACTGCAAAACTCAGAAACACTATTTCTTCAAAATTGTTTTCTTTATCTATTATAGAACCTTCTTTTACCATTCTGTCCAAAATAAATAAGAATCTTTATGGTTATCTCTCAGTCTATAACAACAAATCTGGTGTCTTTTCGCTGCATTAGTAGCTATCTGATATTACAGATGGGTTTGTTTTTCAGAAATGGTACCAACGATAGAGGAATAATCGAATTGATATTGCCTTTGGAAAAAAGGAAGATCCCTCCAGAGACACGGTGAACATTAATTTCCTGCCGCCATGCACTTAACGGTCTATTTCACTTTCCTAAACAGTTTGGTTCGATAAAATGTTCAAAAAATAAATAAACTGACGTCATTATACTTTATTTCTGCTGTTAAAAAGAATTTTGTAACAATCATTGAGAGTGAAAAAAAATAAATGTTTGTGTTTGAGATCAAAATCAATTTTCTCTTTTTGAGAAAAATGTGGCAATAAAGGCTTGAAATTTTTTTTTATTTATTGAAAAAGAAAGGGAAATGAGGTATGATGGTACACAACTATGGTAATGTTGTAAAATCACAAGTACCGAAAGAAAAAATATCGAGTAAAAAGTAGTAGTACAAAATAAAAATTTTTGAGTGCACTCAGAGAAAGTTTAAAATTTAAAGCAGTTTACATTTCTCTCAAACATCTGATTTAATGATATATTTATCAAAGATATTCTCAGGAAAAGTAAAATAATTTTTTAGACATTTGGCTTGACATTGCTTGGTTTGAAGGTTTTCTTAATGAACGCAAGCAAATTTGCAAACGGAGAGAACCAAATTCTGGTGAAATTACCGTACTGTAAAGCAATGACATTTCTTTTCATAAGAACCAAAATATACGATATTTAAACCTTTCATTTAGTATTTTTTCCATCTATATAGTAACGGTTTTTAAGAAATTCTGGTTTTCAATTTAATAGTTCTTATGACCACTCATTTATAGAAAAATACAAAAGTGAAAAGTAAATTTAACCGAATAAATATTTTTTATGCCATGTTTTAATATCTGTCATGTGTTAAAATTACCAAATTTCATCACAATTTATAAAATCCTATTTTATTGTGAATTTTCTACAATCATTACCAAAGCGCTTTGGTGAAAAATTACCGAGATTTTGGTGTTTCCATTAAGCTAGAAACACTGTTAATTTTACCATATTCTGGTAGTTTTGACTATACTTTATTTCATAGTGCATATAACAAGCACAAAAAGAGATAATTAAAGAGAAACTTCAATCAAAACGAAAGAATATTATGTTAAAATTATGTTAATCATATCTCTAAAGGTATTTAAGAAAAGCTAAAAATTCTATAAAGCACAGAATAACACTATTTAATTGTGAAACAAGGTGATGGTAGGAAAAAAATCATTATTTGATTTAGTCATGGTCCAAATTTTTTTAATCGTTATATAAACTCACATTTACATAATTTCCAACTTTTTAGCTTTAATTCACAAAATCCAAAATTTGAACGGAATTGGTTGAGCAGTTATTAAGGAATGTCAAATAAAAATTAGAAATTCTTTTGAAAATTTCATTGTACAGAAACTATTAGGTCGATTTCATTGACATTTCATATTTTGTTTCTTAAAACTGTGTAGTTTAAAAATAAAGTTGAAATTTATGTGCCTTATATTTGAAAATTTTTTCATTGTTATAATATAAAATTACAAAAAATTAAATTTCTTAAAAATTATATTTTGCATGAATTTATCTTTAGATAAATGAGACTTACAATTATTTGCAACATTGATTTGATTTGTTTAAATAAAAGGATATTTTTAAATGCGTAAAAAATGAAGACTGTATGAAACTAATATTAAGTTACTTTTTTAACAGTTTTCAATTCTGAATGCAAAATTTTACAAATTCATTAATTACATGTGTATTTTATCATTATTATTTGGAAGTTTCTGTTTTGCCACCAAAGTTGAATTTTTTTTTACAAATCAACAAAAGAGATTAATAATTTTTTTGAAGTGGTCCCTGAAGTCCCTAAAATAAAATAAAACATTTGGCGAAAGTTTTTGTACATTAAATATGTTTATTTAAGACACTAGTTTAAAAACAGATAATGCAAAATGTGTTATAAATGTAAAGTCATTACTTTTTTTTAATGTAGGGGAGAGTGGTGTAAAACTGGGTGCCATGATTGTGTCGACGAAATTAATTTTGCTCTCTCGCTGAATAACACCCTACTAGTCAAGAAGAAGAGAATAGTTGATTAATTCATGGCGCTTGTGTAGATAAGATTATTTTAATATCGCTTATGGTCAATTTTATTACGTTCATTTGTTTTTAAGTTAGCTTTTTTTATGGGTTATTACAGTTACAAAAAATGTTTTTAGTCCAACTTATTATATGTTTACTAAAGATTTATACCTTAACAAACAATTCGGAACTAGATCTATAATAGTACTGATCTGTTACGTTTTAATAAACCATTATTGCCACACATTTAGTAAAAAATTAAAAACCGAAAAGTAAATTTAGCAAAATAAATGGTTTTTATGCCAAGGCTAAAAATATCATGATAAAATAATAATAATTAAAAAAAAATGTTTTTTTTGTGTTTACTGTAGCTTCAAATTGCTATTTATCGAAAAACTATGTTCGCAAGTTTTAAATATCATAATTCGGCACCTAATTTATTTGATTGGTCACTTCATTGTGTATTGTATCTTAGCGATTTATTAAACAGTATTTCTGAAAAGAAAAAGAAAAACTTAATCTTTCGGTTTAAAAATTGGATACACTATTTAAAAATTGCTACGAACAAGATTAAAATAGTTCATTAAATGTTGTTTTCTCTTAATTCTTAAAAATTTTAGGGATTGGGATTGTGAGCTAGCTAACGGATAGTGATTTATTAAGAGACATGCATACGAAACTACTCTTTCTCGCATCACTAACAAATCCACTAGGTGAAACAAATGAGACTATCTCAGGAAACAATCTAGGAATTGTAAATGACAAAAAAACGAAAAACGACTCTTGTGTATCAAGATTTATTTGAATAATAAAACCATATTACACATCGGCTTCCGACAAAATGCATAAATAAATAAGGAAGCAAAAGAATGAAATAAATATTTACGTAACTATGTCCTTGTGATATGTTTTCTGTATTGATGAAATTAACATTTGTTTTAGGCATTCTTATAGTGTTATTCATTTGTTAATCTTTAATATTTTGATTTCTAAAAACTAATTGCATAAACTGATAAAACTTTATTAAATGTGAAGTTTAATGGCAAAAGAGATAGAATAATTTTTATTTCCTATGAGCTGCACAATCAGTCTTCACAAAGAGCAGACCTAGTGCGTTCTTCAGAAGTAGCACCCACTCTTTCAGGACCACCACAATGGGTGAGATACCGTTGGCCATGTTAATTTGGACGTCTAGTTTCTGTCACACTAAATGGCAGCACCGAGACTCTATTTGGATGCTAAAGTGCACTAGGAATTTAATTTTGCCGGAAATGCCAAGAGCCAATGAGGCACTCCAGGGATCTTTTAAATGCCGCACAATCATACGACATGGCCGCTGGGGATTTTCTGCATCCCGAAAATCCGGTGCCTGGGCCGGGTAGCGAACCCGCAGACTCGGGCTCAGAAGGCCGACGACAAACCAACTGCGCCACCCAGCCACAGATAGATTAATAAATAACATTACTTTTAAGGAAACAAAACATCGTTAGAAATTCTGTTAGATGCAAAAATAAAAGTAAAAGAAATAAAATAAACTTTTTAATGGACACTAATTCATATGGATCGGAAATGTTTACTTATTAATATCCATAATATTAAAAATAAACGAGTTCGTTGATTCAAATCAACGACTGTTTTTTTTTATAAAAAAAAATTTATTTAAATAAATTTTTTTCCCCTGAAATCAACGGTTTAAAATTTATTGCGGCGAATTTCAATAAAGAATGTTAAAAAATTTTATTGATTTTCATAGTGTTACCATTTACTGTAAATATATTGTGGTATGTAATAATTTTCAATAAATAAAATTACATCAGTTATTTAGTGTAAATAATTACACGATTACTCTTATTGATTTTTTTTCGGAATTAAACAACAATGTGAAAACTACATAAATTTAATTCAATTGTTTAACACTGATTATATGTCTAAAAAAAATATAACTGTAATTAATTATTCATTTGTTTTATTTAGCCTCTCTTACCAGTAATTGATAACGATAGTAATAATAGCATTTTATTTACGTCGTACAGAAAACTTCAGAATGAGTTATTGGGCACATTCTGGGAAGCATCCCCGAGAATAACATGCCATCACAATTTCGATCCTCTGCAAAAGGGATGACTTCCCCGACGACCTGCACGACGTCGAGCCCTTAACGATCGAACGGTTTAACGATGTCCGATACTCGGACCATACGCAGACTGATCAAAGTGGACCCTTACTCGCTCACAGACCGCAGCAAGTGATACTTCACTTCGATGGTCCATTGTGTCTTTACGGTCAGTCAACTGCGAGGCATTAACAACATTTCTATTCCGATTTTAATACAATTGTATCATAGTTTTGTGTCCATTAAAGAATTTTTAATGCAGCTTTAAATATATCGTTAGGATTGATTTTTAATAATATTTCAACATTAATTATAATTTTTAAAACTTTAACTTATTATTAACTGAAGCTCTTGTAGTATCTTTAAAAAAATCAAAAAGATAAAAGTTAAATCAAACAACCCTAGCAACAGTTTTACCTGGGCTCAGTTAGGCTTAAAATTGGCTCAATATGGGTCCTATATGAACATCACACAGGGACTACTGTGGGGATGTTTAGATTTTTATACAGGGCCGATATCGGTCTATATAGGGCCTATATTGGATGTAAACTGCTTTTAAAATATCGAGTGAACCGGACAATTCTATATAGGGCCGATATTTGCTCAAATTTTTTATTTTGCCATTTAAATTTATATTCTTTAAATTGATGCAAAAAAGTTGTATACCTTATAATTTAAAATATTTTTGACCATTCTTAAATTAAATAATAAAAAATAATAAATATTTACTAAAAGTTATCTTTGCATGGAATATCTTTGGATAAGCGAATTTTATAATTGTGCGAAATTTTTTTCCAACTAGCTTTAAAAGTTTTCCAGATATGACGAAATACGCAAAAATTGCATTTAAACATTAAAGGGTCCAAACTTTGAAGCGCTCTCCTGACCTAACTATTGGGACCACATTTTCCAGATCGTGGTTACCCCTTATATTTTGGGGGTCAGAAATCTGAATCCGTCGAAAAAGGTATGTTTATTCAGAGAAAGTATGTTTTTGCGCATCTTAAAATATCGTCTGCATTAATTAATTAGCATATTTGAGATCAATCCTTCGAACCATTAAGATTGAGTCCTAGAAGATGAAAATTTGATCATTAGATCAAAGGTTATTCAAGGTGGTCCATTTTTTATTTCGCGCACAATACAGTTTAAACTTAAAATGATGACATTCATACAAATATATTTAACTGAGGGCTATACCCTTCTGAATTGGGGAGGCAAAGCAACTTAAAATCTTAAATGGAACCCTAATTTTTTATGACAAATTTTGATTTTCAAAAAAAAAAAAAAAAAAAAAAGAAAAGAAAAAAGCATTTTCTAGTTTAAAATGAGATTATTGAAATTTAGTTTATAAGTGACGATGTAATTGGAAAATTAAGATAGCATGAAAATTGCTTAAAATAGAAGAATCTCAAGAAATTAATGCGAGATCGAAAGAAAAAGAGAATTGAATTGTTTGATATTTTGAGAAACCTATAAAATGGCACCTCAGTCGACTCCAGACCCGGGAGGAGGTGAGAATTTTGTATTTTATGGGAGAATGTTCTTAATGAAAATATTTTATTGGTGTATTTTTAGATATTTGTTCCAATGTGTATTTTTTGACATATTTCCCAATTTTCATACATTTTAAGAGCACCTTGCATAAATAAACCTTTAATTATAATTACCCTCATGTTGTAATTACATCTTTTCCATGACATAACTACAACATTAACTATAAATTAATTATATTTGAACTAACTTTATATTGATATAGCTTGATTAAGTTGAAGAAAGTTTGGGTAGGAAGAGACTAAATTGTTAACTCCTCTGATCGGTTAGATGTCATAATTCTGTGATAAACCTAATGAAAGCCTGAAATTACATTTAAATATCCTATTTCGTAATTACAGTCTGGTTTAATCCATGACTAGAATAGCTGTAATACAAACTCTAACACGAATCTTGCCTTAGACCATATAGTAGAAAACTATGCTTTGAAATCGACAAATGTTTGAATATATTACTGATGTATAATGCATGTATGTATAATGAGGAAATATACCATAGTATCCTTAATTAATAATGAGGAAATATATAATAGTATTCTTAATTGCTATTCATTTTAAATATTCATGAACTTCTGACATGCATTAAATGGACGAATAATTATGAAAATTATTTGGGCAGAAATACTTGTAAATTAAAAAAATTCATTAGTAATATTTCATATTTGCAATATATTTAAAAACGAGGTCCAAAATTAAAAAAAAAATATTAACGAAATAAGGTTCGCAAATGAGAAAATACAAATGAGAA
The DNA here is from genome assembly GCA_949128135.1 of Parasteatoda lunata. Classification (NCBI taxonomy): domain Eukaryota; kingdom Metazoa; phylum Arthropoda; class Arachnida; order Araneae; family Theridiidae; genus Parasteatoda; species Parasteatoda lunata. Next base: position 33,426,004 of record OX421973.1, on the reverse strand, counting down.
AAATAAAAATATTTTCTGACGTACCACATTGTGTATTAAGGAAGTCGGAATTAAAAACATCAAAAAACTTCGTGATGTGGAAATGAAAATAGGAAGGGGTAGAAATTGATTTTTAGTGAAATCATATTGTTTCTTTGAGACAAACTTTATTAACATTGTTTACAATTCACAATTGATCACATCTTTTAATTATCATTTTCTACGCGCATGCGTTCGAGTGCCACGCCTTCATTCTCGCTCTGTCTCTTTCTATTCCCCCTCCCCAGGAGCGTTGAACGTTTAACGCAACAGTGCTTTCATACCCCCTCCATGGTAGCGTTAAACGTTTAACGCAACCTTGTTGGAAGTCGCATTAGAAGTTTCACTTATAAAATAAAAACCGGCAAAAATAAAAAATAGAAACATAGAAAAATAAGTATCTAAAGCAGAGTATCTATGTGCATCAAAATATTTTTTTAATTGTATTTATTAAAAAATATATACTTATTAACTTTTTAAATACAATACTTTGTTTCATTTAAAAATTTTTTCGCTTAGTTGAAAAATATTAATAATAAAATATATTAAAAAAAAATTATAATAAGAAATCAGCTTATTTCTAAATGTTCTAAATTTCAGTAAGGTATTCTTGGCGAATTTAAAAAAAATATCGCTTTGTTTTCTTTAACGTCAATATTACCTGCTATGTTTTTCTCTTACCTCGTGCGCTCAGCGAACGTAAAGAGAAATCTTGTTTCCATGACAACGGTAGCGTTAAACGTTTAACGTAACCTTGTTGGAAGTCGCATAAGAAGTTTCACTTCAACTAGTTTGATTGCCGAAGGAAAGCTGACAGTGCTTTTAATAGTTATTTTTTACCTCCATTGAATTTCTTAGGCTGATAAAACGTGTTTTGATATTTTTAATCTTACCTCTCTTTTCCTTGCCGTCGGAATAAACGTGAAAGGTTTTCATAGTTTCCCTCTCCATGTAGTTGAACATTGATCGCTAAGAAGTTAACTAAGAATTGGTTCGGCTGTTCGTTCAATGCCGATTATAAAAAAAAAAAAAAAAAAATCTCACTTCCTATATTAATGATTCTTTGAATTTTAATTTTTTTTTCTCTTACTCCTTAAATAATGTTTTTATTCATTTTTCACAAGGATTTCAAAAATCTAAATTAATAGCGATTTTAGCAAAACATCTTATATAAAATGCTAGTATATACTATAGTTTTTACCCTTACTCATTCCTACCTTTACAAATAAAAAGTATTTAACCAAGAAAAAGCTGAATTTAGCTTATTTTGTGCAATACAATTTTTGTGAAATCCCACTGCTTCCATCAAAAGCTTTTATAGTTAAATCTTCAAAACATCAGTAAAAAAGTTTTTAACTCTAACCATTGTTTTTTAACACAACGAAATACTTAAAAGTTTTCTACTACGAAAGTTTAATAAATAAAAATAGTTCGCAATTTCACGTTTCAGAATCTGAATAATTGAATATTTCATTTGAAATTTATTCAAGAAAAAAAAAAACTCTTCGTCTCGGTTTTTTCCAAACACTACGAAGATATACAAATATTTTGATTTTGCACACTAACTTCACTTTTGGTTAGACTTTACTTGTATTCGTTACGAAGCTCAGTTCCCGAGTTGATAGACAAAATTTAATAAAAAACTTACTTGGGATATTGTATTTGGTTCCAATGCTTCATGTAATTTATTATTTATTCACGCATGCGCATCTAAAGAAAATATAAAATTTATATTTTATAAATATTTAATTATTATAAATTTGTATGCATTTCTTACAAAAATTTAAGGTGTTTTTGAGATATATTTAAGGTTGTTTTGAGGTGTCAAAGTTTAATTGAGATTCATTTGAAGTTAACTTCAAAAACAACCTTTAAAGATTAACCTCTCAAGGTGCATAATTAATGTGCATAAAGTTGTTTTATTCACACTTGAGATTGATTAAAATCTGCCTTAGAGCAACCATCTTAAAGAGGTGTAAAGGCTACACTACGAGTAAATAATTAATTATATCTGAGATGCGAATACTTTCACCTGATCTCAACTACAAATATTTCTGAGTTATATATGAGGTTGATTTTGTAGGTGTAAATGAGATTGAAATTGATGTAAGTTGAAGTTATTGAATGATGTATGAGTGAAGTTATTTTTGAAGCAAAAGAACCTCATTTCCTACCTTGGGTGTATTGTTTTACGTTTGACAACCTCAAAACACTTTAATTTTAATAAGGGTAACCTATGCATAATTTTTAATTTGTTCAAAAACTAAGTTTAAATTTAATCTTAATAAATAATTTATGAGTGAATTTACTGTCAGGAATTAACGCAAATTATTGCAAAATTTTTCTGTGAATACCTTGAAAACATATATTTATTTCCAACCAAAAGGACTTATTTTGCACTCCCTGGGGATAACAACGCAAATGTAACACTAAAAACTAGATGTTAAAAATAAAAATAAGAGTATAAATTTTAAATAGGATCGTTGCTCGTTAATATCCTTAATAAACTGTAGCAATAAATATGCCTTATTGATTTTAATAAATAATCCCAAGGAACGGGAGCAGTATATACTGGTCCAGTTCTCTTGTAATATTTATTACTTGATTAAAAACTTCATTCGCTTCAAAAATATATTGAATGGAAATAACAGTCTGCATGTTTCAAGTGCTTAAAATCAGGTGCCCATTTTCAAGACCAGCCAGGCGTGAATGAGAAGAAAGAAAAGTGATTTAAAATATAAAATGTAAATATCCCGACAAAAAATAGAACAAAGGTGAGGAAATCTTTTTTCTTTCTCTCGGCAACTGTGATTTTTCTAGTTTTGTTCCCCATCCTTATTTTTCCATTTTTTGTTGTTAACTTTGCATTTTAGTAATTCAAATCACTTTTGTTTCTTTTAATTCAAGTTTTGAAAATGGGCGCCAATTTTTGAACGCTCGAAACATTTTGATTATTATTTCTAATTTATATATTTTTGAAGCGAAGGAAGTTTTTAATCAAGTAAGCACAATTGTTGTGAGAAAGATTTTTGGGAAAAGTAATTTTGTGTTTTGATGCATTTTCAAAAAAGAAACGTATGAAACTGCACTATTATTTTAACAGAAAATATAGATTAAAGCAAATGCTTCAAACATATCAATGCGCCTTAAAGGTAATTTTTCAAGTATTAAGTACTTTTGTAATTAAATCATATTTTCTTTCACGAGCGATCTTGAACTGTCCAAAACATACGTTGTTGTTATTGAACAATTTATCCTCTTAATCTGACATATGTCAGATAAGTTCGAGGACTCCACTGACCGCAAGAAAATCCGCAACAAAAAGAAGATCTGAGAAGAACATAACGTAGACAACATTGATAATTTTTCTCGTGATTTATAACAGTTTCAGTAAATCCGATCTCCTGAAATTTGATAAAACATGGCGTTAGTTTTAGTTGAATAGAAAAGTATAAGGAGAGAATATTAAGCGCATATAACATAAATATCCACAGAATTCAGAATAAGCTGCTGTTAACTTTTTTGTTCCCAGATTTTAAGGTGAACACATTACTAAATGACTAATGATAGTACAGTAAGCCAAAAACAATATGACTTGGAATTAATTTTGTTCCAAGGGCTAATTTCATAATAGTTCAAAAGATGGACCTTAATTATGTAAATTGTTGTTACTTATGCCACTTTTTAAATTATTTTTTAACCATCCTTGAACAGTCGGCCCAATTTTGTGTTTACGACTACCAATGTTAAACTCCGTAGCCTTGTAATTCTGAACCCAATCCAGAAGACAAGGGCACTTCTGGATCAAGTATCGGGAGAAATTCACTTTCATGGTGGACTTTTTTTGATTGCACTATCCCACATTTGCGTTACATGGTGAGAAAAACCACGTAAACCTCCCACGGTTAGCCTGAAGGCAAGGTGACTAATCCATGATCCATCGACCACTGAGGATATTTTACGTCAGCACTGTGGTCGATGAGAGCCGGGTGGATTCGAAATCGGTTCACCTTAGCAAGCCTGCTTGAAATCAAGCGAATTTTTAAGGCAACGGGAGCGTTTCTTGCGTAGTAAGTGGCTCCATCTATGGTTATTCTTGCGTTATAAGTGGCCACACACACCTCACAGCCCATTTTGCAGGGAGGACCCAATCATACTCCTCCATTCATTCATCCCCAGATCCTAATTTTGACTAAAACCAGAGAACGCTCAATCTTCAATTCAGTACCTTCAGAGGTATTTATTTGTTATGGGAACATGGAGGACTTTGTGACCCCAACAGATTTAAAGTGCACCAGTCTTCATTTAATACAAGGGAATTCTTTTGCCAGCGGGATTCAAACTCCCATTCTCACTAACAAGATCCCAACGTCCTACCAATCAGGATATTTCGCGGTCTATTTTGTTAATTAATTTGTGTTGACAATTAAATTGCGGTAAAAAAAAGTTAAAAAATCGCAGTTTGCTTGAATAAATATACCTTATTTCCCATGCTTGGATCTTTGATCATCAAATATGTGATTGGCTAGCTCATATTTTGTCAAAATCAATTTAGTCGTACTTTTTTTATAAATTTTGTAACTCATAAACTATATGATAAATTTTGTTCTAACTTTGTACTCTACGTCTGAAATCTCCCAAAATCGTAACCTATGCCCTTAAATTAAAACAAAATCTGTTTGTCTTACACTTTTTAAGTTTTTTGACCATTATTAAATTAAATAATAAAAAAAAAATTATTTAAAAAAACTGTCATTTTGCATTCAATGACATTTAGATAACTTCTATAATTACATTCACAAATTCTTTTATTCGGTTCAATACTTTCAGAGATATGGTGAAAGAGTGAAAAGTGGAGGGTGTTGATCGTAGGAAGCTTGGCCTAACCTATAGTAAGCATATTTTGCAGATTTCGACTCACAACCCTTGCACGGAGTAAAAAATTCCAGTTAAATTCCAGTACTGCATGGTAATGAAATGTCTGGCAAAAAATTCTTTTATTAAAAACTAAAATATATGATTTTTAAACCATTCATTTGATAATTTTTCTATTTATATAGTAACGGTTTGCCGGAAATTTTAGTTACCAAGATTTCAATTCTTATTGCCAAACATTTAGTTAAAAATACAAAGCTGAAAAGAAAATTTAACCGAATAAATGATTTTTATGCCATGCTCTAAGTTATTATGATGAAATCACCGAATTTTATCACAGTTTATAAAACCATATTTTATTGCAAATTTTCTAAAATCATTGCCAAAGTGTTTTGGTAAAAATTAACCAGCTTCTTGAAGCTTCCAGAGAGCCAGAAATACGTTAAATATTACCATATTCTGGTCGTTTTGACTATACTTTTTTCTCAGTGCAACTATTTCAAGTATAAATGCAGGGCCCGAATTAGCCCAATTGAGGCCTAAGACAAAAACTTCTTTGGGGGCCCCTTCTGCTTTACTACTTCAGTTATGAGGAACCTAACTTTATGAAGTATTTAAATTTTTCACCTCATTATAGACAACATATCGAGAAAATTGACTAGAACCTAAAATAGCTATGAGGTCCTCCCCTCCTCCAATGGTCAGACGAAATATCGTTCTATCCATTTAATGGATTTTCTAACAATTCTATGTCCATCATGCCGAATGCAGTTTTCTGATTGTCATCTAGCTGCGAAAAATTCATATCCTTGCTGACAGGGAGGAATTCAGCTAAATTTTCACAATTACGATGGCTCAATTAAGGCTATCAAAATCCCGTATTTTTGTAAACATATCGCACTTTGCGATATGTAAAAATACAGGCTTTTGATTGGCCAAATTTGTCCATAATAATTGCGAAAATTTAGCTGAATTCTGCCCTAGAAAGCCACGTATTTACGAAATATAGATTTTTTTGTGTTCATACGATAGAATAATAAAGAAGCTTACATAAAACTGACGGATTTTACACTGTACTCATATTTTGTTTAAAAAAGTTAATTAAAAAAAGGAAACGTAAAATAAACTTGTTATGCGATTTGGGGTCCCCCTCTGATATGGGGGCCCTAAACAACTGTCCCGTATGCCCCTGCCTTAGTCAGGCTCTGTATAAATGTAACAATTGAAGAAAGACTTCAGTTATCAAAGAAAGAATATTATGCTACCATAATAAATTATTTCCAAAGCGCTTCGTTAAAAATTACCCACTTGTTTGACGTTCCTATCAGACTTGTAACTCAATTACAATATTCTGGTAGTTCTTTTCCGTACTTTTTCTAAGCGCATATTTTGATGATCAATAAACCAAATCTGTCCTAAGAGTGCATATAATTTCTTGAAATTTGCAAACTTAAGGTTTACAACGGGTAAAAATAGGCAATTTTGGTAAAAATTGCGATTTTTTAAACAAATTTGAACTTTAGTTCATTAGCTTTTCAGAACTTTTAAATAATTTGATCTCTGATTTTTAGAATTGAAGTTACAGTTTTTTTTATATGTTGACAGACAAACCCGGAAACAGAAGTATACTCCCAAGAACAAAACTAAGAGGTTTGATTTGTTTTGAGCATTTTAAGTCTTTTTTATTTGAATAAATTATATTTTTAAGACAAAATTCATTTTAAGAAATTAATATCTGAATTATTAAATTTTGTGTAGTCAAAATTTTCTTGCGTTTCAAAATTTTCTTGCATTTTAAATGAACTTCCTGAAGAACGTTGATTTTAAGAAAATTTCGTTATGCCAACAAACATTCCAAAAAAAAATTTACAAAATTTTTTTTTTTAAATTTTGAACGTAGATTTTGTATAATATTAGCGATTTTCTGAACTAAATGTTAATTTGTTATTTTATCAAGCTGTAGGAAAGAAAATTTAGAATTTTTCCTTAAAGATTAAATGTTAAGCAATGTATTTAGTATTATTTCATTGTTGTTGTTTTTCTTTTGTTTTTGAAAATTTCCTTAAAATTTTAGTTTAAAACACAGGTAATCATAATATTTAGTTAAAAATATATATATATATTAAAATTTATCCCCTACAATTTGTTGTAAAGCTGTTAGGCTGACATGAAAAAATTGTAGTTTTTAAGATCAAATTTGCCTTTTATTTGAAAAATCTTTTCTGAATTCTTAAATTTTACTTTAAATTTGTTATTTTAGGACTCCTGCTTACCAAACTTAAAACCAAAATTTTAATTCAGCCCTTTTTTGAAAAAAATGTGCCGGAAGCAGTCGGATACTAAAGAAATTATATTTTTATTTAATCGAAATTATTGCTTAAACTTCTAGTTGAAATACATTATTGATTTCGTTTCTAAATTAAATATTTATGGACGGTTATTTATTTCCAGATCAGAGCATTTAGACGTCCTTTTGAAACTCGGTAACTCATTCTTTTTGATATTTACTCTTAAAAATAGTTTAGCTCAAAGGAAAAGTCATTCTTGCAGTGGATATCTTTAAGCTATGGGTATTTTTGTGACAAGTCATTCAATCGTATTTTAAATTGTAAATAAAGCAAAATATCAGTGCGATGAAAATAATGCTTTGTCAAATTTAAAAACTAAGCGAATATGATAGTTTTCAAATAATATTGGGGAAGTTTTATGCCGTTTCTAGTTTACAAAACAAAACAAATGTTTCATCCCTTTAAATTGGCGTATGCACAGTAACTTTCGCTAGATAAAGAAAATAAACCGAAAAGATATTTCAATTTAGATTCTACTTACTAGTAGAGGGGGAAACTTTTTACTCTTCACCAAAAGTTTCAAAATTAATTCTTGTTCGCTTTATAAAGCTCTATATCCAATCCATGCAAATGCTAAAAAAAAAATCACAAAATAAAACTCCAAGATTAGTGAATTCGAAATATAGTTAAAAGAAGATATTTTTAATTTAGTTTTCTGAACCAAAAATCACTCTGCAGTCATTAAGTTACTTGTATAAGGTGTCTTAAAGAAAATATGTATTTTAAAGTTGTTTTTTGCTTTTTTAATATGTAGCATATTTAAAATACGTTAAAGTTCTATGCTGAACTAAGTGGTGCCAACCGGATTATTATTTATATATTTTTAAAGCAAATGAAGTTTTTAATCAGGTAATACTTAAATAGTTCGTTTCAAAATTTGGATTTTTGAAATTTTTGGTATTTTTGGATTTGCCAGCATTCTTATTTCTGACTCTGACATTGATAAAAAGAACTATTTAATGATTTTATCAATTTGGATATAAGAAATACAAAGTACCATTACTTGAAATAAACCTTACTTTAGGCATAAGAATTTTATATAGTTTTTTTTTTCAAGTTTGCTCAGTAAGTTTTAGAACAAGTTAATTTTTCTATCACGAGTTAAAATTTTGCTTCCATATAGATAAAGTAGTGCTTTTCAACTTCGTTGTTGTAACTTCTACGCCATCACAGTATGCTTGACAACGCAACCTTGCAGTTTATTTTAACATTAAGAATATCCATTGTTTAGATTTATTACTTAAAAAGGAGCAACTTCTTTTTATCCCAGCAATACTGAAAGCCAATCATTAAGAGAGCAATGATAAAAAAAAAAAATTAAAAAAAACTCAAGTTTTTTTACAATAATTTTCATTTTGAGAGTGATGCAATCAACTTGTTCTTGTTAACCTATTCTCGACGGAACATGAAAGTGCGTGCTTTGCTGGACCTTCAGTCATACCTAATGTCGTATCTTCAGTCGTTGGCTAAAGGATAATATAAATAAATAGGACTCTCTGCCTTTGATGCAGTTTTCAGTAAAGGCAAATAAAAACTGATCCTTAAAGATGTAACACTACCTTGTGATTAATAAGTTAAATAAAGTGTTCCACAAAATCTTCAGTTACTTAAATAAAAAGAATACAATTTGCTTAAATCACTGTATATTATACTTAAAATCATTTCTTGGTGTGGTAATGCTTTTGCATTTCTTTCCGCATATTGATCAGACAGCCGACAAAAGAAAAAGGACACAAAAGAAATTAATCACTAAGTTGTTAAAAATGTGATTATAAAGTCATTTGATATAGCGGTGCCTCTTGCGTTTGTCATAACTCTTGTATTACGTAAATTAATCATGTACTACGCCCTATGTAATATCACAGTTGTTTAATGTTTAAAAGTTAAAGTCTAACATCCTTTACAAGAAATTATTTCAGGAAAAAAATCGCTCTAAATAATTAAAGGGCTTTGTACAAAAACAAAGTAAGCTCTGATGAGAGCGAAATAAAATTTATAAGGAAAATAGATTTTGTTGTTTTTTACAACATTAATCAACACAAAAGAGAGGCCAGCCCGCATTTGATTCCAGTTCTAGAATTAATTAAGCTACTTTGTTCACTGTAAAATATGCATTGAAATAATAGAACTTTATTTACGTAGTTCTTACACTTAAGCTCTTAATTTGCACCAATACTTTCTAAAGCAGTTCTCTTATAGTTTTTATAGAACTTAAACTAAGAAAGCAAATAAATAAAAACATGTAAAATATGATGATGACAAATTATACCACTTAAGTTTTGGAAAACAATAAGTGTAATATAGAAGTAAATATAAACATGAGAAGAAATTTAAAGGACAAATATACACAAAAATGGGAAGGAAAAACATAGGTGATAATATATCGAACTAAAAACATTAAAAACGTTTTTTTTTATTTATTTAATTGATATAAAAGCTCCTTTTTCTAAAGAACGCCTTTAAAAATGTTTTTTCAATCTTATAATGGCGTTATCTGAAACAAAGAAAACTTCTAGCTTATCTTTGAAGACGAACTTTGGCAAATTGGCCCCTTTTTATGACAGAAAAAAAAATCAAGTTTCAACTTTAAAGGATAAATCAGATTGAACTTTATTGGTTTTTTTTTTCATTAGTCTGAAATGGCAAAACTTTTAAACTTAGTTTTCTCTAAAATGGATTTCCGGTGTACTGAGATAAAAACTTCCTTCAACAAACTATTGAGTCCGCAAATAATACTAAATATAAAAATGACTGCAAAATTTGTCTTACGGTGACGTCTTATTTTGAAAACTTGTATTTTGATGTTATTTCAATTTTTTTAAATTTCAAGTAAACTGGTCAACATCATCAACTTGCAAATAAAAATTAAAAAGTTTCAAGCCTGTTAAAAAGAAAAATTAATTTTACTTTCAGATGAAGTAAGGAGAACTTTCGGTGGCGATAGAACTCATTTACGAAGGTGATGCACCCTATAGTTTTCCTTTAAGAAGTGAACAAAATCAAAATATTTTTCATTTTGCGAAAAAAAAACAACTTTTTGCTTTTCCGAAGACTTGAAAACCGGATCTTTTAAAATTTTTATTTTATTGTATTATTTACATAATTTTATTTTGTATCTCTCAGCTTGTTTGTGGCGGAAAATGCTCAGAATTTTGATTGGTGACAAACGGGAGATGACGTTTACAAGGAAAGCTTAGGAAAAGTTATAATGTGTATAGTTATCACGTACAGAGGTCGGGTTATCGAGCACTCTAGCTTGCCAAAAAGTATTTGAAAATAAATTCTTCTTATGGTGTTCAGGAAAAGTTTGCTACGTGCATTATTATTAAGCTCCAATTAATTTTTAAGTGTTCTATCTCGTATGTTCAAAATGTTCAAAATGAAGATAAAACAAAGGTAAATTACAGACAAATGAAAAAAAAAGGGGGGGGGAATAATAATAATAACAAACAACTGGGGAAAGAAAAAGAATTAATTAAAAAAAAAATAAAAAAAAATAAAAAAAGAGGATAAAGTTTTTTTAAAAAAACGGAAAATAAAAGATATAATTTTTTCATCAGCCCACATGATTATATCCGAAAAAGAGTGCTTTCTAATATTGTATCAATATAGCCAAAGCAAAATATATCAATACAATAGTGTGAGGAGCACTCAAAAATTTTTTTTACAAAAATTACGACAAATAAAATTAAACACAATAAGTAAAAATAACACGTAAAAACAGAAAATAAAATATAAAGGAAGAGCAGAATAAAACAAAATCTATAAAGCGAGCAGTGAAATATAATGAACTTACATGAACGGGAAATTTTTCATGAATGATTTAAAATATTTACGTAACAAGATTGCCAGATTGCAAAATATGAAAACTATGAAAACAAAAGCGCAAATTGAGTGTAACTAGAGGAGTTTAAATTGCGTTCTTGCTGCATTTCTGAAGTGCGTTTGATTTGTTAGTTACCAAGGATAGGCCAGAAAACGGATGTGCGCGAGGTAATATTATAGTGGATAATTTAAAAAAGTTGACTATACATAAATTTAGAAAATAAATATTTAATAAAGAAAAAAATATAAAATAGAAATGAGAGCCGCGATGGCTCAGGGGATAGAGCGTTCGCCTTCCAATGAGGCGAACCGGGTTCGAATCCCAGTCGATACGAATTCCGCATCCGGCTTGCACTGACCACAGTGCTGACGTGAAATATCCTCAGTGGTAGACGGATCATGGGTTAGAGTCCCCTTGCCGTCAGGCTAACCGTGGGAGGTTCTCGTGGTCTTCCTCTCCATGTAACGCAAATGCGGGTTAGCTCCATCAAAAAGTCCTCCACGAAGGCAAATTTCTCCCAATACTCGATCCAGGAGTTCCCTTGTCTTCTGGATTGGGTTCAAAATTACAAGGCTACGGAGTTGAACATTAGTAGCCGTAAACCCATTAAGTTGGGTCGGCTGTTCAACGACGGTTATAAAATAAAATAAAAATAGAAATGAGAAAGAAACACGAATTGCCTGTTTTGCACATAATCTTAGCCACGGATTTGCCCGAAATGGATTTGCGCATGGAAAAATTATATAAATTGACAAAGAAATCTTTTTGGTAAATAATTTTAATTGTTTTTCTTAATTTTTTCTCTGTTTTTTTTTGTATTTATTTATTTTGCTGTATATATATATATATATATATATATATATATATATATATATATATATATATATATATATATATATATATATATATATATATATATATATAAGCTAAAAAATAGAGAAAAAATGGAGGAAAAAAAGAAAATAAAAAATCCGGAAAACAAAATAAAGAAAGGATATAATCTCTTCTTCTGCTCACACGATTATATTCGCAAAAAGGAGTGCTTTCTAATATTGTATCAAATATTGTATCATATATTCTAATATTGTATTGACGCGCTTCAGTATTGCAATAAGAACGTGCCATAAGATATCACTTTATTTATGCTTCTGTTTTCATAGTTTGTACTCTGGCAATCTTATTACGTAAATATTTTAAATCATTCTTGAATGATGCCGGTACGAGTAAGTTCATTTAAATTCGCTCCTCACTATGCAGATTTCCTCTGGTGTACTGTTCTATAATCTCTTTACATTTCATTTTCTGTTTTTTGCTTGATATATTTGTTTATTTTTACTTAATATGTTCTAATTTCATTTCAATTTTTTGAGTGCTCCTCACACTATTGTATTGATATATTTTGCTTTGGCTATATTGATACAATATTAGAAAGCACTCCTTTTTGCGGATATAATCGTGTGAGCTGATGAAGAGCTGATGTATCCTTTCTTTATTTTGTTTTCCAGATTTTTTATTTTCTTTTTTTCCTCCATTTTTTCTAAATTTTTTAGCTTATTTTATGAGTTTTATATGCTTGCAGCTTATCCGCAGATTATATTACTTATTAATTTTCTTCGTTTTTCTCTTTTTTTCTCTTTGTTTTTTTTTGCTATATATATATATATATATATATATATATATATATATATATATATATATATATATATATATATATATACATAAATTCATATTTTAAGAAGTAAAATATTTTCTTAAAGAAATACATGATTACTAATAAATACAATAAATTTGTTTTCAAAATTTTTTCTAGCATTGGAGTTACTAAATAAATACAATTGTAGCAATCTCTGCTATTTGTTTTAAAAAAAGTAATACTTTGTTGTCAAAAAAATAAAAATAATTTTTTAGAAAGCAATTCTATTATTTTGAGATTTTCATTTTCTGAATCTGAACATCTTTTTAATAGATCGATGCGTATCTTTACATGTTTCGGGTTTGCCATCATTTTACGTGCAAATTTTTAATGAACTAATTTAATCGTATTTTCTTTTATGTTTTATTCCTAGCTACTTAACCACGAGCTGATTCTCATTGCTTTAAATAGAATATTTGGTTCGAGATATATGAAGTATCTAATCAATTATTAATATTTCCTATGGCTAATAAATTAAACTCTGTTAAATTATAAACGTATCAACCACTAATGATACGACTTAAAAAACAAACTAAATTTAGCTGAAATAAAGCATAATTTCATAAGAGAATGTTCGAACAGAAAACATTGAGCGGAAATTTTGAAAATCGCCCAAGACATTTTTGAAACAGTAATTACTTTTTGATAAATCTGGTTTGCTCTTGAAATTCCTGGACTTTTCACTGATAAAATAACACTGCCACCACCTTATCGTGTTCCTGGCATAGGAGTAATTGCCTGATTCTAATTAAAAATCAATACAAGACATCTGCTTCGATTGGCCACTTTTTTACAATGTCTTTTTTTCTCAATTAAATATAGTGCTATTAGGCTATATTTAAAATATAACTCCAATATTTTTTTATGTTACCTTAAGAAAAAAATAATTTTTATATAATCAGCTCATATTACGAACGTATTATGGGAAATGAATTTTCTGTAAGGAAAGGAAATATGACTTTATGAACCGACTCAAAATAATACAAAATAGCAACTAGTAACGTTAAACAGCATTTGCCTATAATTTTATTTATTATTTGACTTTTTATGTATTTATTTAATTGCTGGTAATAATAAATACAAGAAATAAAAAATATAGTGTAAAAACAGGAAATAAAAAGCATAAATAAACATGACAGCTACTGAGTATCCAAAAATACTAGACGCTTTTAAAAAAACAATTAAAATATAAAAGACAAAAAAGAAAGGAAAACAAATATATGGTTTGATGCGTGCATCTAAGGGAACCAAATAATTCCCTAATTTTTAAAATTACTTGCTTGGTTCATACACAAATGACTTTGTTGTCAAGAAAAACCAAAAATGTATTTTGCATATTAAACCATTCAACTGAAATATTTGCTCCATTGTCTGTCTATTTCGTCCGCAGATTGTGCCAAGTTGCTTCTACAAATGATGTTTATTTTTTAAGCATTGTCTTATAGTTTTTTTTAGATATCGGATCATCTGCTCGCATAGTTAGGTTACCTATTTTAAATTTCGACGAACATAAATTTTCTGGTTCCTTAAGCAAAACGCGGTGCACTTATATATTCCACCGTTTTATTTGATTGTATAAACATAGGTCTGTCTACCAACACCCGATATCGGAATGCCATGTCGTAAGTTATAGTTCTCAGATTTTAAAGCAAAAATCTAGGAAATGCAAAGACATAAATCTTAAAAGTAAGTATATAAAAACCCCATTTTCGAAAATTGACTGACAGCAAGATGGATCATGTCAGGATTATGCCAGAACGGCTCCTGTCAGTCACAACTTACGTTTAAGTTCCATTGATGACTGATCAATTCGTAAGCTTGCTTTCGGCAAGTACCAATCACAGTGCTGACGTAAAGTATCCCCTGAATAAAACGGATCTCTACTCTTACAAAAAATAATGCTTTTTTGAGGTTCAGAGACGCAAAAAATACATCTGTAGAAAATGAGGTATAAAAAAAAGCACAAAAGGTAACCTCATTAATAAAACTCAATTTTAACCTCATTTACACCTCACAAAATCAACCTCTTATATAACTCAGAAATAATTTGAATTTTGGTCGAAGGAAATTATTCACCCCTTAAATAAAGGTATTTGCTTGAAGTGTGGAAAAATAATCTGTACCCTTCAAAAGCAACCTTTCTAATCTGGTTGCTCTAAAGTAGATTTTCATCAACCTCAAAAAATTCTCAAGTGTGAATAAAACAACTTCCTTTACTTTGATAATACACCTTGGGAGGTTAATATTTTAGGGTTGTTTTTAAAATAAACTTCGAATAAACCTCAAATCTACCTTGACACTTCAAAACAACTTCATATAACCCTCAAAAATGCATTATTTTTTTGTAAGGTATTTATGACATCGAACTAACCATAGAAAATTTTCTTCGTCTGTAAAATAAATTTGACTGATATGCATAGATTGTGTTAAACATAGAAAATTGTGTTAATTTCTCCCCAATCAAGAGTTATGAAAAAAATAATTTTGAATAAAACAAATTCAGCATTATTTACTAAAAATATCTACCAAATGTTTGGAGAACTATCATTATTTTGACAATTTCTAAGTACCTGCGTTTTATACCTATAAGGAGACAATTTTAATTTTTTCCAATTATACTGGAAAATTTCGTACTTTAAAAATGCTATATTTTTAAAAAAAATTATATAACAATTTTATTCATAGTTTTCATAAATTAAGAGAAGAATTGGAGAATAAAGTATTTAGACCGTAATTTCGTAAGCCTGCGTGACGATTTATACCTATTTTATCAAACCCTCACATTAAGCTATGTCCATTTTCTTAAGCATGCATTTTGAACTATGTCCATTTCATTAAGCATGAGCTTAGCTTAGGATTAAACTTTGGTATTTAATTAAGCTCTAATCCTTTTAAGAGCACTTATGTATACCCAATTTCTGTTCGAAATATAATTTGAGAATAAAATTTATAACTTACTAGAAATTTATGTAATTTGTTCCATAATCGCATTACGTTCACTTTTGAACATGGAATAAAAGCTAGTAAATATACATTTGAATCAACTATGGCTTATTGTTAGTAAAATTGAAATTTCCCAAACTCTTTTGTAATCATGTTTTAATAGTTTCTCTGACAAGAGTATAATATAAATTTATAACATCTTGATAATTGTATAGCATAATAAAGAAATCCGAATTCGTCGAAAAAAAAGGTATGTTTTTTCACAGAAAGTACATTTTTTGTGTGTCTGATTTCGTAACTTAAAATATCGTCTGCCATAATTAGTTAGCATATTTGAGACCATATATATATATATATATATATATATATATATATATATATATATATATATATATATATATATATATATATATGATATATATATATATATATATATATATATATATATATATATATATGATATATATATATATATATATATATATATATATGATATATATATATATATATATATATATATATATATGATATATATCTATTTGAGACCATATATATATGTAATAATATTATGCCTTTAAAGGCTAGATAGTTGAAGAGACTTAGGCTATTTCATTTAAAAAAAACATTTTATTAATGGATCTTAAGTTTTTTAAAACAGTGTTCGTTGGCTATTTACATTGATGGTTTCCCATTGCAGGGTTGTTGGATTTGGCCACAGATTTATCTAGCCATGGAAATATGAAAAACACACGCATTTTTGGCTGTCCGGAGATTTTAAGGGGAGGTTCTGAATAGGAGGTAGCTGCAAGGATATTCTTATCTTAATGGAGCGTCATTCAAAAGATAAAATTTAGAGATTTTGATTCGCTAAAAGGATGGCGCCATTCTGGTGCTGGGAAATTTTTGGGACTATTTTAATGCGTACTTCATGGACGAATTATTGCTAATTAACTTCGGAAAATAATCTTTTATCTGGCCTTATCTGGTTTGACTTTTTATGGCTCTTTATGAGAGAATGATATGCATCTTTCTGTATCTTAAATTTTAAACTTGATGAGAAACATCTGTTCAACCTTATCAGTTAATATAGAAAGACTCTTTATGAGGAATTCTATATTATATATATATATATATATATATATATATATATATATATATATATATATATATATATATATATATATATATATATATATATATATATATATATATATATATATATTCAGAATAGTATTTTGGCATAAAACATTTAAATACCAATTTTCAAATTTTTTATTACGTTATTATCCAAAAACATGAAATAAAACTCGAATACAAAAAACAATTAAAAGAACTGACTCTTTTAACTAACAGATTTATTCAAAATTTATATTGTTTATGTCAACATTTACAGAGTTATCTATCTCCTTTAATCAACAAATACTTATACTGACAGTTTTATGATATTTAACCATACGTTTAATGCACCCGTCTCACATTTTAATATGAGATTGTTAGCTTTTTGCATTAATTTATGAGCATATAAAAAATTTGAATTAAATGCGCATTCAAACTCTTTTTCTACAGAGCATACTTCTTTTCTTACAGAACCACAGCATTGAAAGAAAAAAATGGTAAACTTCTAATTGCATATCGTATAGAAGGAGTTACTGTAAAAAAAAGGAACATTTGATTTTCTAAAACACGAAAAGGTGATTTTGTAAACAAACAGTTTTTATGAAATCAATTTTTCAAAAATAATTTTTTAGTTTGACTTAATGACAAAGCAGTATATTAATTTCATAAATTTTAATAATTTTTTCTAATAGTTGATTCTTAAAAAAATATTTTTGATGACAAAAATGACAGTTTTCAATACTTTTAATGAAAAAAGGACGACAATACCTCGATTAAAACGTTAATGTGGAACACTAATTTTAGCAGATAATATATTATTTACCAATAAATATCGAAGAAATGCAACAGTATATCTCAAATTCTACTGTGCTACTATTAAATACTGTTGTTTCTTCTGTTTCTTTTATTCTGTTTCTTTTATTCTGTTTTCTTAAAATTTATTGCCTTTACTGTTTTCATAAGAGTAAAATAATTATCTAACTACTAATTATCTTAAATATTATCTACTAGCCGCTTAAGGCGACCTAACGCTAAAGGTTTTCACAAATAAAGTTTTTTAAAACATAGCAGGAAATCTGAAGATTAGTGGACAATTCTTCTTCTGCGTTCTTCAGATGTTTCTTGGGCCCTAGCACTGCTAGTGGAGACACGATCCTCTTCCAATCTTCTTTGACGTTTCTCAGGTGTTTCTCGGATCTTAGCACTGCTAATTGAGACACGAACCTCTTCTAATCTTCTTTGACGTCCCTCAGGTGTTTCTCGGGCCCTAACACTGCTAGTTGAGACACGATCCTCTTCTAATCTTCTTTGACGTTTCTCTGATACTTCTTGGGCTCTAGAATTGCTTGTCGAAATTCGGTCATGTTCCATCCTTCTTTGACGTTCCACAGACGTTTCTTGGGCCCTTCTTCTTCTTTGAGAATCTCTTAATATCTTTTTCTTTGACAAAATATAAAGTTTTTTGGAAGGCGGTTCTGCCATGTCAGTAATCGGGTTTTTAAGAAGTCAACGAATACTTTAGAACAACAATTACTATGAAAGCAAATCATGAAACTTCAATATTAAAATCTAAATGCTTACCTGCAAACTGAAACTTTCTGAAAATAACTAATTATATTTAATAAAAACTGTTAAAATAAAAAATAGAAAAACCAAAGAGTTCCAAGGTAAGTGTGATCGTTCCTTCAAAAACAATTAAATTCCTATTTTATATATTATATAGCTACAACGCTTAAGAAAAAAAACTAAAATGCTAAATACATGAAAAGAACACGAAAACGAAATAATTTTGGTAAAAATATACTTGAGGGTGCCCCTTGGCGAAATTGGCGGCTTATGTTTGGCGCCATTCCTGTTAGCGTGGAACACTGTGGTAACAGGAATGGCGGCCAAAACTGTATAAAATTGTAATGAACCCAATATAAGCAAGATTAATTAACGCAATAAAGTGAATTTTGAATCGAAACAAAAAATAATTGAGTAAGTGCAGAAAGAAAAGGAAAAAAAAAAAAACTCACTTCTTCATTAAGCTTGAATATTCTCAGATTTAGGTGCACAGAATTCTCAAATAGCAGTTAGATACTGTCTAAACTTATTAGGAATGGAATTTTTGTACCTCCATCGCCAAATAAGTTCAGCAAAATACGAATCGAAAATGGCGTCCGTGGTACCGTACTGGCGGTGAATTTTTTTTTATAGTCCCTTTTTATGATTGCCCGCATACCTTCGATCTTATGAACCATAAGCAAAAGTGACCTTACCAGCCGGTATCCAACGCAGAACTAACGGACCTCTGAAATTACATATACAGTTGAACATTTAAAAATAAAGCTTAAATCTAAATCTATCAGAATCACGATTGGGTTTCAACATCGCCTAGCTTGGCGATCAACCGCGAACACAACTTGGCGAGAATCAAGGGGCACCCTCAAATATAGTCTACCCCAAAAATTATCGTCTTCGCTTAAGAAAAAAAAAATAGAGCGTGGAAAGAAGAAGAAAACCTTATTATAACAATTATGAACAGCGACAAATATATCAAAGCGAAGCGTTCTATTTTCGTATCGAAAATGTTGCCACATTTTTAATACAAAAGTTAAACTTTTCTCAACTTTAATAAATGTAAACTAATGCGAACCTTACAATTAAATTATTAATTCCGTCGTATATTATTGGTTTAAGTTGTCGAAAATTAATATTTCAATTGTAAGGTTCGCATTAGCATACATTTATAAAAGTGGAGAAAAGTATATGCATTTTTATGGCTCTTTGAAGACGAAAAAGCAAAGATTTTCTTACAAAATGACTGATAACTAAAAAACTAATCCAAATTTTTGAAAAAGAAAAAAAAAAAATTCTTCATTATGTCAAAACACAATTATGTGCCGAGTTTCGTGTCTGGTCGAGGCTTCTGGGACGATATATTGCGATTACAAACACACACACAGCCGTGTTTATTATTATGTATAGATAACTATCTGTAGAAAAATTCGGCATAAAATTATGGTAAAAAGTACTGGCACCCTGATTGCCAATACTTATTGCTGTAAAATCCATTTTCCATCCATAAAAAATCTGATATGCCGTAGTTTTTACAGTATATCAGATACAGATCAGATTTTTACAGTTTGCTAATATACAGTAAAATTTACTTATTTACTGTTATTAAATATTACGGTATGAAATTTTATGGTATAAATGGATTTTAAGGATGCTGCATTCAAGGCACCAGCACTTTTTAAAGTAATTTTATCCGAAATTTTTTACAGTATAATTGTATAGCCAGAACTGGAATCAAAGTTTTTTTTTTTTTTTTTTTTTTTTTTGATTTAACAAAATTCAAGATACAAGAGGAAAAAAAAACATATTTTTCTCCATCAAAGAGTTCGTTAGAAATACATTTGAAATTATCTTAGAAACTACCTCTATTTTTTTTATCTCGAAAAGGCACGCAGTTATTTTTGTTAATGCAATGTAATTGTTGCAATCAAAGGACCCCCAAGTACCAGATACTGAACAATAGTAGTCTGGTATAATCCTGATTTAGAAATTTGCTCGTTATAAACTAAACCTGCCACGTAGTTTAATTAGACAGCAAACTTATTCGTCCTAAATTATTAAAAGCACACAATAATTAAAATGTTTAAATAAAAATAATAAATTTATCTGCTGTTCCCGTCGTTTGAATAGAGTTGCGTTTCATCAGTAGTTGTGTTTTATTATCAGCCATGACAGACGCTGATTTTAACAACTAAGCGTAACTTTATTCGTTTTTCTAGAAAGAATTGAATTCAACCCAAAAAAGCTAATCACGATTATGAACAATATCGTACAGGTATTAGCCATTTACAGCTAACACATAGTGAATAACAAAAATTTAGAGCAAATTTTTTTTTCTTTTCGTAAACGTTAGGGAAAACGTTACAGAATACTGGGTTCTTAAGTTTTTTCCTCTTTTTTTCTAAGCAACTGTACTGTAAAAATTTTCTGATCAAATTACATTGAAAAGTACCGGTACTCAGGGTTATGCTATCATATTACGAAACAAAGCATCAAACGCAATTTTCACAGTAATAATTACGGTAAAATCACTGATTCACTCTTATCACTAATTCACTCTAATAAATATTACCGTAAAAATCACGGTTTAATATTTAACGGTAAAAATGCATTTTACGGATGATGCACTTAAAGTGCTGGTACATTACACTATAATTTGATCCGGATTTTTTTACAATGCACGCTAAAAATGCGTTTAAATTTTTATTTGAATGATAAATTATCCTTTTAATTTCAATTTTATTTTAGGAAGTTCTTTAAATTATTTTAATATTCTCCAATTGGTTAAGAATCAAACTTTACCTAAACGGAACGGAACAAATATTTTTTTCGTAGAATTGACATGTAGTCAATGAAAAAGTTTTTTTTTCCGGCAAAATCTCAAAGTATTAGGTATGTAATCATTTTTCGAACTTTTAAAACTAATCTTAATTTTACTTACTTTAAAAATTAAACTTAACTCAAAAATGCTGCTCAAAAATTATCTATTTTGTTAAATAATATAAGTTTCTGTCTACAAAATAGAATCCAAACATTCATCTTTAACTTTAGAACAAGCCTTTGTAACTAACTTATTACTTCGGCACGAGATACATTTCTGAAACAATTGCTAAATAATCGTTACTCCAAATATTATCAGCCTCCTACAGCCTTAAGTATAAAGCTTGTTAACTTTTATTCAATTTACTCAAGTTAAATTTTTATAAAATAAAAATTATTTCATTGACATATAGTTGTAAAAAACCATAAAATAACAGACAATTATTATTAAGAGCTGTTATGTTAGGCTTAATAAAAAAGTACAGACAGAAGCTTTTTGTGCATAATGAAACGCCTTAAATTGAAGCCATCCATCTACGATGTATCTATTTGGTTCAAACTATTGCTCAATAATAGTAGATTTTATCACATATTATAAGTTTCTGAGAACAAAATTGAACTCAAACTTTCATCTTAAACATTGGAATAAACCTTTCTAACTAACATATTACATATAATATGTAACATATAACAGATGCTAAATAACCGTTAGTTAAAATATTCGCGGCCTCTAACAGACCTAAACACAAAGTTTGTTAACTTTCATTAAATTATAACTTGTATAAAAATTTATATAAGATTTTATAAAATAAAAATTATTTAATTGACTTAGAGTGGTAAATAACAATAAAATAGCGTACAGTTATTATTAAGAGATGTTATGTTAGGCATAGTAAAAAACTACAGAAAGAAGCTTTCTGTGCATAAAGCAAGTCTTAAATTAAAGCCATCCATTTATGAAGCTCTACGGACTGATGCCTAACAATATGAAGAATAATAAATGACTCTAGAAAGCTCAAGAGTTAGAAGCTGAACTTAGAGATAGATTGGTTGTCATTTCAAGAATTATATCGAGTGCCTAGACTTGTTTATATTTCTGAAGGTATGTCTTAACATCAAGAGACATTCTTTTTTTTCTTTTATTCATTGTTGTCTGTTATAATTCCTTGTTATCTTGCTGATGTACTGGAACAATATAAACACGAATTTAAAAAAGAAAATGGTTTGTAGAGTACAATACTAATCAAAATTATTAAAATAATTTTTTTTTCTGTTTCAGGTCTGCAATAGCATTTGCTTGGAAATAATAATTTTCATGATTACATAATAAAATTTAATTTGCATGGTTACGTTTATAAAATTTGCAAGGGTTTTATTGTTTCAAAGATATTGTAATTTTTTTAAGAACTCGTTTACACGTTTAGGGAATATATGTAGTTAATGTTGATTAAGGCAGGTTTAGGTAGTAATACTTTTAGAAGTTACGAATTTTTTTTAAAAGTGTTATCATTTATTTAAATGGTTTATGTGTATGTTTAAGTTATATCTGTAGTTTAGATTAAGATGTGTTTCAGAATCATAAAACTTTAAGAAGTCTTAAATTATTTACACTGAAAAATATTTAATGTGTCTTAATACTGAAAATTGTTCGTGTAATCATCGAACACCAAGAATCGTTCTTGGTATAGATCAAAACGGTTATTTTTACACGACTTTTAGTCTAAAACAGTACCACCATTTTTGTGCTCACAGAAACACTAAAATTTATAATATCAATAAGTTCTAAAAGTCGGTAAAGTTATTTGTATGATTTAATTTAAAGTAAGAACGTAGATACACTCTATTTCTTAAAATAAAATTAGTTAGCGAATCAAACATACACACAGCTTAGAGAGAATATTAAGACAAATTCGAATTAGGTTTAACAGAAAAGAAGCGGATAGGAATTAAATATTCTAAAAATACTCAATAAAATGAATAGATGCAAAAATTAAAATGCATATAATCATCTTTATTACACAAAAAACTTGCATACATTTTGTAGCAGAGAACTTTTGGACCAACTAACGCATCGCGTGAGATAATTTATCGATAATACCATGGCCGATTAAAGATAGATCCCTGAAAAAGGGGCTATGCCCTCGGCCATGATTGGGTAACGTTGTATCGATAATGTACAGCAAAAGGTTTGTTAGGTGTAATTCTGTTTAGAAATATTAAAGTAAAAAAATGTTAGTGAATATTCTTTCCACCCATTTCTGTATAATAAATAAGATATAAAAACTAAATAAGTAAAAATATATTTTAAATCAATATCGCATTGAATCAAAGCCTTAACCTCGTACAAGAACAGGATCCAATACTGAAATGGTCATATAATAGAAAAATGTGAGTGAAATATGTTCAAATCAGTGTTTTTTTTTTCTTCTTTTTTTTAATCTAAAAAGTTACATTAGTTTTAGGACTTATATGATATTATCTCGTTGATCCGCAGTAAACACTCGATTTCAAGAACCACGCATAAACTGTTCCGTAATGATAAGAGAGAAGCAAGCATTAACACTCGCTTTTTTTTATTATTAAAAGCTGATGTATCGCTTTTTATGATTTGTTTATTTATTTATTTTTAATTATTGAGCATTTATTTCAATTCTAAATGATAATAGATTGTCTTTTCAATTGTTTTTCGTAAAAAAATTTTCAGATTAAAATAATCAAAATATAATTTGATTTGTATTTGAAAATTTGAGTGGAATACACTATATAAGTTTTTTTTAATAAAAGTAAACACTCAGAAAATTCTATAATGTAAATAAATAAAAATATTTGACTTTTCGCTGTCTTATGGTTTTTATGTTAAATTGATTATGAAAATAAATATGTCATTAAGTAAATATTTCCTTATTATGTAAAAGCACTCATAATACAATTGCTTTTATTAACATTTCAAAATATCTAATAAAATTTATAAATTAATTGTATGCTAGCTGTTTTATAGAATTTCTTAAGATGATTACAAAATTGTACATTTAAAATTTAAATTGAAAGTTTAGTGAGGAAGTGCAAATTTTAATATTGTATTAAAATATAGAAAAATATGCCACATTATAAATAAATCTACAATAATGTTGTTGAATTACTTGCCTGATTTCTGGTACGAATATTTCATTTAATAAAAGCAATTCCTTTGTGCAATACATAAAATATTTATCATCTAACAATCACCCACGCCCTTTGTAAACAGATATTTAAGATTTAATCTATAGTTTGCTGATGTAATTGAACGACTTCTCAAATATATTTTGAAAAGAGATATTATTAGGTCGCCAAGGACGAAATTTGTAGTTTGTAATGTTGCCAAATTTAATAGTTGATTATTGCACACTAGCTTAATATTTTATTCTATTTTTTGTGGAAAACTACACATATCTTCTGTTTAAAATATTATAATTCTTAACTCTTACAATAGAAATGTCCACACCAGAAGCTGAATTATATCTCTGAGTGAAATAAATTAATCAATTGTCATTTGCACCATTTCTATTGGATTATTGATATTCACTACCCAATCGAAACGTACTCCTATTGGTCGCTATCTGTAACTCATTGTTCATTGATGGATTACCAGTAGACAGATAAGTGACGTCTCGTCAGCTTTGACGACACGTCACTTATATTGAAAATTGTTTAGTTTATTTAATTCAAAATTGTAGTTGGCATAATTTCTATTGGATGATTCATATTCACAATACAATAAAAACGTATTCCGATTGGTTGCTATTTGAACTCATTGATCTAACTCCAGTAGAGAGATAAGTGACTTGACGTCAGCGTAGAAGGTCTTTTTTTTTCAAATCAGTTTTTTTCATTTGAAAATGAAATGGCTAGAACTTTGCACAGTTATGAAGTATAAGTTCTTACCCAGAACTACGTCATCGCATTCCACTTAGAACATTAATCATATGATGTCTCAATTGTTATTACGCTGCTAATAGAATTAAATTTGTTCGCCAATTTCGTACTGGTAATTTTGACTTTACAAGTGAGCTACATAGTCACCTCGAATCAAAGGTCAATAGTTATTAACTAAAGTCACACACTTAAAATCATCACAACAGAAATACTATACTGCAACCAACTTGTTGAAATAATTCTTATTCTTAAAGAAAAAAATCTATTGGCTTATGGGCTAAATTGTCACCATCAATCTATCTTACGATCTTATTGCAAGGCAACACTAGACAACGCGTAGTAGATGTTGACTGTGGCAAAAATACAAGAACTGGAATTAAAGTTTCTTCAGCATCAAATCAACCCCACAAATTTCCACTTATTCCCTGATTTGGACAATTTTTCAATAGGAAAACAATTTAATGCTGGCAAAGCTGTAAAACAGCCTTTCGAGAATGCTTTGACTCCAATTCACCCGAGTGTTACGGTACAAGTGTGTACAGTAAACACCCTAAAATGGTAAAAGTATTGAAAATTAAAAAATTAACGTAAGCGACAAACAATAAAAAATTGAGATTTTTATATATTTGGCATCTTTGTATGGCAAGCTATGAGGGTCATTCAAATGAAACCTGATAAGTGCGTCTCACTTTGCTTTGTAATGGGGAGCGACGTAACTGCGTATATGGCGGGACCATCCATTGGTAGAGAGACTGACGCATGCGCAACGTTTGACGTTGCATAGCGACAGTGTGGCTGCACGCCGAAGAGAAGGTGGTTGCACAAGTCATCGTCCACTACGTAACATGCAGGGGAGTAAGCAGGAACAACGAATTTCGGTGGGAAATGCTGAAACATTCACCGTACAGTCCAGACCTTTCATCGTGTGACTTTCATGTTTTTGGACCTCTAAAACAAGCAATTGGCGGACATCGATTCACAACGGACGATGACGTGTGTGACAGGGTCCAGGCTTGGATCCGACTGCAGCCTACTAGCTTTTTCAAAGATGGAAAAGACCGGCTAGTGTCGCAATAGGATAACTGTGCCATTAGTTTTGGCGACGACTATTTTTGAGTATGTGTACTGTGTATAACTACATTTGTGAGTTATCAAAATCGTTAACGTTACTTTACACTAGTGACCGGGTCTCATTTGATTGCCTTTTCATATATATTTCAAAAAAAGTTTTCCAAATACATTTCATTTTATCAGTTTTTTGAAATTCTATTTTAGCGTTCATAGCATTAGCGATAGAAGGAAAATAGCTGTCAAGGCATTTTTCTCGAAATCAATCATGTTGTTTTACAGTTGCACGGCAGGATATCGGTGCGTACTTTACTGCATGAAATTTTTTTGGGTATTTTTTATGTCATTAAACAAAGTTGCCATTTTTTTACAAACTTCTTTTATAATAATATAATAATTTAAATTTAAATTATAAATCTGTATTAAATAAAGGGAATTCCAGCATATCATAAATTAAATTTTAGCATGATATAATTTTTTTCTAAATTTAAGAATAAGAAGTTTTAATCTGGTGAGATGGGCAAATGGAATCATATACATCAACAAAAATAATACATATAAATTAAGCAGAATATATATATATATACTCCGAAGAGCCATTACATTATGACCATCCTCCATCTATAACAATGAGTTCGCCCAGGAATAATGTTTGTATGGGGCACATTAGGACCCATAATCCTCATAGAACAATCCCTGACGTCTGTAAGCTACTTGAACATAGTTGCAGATCAGGTTCACCCAGTTTTACCTGCGGGGGATGGTATTTGCCAACAGGATAATGCACCATGTCATAAAGGTCGAATCGTCGTGGATTAGTTCGAGGAACATTCCAGTGACTTTCAAGTCATGTCTTGGCCCCCAAATTCACCTGACCTTAATCCAATAGAGCATTTGTGGTCCTACTTGGAAAACCAAATTCGTGCTGCCACGCTACCCCCTCGCAATCTGAGGGAATTGCAGGACCAGTTTGTGAGCGCTAGGTGCCAGATACTTCAGACTACCTATCAGCAGCTTGTGGAATCAATGCCACGGCGATTGCTAGCAGTTTTAAGGGCTAAAGGTGGTCCTACAGGTTATTAGCAGGGTGGTCATAATGTAATGGCTCTTCGGTGTACATATAAAATAGTCTTAACTATAATGAAGACAAGCGAACATAGCCATATTTCTCATAAAAAGCAATTCAGAATGTTTTCATTTATTATGAAAACACTTAATTATCTTAAATTTGATACCAATTCTGAACGATAAGCATTTTACTAATATTCACGCAATGTAATTAGAATAATTGAATTTAATATGCCTCGTAATTAAAAGTGTTATTTTTATGGTTGACATTTTTTTAATTTCCAATACCATTTAACCATTATACAAAAATACCACATGCGTTTTAGTAACGCCGATTCATGAATCGTTTCTTTCCATCAAAAAAAAGCGATAACACAAAACACAAAACGATAACTAAAAAAGCGATAACACGATTCTGACAGATAAGGAATTTTTGATAACTATTTAACTAGTTTTCGGAAAAAACTAAATGCTACTAAACTTTGTAATAGTAAAGAATTTTATTTATAGTTATAGTTTACCGTTGAGCAAGATATACTAGAGTGTATTTTTTTAAAACTGAAAATAGATTTTTTAGTTTGCTGTCTGGGATATCTTCATCAAATTGTTCGCTTTTTCTCTATATAATACATATTTAATATTATATTTAATATATACTTAATATTTAATAAATATTTAATATTTACTTATATTTTTAATATATATTTATATGTTTAATATATATTTAACACAACTAAATTCGTAGTAACTTACCTTTTCTCACTATACATAAAAATTTTATGCCATGATGATGGTTTCTTGCATTCTCATTTTATCGAATAAGAAAATTTGATTTTCAATAAATTTAACAGCTTAAGGCTGTTTTTCGAAGTCTCTGCAGTAGCAGGAATTGATGCTTTTTTATGAATAATATGCTGTATTCACAACTGATGTGAATTAGCAACAGTTAGACTGTCCAGTTTAACCTATCTTTTGCCATCATCCTCTGGTTTATTCTAAATATAGCGCAAAACGCCAATATGGTGAAAAGCCAGAGATTTGAGGAAAAGAAAAGCTTTTGTGGTATAATTTTTTAATGTTAAAAACTTTACTCCAATACAGCATTATCTGGGATCATAAAAATTCGCAAAAAGTGGGAAAGGCATCGATTTTGATAATTTTCATCAAGGTAGAAAAATGTCAGTAATTTGCGATTCTTAAAAAAAGTTAATAATTTTAAACATATTTTAGTTATTTATCCGTTATAAAGCCCAGAATATTCTTTACTGTAAGATGGTATACACAGTTTAAAATATTACTTTGCTTCGTGTGGTGTAAACCATGTCAATAATAACTTTGCTTAAATCGTGGCTTTTTTTTAATATTTTCCTTGGCGAAAGAACTTTGAAAAACCATGCTAACGAGTGATTCAGTAATTAAAGCACTGAGCTTTTATCGCTGTTTGGCATTCAATCCTCAGTGGTGGCTTGAAGCTCACCCAGCTTCAGATTGATGGTTGCTAGCTTGGGCATGAAGGTAGCTTTATGCGCAATGTTGACCACATTGCTAAAAGCATGCCATTGGTCACGAAATTGTGACCTGATGCGGGAATTTTTCGCACATGTGTTAAACTGTTATTAGCAGAAAACTTATATGAATTATAATAGTGTCATATATAGTTCTAATTACGTAGATTTTAATATAAAGTAAAACTCAGATGTGTTATTTATCCGGAAGGGACCGTAGTAGCCTAGTGGTTAGAGAATCGGACTTAGGGGCCGGGGCTCGATGCTCGACTGCGCCGAGACTCGCCGAGTACATGCGTTTATGAGTTCTAAACATTTGTGAAATTGAAAGTCCTGTGGTCGGTCACTGAGTACATGGAACTTGAGAAAATTTCTTTTCCCTTCAGATCTATGTCTAAATTGAGGAAATTCGAATTATAGATGTTCCCTTCTATCTCTGGGGTTCTGTGCTAAGATGTGCTTTCACCCCTGCGGTGCTCTCTTTACAAACGAAAGTCGCACCTTCTTGACTTGATTTGCAAAGAGCCAATAGCTGGTTAGCTTGGCCTGTCCAAGGTGGTATACGAAAGAGATAAAAAAAAAAAAAAACTGGTCGTAAAAACGTCACATTTTTTAATTTCAATCGGAAGAAACAAATTGCATAAGACTATCACTACTTATTAACTGTTATGACAAATATTTAAAAAACAAATTACAAATAAATTTATAAAATTTGATAAAGAAAAAGATTTTTCATGATAAATGCGTTTTCTGAAGAGAAAAATAGTAGAAATGGAATGCCCTTACTGCTGGTATATTATCTTTTGCGGATAAATAGCCGCCCTGAGCATTATTTTCTACTGCTTTTAAAAAATAAATTTTGCCAATGAGGGATAGATAATTGTATTTGTTTGCTATCGTTATTATCATATCAGGAAATCATGCTCATTTCTCCTCATGCTTCATGCTCAGAAGATCATTTTTAAAACTAAAAATAAGTATATAAATAATCAGTAAAAAAAAAAGGCATTTATTTGCCAGTATTGTGATTTAAATTCTAATAAAAAAATTTAATCTTTTAATGAAAATTGATTCAAAAAATAGAAATTGTAAATTAAAAACAGGAGTTTAAACACGCACATTAAGTAGTTTTTTCCAGTTAAAAACATATTTACAAACTTAAGTTTTATAACTTAACGATACATTCTAACAAATTATGGTTAAAGTAAATATTTCTTTAGAGCAAAATAAGTTTGCAAGATTGATAACTTTTATTGTTTACATAAATTTATTCTTTAATGCTCGGATTTTTCCCTCTTTAGTAAAAATATTTGCTGAATCTCTGAAAAGTAGTAAGTCAAACATTTTTCAATGAAAAATAAAGAAATTGCTTTAACGTATATGAAACAATTTTGCATTAACTCATTTGGAAGAAAATATTTAAATCGGAAATTTGTTACGTTGTAGAAAATTAGATATCCAGTCATTTTGAAAATAATGATATTTTTACGAATCACATTACTTTTTGAATAAAGATAATTATTTTAATCTCTTCAAACTATCAAAACAATTTTGTGATATTTATGCATCAAAAATGCGTTCTTAGTTCTTTGAAGTTTCTTTATAAAAATTGTTGCATAAATTTTTTTAAAAAAAATTGTTTATTTATGAATTTTATTACTCAATATTCTATAAACATTAATCTCTAATGTAACCTTGCGAAAATGTCTGGATTTTTTTTTTTTTTGCCGGTGACAATTGTGTCTTAACTCCATTTAAAAATGATGAACATTTTGTAATTGAAAAAAAAAAAGTTAAAGGAAGTAAAACGAATGTGATAATAAAATATTTAGACAAATCCACGACGTCTTTCGTATAAATTATACAAAATTAATTTACTGGCACTAATATTTATGCTTATAAAAAGTAGCAAAATGTAATCCTACATTTTGATGATAATATTAAATTAATGTATTCAAATCATGTATTCAAAATATATCACAACGAAATATAAACGAGGAAAATTTAATTTACTCAACGACGAGTTTTGCAACAGCAAAACGGTAAAAATGAAATGCAGACTATTTTATAGATTTAAATTTTTTGCATCCTTAACGTTCTATTTATTAGGATGCATAGAGCTGTTGCCCTCCTTTGCCCCTCTTTCGGCACGCTACTTCCCCAAACCGTTTTAAAAAAAGCACATAAAATCGCATTCTTCTTTTCTTTTTTGTTTTTTTCATTTTCTGAAAGCTTTTGACTTCTTTAATATTCTTTTCATTTGTTTTATGATATTTGAACATTTTCGAAAAGTAACAGGTATCATGCATGGCATAAACAGTTATATCAGACGACGCAACTCTATATGAGGGAGCAACCCGTTGCGAATTTAATTATTACTTGTGGGTTTCACTCAGTTCTAATATTACTGTAAGTCAATTTTCTTCTTTAGTTTTCAGTAACTTTATTCGTATTCGATAATTGCTTCATTATATTGATAATTAAGCAATTATATTGATAATTAAGCAGGCAACCCGTTGCGAATTTAATTATTACTTGTGGGTTTCACTCAGTTCTAATATTACTGTAAGTCAATTTTCTTCTTTAGTTTTCAGTAACTTTATTCGTATTCGATAATTGCTTCATTATATTGATAATGAAGCAATTATATTGATAATTAAGCAGGCAACCCGTTGCGAATTTAATTATTACTTGTGGGTTTCACTCAGTTCTAATATTACTGTAAGTCAATTTTCTTCTTTAGTTTTCAGTAACTTTATTCGTATTCGATAATTGCTTCATTATATTGATAATTAAGCAATTATATTGATAATTAAGCAGGCAACCCGTTGCGAATTTAATTATTACTTGTGGGTTTCACTCAGTTCTAATATTACTGTAAGTCAATTTTCTTCTTTAGTTTTCAGTAACTTTATTCGTATTCGATAATTGCTTCATTATATTGATAATTAAGCAATTATATTGATAATTAAGCAGGCAACCCGTTGCGAATTTAATTATTACTTGTGGGTTTCACTCAGTTCTAATATTACTGTAAGTCAATTTTCTTCTTTAGTTTTCAGTAACTTTATTCGTATTCGATAATTGCTTCATTATATTGATAATTAAGCAATTATATTGATAATTAAGCAGGCAACCCGTTGCGAATTTAATTATTACTTGTGGGTTTCACTCAGTTCTAATATTACTGTAAGTCAATTTTCTTCTTTAGTTTTCAGTAACTTTATTCGTATTCGATAATTGCTTCATTATATTGATAATTATTATTGATATTAGTTATTGATAATTGCCAATTAAAAAATGCATATCTAAGAACCTCTGTTTTGCTCTGAATATTTCACGAATGTTAGATTTCATTGTATTTTTATGAAAGCGTAAATGATAGATCAAAAATATTAGTAGTTAAAATATTTGAAATTTAGTACTTTTTCAGTTATAAGGATTAGTGCATTCATAGTTTCAATAGATACTGCGTATAAATCGTAAAAGCTCAACTTTGCGCCTGCTCATTTTTTCTCTTCTAACTTCCATACCAAAAAATTTATCCCTTTTACCATTCCTATTACTTTAAATTTTTAACGAATTGCATTTAAGCACAATGTTTCTGTAAAATAATTACTGGAAGTCCTTATAATTTTGAATTATTCGAGCTTCCGTAAAATATATTGCAAGACAAAAAAAAAAAAAAAAAAAAAATCCTCAAAATTGCTTCTTTTGAAAGTCTGCACTATTCACTTAAAATTGAAAAGTTTCGGAACATTTTTTTTTGAATTTAAATCGCCCTTTTGACAACTTTTTAAATATCGGCATCAATTTTACTATTATACTGATGTACTACACTGACTGAAAAATTAACTAAATAAAATTTCTGTCCATTTTTTAAGGTTCTCCAATTTTTTGGAACCTTTATCTGATAAAAATTAGGATTGATGAACAGTCTAACTTTATTTTTAAATATTTTTGACTCACAGAACTAGATATGTACTAGAAAACACTGATGGATTTCAGATTGACCTTATTCCCTCATAAATCTCATCACTTTTCTTACAGAATTATATAAAATATCTTTATGTCTAAGAATTTTTATTGTTTTAAAATTATAACGTTTTATAGATTATTTATTTATTTTGTAAAGTAATACATTTGATTTTGTAATGCAAACACTTACAATTTTTACGTATAAACTACTTTTACATAAAAAAAATATTAAAAATTATTTGGTTAGTAGAAACTTTTAATATAGTGAATACAGTTATCATGTCATTGTAACGGTATAATAAAAATAATGAATGAAAGATTCAAACTGCTTGATAAAAATGTGTAATATGGAATATATTAAACAACTTTAATGAAGATTTAATAAAATAAAAAATAATTGTTGTAAGGAGCTTGAAAAATTTTATTGCAAAGTTAGAATGAGCCAAAAAAGTTTAAGAATCTTTACTTAGAGAGGAACTGTGAAAAATTTCAAGTAAATGAGACTAACCAAATTCAAGTTATAGCATTTAAAAATAAAGGATAACTAGAAAACCTGTTTGAAAGTATTAAAATTCTAAACAAGCAGGCCGTGGTACGTCCGCCTCCGTATTTAAATATATCTTTACTTTTATTTTTTTTTAATATTTTTTAAAAATATTTTATTTTAATACTTTTTCTTTTTTTCTTTTTACCCTTTTTGTATTTTTTGAGCTATATATATATATATATATATATATATATATATATATATATATATATATATATATATATATATATATATATATATATATATATATATAAAGAGAGAGAGATATTTTTTATGTGAAAAATCTGGAGTTAAATGATTTCGTTAGAATTGGCTTGAAAAGGCAATCAGATATCTTCAGGTACTTTCAAAACAAAATTTATATTACGAAACTTAAATCAAACTTAAAAATATTTCAATTATCCACATCATGAAATAGTTAGCAAAGCCCCATATGGAATAAAATTTATAGTGACATTTTATTTCTATTTTACAAGGCACGCATTTCTTCTCATTTAAATACTTTAGCAGTATATAGTTTTCTATCTCATTCCTTCCATATTTATGCAGTTTCCCAGTACGAAAAATAAAATTCCTAAGCGAAACAAGAAACTTTCAAACATACATATTTTTGAGTAAACATGCTTTTTATTTTCTTTTTTACGAAAACTATTTTGTTGACTAATTTATTCCGATGCTAAAAAATGAAAAGAAAAACTTCACTTCTCTAACGTTACATGGAACTATGATAGTTCAGCCAGTATTCGTTACATTCAAACACAATATTTTTGTATTATTATTAAAATATTTATGATTTTATGAAAATAAAATTTTTAGTCTGGGAAAAAAAGTATGGTCAAAAGCACCAAAATATGGTAATATCGCAGGCTAATTGGTCCTATGGGAACATTGTACAGCTCGGTAATTGTTATCAATGTGCTTTGATAACGATTTTGGTCAAATTAACAATAAAATAAGCTTTAATAATTTATTGTGGTAAAATTCGATAATTCTATCATGATACCATAGAGTAAGGCATTGAAAACCATTTATTTGGTTACATTTACATTTTAGTTTTGTATTTTTTACTAAATAAGTGGTCAATAGGGATAATAGGGATAATAGTGGTCAAAGGGTCTAAATAAGTGGTCAGTGCGGTAATTAACTAGGGTTTTTTCTATGTAGAGAAACATCAGGATAGATGTTTGCAAGACCTATTTTTCAATGTGAAATCTTTTTTTTTTCTTATCTCAAAATAAATGTTAAGATTGATAAATAATTGCAAATAAACAACCTTTTAAAAAAATTACAGTAATCTGACACGTAATTTAGAATCTTTTTCGGACAGCATTGTAAAGGACAATTATATTATTTAAAACAAAAAAATGGAATGTATAAAGCAGGATCATCTGTTAACAAGAATTTTTTTTTAAAAATTTCAAATCCCCTTAATATAATAGACAAGTAAATTTTTTAAACTGTTAATCTTGCAGATTAATAGTAGTCAACAGTAAGTAGAGTTATTGCTATCTAACTTCGTTAGAAAGTTACAAAATACGGGTGACATTTTCTGATTGGTCGAGAGTCAAAATTTACTAAATTTCAGTTTGGCGAAAAAAGTTTCTTCGACAGTAATAACGTAATATGCTCCGCTGGTAGCGGCCAGAAAATGGTTAAATATTGCATTGGCATCGAATATTGTTATGAGTGATTGAGCACTAAATTTTAATTGCAAAATTCCATCGACACAAACATTCATCTATCGAGATTCGACAGTTTTATTCCAGAAAATTATATTAAAAAAAGGTTTAAGTACATTATATGTATTCATTTCAGATTTTTCGAAATTTTTTTAGCTTGAAATTTAATACTCCATGTGTACTTCATATGTCCATGTAACTTTAACCCCATAATGTGCACAACATTAAAAAATATTTTGTCACAGAACGCAAACCACATGTATTCAAAAAGAGCATAAGTAGCTGAGCTAAGAGTACGAAATACATATCACACAGAAATATAAATCTGGATAGTGCTGACATCTAGTTCAAAATAAACTATCACCAGTTACATGAAAAATAGTCTGGTGCAGCCATCTAGAGTGTAAAATAAGGAAAAAAATTCCAGGCACAAGAGATGGATAAATTTAAACTTTTTTGTAGCATTACTCTTGGATGCGCTAGCCCGAAAATATCACGGGCAAGAGGTATAGGAGATGAAGGCTCACCCCGAGATTTTGACAGGAGTGAGAGGGACGGGGTGAAAGATTGGGGTTTAAAATTGCCGTTTACAGCTGCTGTCTAAATTTCAGAATGATATTACAAACGGTTTGAGTGTCATCGGAGAGCGAGGGAGAGATGCACAAAGAAACTCTGTATTTTATTATTATAGAAATTTAAAAATTCAAGAAATCAATGTTTTTTATATCTTCAAAACCTATATAACCACATAAAACAAAGCTTACAAAATTGATTGTCTTGTTTCTCTAAAATCATCAATTAGTTTGGGTTAAATTTAGTTTTAATCTGAAATATATTACAAAAATATAATTTGCAAGAATTTTTGTATAATGGCCCTTTTACCAATCAATTTCTTCTGAAATTAATTATTGGTACGTGACATTTATGAAATGTAGGATTTTAAATTCGGTTCAATATTTGAACAGTAACAACGTCAGACAAGTGTTATAAAACTCCTAAGGTTAGCATATTTCAACTATTATAACTCTTAGATGGATTTAAATCTCTCTTTATTATTAAATCTATTTGGTCCTTTACATTACTTCGGGCAAAAAAGTTTAAAATAAAACTGGCACACGTCATATATTACGTAAGGATAACTCGAATAGTTAGTAAAACTTTTCGATTTATTAAATTCCGTTTTATTTCGAAGTTATTTGTTTAAACCGTATATGTTAATATATAGAAATAGTTGGATTTAAAATAGTTTGATTAGTTGGAATAAAATAGTTGGATTTAAATATCTTGTGAAAGTTGAATGAGCAGTTTCATGAACTAATAACTAAACACTAATAACTAAAATAACTAAGCATTTGTTTTTTTTATATAAAAAAAATTCTTTCTGTAAAGTCTAACCGTTGTGCTTTTTTTTTTTATTTTTTGCAACCAGTCAACTATCGGCAACCGACCCATTTTTGGGTTTATGACTAAACTCAATAGTCTTGTATCCTAACACAGAAGACAAGGGAACTTCTGAATCAAGCATTGGGACAAACTAGCTTTCGTCGGGGACTTATTGATGAAACTAACCCTTAATGGCGAAAGGGAAACCATGAAACCCACTTTCGGTTAACCCGACGGTAACAGGATTCTAACGCTCATAACTCGTTGGTATATGGTCACCTCATTAGAAGCAGAGCTCACTATCCCATAAGCTATCACAGTTGTACTCTTTATTAATTCTGAAAATTGAATTAACTTATTATACTCCATTGTAAGTTAATAAAAGGTTAAAGTTACGCAGTGTCTTATTCCTACCTCCCAGCCACCCATAGTTGGGTGGGGTGGAGCAAAATTAATGCTTACAGTAATAATTATCGTAAAATTGCTGAAACACTCTAATTAAAAAATTTTACTGTAACATTTACGGCATAATATTTTGCTCTAAAAATGGATTTTACGGTAAAATGGATTTTGTGGATGATGTGCTGGAACTTTAAATCGTAATTTGATCCAGAATGTTTTATAATGTTTCCGAATAGACATTTTTTGCACACCACTGCAAAAAATGCCTAATCGGAGCCTACTATGTAAGTAGTTCAAGTAATAACATTCTTTCGGAATCTTATTATAATTTTTCGAAATGAAAAAGTGTTTTAATTGATATAAGATGACTTTACATTTAATATGATTAAAAAAAAAAAAAAAAAAAAAAAAAAAAAAAAAAAAACGTAAATAAAGCACAGATAAAACCACAAAAATAGATATATGCCAAATAAATGAACCAAATAAACGTTCTATAAACAAGAACCTTCGTCAGTGTCTGAACACAAATTATAATTCTGTTTTTGCAAAGTGTAATTGTGGTAAACAAAATATTTTCAAATTATTTGTAATAGGGAAAGTTCTTCTTCATAGAACTGAAACTATAGTACTCCAATAACGGTGCCATTATACCATTAGTTCAAAATGTAGAGAAAACATGGAAAAAATGACAGAATAATACAAAGAGAGAAGAAGAAAATTATTTTAAAAAAATAAATAAATAAAAATTAATAAAAAACTGGAAAAAAATTCAAAAATTATAACATTTTTTTGAGTGCTCCTCACACTATTGTATTGATATATTTTGCTTTGGCTATATTGATACAATATTAGAAAGCACTCTTTTTTGCGGATATAATAGTTTGAGCTGAGTAGGAGATAACATCTTTTTTTTCCTGGTTTTTATTGAATTTTTTATTTTATTTATTTTA
Source organism: Parasteatoda lunata (assembly GCA_949128135.1). Taxonomy (NCBI): domain Eukaryota; kingdom Metazoa; phylum Arthropoda; class Arachnida; order Araneae; family Theridiidae; genus Parasteatoda; species Parasteatoda lunata. The sequence continues at coordinate 33,388,313 of OX421973.1, read as the reverse complement.
TTGTTTTAATAATCTTTTTCTTCTTTTTTTCATTATTATGTAATTTTTCCATGTTTTTCCATGTCTCTACATTTTGAACTTATTTTTATGAGTTCTATATACTTACAGCTTATGCGCAGTAAATAGAACTTATTGATTTTCTTAATTTTCTTAGTTTTTCTCTTTTTCTCTTTTTGTCCTTTTTGTTTATATATATATATATATATATATACAAAATAATAATAAATAAATACAAAAAAACACGAAAAAAATTAAGAAAAACAATAAGTTTCATTTATTGCGCATAAGTTGCTAGTAAAGAGAACTCATAAGATAAGTTCAAAATGAAGATAAAACAAAAGTAAATTACAGACAAAAGAAAAAAGGGGGAGAAATAAAAATAATAAAAAATAACAAACAACAGGGGAAAGAAAAAGAATCAATTAATTAAAAAAAAAGGATAAAGTTTTTTTAAAAATCCGGAAAATAAAATAAAAGATATAATCTTTTCATCAGATTGCAATCTGGCAATCTTGTAACGAAAATATTTCAAATCATTCTTGAAAAATTTCCCGTTCATGTAAGTTCATTTTATTTCGCTACTCGCTTTATAGATTTTGTTTTATTCTGCTCTTTTTTTATATTTTATTTTCTGTTTTTACGTGTTATTTTTACTTATTGTGTTCAATTCTATTTGTCGTAATTTTTGTAAAAAAATTTTTGAGTGCTCCTCACACTATTGTATTGATATATTTTGCTTTGGCTATATTGATACAATATTAGAAAGCACTCCTTTTTGCGGATATAATAGTTTGAGCTGAGTAGGAGATAACATCTTTTTTTTCCTGGTTTTTATTGAATTTTTTATTTTATTTATTTTATTGTTTTAATAATCTTTTTCTTCTTTTTTTCATTATCATGTAATTTTTCCATGTTTTTCCATGTCTCTACATTTTGAACTTATTTTTATGAGTTCTATATACTTACAGCTTATGCGCAGTAAATAGAACTTATTTATTTTCTTAATTTTCTTAGTTTTTCTCTTTTTCTCTTTTTGTCCTTTTTGTTTATATATATATATATATATATATATATATATATATATATACAAAATAATAATAAATAAATACAAAAAAACACGAAAAAAATTAAGAAAAACAATAAGTTTCATTTATTGCGCATAAGTTGCTAGTAAAGAGAACTCATAAGATAAGTTCAAAATGAAGATAAAACAAAAGTAAATTACAGACAAAAGAAAAAAGGGGGAGAAATAAAAATAATAAAAAATAACAAACAACTGGGGAAAGAAAAAGAATCAATTAATTAAAAAAAAAGGATAAAGTTTTTTTAAAAATCCGGAAAATAAAATAAAAGATATAATCTTTTCATCAGATTGCAATCTGGCAATCTTGTAACGAAAATATTTCAAATCATTCTTGAAAAATTTCCCGTTCATGTAAGTTCATTTTATTTCGCTACTCGCTTTATAGATTTTGTTTTATTCTGCTCTTTTTTTATATTTTATTTTCTGTTTTTACGTGTTATTTTTACTTATTGTGTTCAATTCTATTTGTCGTAATTTTTGTAAAAAAATTTTTGAGTGCTCCTCACACTATTGTATTGATATATTTTGCTTTGGCTATATTGATACAATATTAGAAAGCACTCCTTTTTGCGGATATAATAGTTTGAGCTGAGTAGGAGATAACATCTTTTTTTTCCTGGTTTTTATTGAATTTTTTATTTTATTTATTTTATTGTTTTAATAATCTTTTTCTTCTTTTTTTCATTATCATGTAATTTTTCCATGTTTTTCCATGTCTCTACATTTTGAACTTATTTTTATGAGTTCTATATACTTACAGCTTATGCGCAGTAAATAGAACTTATTTATTTTCTTAATTTTCTTAGTTTTTCTCTTTTTCTCTTTTTGTCCTTTTTGTTTATATATATATATATATATATATATATATATATATATATATATATATATATATATATATATATACAAAATAATAATAAATAAATACAAAAAAACACGAAAAAAATTAAGAAAAACAATAAGTTTCATTTATTGCGCATAAGTTGCTAGTAAAGAGAACTCATAAGATAAGTTCAAAATGAAGATAAAACAAAAGTAAATTACAGACAAAAGAAAAAAGGGGGAGAAATAAAAATAAAAAAAAATAACAAACAACTGGGGAAAGAAAAAGAATCAATTAATTAAAAAAAAAGGATAAAGTTTTTTTAAAAATCCGGAAAATAAAATAAAAGATATAATCTTTTCATCAGATTGCAATCTGGCAATCTTGTAACGAAAATATTTCAAATCATTCTTGAAAAATTTCCCGTTCATGTAAGTTCATTTTATTTCGCTACTCGCTTTATAGATTTTGTTTTATTCTGCTCTTTTTTTATATTTTATTTTCTGTTTTTACGTGTTATTTTTACTTATTGTGTTCAATTCTATTTGTCGTAATTTTTGTAAAAAAATTTTTGAGTGCTCCTCACACTATTGTATTGATATATTTTGCTTTGGCTATATTGATACAATATTAGAAAGCACTCCTTTTTGCGGATATAATAGTTTGAGCTGAGTAGGAGATAACATCTTTTTTTTCCTGGTTTTTATTGAATTTTTTATTTTATTTATTTTATTGTTTTAATAATCTTTTTCTTCTTTTTTTCATTATCATGTAATTTTTCCATGTTTTTCCATGTCTCTACATTTTGAACTTATTTTTATGAGTTCTATATACTTACAGCTTATGCGCAGTAAATAGAACTTATTTATTTTCTTAATTTTCTTAGTTTTTCTCTTTTTCTCTTTTTGTCCTTTTTGTTTATATATATATATATATATATATATATATATATATATATATATATACAAAATAATAATAAATAAATACAAAAAAACACGAAAAAAATTAAGAAAAACAATAAGTTTCATTTATTGCGCATAAGTTGCTAGTAAAGAGAACTCATAAGATAAGTTCAAAATGAAGATAAAACAAAAGTAAATTACAGACAAAAGAAAAAAGGGGGAGAAATAAAAATAATAAAAAATAACAAACAACTGGGGAAAGAAAAAGAATCAATTAATTAAAAAAAAAGGATAAAGTTTTTTTAAAAATCCGGAAAATAAAATAAAAGATATAATCTTTTCATCAGATTGCAATCTGGCAATCTTGTAACGAAAATATTTCAAATCATTCTTGAAAAATTTCCCGTTCATGTAAGTTCATTTTATTTCGCTACTCGCTTTATAGATTTTGTTTTATTCTGCTCTTTTTTTATATTTTATTTTCTGTTTTTACGTGTTATTTTTACTTATTGTGTTCAATTCTATTTGTCGTAATTTTTGTAAAAAAATTTTTGAGTGCTCCTCACACTATTGTATTGATATATTTTGCTTTGGCTATATTGATACAATATTAGAAAGCACTCCTTTTTGCGGATATAATAGTTTGAGCTGAGTAGGAGATAACATCTTTTTTTTCCTGGTTTTTATTGAATTTTTTATTTTATTTATTTTATTGTTTTAATAATCTTTTTCTTCTTTTTTTCATTATCATGTAATTTTTCCATGTTTTTCCATGTCTCTACATTTTGAACTTATTTTTATGAGTTCTATATACTTACAGCTTATGCGCAGTAAATAGAACTTATTGATTTTCTTAATTTTCTTAGTTTTTCTCTTTTTCTCTTTTTGTCCTTTTTGTTTATATATATATATATATATATATACAAAATAATAATAAATAAATACAAAAAAACACGAAAAAAATTAAGAAAAACAATAAGTTTCATTTATTGCGCATAAGTTGCTAGTAAAGAGAACTCATAAGATAAGTTCAAAATGAAGATAAAACAAAAGTAAATTACAGACAAAAGAAAAAAGGGGGAGAAAAAAAAATAATAAAAAATAACAAACAACAGGGGAAAGAAAAAGAATCAATTAATTAAAAAAAAAGGATAAAGTTTTTTTAAAAATCCGGAAAATAAAATAAAAGATATAATCTTTTCATCAGATTGCAATCTGGCAATCTTGTAACGAAAATATTTCAAATCATTCTTGAAAAATTTCCCGTTCATGTAAGTTCATTTTATTTCGCTACTCGCTTTATAGATTTTGTTTTATTCTGCTCTTTTTTTATATTTTATTTTCTGTTTTTACGTGTTATTTTTACTTATTGTGTTCAATTCTATTTGTCGTAATTTTTGTAAAAAAATTTTTGAGTGCTCCTCACACTATTGTATTGATATATTTTGCTTTGGCTATATTGATACAATATTAGAAAGCACTCCTTTTTGCGGATATAATAGTTTGAGCTGAGTAGGAGATAACATCTTTTTTTTCCTGGTTTTTATTGAATTTTTTATTTTATTTATTTTATTGTTTTAATAATCTTTTTCTTCTTTTTTTCATTATTATGTAATTTTTCCATGTTTTTCCATGTCTCTACATTTTGAACTTATTTTTATGAGTTCTATATACTTACAGCTTATGCGCAGTAAATAGAACTTATTGATTTTCTTAATTTTCTTAGTTTTTCTCTTTTTCTCTTTTTGTCCTTTTTGTTTATATATATATATATATATATATACAAAATAATAATAAATAAATACAAAAAAACACGAAAAAAATTAAGAAAAATAATAAGTATCATTTATTGCGCATAAGTTGCTAGTAAAGAGAACTCATAAGATAAGTTCAAAATGAAGATAAAACAAAAGTAAATTACAGACAAAAGAAAAAAGGGGGAGAAATAAAAATAATAAAAAATAACAAACAACTGGGGAAAGAAAAAGAATCAATTAATTAAAAAAAAAGGATAAAGTTTTTTTAAAAATCCGGAAAATAAAATAAAAGATATAATCTTTTCATCAGATTGCAATCTGGCAATCTTGTAACGAAAATATTTCAAATCATTCTTGAAAAATTTCCCGTTCATGTAAGTTCATTTTATTTCGCTACTCGCTTTATAGATTTTGTTTTATTCTGCTCTTTTTTTATATTTTATTTTCTGTTTTTACGTGTTATTTTTACTTATTGTGTTCAATTCTATTTGTCGTAATTTTTGTAAAAAAATTTTTGAGTGCTCCTCACACTATTGTATTGATATATTTTGCTTTGGCTATATTGATACAATATTAGAAAGCACTCCTTTTTGCGGATATAATAGTTTGAGCTGAGTAGGAGATAACATCTTTTTTTTCCTGGTTTTTATTGAATTTTTTATTTTATTTATTTTATTGTTTTAATAATCTTTTTCTTCTTTTTTTCATTATCATGTAATTTTTCCATGTTTTTCCATGTCTCTACATTTTGAACTTATTTTTATGAGTTCTATATACTTACAGCTTATGCGCAGTAAATAGAACTTATTTATTTTCTTAATTTTCTTAGTTTTTCTCTTTTTCTCTTTTTGTCCTTTTTGTTTATATATATATATATATATATATATATATATATATATATATATATATATATATATATATATATATATATATATATATATATATATATATATACAAAATAATAATAAATAAATACAAAAAAACACGAAAAAAATTAAGAAAAACAATAAGTTTCATTTATTGCGCATAAGTTGCTAGTAAAGAGAACTCATAAGATAAGTTCAAAATGAAGATAAAACAAAAGTAAATTACAGACAAAAGAAAAAAGGGGGAGAAATAAAAAAAAAAAAAAATAACAAACAACTGGGGAAAGAAAAAGAATCAATTAATTAAAAAAAAAGGATAAAGTTTTTTTAAAAATCCGGAAAATAAAATAAAAGATATAATCTTTTCATCAGATTGCAATCTGGCAATCTTGTAACGAAAATATTTCAAATCATTCTTGAAAAATTTCCCGTTCATGTAAGTTCATTTTATTTCGCTACTCGCTTTATAGATTTTGTTTTATTCTGCTCTTTTTTTATATTTTATTTTCTGTTTTTACGTGTTATTTTTACTTATTGTGTTCAATTCTATTTGTCGTAATTTTTGTAAAAAAATTTTTGAGTGCTCCTCACACTATTGTATTGATATATTTTGCTTTGGCTATATTGATACAATATTAGAAAGCACTCCTTTTTGCGGATATAATAGTTTGAGCTGAGTAGGAGATAACATCTTTTTTTTCCTGGTTTTTATTGAATTTTTTATTTTATTTATTTTATTGTTTTAATAATCTTTTTCTTCTTTTTTTCATTATCATGTAATTTTTCCATGTTTTTCCATGTCTCTACATTTTGAACTTATTTTTATGAGTTCTATATACTTACAGCTTATGCGCAGTAAATAGAACTTATTGATTTTCTTAATTTTCTTAGTTTTTCTCTTTTTCTCTTTTTGTCCTTTTTGTTTATATATATATATATATATATATACAAAATAATAATAAATAAATACAAAAAAACACGAAAAAAATTAAGAAAAACAATAAGTTTCATTTATTGCGCATAAGTTGCTAGTAAAGAGAACTCATAAGATAAGTTCAAAATGAAGATAAAACAAAAGTAAATTACAGACAAAAGAAAAAAGGGGGAGAAATAAAAATAATAAAAAATAACAAACAACTGGGGAAAGAAAAAGAATCAATTAATTAAAAAAAAAGGATAAAGTTTTTTTAAAAATCCGGAAAATAAAATAAAAGATATAATCTTTTCATCAGATTGCAATCTGGCAATCTTGTAACGAAAATATTTCAAATCATTCTTGAAAAATTTCCCGTTCATGTAAGTTCATTTTATTTCGCTACTCGCTTTATAGATTTTGTTTTATTCTGCTCTTTTTTTATATTTTATTTTCTGTTTTTACGTGTTATTTTTACTTATTGTGTTCAATTCTATTTGTCGTAATTTTTGTAAAAAAATTTTTGAGTGCTCCTCACACTATTGTATTGATATATTTTGCTTTGGCTATATTGATACAATATTAGAAAGCACTCCTTTTTGCGGATATAATAGTTTGAGCTGAGTAGGAGATAACATCTTTTTTTTCCTGGTTTTTATTGAATTTTTTATTTTATTTATTTTATTGTTTTAATAATCTTTTTCTTCTTTTTTTCATTATCATGTAATTTTTCCATGTTTTTCCATGTCTCTACATTTTGAACTTATTTTTATGAGTTCTATATACTTACAGCTTATGCGCAGTAAATAGAACTTATTTATTTTCTTAATTTTCTTAGTTTTTCTCTTTTTCTCTTTTTGTCCTTTTTGTTTATATATATATATATATATATATATATATATATATATATATATATATATATATATATATATATATATATATATATATATATATATATATATATATACAAAATAATAATAAATAAATACAAAAAAACACGAAAAAAATTAAGAAAAACAATAAGTTTCATTTATTGCGCATAAGTTGCTAGTAAAGAGAACTCATAAGATAAGTTCAAAATGAAGATAAAACAAAAGTAAATTACAGACAAAAGAAAAAAGGGGGAGAAATAAAAATAAAAAAAAATAACAAACAACTGGGGAAAGAAAAAGAATCAATTAATTAAAAAAAAAGGATAAAGTTTTTTTAAAAATCCGGAAAATAAAATAAAAGATATAATCTTTTCATCAGATTGCAATCTGGCAATCTTGTAACGAAAATATTTCAAATCATTCTTGAAAAATTTCCCGTTCATGTAAGTTCATTTTATTTCGCTACTCGCTTTATAGATTTTGTTTTATTCTGCTCTTTTTTTATATTTTATTTTCTGTTTTTACGTGTTATTTTTACTTATTGTGTTCAATTCTATTTGTCGTAATTTTTGTAAAAAAATTTTTGAGTGCTCCTCACACTATTGTATTGATATATTTTGCTTTGGCTATATTGATACAATATTAGAAAGCACTCCTTTTTGCGGATATAATAGTTTGAGCTGAGTAGGAGATAACATCTTTTTTTTCCTGGTTTTTATTGAATTTTTTATTTTATTTATTTTATTGTTTTAATAATCTTTTTCTTCTTTTTTTCATTATCATGTAATTTTTCCATGTTTTTCCATGTCTCTACATTTTGAACTTATTTTTATGAGTTCTATATACTTACAGCTTATGCGCAGTAAATAGAACTTATTTATTTTCTTAATTTTCTTAGTTTTTCTCTTTTTCTCTTTTTGTCCTTTTTGTTTATATATATATATATATATATATATATATATATATATATATACAAAATAATAATAAATAAATACAAAAAAAACACGAAAAAAATTAAGAAAAACAATAAGTTTCATTTATTGCGCATAAGTTGCTAGTAAAGAGAACTCATAAGATAAGTTCAAAATGAAGATAAAACAAAAGTAAATTACAGACAAAAGAAAAAAGGGGGAGAAATAAAAATAATAAAAAATAACAAACAACTGGGGAAAGAAAAAGAATCAATTAATTAAAAAAAAAGGATAAAGTTTTTTTAAAAATCCGGAAAATAAAATAAAAGATATAATCTTTTCATCAGATTGCAATCTGGCAATCTTGTAACGAAAATATTTCAAATCATTCTTGAAAAATTTCCCGTTCATGTAAGTTCATTTTATTTCGCTACTCGCTTTATAGATTTTGTTTTATTCTGCTCTTTTTTTATATTTTATTTTCTGTTTTTACGTGTTATTTTTACTTATTGTGTTCAATTCTATTTGTCGTAATTTTTGTAAAAAAATTTTTGAGTGCTCCTCACACTATTGTATTGATATATTTTGCTTTGGCTATATTGATACAATATTAGAAAGCACTCCTTTTTGCGGATATAATAGTTTGAGCTGAGTAGGAGATAACATCTTTTTTTTCCTGGTTTTTATTGAATTTTTTATTTTATTTATTTTATTGTTTTAATAATCTTTTTCTTCTTTTTTTCATTATCATGTAATTTTTCCATGTTTTTCCATGTCTCTACATTTTGAACTTATTTTTATGAGTTCTATATACTTACAGCTTATGCGCAGTAAATAGAACTTATTTATTTTCTTAATTTTCTTAGTTTTTCTCTTTTTCTCTTTTTGTCCTTTTTGTTTATATATATATATATATATATATATATATATATATATATATATATATATATACAAAATAATAATAAATAAATACAAAAAAACACGAAAAAAATTAAGAAAAACAATAAGTTTCATTTATTGCGCATAAGTTGCTAGTAAAGAGAACTCATAAGATAAGTTCAAAATGAAGATAAAACAAAAGTAAATTACAGACAAAAGAAAAAAGGGGGAGAAATAAAAATAATAAAAAATAACAAACAACTGGGGAAAGAAAAAGAATCAATTAATTAAAAAAAAAGGATAAAGTTTTTTTAAAAATCCGGAAAATAAAATAAAAGATATAATCTTTTCATCAGATTGCAATCTGGCAATCTTGTAACGAAAATATTTCAAATCATTCTTGAAAAATTTCCCGTTCATGTAAGTTCATTTTATTTCGCTACTCGCTTTATAGATTTTGTTTTATTCTGCTCTTTTTTTATATTTTATTTTCTGTTTTTACGTGTTATTTTTACTTATTGTGTTCAATTCTATTTGTCGTAATTTTTGTAAAAAAATTTTTGAGTGCTCCTCACACTATTGTATTGATATATTTTGCTTTGGCTATATTGATACAATATTAGAAAGCACTCCTTTTTGCGGATATAATAGTTTGAGCTGAGTAGGAGATAACATCTTTTTTTTCCTGGTTTTTATTGAATTTTTTATTTTATTTATTTTATTGTTTTAATAATCTTTTTCTTCTTTTTTTCATTATCATGTAATTTTTCCATGTTTTTCCATGTCTCTACATTTTGAACTTATTTTTATGAGTTCTATATACTTACAGCTTATGCGCAGTAAATAGAACTTATTTATTTTCTTAATTTTCTTAGTTTTTCTCTTTTTCTCTTTTTGTCCTTTTTGTTTATATATATATATATATATATATATATATATATATATATATATATATATATATATATATATATATATATATATATATATATATATATATATATATACAAAATAATAATAAATAAATACAAAAAAACACGAAAAAAATTAAGAAAAACAATAAGTTTCATTTATTGCGCATAAGTTGCTAGTAAAGAGAACTCATAAGATAAGTTCAAAATGAAGATAAAACAAAAGTAAATTACAGACAAAAGAAAAAAGGGGGAGAAATAAAAATAATAAAAAATAACAAACAACTGGGGAAAGAAACAGAATCAATTAATTAAAAAAAAAGGATAAAGTTTTTTTAAAAATCCGGAAAATAAAATAAAAGATATAATCTTTTCATCAGATTGCAATCTGGCAATCTTGTAACGAAAATATTTCAAATCATTCTTGAAAAATTTCCCGTTCATGTAAGTTCATTTTATTTCGCTACTCGCTTTATAGATTTTGTTTTATTCTGCTCTTTTTTTATATTTTATTTTCTGTTTTTACGTGTTATTTTTACTTATTGTGTTCAATTCTATTTGTCGTAATTTTTGTAAAAAAATTTTTGAGTGCTCCTCACACTATTGTATTGATATATTTCGCTTTGGCTATATTGATACAATATTAGAAAGCACTCCTTTTTGCGGATATAATAGTTTGAGCTGAGTAGGAGATAACATCTTTTTTTTCCTGGTTTTTATTGAATTTTTTATTTTATTGTTTTAATAATCTTTTTCTTCTTTTTTTCATTATTATGTAATTTTTCCATGTTTTTCCATGTCTCTACATTTTGAACTTATTTTTATGAGTTCTATATACTTACAGCTTATGCGCAGTAAATAGAACTTATTTATTTTCTTAATTTTCTTAGTTTTTCTCTTTTTCTCTTTTTGTCCTTTTTGTTTATATATATATATATATATATATATATATATATATATATATATATATATATATATATATATATATATATACAAATTAATAATAAATAAATACAAAAAAACACGAAAAAAATTAAGAAAAACAATAAGTTTCATTTATTGCGCATAAGTTGCTAGTAAAGAGAACTCATAAGATAAGTTCAAAATGAAGATAAAACAAAAGTAAATTACAGACAAAAGAAAAAAGGGGGAGAAATAAAAATAATAAAAAATAACAAACAACTGGGGAAAGAAAAAGAATCAATTAATTAAAAAAAAAGGATAAAGTTTTTTTAAAAATCCGAAAAATAAAATAAAAGATATAATCTTTTCATCAGATTGCAATCTGGCAATCTTGTAACGAAAATATTTCAAATCATTCTTGAAAAATTTCCCGTTCATGTAAGTTCATTTTATTTCGCTACTCGCTTTATAGATTTTGTTTTATTCTGCTCTTTTTTTATATTTTATTTTCTGTTTTTACGTGTTATTTTTACTTATTGTGTTCAATTCTATTTGTCGTAATTTTTGTAAAAAAATTTTTGAGTGCTCCTCACACTATTGTATTGATATATTTCGCTTTGGCTATATTGATACAATATTAGAAATCACTCCTTTTTGCGGATATAATAGTTTGAGCTGAGTAGGAGATAACATCTTTTTTTTCCTGGTTTTTATTGAATTTTTTATTTTATTTATTTTATTGTTTTAATAATCTTTTTCTTCTTTTTTTCATTATTATGTAATTTTTCCATGTTTTTCCATGTCTCTACATTTTGAACTTATTTTTATAGGTTCTATATACTTACAGCTTATGCGCAGTAAATAGAACTTATTGATTTTCTTAATTTTCTTAGTTTTTCTCTTTTTCTCTTTTTGTCCTTTTTGTTTATATATATATATATATATATATATATATATATATATATATATACAAAATAATAATAAATAAATACAAAAAAACACGAAAAAAATTAAGAAAAACAATAAGTTTCATTTATTGCGCATAAGTTGCTAGTAAAGAGAACTCATAAGATAAGTTCAAAATGAAGATAAAACAAAAGTAAATTACAGACAAAAGAAAAAAGGGGGAGAAATAAAAATAATAAAAAATAACAAACAACTGGGGAAAGAAAAAGAATCAATTAATTAAAAAAAAAGGATAAAGTTTTTTTAAAAATCCGGAAAATAAAATAAAAGATATAATCTTTTCATCAGATTGCAATCTGGCAATCTTGTAACGAAAATATTTCAAATCATTCTTGAAAAATTTCCCGTTCATGTAAGTTCATTTTATTTCGCTACTCGCTTTATAGATTTTGTTTTATTCTGCTCTTTTTTTATATTTTATTTTCTGTTTTTACGTGTTATTTTTACTTATTGTGTTCAATTCTATTTGTCGTAATTTTTGTAAAAAAATTTTTGAGTGCTCCTCACACTATTGTATTGATATATTTCGCTTTGGCTATATTGATACAATATTAGAAAGCACTCCTTTTTGCGGATATAATAGTTTGAGCTGAGTAGGAGATAACATCTTTTTTTTCCTGGTTTTTATTGAATTTTTTATTTTATTTATTTTATTGTTTTAATAATCTTTTTCTTCTTTTTTTCATTATTATGTAATTTTTCCATGTTTTTCCATGTCTCTACATTTTGAACTTATTTTTATGAGTTCTATATACTTACAGCTTATGCGCAGTAAATAGAACTTATTGATTTTCTTAATTTTCTTAGTTTTTCTCTTTTTCTCTTTTTGTCCTTTTTGTTTATATATATATATATATATATATATATATATATATATATATATATATATATATATATATATATATATATATATATATATATATATATATATACAAAATAATAATAAATAAATACAAAAAAACACGAAAAAAATTAAGAAAAACAATAAGTTTCATTTATTGCGCATAAGTTGCTAGTAAAGAGAACTCATAAGATAAGTTCAAAATGAAGATAAAACAAAAGTAAATTACAGACAAAAGAAAAAAGGGGGAGAAATAAAAATAATAAAAAATAACAAACAACTGGGGAAAGAAACAGAATCAATTAATTAAAAAAAAAGGATAAAGTTTTTTTAAAAATCCGGAAAATAAAATAAAAGATATAATCTTTTCATCAGATTGCAATCTGGCAATCTTGTAACGAAAATATTTCAAATCATTCTTGAAAAATTTCCCGTTCATGTAAGTTCATTTTATTTCGCTACTCGCTTTATAGATTTTGTTTTATTCTGCTCTTTTTTTATATTTTATTTTCTGTTTTTACGTGTTATTTTTACTTATTGTGTTCAATTCTATTTGTCGTAATTTTTGTAAAAAAATTTTTGAGTGCTCCTCACACTATTGTATTGATATATTTCGCTTTGGCTATATTGATACAATATTAGAAAGCACTCCTTTTTGCGGATATAATAGTTTGAGCTGAGTAGGAGATAACATCTTTTTTTTCCTGGTTTTTATTGAATTTTTTATTTTATTGTTTTAATAATCTTTTTCTTCTTTTTTTCATTATTATGTAATTTTTCCATGTTTTTCCATGTCTCTACATTTTGAACTTATTTTTATGAGTTCTATATACTTACAGCTTATGCGCAGTAAATAGAACTTATTTATTTTCTTAATTTTCTTAGTTTTTCTCTTTTTCTCTTTTTGTCCTTTTTGTTTATATATATATATATATATATATATATATATATATATATATATATATATATATATATATATATATATATATATATATATATATATATATATATATATATATATATATATATATACAAAATAATAATAAATAAATACAAAAAAACACGAAAAAAATTAAGAAAAACAATAAGTTTCATTTATTGCGCATAAGTTGCTAGTAAAGAGAACTCATAAGATAAGTTCAAAATGAAGATAAAACAAAAGTAAATTACAGACAAAAGAAAAAAGGGGGAGAAATAAAAATAATAAAAAATAACAAACAACTGGGGAAAGAAAAAGAATCAATTAATTAAAAAAAAAGGATAAAGTTTTTTTAAAAATCCGAAAAATAAAATAAAAGATATAATCTTTTCATCAGATTGCAATCTGGCAATCTTGTAACGAAAATATTTCAAATCATTCTTGAAAAATTTCCCGTTCATGTAAGTTCATTTTATTTCGCTACTCGCTTTATAGATTTTGTTTTATTCTGCTCTTTTTTTATATTTTATTTTCTGTTTTTACGTGTTATTTTTACTTATTGTGTTCAATTCTATTTGTCGTAATTTTTGTAAAAAAATTTTTGAGTGCTCCTCACACTATTGTATTGATATATTTCGCTTTGGCTATATTGATACAATATTAGAAAGCACTCCTTTTTGCGGATATAATAGTTTGAGCTGAGTAGGAGATAACATCTTTTTTTTCCTGGTTTTTATTGAATTTTTTATTTTATTTATTTTATTGTTTTAATAATCTTTTTCTTCTTTTTTTCATTATTATGTAATTTTTCCATGTTTTTCCATGTCTCTACATTTTGAACTTATTTTTATGAGTTCTATATACTTACAGCTTATGCGCAGTAAATAGAACTTATTGATTTTCTTAATTTTCTTAGTTTTTCTCTTTTTCTCTTTTTGTCCTTTTTGTTTATATATATATATATATATATATATATATATATATATATATATATATATACAAAATAATAATAAATAAATACAAAAAAACACGAAAAAAATTAAGAAAAGCAATAAGTTTCATTTATTGCGCATAAGTTGCTAGTAAAGAGAACTCATAAGATAAGTTCAAAATGAAGATAAAACAAAAGTAAATTACAGACAAAAGAAAAAAGGGGGAGAAATAAAAATAATAAAAAATAACAAACAACTGGGGAAAGAAACAGAATCAATTAATTAAAAAAAAAGGATAAAGTTTTTTTAAAAATCCGGAAAATAAAATAAAAGATATAATCTTTTCATCAGATTGCAATCTGGCAATCTTGTAACGAAAATATTTCAAATCATTCTTGAAAAATTTCCCGTTCATGTAAGTTCATTTTATTTCGCTACTCGCTTTATAGATTTTGTTTTATTCTGCTCTTTTTTTATATTTTATTTTCTGTTTTTACGTGTTATTTTTACTTATTGTGTTCAATTCTATTTGTCGTAATTTTTGTAAAAAAATTTTTGAGTGCTCCTCACACTATTGTATTGATATATTTTGCTTTGGCTATATTGATACAATATTAGAAAGCACTTTTTTTTACGTATATAATCGTGTGGACTGATGAAAAGATTATATCTTTTATTCTATTTTCCGGATTTTTAAAAAAACTTTATCCTTTTTTTTTAAAATTAATTAATTTTTTTACTTTCCCCAGTTGTTTGTTATTTTTATTATTATTATTTTTCTTTTATCTTTTGCTTTATCTTTATTTTGAACTATATATATATATATATATATATATATATATATATATATATATATATATATATATATATATATATATAATATGACGCATTTGGAATTAAAAACTTTTGATAACAAAGTATGGAAATTAATTTTGACACATTTTTTAAGAGATTCTCAAAATAAAGGTTTCGTATATTCTTTTGATGAAAAGTAGTTTAAAATTCTCAACTAAAACGCACCGTTTATTAAACGTAGCATGAATTTATAATCAAATAACGGTCATTTGACCTCCATGTAATGAATATGCTAAGGAAATGAGGCACTTTATTGAGAGAGGAATTACAATGAGCGTTGATTTTCTAACTATCGATTGAACAAACAAGATCAAATTTACCTAACAAGTTTTGAATCTCTCTTATCTTTTTGTCCATTACTTTACTCACACAATAAAAACATTTTAATAAAGGGGTTTGGAGGCAGAAAAAATAAGCATTGTTTGGGGATTTTTTTTTATTTAGGCAATAAAATAAAATAAAAAAAATGTGCTTTATTTAAAAAAATGTGCTTTATTTAAACAACAGCGTTTCCACGATTTTCAAAAAAAAGTTTATAATAACAGTAATAATAATAGTAATGCAAACGAGACAAACCTCGATCATTAACTGTAGCTAACCGTGTGCAAACAAAATATATATATGTATGAGAGCAGTGTCCTGCCAGATGCTTAACTTTTAAAGTAAAAAATTCTTGCTAGTATTACGTGAATTTGTGATCATTAATAAAATGCTTCTGATGCCCTTGTAAACCTTAAACAACTAGTAAAAATGTAAGAAATTATTTCAAAGCTATGAAAAACAATAGCAGTGCAGGTTTTACTTGATGAAGTCTTAGGTGTTACGACTGGAGCAATGCGTTGCCAAAAAATTCCTGAAACATTTACAGTAAAAAGTACTGACAACTTGCGTGCATCATCCGTAAAATCCATTTTTACTATAGAATTTTATATGGAACTTTTTACTGTAACATTAATTTAGTTGCACTGATTCAGTGATTTCATAGTAAATACTACTGCTAAAATTATGGTATATCAGATTCTTTGTTCCGTAAAATTTTACAGTAAAAATGGATTTTGTTAAAAAGTACCGGCTCTCAAACTACTTTGACTTTTTACAGTAATTTGATCCGGAATTTTTTACAATATAGCACCTTTAATATTTAAATTAGCTTAAAAAAGTATAGTTTTATGATAAAATACGAAAAGATTGCAATTTTTTTATATTTACGGATTCGGCTATATTTAATATTATTTCTTCAAAATGATAAAAATCTGCCAGAAAACTGTTTAGAAAAATTAACAATAAAATAAATCAGTCTTTTTCCATACTTCTAAATTTAAATATACACAGTTTAAATTTGAAGTTGATCGGGGATGATTTATTTAAGTTATGAGTTCAGCCTATTTGAAAATACGGTATTGGCATTGGAAGAATTGTGAAAGTGTTATTTCTCTTAGCTCCAATAGTAATTTCATTAGAATCTATAAAAAATATCTAAACTTTTAGCATTTTAAAAACCAAAAGTTTCTATTTTATTTCGTTGTATTCTCCCTTACAAGTCTAAAATATGTTGCCAAAAATATGGGAGACTAGCTTTTTATTGAATAACATTTAACTATAAATTTGCTTTATTGAGAATATATTAATGGGGTTTATTGCAGAACAACTTGCATAATACAGATGCAAAGCTATATTTTCAAACAACATTACAATTAAAGGAGTGTTCAAGTGAAAAGTACTTTAGTCCTAAATGCATGGAAATACGTTTTCCAATTTACAGAATTATTTATAATTACGATATCAAAACTGTCTGAGTTTGATATTATAAATTACCGAAGTTAATGTGCGCTGAATGTAGTAATCATTAATTGTGCAATTTCACCAAATATTACTTAAAAATCATTTTACTAATTCCACAATAATTTGTTTCCAAAGTTGGCGAAATGTTTGATAAATGTCTAACGATGGATTTAGTTAATGCACTCCCTCAGTACACATTTGATATATCAAGAGAGAGATATATCACATTTGATATATCAATTCTAGTCGAAAATTTGCGAACACTATTGAAGTTGTTTTTTATCAAGAATCTCTTTCATCGCATAAAATAGCTCTTTTTAGAGAACAGTAAACTATCTTAATAACTGTAGTGATATTTTAATGTTTATTCATAACTGTCATGTCAAGTTTTGTCAATATTTTACACTGTTAGAAATTTCTCAGAAAAAATGGTTAAATGACAATTTATTTAATTGTTACTTTACCATATTGAAACAAAACAGTCAAATAATCATAAACAACTCATGGTATTTAAACTGTTAAATGTCAGGAAAAAAAAATCTTTTATTAAAACTGCTTTCACCTAATACGGTTAAACAAACAGAATTCCATAGCACTAACTATTCTCACCTAATGAAGCCACTTAATTCCTTGTAGCTGAGTACATATCATAGCCAAAAGGGCTAATTTATCAATCTCATAACCGGCAGAACGGGGGTTCGATTCATAGCGTTGATACTACAATAATTTCTTCATTCACTTCAGCAGATGTAGTTTACAGTAATCCATACTCTCCAATTCGCGACTCAGAATGGTTAGAATAGGATACTCTCATTCACGCATAGATGGCAGTACCATAAAGCTGCTAAAACAAAATAGCTGTTAAAACAATAGGTGAAACAACCAGATAAACTAATTAAACCACATTCCACTGTTCATTTGATAAAACACAACTCAACCACAACCTCACTCCAATGCCCATTATCTTACGAAAACCTACCTCCTATGTCCAGTAAAAATTTGAATTGAAACAATGCTAGCCGTAAATTATTAAAAAACCACATAATTTAGCATTCACTGTTTTTTAACCCTACTAGTTGTAAATGGCTTCATAACCGAAAAAGTAAAAAATGCTTTTGACCGTAAACTTTAAGGTTAATTGGATGGACAGACTGCTACCGGTAATTTTACAGTAATTTTGGAATGGAAATTCCAACAGTATACCAGCAGCCTTGAGAAGAAAGATTATAGGTGCATTCAGAAGAATAAGTGATATTTTTGTAAAACTTGATTTGTGCAAGTTTAAGGGGAAATTTAAATTAAAGGATTACTTTTCCCTGGAGAATCCGAAACTGCAATCCACCTCACTCCAGGGTGGTGAGGCTTTTAGATCGAATTTGTTATCTCTGGATAGCTTAAAAAAACACAGCGAGGGTGACAAGTTTAGTTTTTTTCAATCCTATGTTCATTTCTCAAGATATTTAACCCTTTCCAAATATTTTTACCTTTAGTGTAACTAATATATTTTAAGTGAGAAAATCTAAAATTTTAACGACAGGTAAATAGAAAATATATCTATTCGTTAAAAAATACTTAAATTTAAAAATATTTCTAATGGTAAATATTAATGTAGCATTTTTCTAAAAAAGATCTCCACTTGATAAAAATGGCTAGTGTATAAGACAACTGTGGAATTTTTAAAACTTTTTGTAAGTAAACATTTTTTTTCAAACACGTTTAAAATTGATGTAAAGCCTTCCAAACCTAAAAATAATCTGCTCCTGGTTTTTAAGTTGTAACAACTCATACTTATTGCAAAACTTCCAAATTAACCAACGAAAAGTTTTTGTAACAAAAATATTTTTCTCATTACTCCTTATTTCTCAATTTACCAAAAATATATTCTTTAGATAAAAATGGCAGTAACATGAATAAATGCATGAGATAAAAAATTATTTTATAAAAGATAAAAAATACTAATACGTATTTTATACTGGGATAAATCTGAACTTTTCCTGGATTCTTTTAAGTATTATTATTATTATGGAAAAGCTAAAAATAAATGCATTAAATTATATATCTTACTTATATATTATTACTTACTTATAAATTATATATCTATTAATATATCTTACATATTCCCGTTTTCAAAGCCAGAAACTTTTATCTATGCACTTTAAATATTGTTATATATTTTTCCTTAGCTTGAGTTATTACAAAAATATGATATTTCTAAAGGTATATAATGTATCAAAAAAAAAAGTGTGAAAAACACATTTTTACATAAAAATGAAGTTACAAAATGCATTATTTTTATAAATGTTATTCAACAAATATGTTAAGCCTCTTATCATACATGGTAAAAACTGTGAAAAATTTGGGAAAATACTCTAAAAATATCCCACCGACTTTGATCTTCACTGAAAAAAAACTTTTAGTGTAATTGTCACCTTTTTTTATATGGAAAACTAAATACATTTTTAGCACAGAACTGAAGTCATCGCGAAAACAATTATATGAAATTGACTAATTAATATTTAGGAATTAGATTGATTATATTGCTAAAAATGTGGTTTTTTTAATAAAATATTTTTACAATTAAGCCATTAAATTGATTATAATGCAAATAAAAATATACGTTGTCAGTAAATAAATCAATAAATAAAATGTCAGTAAATAAATCAAAAAATCAATAAATAAAATTATTACAATTCAAAATTAAATAAAAAATTTAGCTAAAAATTTTTAGTTTGTCACATCAAAAATGGTGACTATTATGTATAATAATTTTTTATAGTGATTCAAGCCCAAATCCACAAAATCGTGTGAAACAACTTTGTTTCTAAATTAACAACAAATCGAGATGTTTCTTATACAATTTGAAGGGTGTTCTAAACACTTAAAATGCAAAATGTTTACTCAAAGATCAGCCCCCCCTTTACACCATAAGCGTTACATTTTTTCAATTCTAAACGCTCAATTGTTGGCTTGTTTTGTTATCGTCTACAATTAATTACAATTGATAACCAATTGGTGAATATCTGTGGTTATCTTCAATGGTGATTTTCATCTACAAAAACTGAAGTTTGCCATTAAGATATGTAAGCTTTCAGTTGTGTAATAAGGATATCTATATTTTAATTTCAAATGTCTATGTAAACTGTATTAAATATTGTATAAGGTGTACGTTTTATTTACAGAATAATTTTATTTTAAGAATTCGTGTATATGAACTTTTTTTATTATTATTTCAAATGCCCACGTGTGTAAACATTTCGTCAATTCAGGTATCAGTAGGACAGATTTGTTGTTTCAGGGGCACTACATTAGGTGGGCCAACGTCGCTCCCACAGTAAGGACAGATAATACAGAAAATGAAACAATATGCCTTGCCCGGGATTCGAACCCGGAACCTTTCTGATGCAAGTCCGGTTCCCTGACCCCTGCAACGTCCGGTCGACAGTAAACTGTAAACTAAACGAAATAAAACTAAACTATACTAAACTGTGTAAACTAAATTACTGATTTTTACTTTATATTCGTAAAAATAACTTTACTGATTCTAATGTGTTAGTGTAATTTGAAATGTTGTTATTAAATAACAAACATGGTTGGCGGCTGCTTTACCCTAGTAGTGTAAAAAGAAATTCTAGTTGTTTTACTTCATTAGAAGCTATTCTTGAGTTCTGGTGTATTGTAAACCACTTCGGTGAGAAGTAGATACCACAATTTTTAGTGTTCATATACCCGTTTTTTTTATACATAGTATTGATTAAATAAAATTATATTTGTAGCTATCATATTTAAACTATAATAATAAAATGGAAAGTGGAAAAATTGTGGGTCTTTCCCATATGAACGCAGAACCATTTGCGATTTCTAAGATTTAAACAACGGGTGCAATTGGGAATTTTAGCCCCTATCAGGAAAATCATTTAATACTATCAATTAGTGCGCTAGGGAGAAACATTCGAAAAATGATTTTTTTTTGTTCATTGCAAAATAAGTTTAACTTTAGAAGATTCGATTTCTTCAAATAATTAGGAGATGACATATGTTAGTTTCGTTTGTCAGCTTGGAGTTCAGTTTGATTAAAATTGAATATTAAGGAGAGCTATTGCTCATCATTTCTTTAAATTTTAGCTTTGACGATTATAATAAAGTAAGCATAGGAAAAATTAAACTGATAGATTAAACGAACCAAGTGAATCGATTTAACGTAAGGAAATAAACCTAAAACCTCATTTGTCTAGATAGTCTTTTACCCTCTTGTCTGTAACGTTTTTCTACTTACTACAATTATGTGAAAGTCACAATAAAAGTGAACAGTCAGAATAAAATTTGATCTAATGGGTTTTTATGCTCAGTAACACTCATCTTAATGTTTCGAGGACCAAACCATAATTATGCTAATTATTTATGACAGACGATATTTAAATTTACGAAATCAAACGCAAAAAAGTACATATTCTGAATAATCATACCATTTTACGACGAACTTTGATTCTAACCGTTAAAATACGGTAGTAGCCGCTATCTAGAATATTGTTCCTAATACTTAAGGCAGGAGATCTATCGAAAGTTTGGCCTCCTTAATTTTACTTTTTACATAATTCACCACATCTCACGAACATTTTACATCAGATTTGTTGGCCACTCTTTCAGGGTCACCCTATTATGAGGATCAACGTTGCACTTACAGTACGAAACAGGTAGTACAGAGAATAAAAGAACATCCATGTCTTGTCCTTTCTGAAAACTTTCTGATGTGAGGTTACTCCCAATTGTAAAATGCACTTATCCAAAGATAATTTCGCTTATCAAGGATAGTTTATTTTTATTTTTTTATTAATAATAAAACAAAATTTGAATTGTAAATTGTACACTTTTTACCTCATTTTAAAGCACGTAATTTTAAATTGCAAAATACAAAATTTGAATGACGTCGGTCGAATAGTTCTCAAAAAACCAACTCTTAAATCTATGGTTTAAATATTGTATAACTCGGAAACTTTTCGTCCGATTTCTTTCAAATTTTATGCAAAGTCAGTAACCAAAAACAATACCTCACTTGCCCTAATAGCTATGTCAGGTGCTTTAATAAGTATAATAACAAAACTGTTCTTTTTACTTTTATAACCTTAATAATTTTTAAACTATATTACCATATGTTTTCGTGATTTATGTCATTGAATTCAACGTAAAAAATTAAATCCGAAACAATCCTTTTTATGTATACAACAATATTTAAGTCTATCCCCCGTTCATCCCTCAGTTCCCCACCTCCAGTATAACCCTTAGTGATAAAATATAGAGTGCTCCAATATCATAAAATCGTGTTCATACGCTAATAATTAAAATTTCGAATTGTCCGCATTTTTTTGTTTTTTTTTTGTTGCAAAGTTGCCCAATCAAAACTACTATTTTACAATGTCATTTACCGACTCGAAATGATACCAGATAAAGTCTGTTGAAAAAGGACATTTAAAAAAAGGAGAAAAAAGGATTTTTCACGACAGAAAAGTTAGAAAGTATAGTTACTAAAGTAATGCAGCTTTAAAAAAAATATCTTTTTATTTTAAATGGGGTATTATTTTCATTAATAATGTAGAAATATTGAACTTCAATATTGTGCATACTATAGCACTGTGATACATTTCATATAAGTTGAAATAAAGTAAAAATTGGCTCTTTTTCCATCAGAACTAAATCGAGCGATAAACGACTTCATTTCATGGTTGGTGAGGAAACAAAACTTTTATCACCTGCCAGTTTTCAGTGACTTGACTTGAGTTAGCAAACTGACATTTTTAGATGATTTATAACCTTAAAAATAAAAATGAAGTTTTTCTTCCTAGAGCAGAAAAAAAAAGAATATGCATCAATATATTTAAACAAGAAAGAGAAAAGTAATTTTTTTTTATTCCTCTAAGATTTTGGTAAAAGAACAAACATCTTCTTCGAAGAGATTAGAAGCAAAAATAATATTTATAGGATGAAATAAAGACATTGGCTTACTTACTTATACAAATAATTAATTTTTGTATATGGGTGATTCTCACGAAATATGACAATTCACTGTCCCTTGCTCCAAGATCTAATACTATAATACTGAAAGAACTTTTTTTTTAAAAAATTAATAAATAGCATTGCTGTTAGCATTTTAAAATAACTTTGCACTAGCATTGACTGTTTTGTATAGTTAAAAAATTTAATTGAACTTTAAAATGTCATTTTCCTGTCATGTCCCAAACAATGTTTCCAATAATAACTAGCTTCAAAACTTCCTATAAATTTTTCAATATCTAATTTTTTTCCATCTCAACCGGTGTAAGCATTTCTAGAATATACGCAGAGGGTATTATTTACAAAAACTTCGTTTAAATTAATTTTTTCTGTCAATAATTTGTTTGTCCCAAGAAAATCTGTCATTTTCCTGGCTACTTTTATTTAGTGGTTTACAATCAAAACGGATAGAGCCAGCAATCAATATCTTATGTTAATAGATTGATTAGATACCCTCCTATATGAACATGTCTTATTGCATGAATAAAGAACCAATTTTCTGGTTCAAAATCTATTTCAAAATTTTTTTCAAGGTGAGTAGGTTTTTGTGTTGTCATTTTCCTGGCTTCTTGAAACCATTAATAACATAAACTACATAGATTTATCTGAGTTATTTTAAGAAATCCTGTTGTTTTCTACAGAATATAAACGTCTTAGGCCAAAGTATTTAATTAAAATAAAGTTATATGCTTTAAAATGGGGAATATGTCATTGTCCTGGCTGTCATTTTTCAGGCTTATGCATGCCAGGACATTGAAGTGTTACCAGAATTTTTTTTTAACTGTTAATACTGTAAGGAAGGAAAGCAAATATAAACCCAATACCAAGTTTATGTATGATTGTAATATGCTTGGATGTGATCAAAGTTATTTATTTATTTAATGATTGATTATTATCCACAATTTATTCTGTACATATCAGCAAAAAAATTTTTTTTTGATTCTTTCTACTGTAGATAAAGCAATTAATTTAAGTCTTTCATAATCCATCTAACATAAAGGGTTAGACTTTGTTATTTACTAATAGCTTAAAATGACTGTCTTTTCAAACTTCTAAGCTAATATGTCCTTTTCCTGGCATTCAAAATGTTGTGAATTTCTATTTTATTTTTTTCTTGAGCAAATGTCAATAAAGTACACTGTTGTCTGTAAGATATTAATAAGTGTAACTAAAGAAGTATACAAAAAAAAATTTAGATTATTTTGACGACTTTAAATTTCAAGAAATTTTTGGTCCGAATTGTCATATTTCGTGAGAATCACCCATATTTAACTTTTAATGGCACACGTATGAAGATTATAAAATGGTAACTACCGTAAACAGAAGCTCTTTATCAAAGATTTCCTTCATAATTAAGTTGAATTTAGTTTTTATTGCTCGCATGAACTAGAATTTAAAAATTTAATTATTAAAAAAATGAAATAAATGTTTTTGAATTATTTTTAGCTTATTGAATGAAATGTTCTACCCTCATCTAAAATGTTGCATTAAAAAAATTTTTTAGGTTTTATATCTATTATCAGTCTGGGGATAGTGAAAAATTTTATTTAAAATAACTGAGGTGAAATAGAGTGTCACATGATTCATTATTTATAGTATTAAGTCGCTCATAAACAAGAAAGAAGGAAAGGAAATATTAACAAGACACTAAACAAACAGGACTGCATGTTTCTTCGCTCAGTTCTTTAACACAAGATGGCACTTCTAGTTGATAGTCTAGTTCATATAATTTCCCACTTATATCAAATGTTACTAAATTCAAACCATTAAAATTAATAATTCTTAATTCAACAAAGAATTGTCCTAACTAAAAATAATGGTAAAAATAAAAATAAGGATAAATGCATGATAAAAATTTAAATGTTGCCAACTTTATTTACGGTGTTATTAAGGAAAAACAGTAGATTCGTTAAGAGAGAAATAAACACTGACAGGTCATAAAACATCCTTAACATCAGAATATCAATCAACTTATATTTCTAGCTATTCCGTTACTCTCCCAAAAGGATAGAACACTCAGCAAAATGGAATATTTATTTATCTGTCTGTAATCAGCAGGGATAAATTGATTCTAAAAAGATGCTTGCAAAAACAATGAGCAGAAGACCAAAAACAAGTCGCGATAAATGATAGAAATAATTAGTACGAACCTGTATTATTTAAATAATCGAAAATTACCATAATAGTAAAAAACGTAAAATGGATTTGGAATGATATTTTTAGCATAAAAAAAAGGACATTGCTAGGCAGAAATGAAGAAATGTATATTATATAAATTTTCAATATGCCAAAAATTCCGTTTTACGGTATGCGCTTTGGCGATGGCTACATCTTGCTTTATTTAGCTCTGTCTACATCACATCACATCACAGTCACATCATTTGAATTTCATATTTTGTTTTTTACTACGAGGTTCATATTGCGATAAAAACTATAAAAAAATTCAAATTCCTTCAACGTAAGGGGGTTAATAGTTTTTAACAAAATTCTTGAATACATACCTTATGATGCCCTCTTACAAAATTTTCTTCAACTTCCGAGAACAATATGCTCGCTAAGGCTTAGTTAGTTTAGCGATTTAACAGCTAACAACTTGAAGGTCAAAGCTTTAATCCCCCCAATGACTTTCATTGTGTAACTGGTTGAATATTGGAGACATTATGATTTTTTTTATTTCTCGGTGATTATATTTATTTATTTTAATGCTAACTTTTTTACAGGTGTTAAAGTACCTGTATAATGCTATAGTTCATAGACGATATTAAAAGCTTGATCCCATCCAAAAAAACAAGAGAACTCCTTGATCAGCAAGCATTGAGACTAACTAGCGTTCGTAACGGACTTCTTGATGGAACAAATCTGCATTTGAGTTACATTGAGGGAAAAGCCGTGAAAACCTTCCATGGTTAGTCCGGCGGCAAGGGAGTTCTAACCAATGATTCGTCTATAACTGAGTATATTTTACATCAGCACTGCAGTAGGTGCGAGCCGGGTGCGGAATTCGAATCTATCAGCCATCGCTAGGATGGATTCGAACCCTGGTCACCTCATTGAGAGGTGAACACTCCTGAACCATCGCGGCTCTGAGAGACCATATATGTTATTATTTAGAAAATCCCATCCTGTACAAACTTAACACTAATGTAATACAATTTTTAAAAATTTCAAACGCAGCTTTTCAAAATACATAAACAATTTTAAAGTATGAAATATTCTTGTGGAAAGCGTATGGTTGAAAATTCAGTGCATATTTCTTGAGAATACATTCGAACTTTTAAGACAAA
The DNA here is from genome assembly GCA_949128135.1 of Parasteatoda lunata. NCBI lineage: Eukaryota > Metazoa > Arthropoda > Arachnida > Araneae > Theridiidae > Parasteatoda > Parasteatoda lunata. The sequence continues at coordinate 33,361,874 of OX421973.1, read as the reverse complement.
ATGTTAATATTTTTTGTGCTATAACCCACGAATTACAAAGCAGCATGACTTTATTTTAATAAAATGTGTACAAAAAAAAAAAAAAAAACATTTTTTAGATATGAGTTGCCTAAATGAAAAGTGGATATGGATCACGTCAGGAATACGGTACGCAACGTCACTCCTCAGAATTATAAAGTAAGGACAGAGGAGTGCAATGTGCATTGCAAATAATTTATTAGCATATTCACATGCGAGCATATAGGGAGAATGTAAAGAAGTGTATAGACGTATCTCTCTCTCCAGAACAAAACAATACGTAATATGGTTTTTGTGTTGAATATTTTGTGGACACTTATCGTTTTATGTTTGATGCTTAGATAAACACATTCTAGGACCAACGACTGTAAATATACGGTTTCAACGTTTTAGTGAAGGGCGCACAGAGCTAAAAGTAAAGAACACCTTAATTACTTCAGGTATAATAATTGAATTTTCATGATAACCCTATAGTATCATCTTAAATATCTGTGCAGCAATATTTCAAGTTACAAAATCAAACACAAAAACATTATCTTTAAAACATATTTAAGTTATAAGATTGGCAGCAGTGGTGCTAAGGAAGAGTGTGTAGCTTTCTAACAACTTTTTTTCCTCTGATTCAAATCAAACATGCAATATCATTTATTTAAAGAAATGCTTTTAAAATTTCTCTTTTATTATTTTAAAGTGTTCCTCTATTTTTTCAATATTTATTGCATCTTTTAGGAAACTTTTAAAAGAGTTTTCTGATTGTAGCTATTGTAATTATAACTTCTATTCCTTTTAAAGCAAGCTTTGTTCAATTCGCGTTTTAGAAAAAAATTATATTGTGGAATGAGAGATTTTAACAAGTCATTTTTAAGCATGAGTAAATTTGGTAAAATATTGGTTTTAGAACATTAATCGTAATTGAAGGCCTTATTTAGAAAGTGAACCAGACTATCAAATTGTTTTTCTTATCTTCTTTTTTCGTTTGTGGTGCCCTCTGTTTGGAAGTCGAAAGGAGCTGGACCTGTACTACACTGGTGTTCAAAATAAGGAAAATTTGCATATTTCATTTTAATTTCCTGAAAATAGCTGAGAGAAATATAAAACTACTGCTTCGAAACGAAGATTCAAATCTTGTGTGTCGAATATTTTAGTTGTATACGTGTATAAAAGAGGAGCTAGAAGAAGAATAGACTTATAAACCGGCATATGGCAAAATCACCAATTCGTTTGCTCGCACGTCTTGTCCAATTTCTTGCTATTTTTGAGTCACAATCTTAACAAATTCTTTAAATTTAATTTCAAACAAAAAAAATTAGTAACCAGTAACGTTAGGACGATGGAATGAAGTGGCGAATTGTGAGAGAGACTTGAAGCAGGCCAGTCTCAATACTAGATTTGTGGAGAACTCAATTTACAACCCAGCGTCATTGTGCAATTCTGCAATTTATGAAAGAAATCTCAAGAATCCGGATCTGTCGAGGCCCGGCTATTGATCTACTTGGCTAAGGTCAGCCACGAGTCAGAAAGGCCAACACATATTTTCATTTGTCGATAACACGGAAGCGTTACAGGAATGTTACAGCTTCTAAGCTCTCTCGTAACCTCTATGCGGTCATGGGAAGCTGATTTTCTAGGGTTACTGTTTTCAGAGAAGACTTCATGCGAGGGGGCTGTTTGTAAGAAACCTGCTACTTGCGTCCTGCTGACTTCTGTCGACAAAACAGTCCGCTTAGGCATGGATAAATGGTTAAATGTTCTCTTCACTGATGAATCCCGTTTCAACCTGACCACTGAATCACGACAAAATTCGTATGGAGAAAACCAGGAACCCGCTATCTGCCCTTTAATGTTCAAGAAATTGACCATTATAAGGGCTGAACTTTAATGGTCTGGGAAGGGAAAATGCTGAATTCGTGCACACTCTTCGGCGTCTTTGGAACAGCTATGTGATTGGTGTGAGTTATATAAAGGAAATTTTAGAAACCTCTATTAGCCGTTTCAGGAGTGCAGTAGGTATGAATAACAATGAGATTTAATGGATGACAATAAGACACTACACAGAGCAATCCATTTTCAGGAAAATATACATATTTGCCGGATACATTAGCCAGCCAGATCTCCAAATCTGATGCCTTTAGAGGAGCATGCTTTTGACGCTTTGGGGAGCGTAATTGCAACACGTAACCCCCCTTCGTGAACAGTCCAGTTTTTTTAAAATAGCGTTACTCAAAGAGTGCCACAGATGTTTATTTCCAGTATGAAATAAAGTTGTGAAGCCTGTATATCTAAACAAGGGGGGTATATTTCTCCTCCCCCTCCATTCAATCATTTCTTATTCAATTCTCTAGAAACTTTTCGATACCTTCCGACTCTGGTAAGTGTTACGCAAGATTATACGTGTATATTATGAATGTTAAATGGTTATTATTTTTGCATTTTATCATCATACACAGGACAGTCCTTAATGCTTATTATTTTTAAAAAGAATATGTTCAGTAGTTCTGCAGATAATGGACCAAATATAAAAATTCTCTCAATTCTAAACACCAGTGTAGTTTTAAAATAAAATGACTTTTTAGAATGTGGGAATTAGGCTGACTTTAATTTCTCTAATTATTCCAATAAGGACTTAATATATACAATAATCTGTTCAGAAAACAAAAATAAAATTGCATGGCACTTTAAAAATCATATGGATAAGGATATATATGAGAAATGACTAGAAAGCATGCAAAGATAAACATTGAGTTCGATCTTGTTTCGATTTTTGGTCTGGGGCTTATAAATGGAAGGTTTACTACTTGGCAACACTACTTTTTTCATAAATGCAGAAGAAAAAAATTTTTTTTTGGAAAAGGATAACTTAGAAACTATCTAAGCAGCTGCTAAATAAATAAAGAAAAATCTGGAGTAAAAACCCTATTTCGATCAAAACTTTATCTTGCACTTGATGTCATCTCCTTGTCGGTGTCGAAAGCTAAAAGAAGTTATTTTGGAAAGCATTTCCTTGTGTCAACAAAAGCAGTTTCTCTTTTGGCGATACGGCACATTCACCTTTTTGAAAGGAAAAATCTTATTATAGGATTAATAAAAAAATGATTCTGTCTAAATATAGAACCAAAACCTGTAATTTCCGAATCTAATATAATAATTAACTTTAGACTAAGGAAGACAGGTACTAAGATTACAAGTAAAAGACAGTTATCAAACCAATAGTTGAGTATGGCAGTGGAATTTGGGTTCCAATAAATAAAGACGAATCTAACCTATTACACTTCGAAAAGAACATTTTGAGAGGAACTTTTGGATTAATGAAATTAACACAGTGCAGAATACGAAATAAGAGTGAACTTAATCATTTAATCATACTAAAAAAACAAAATTCAATTTAGTGAATTTCAGACATTTGGTACGCTTGGAGCGCATTAAATAATTAAATGATAAAAAAAAAATTTAAAAATTTTAAATGGAAACCTTTCGACTCGGGACTAAGAGGAAGACTGAAAAAAAGATGGTTACGAGATATCACCTAAGATCTTACCATCTTGAAGATTATAAACTGGAAGATAAAAGCCAAAAATAGGATGGTTTTTTTTATTTTATTTTTATTTTTTATTTTTTATTAAACGACTTAAAACTCCTCATGCACCACAAAGTATAACATGAGGCTTACAGTTGAAAGTAGAAAACAAAAGAAGAAAAATTTACAAATTTAAATTAAAAACAAAATTCCGCAAGGCAGCAAGTCTTTCAATACTTTTGATCAGTTCTGATTAGACAGGAGGCCAACAAAAAGAAAGACGCCTCAAATCAGTCTTTAATTTCATTCGGGCACTCGCATACAGATTGCAATGAAGAAGAATATGTTCAGCATCTTCATCAGAATCGCCACAAGCACAAATTCCACTGGTCTCCAGATGGAAACGAAATAAATATCTCTTAAAATTTCCATGGTTTGTTTTCCATGGGTTAATTTAAAATCAGTTGCAAAGAATTTACATTGCAAACGGTGAAAAATGGATGGAAAGAACCTTTTCGTCCAAAGCGACCGAGGCGAAGCAAGAAATTCAGCATTCCAGTCCGCAATGTGATTTTATCTCTAGCGATGCGCTTCCAGTGAGAAGCTGGAACAGACACCCTTAAGTCTATTTCACCACACGTAGCTTCCCTAGCCAATTGGTCTGCTCTTTCATTGCCCAAAATACCGCTATGGCCATGAACGTAAGAAAAATGAATAGTTACGTTTTCAAGAGCGTTCAAAATCGAGTGAATTTCCACCACAAGCCTCTCAGTAGAAGTCGTGTCACGCAAAAGAAAAAGTGAAGAAAGAGAATCTGTACAAATGAGATATTTAAAAATTTTGTTTTCACTAAAAGAATTTTGTATCCACTTAACAACCAGGTTTATACACAAAAGTTCAGCCTGGAAAACAGTACATTCATTAAGTAGTCGGTGCTTGGCAGTAACCTTCTCTGTTCCATTTTCATAAATTACAAAAGCAAGACCAACCCTTCCATCAAGCTTACTACCATCCGTAAAACAGATAGTTTTATATTCCTGAAAAACATTATTTACATAAGGAATAACTATAACAGGTTTCCTACATGCTGGGTGGAGCAAACATGAAATAGGAGGCTTCCCGTCCAGGGTTAGACAATCGTTGTCTTTTATCTTCTCCTTTAATTCAAGATAATTTAAGATAATTAAATCAATAGGTGGAAGACCAGAGATAAGAAAGACCGCATCATAACTAATAGTTCTATAGCCCCGAATAATGCGTAGAAGAATTCTTCTTTGAGTTCTTCTAAGGATTCTAATATTAATCTTCTTTCTCAAAGAGTTTCCCCAAGATCCTCAAGCATATGAAATAAGTGGTACAATACCTTGATTATATATTAATTTAAGAACATCTGTTTTAACCCCATAAGTATTTTTTGAAATTCGCAATAAAGCAAGAAGAAGTTTTTCACTTTTACTGGAAACATAAGATAAATGCTGCTTAAACTGCAGTTTATTATCAACAATAACTCCCAAATACTTTATCTGCTTTACTTCTTCAATAGGTTCATTCCCAAGAGTTAACTGAATAACATCAGCCGGCATCGACTTTTTATGTATCATCATAACTTTAGATTTCAAAGGATTGAATTCCAGCTTATAAAGTTTCGACCATTCAAAAACGTAATCCAAGATATTCTGAGAAAGAACACAAGCATCATTAAAGCTCTTGTACTGAACAATAATAAGTAGATCATCAGCGAATGCAATTTTATAACTATTTTGAAATTCTGATAAACCACAGAGCAAGTCATTCATAATAAGGTTCCAAATAAAAGGTCCCGTAACGGACCCCTGAGGACAACCCTTTTCCAAAACAAAGTTTTTTGTGATATTGCCCAGAGTAAGATCAGCAGAGCGACCGTGCAAGAAACTTTTTATTAAGTAAAAAATATTCTTAGGAACTTTGAGATGTCTTAGCAAGTGCAGAATTCCAGGCCACCAAGCATTATCGAAAGCTCCTCTAATGTCTAAGGAAACAAGAAAAGTGACAAAATTTTTATGTTTACCCTGTCTAACTAGATTACAAAGCCGGATCAAAGCATCTTCAGCTGACCTCTGAGGTGTAAAACCATACTGATCCTCACTTAAGAGGCTTGATTGACGTAGATGAAAGTTGAGTCTATTTATGAAGAGTTTTTCAAGACATTTGCCTAAACAAGGAAGTAGACTTATACATCGAATGTTATCAATATGTGACCTTGATAACTCAGAATTTTTAGGAATCGGTACAACTTTTGCTCTTTTCCAGATCTTCGGAAAAATACTAAGATTTAAACAAACATTAAACAAGGTTATCAGTTGTAAAGCTGTAGAAAGGGGCTTAAAAACAATTCAAAACTAATTTAGACTGAAATTAACTTAAAAATATTATTATTTTGAAAAGTAAACAAAGTAGCTCAAAAGAACACGTCAAACATTCAAACGAGATCAAGCTAGATCCTTCAAATAGGATGGTTTGGAACGATATTGTTCAGCAGGACCAAGGTTTAAAGTTTTATAATATTCAGATAGAAAGCGACATCAATGGCTTATTTCACCATTATTGTGAAGAAAGTGACACATCGAATCATCCAAGTAACACATCGAAGTGCTCCTGCACAAAAAATTAAGGAAAAATATTGCAAAAATAAGTCTCTTAAGTTACATGCAAAAAGGGAATTATTATTTCATATTTTTCGTTCAAATTTTTTTTTATTTCCAATGAGCTGCACAATCAGTCTTCCCGATGAGCAGACCTAGTGCGTTCTCCAGAAGTGGTATCCACTCTTTCAGGACCACCACAATGGGTGAGATACCGTTGGCCATGTTAATTTGGACGTCTAGTTTCTGCCACACTAGATGGCAGCACCGACACTCTATTTGGATGCTTAAGTGCGCTAGGAATAATTGCTCTTGGCAATTTGCCGGAAATGTCAAGAGCCAATAAGGCACTCCAGGGATCTTTTACATGCCGCATAATCATACGACATGGCCGCTGAGGATTTTCTGCATCCCGAAACTCCGGTGTCTGGGCCGGGGATCGAACCCGCAGACTTGGGCTCAGAAGACCGAAGGCCAAAGGCAGAAGGTTCAAAAAATAGGTTAGGGGATTTCTCCGGTTCTCAGGCTTGGTTAAGGGAAAAACTTAAAATGCTCATTCTAGCATACTTTAATCTAAATTTAGAAAAAAATGCAGGATGTGAATAATAAAATGTGAGAACGTGTTTAATTTTGAATAATAAATTGGATGTTTTAAAAACAAATTACTATATATATATATATATATATATAACGTCTTTATGGTAATTTTGATAGTCTTTTTTTTTTCCTCCATTTCTTCAAGATCTTTCTTAAGCAGAATCAATTATCTTCAAGATATGAGCATCATTGAGCTCATATTTTTTTTACTTTTCCTAACATTTTGCTACATATACTATGCCAAAATTTTATGCTTTATGTTAATTAATAAAATAAACAATCATAGAAATACCTTAAACAGGCAAAAGAAAGTCACATAAGAAAAACGTTCATTTTAGAAGAGAATTTCTGTTCTTGATTTTGTCAAATGAATCTTCCTCAACTAATAAAATATTTATTTTTGACAAATTCTTCACGAAATAAAACGTAAAAATTATTTCTAAAGCCACAGCAATAATTTCACATTTTAGCTAAATTTAAAACTATACATTAAGACTACATTTAATATAAACAAGGCAAATAAGTTGAAACAATTATATAAATTTGAATTCATTTCTTTTTACATTCTTTCATAAACACACTTATGTATTCCAACTAAACCTAAAAACATACGATTACCATTTAAATGACGCACTTAAAGGTTAAAACCAAACGCACTATAATTTTCTTGACAAAATTTAAAAGCTTTCAAATAAATGTAGACATTTATGAACTAAAAATAGAAACTCAACGTTCTTTTACGATGGTAGATAGAGTTTCGAAACTTCCATTTAAAAATTATTAGTAAAGAACAGGCATATTTAAGCAAACTAAATGACTGCTATTTTTAAACTAAAACCCACGGATTTAATTTAATATTTGAAACACATCTTTTAAGTTAAACATTTGCGCTGAAAAATTTAGTTTATAACGAACTTGGTGCTAACCATTAGGTATAAAGTATTCAACGGTAACATATGTATTACTTGGGAATGAGGTTTTGTAGTGTGAGCATAAAAATAAACGGACCACCCTGGATAACTTTTGATCTAATGATCGGATCTTCACGTTCTAGGACTCAATCTTATTGGTTTCAAAGGGTAATCTCAAATATGCTAATTAAATAGTGCAGACGATATTTTAAGATTCCAGCTTGTCTTATGCTAAGTTTTTTCTGTTCGTTAATTCGTTGTTAGATTTGAACATTTGATTGAGTTCTTTTTTTTTGGTTTTGCCTCTTTTTTCTTAAAATTTGAAGAGAAAAAAAAAAGTTAAACATCACAGAAATAATTGGGAAAAATTGCCAATACTTACTTCTCCGATAAAAAAAGTTAAACTTAATTGATTTTCTTTATAAATACAAAGAAATTAACACATTTGTTCCATTTAAAAAATATCAATTAAAAGAAAATAATTTTTTAATTAATAAAAATGTATTATTGGTTGTCTAACACATTGTCTCTTCCATTGACTGTGTCATCTCTTCCGTGGAACTGTTTTGTCCACGGAGGAGACAGAAACTAGTTCTTGAAATTCTCTGATTTTTAATTTTAAAGTTACAAAAATGGCGCAGTTCTTTTTATTAAATATACTATTTTGGAATCTAAAATTTATATATCAAATATAAAATAGTTTTATCTTACCTTCTTTATGATGACCACGGAGTATACATTGAGAACTTTGCCAAACCTCAGTTGAACACGACAATCCAAAACTAACACCAAAGAGAACAAAAGCAACTGATAGTTAACACTAGAAAATAGAATCTTTACCTTCCCCACCAGCTGTCTTATAGGGATTCCACATATGCTGCTCTCTATTACATATTTATTGAGCTATATTAATTGTCCACGGAGGGAGACTTCATTTTTGATGGACAAAGTTTACTAATCATTTATTTTATAAAAATATAACTTTTCTAAAAAAATATTTAATAAAAAGCTACAACAAACATTTAACTAGTTAAAACTACAAAAATCCTTTAAATAACATCTAAAATGTTTAACAGCCATTAAAAATTATTTTGTGTCACAGACGTAGGGACGTCCACGGAGGGGATTTTGAAGTTATGTTTATTAAAAAATAAGAATGAAATATTAAATGCATTCAGCAGAAATGCATATGATTGATTAGTAAGACCTTTGTGAAAAATGATGCAGAAAAATATTAAGAAATCTGCTGTATTTCCTAGTATTTATTACTAAGGGACTAAGAAAATCTCCTTTTCGTGAGAATGACCCAAATATGTTTGCACTTAATTATAATATTCCTCAATCCAAAAATAATTAGACACAAAAATTGTTTTTAGTAAATGTTTATTTTTTTTTATTATTTATTTAATAATAGTAGAGAAGCGTTCGTTCAATTTTTGCATTTTTTTCGTGTAAAATTACATTCTTTAAATTGATATTAAAAACTGCATCCTTTACACAACTCAAAATTTTCAGGAAAAGATTAAATAAGTAATAAACATTTACTGAAAGTTATTTTTTGTATGGATTTATCCTTGGATAAACGAATTTTATAAATGTGTGCACATTTTATTAATTCGCTTAAAAAGTTCTTGAGCTGTCTTGAGATAAGCAAAAAATAAAATTAAAATTTAGGGGTAACAAAATTGAATTACGGCTACCCTTTTTTGGGGGCTAAGAATCCGAGTTCATCATAAAAAAGGTATCTTTACTCAGAGAAAGTACGGTTTTTTGTCTGATTTCACAACCTAAAATATCATCTGCACTATTTAATTAGCATATTCGAAGCCATCCTCTCAAACCATTAATATTGAGTCCCAGAACGTGAAGATCCAATCCTTAGATCAAAAGTTTTTCACTAATATTATTTTTCTGCTGACATCAGTGTAGTGAAAAAAGACATCCGCGAGTTAAATGTCATTCTCCTTTCATTTTTTTTTCAATTGAGTTTTGAAATTGTCAGTTGGTGCACCCAATATTTTCAGCTTCCCTCTTAGATTGCTCAGTTTGCAGTCATTTACTATGTAATTTTAAACCCAACCCAGAAGACAAGATTCTCCTGAAGCAAGCACCGGAACAAACTAGCCTTCGTGGAGGACATTTTGATGGAACTAACTCGCATTTATATTACACGGAAAGGAAACCTCCACCCGACTTCAAGGGGATTCTAACCCATGATCCGTCTGCCACTTAGGATTCTTTACGTCAGCATCGTAGTCGGTGCGAGTCTGGAGCAGAATTCATTACAACCAGCCACCGCTGGGATTTGAACCTGAATCCCCGTATCGAAAGAGAACGTTCTATCCTTTGAGCCACCGCTGATCCCTTGGATGACAACTGAAAAGTTTTAACAATTTGCCTTAGCCCCTTATATGTTTGACCAACTCAGCAGTCATAAATTTATAGTGTTTTAGGGGTATCTAAAAATGAAAGAATTTTAAAAAAGTATAAAAATTTCATCGGTTTAAGTTCACTTAAAAATCTATTCTTTAAAAGATCATATAGCCTTAGTTGTGCCTCGCCGTCTAACACCGATACTCAGCAAATAATTTTATCTCATTTAAATTTTTTTCCTGTACCTCTGACTTTTTTCTCAATACCTCTATACCAAGTCATCTTCGGTCTTTCCTTTTATTTCTGTTTACCCTGGGGAATATAATCCAAAGTCTGGCTCAGAAAAGGAATTTTCTGATCTTTTCAATACAGGTCCAACCCATTTTCATTTTCCTTTTTTTTAAAAAATTTCATAAGCACATGATTCCTTCTGGGAATAAAATAAATAAAATAAGGAATAATATCCCTTACTTCAATGCGAATTATCATATATCTTAAATGAAAATTAGAAACAAAAAACAGTTACAAGCAATCAAAAGGATGTAAGTAGCAAGAATAACTAAAAAGAGTATATATTTTTTTTGTACGAGATTTTTGAAAGAAAAAAAAAAAAAATTACAGATATCGTCAATTTCACATTTGTAATCAGTTTCTGTCATCAAGCTACAGTTTTTTTAAATGATATTTTTTGTCGAAATGCGCAAGTTTAAAAACTTTAATTAAACGTCGTTATAAAATAAAAATAAAAATTATATATATTTGAAGCAATATTGATCTAATATTTAAGTTTTTCAAATAATAATTCAAAACTCTATTAAAAATTTTTAATTAATCCCTATTAAAGCGCCAATAAATCTCCTATTAAAATTTCTCAAGTAGTAAAAAAAATATATATAATGCTAATTGCTTTTTATACATTAATTAGTAATACATAAAAACTTTTAAAATTAAGATTTAAATATAAAAGGATTTTACCTCTGAAAGTGCATTTTTAATTACATTTAAAACGTCAATAAATCCACTGATATTAATATTTTTCATGAGAGAAGCTAATTAATTAAATGTTTCCTCTCCTAATGAAATGGCTTGCGAGATTCTAATTAAATACTTTTCTGGCTCAGAACTTTTCGAATTGTAAACAGTTCTAACTAGCTTTTTTACATTTTCAATTATTTTAACGACAGTTTTCGTAAGTTCTGAGAAAAAAAAAATCTTTTTTTTAAACAGCAATATTTCCAGAGCAAAAGTTATATATTCTGAATTGAAAATTGTTGAGACCTCTGATATTTTGCGAGAAATGTGTTAGTTAGAAATATATATAATTAAATTCTTTTAATTGCTGTACATTTGAGAGTGAAAGTAAAATATTCGGCTGCCTACCTTTTATTTATTGATGTCTGCATTATTTCGTGATTTATTTATGGTTTTAAAATTTTGAAATTCTTTTATATTTTTATGAGATATAGTGAAATGTAAAAAACCTTGTTTAGCATTTTTTATAGAATTGTATTGATTTACACACGTACAAATTGATTTCAACACAATTCCTCGAATTTATAAAAAGGGCCCTCAACTATTCAGTTTCTTCTATTGAAATGAATGGAAAGAGTTATTTTTTCTTGAAAAATGATTGAATTGTGAAGAATGATTTCGAATCCGTTACGAAAAACAATTTTATATTCCATGTCCAGAAAAATTTAGATACTGTCGTCCCCACTTCGTTGCATATCGGATAATCGAATAACCCGCTTATACGAATAAAATTTAAAGGAAGCAAATCATTTAATGTGTAACTATAGTTAAACTTCCTCTTTTAAACTGATATTTGTTGCTTTTTTGTTCCCGCTTAATTGCATATAGAAGATGTACTGAAAGGAAATTTTTATTTTTATTTTTGAGAAATGTTTCACCAACTAAAATGGATTTTCCATTTTTCAGTTAAGATAAGGCTACAACAAGTGGTCACTTCTATGGAGACTTCCTGTTCATTAGTTGGTCTAAACAGGTGTTCGGGGTTAGGTTGAAAAATTAATCAAATCTTACTGCCATTTATATATACATTGCAGTAAACAAACGTGGTTTTACCCCCCTTTGACTGACTTCACTCACACATCATTTCGCATCTAAAAAATGCATTTGCGATTTGTTTGTGATCAAGCGTTGAGGTTTACTCCTGGTGCGCTATTAGCTTCGATAAGAAAAAGTTTCAAAAACCTAACACATTAATGTTCAGTGTGCCTTTCTCTTAAGTAGAATAATAATTGCTTAATCCAGTCAATAACTCTGAGTTGGTTGCAAGCTGAGTGCAAAAATGAATGATTTGAATTAATGATTAAAGTTATTATGTAATGAGATTTGGTTTTAAAATGTTTCAAACATAAATACGCATTTAAAATTTTTTTTTGACAAACACATATTAAATAAATTCAAGCATCTACGTTTGGGACAAGATTGCGGAATTAAGTAGTAGTAGTGGAAGAAAAGTAGAGAAAATCTGATTTTTTAAAAAATCACGCATGCACAAAATCTCAGATGGAGAAATCTTGAGTGCACATAACTAACTAGGGATTGCTAACTAGGTAAGTGAGGTATTGATTCTAATGTAATTTTCAAGCAATTGACAGGAACACTTCATTTCATAAACAGTTTATTAGTTTCAAATGTTTTAAATAAATAACAGCTAGAAAGTACAATACGGCATTTTTATATTATTCAATACCACATTTGGATCATTGAAATCAATACATCACAAGCCTGGGTAGCAATGCCAAATGTATAAATATGTAGTAGGAATAAGAATTTGCACTGTTTCTACGCAAAATTTATAAAACTGAAATTCTTATGTTATTAGGCTATTCCGCAGTGGACAGATCGTTAAGACATGATTCCCAGCAGATCACCGAAGTCAAGCATCAATAGCTGCAACCAGTGTGCGGCTAGGGGATCATTTGATCAGCTTGCGAAGGGACCGAGGGTGTGCGGTCTCGGTCTTTGTTAATATCTGTAAAGTGCTCGAATTTGCACGCAAGTCATCGGGCTACCGTAACAGGGGTACTATCCCCTCCGCAGATAATCAAAATTGTGATCATTGCTTTGATCATTTTCCGGGATGTTTCCAAAACCGTCGCCAATAACCCGCTGTGCTGCTCTAGAGTAACGTAAATAAGCTGGATTCTAACTTCTGTTCTGACGAACAGGAGTTCAGCGCCCTGCCAACCAGTTGATTCGGCTCTTTCAAAAATTAGTACCGCCTATATAATAGACGGGTTTTTCTCAAAATTTTAGAGGAGCTTCAGTTTTAACCCCCCATAACCCTGAGAAAAAAATAATTTTTCGCAAAGCTAATAATAACACGTGTCTATTAGTTTTACACGAAAAACATATGCAAGAAATTTGAACTAAATTAAAACTATCAAGTAGCCAACTCTGCCCCCAACACTTTACAAAACAGGATTTTAACTTCGAAGATAGCTAAAAAGGCAAAGGTTTAAAGTCTACCTTTTTAAAATTAGGTTTTTCTTTGAATGATGTACTATCTTAAGTGGCACTAGTCATTAATGCTTTAATTGTCTCCTAGACACTTCAAATTAAGAGTCAAAGAGAGGACGACGGTGACATGCCTCCTAAAGTGTTCACATAGTTAAGGAAATATTGAAAAGAGAGCTGCCTTTTCATGCAAAAGAATGATTGAATGCTGGCTAATCAGGAGAATTGAATTTTACTTGTTGAGCTAATGAGTTAATGTATTTATTTCTAATACTCCTTTACTATCAATAAATTGAATTAAGTAGCATATTGTCCAAAGCATTATTCAAAGGTTAAAGTGCAGACAAAAGTTAATGTCAAAATGGTGAAAGAATTTAGAAATTTCATTTTAGAATGTGGTATTGGAGGACTAAGTCCCAAAAGAACGCTTAGAAATGCGATTCCGTTTGCCACTGTTAGGTACTACGCAAATTTGTTATTAAATAAATTTCGTAACAATATATTCAGTAACTTCAGCGTTCTCACGATGAAACTTGCATGCGCATTTCTTTTAATAACTTAATGAATTTGGAACTATATTTTTTAACCGGTTTGCAGCATTTCTTAAAATTACTGCAAAATGGTTCTTTGACACTATACCTTTATAAAAAGAATGAAGAATCTATTCTTTAAATGGCATCTTAAAAATGTACGAATGAGAAAAATTAAGTTCTGGTTTCTAATGCCACTTGCCTATACCCGCAAGCCTGCTTGGTGAAATCAAGCGAATTTAAGGCCGAGGATGTGTTTCTTGTTTTTCAGTGATGTCATCTACGGTAAAGCATACAATTTCGGCCACACACAAGTCACAGTCTGTTTATAAGGTGGAACCATTCACATATCCATTCATTCATCGAATGATCGTAATTGGAGATCTATCACACAGAGGTAAGACTTGTAATTAAAACACGGAGGACTTTGTGACCTGGCAGATTTAATGTGCGCCAGTTACCATTTTTAACGCGGAATCTTTGGTCAGCGGGGATCGAACTCACGATCTCTTGGACATGGGTCGAACGCCCGGCCTTATGAAAATAGATGTCCCTCATGATATGATTTTTTTTTTATATTTAAGTTTGTATTATGTCTTTGAAATTATTAATACGACGATAACTAAAATTTCTGCTGAATTTTTATTTTTCAATTTTCAAACAAATGTATGCTATCCTTCTACCTACCTAGCTATCCTCTTTGCGCCAGCTGGCACATAATGCTTCTTGTCTCTTTTACCAGACACACCCCTGTCCTGAACTAATCATCTTGTCTCCTCCCATTCATTTAGTCTAGCTTTGCACATATCTTGATGCATGTATATTTGCCAAGTTAATTTCGGTCTTCCTCTTTTCCTTTTTACATCGGGTACCCAAGTAAGTGTGATATTAGCTGAGCTATCCCGTTGTAAACAAAAAGTATGTCCGGTCCACAATTTTCTTATGTAGAGGAGAAAATTTCGTCTTTCTTAATAGATCTTTGTTTGAAATAGTGTCAGGCCTGAAATGTTTTGAAATTAATCTTAAGGCATTTGTTCTGGAATGTTTTGGGGCCCCTGGAGGTATGCTTATCCAGAGAAAATACGTTTTTATGCTTAATTCCTTATGCAATTATTAATTAGCAAATTTGAGATAACCACCTTGAACCATTAAAATCGAGTCCTAAAACGTAAAGTCCTAAACGTATCTGATCATTAGATCAAAAGTAATTCAGGGTGACCCATTTTTTATTTGTGCACAGCACATTTAACAGTCCTTTAAAAGTAAAGAATATATTTGCATTTTTCTCAAAATGATATATGCCACAAAAATATAATAAATAAAACAAATGCTCCGAGCAACTAAACATATTTAATATTAAGTTCTTGAATATTTATGTGCATACTGTTGAAAAGCTATTTTCACAATAACAATTCGCCTAAACATAGTACAAAGCATAGAATAAGAAAGGAAAAACAGTTATTTGTTTGAATTGGTAAACAAATTTTGTGGGGAAAAATATTGTATTGGTTAATTTGACGAAGAATGTTGTTTTTCGTGCTTCAAATAAACACGTAACTCAATTGAAAGAGGAATGTTAAATTTTTTTGCAACTCTACACCAATTTATTATGAGAGTTTTTGTAGGTATGTTTTTGCTTGTTTTCAATAAAATCAAAAATAATTCGAGAAATCAAGGATCACTGAGAAATATATTTTGATAGAAGAGTTTTTTCATAAGATTGTTTTCGTAATAGCAACATAGAAAATCCATTGGATTGTCGTTCCCTGCCTATTATGATCCACTTCTATTTTTATTATTTTTAAAACTTTATCTTCTCTTTCCCAAAACTCAAACCATTTACTATGTCTAATCGGACTTTGATTATTTAGCATCTTTTTAAAATTAAACAACAAAAACATGTAGAATTTTTGGTACTTTATTAGTTTCAACAAACTTATTATTTAAATGGAATGAGTAATACTTCAATTATTAAAAAAAGTATTAGTTCAGAAAACTAGTGCATCACTTCGTTTATTGGAATGCCTGTAATGGTTTTTCTTAGCCAATAAATGTGTTTAACGCTGTTTTTCGAAGCTCTGTCGCCAAGAAAAAAAAAGCCATACTTTAAGTGCCTTACACTTGAAGCAATGCGAAGATTTTAAACATATATATAATCTTGTCGTGAAGAATTATTTTGGCTTTAGAACAGACAAGTAACTTAAATATTTTTAAAGTTAATTTTTTTTTTAAAAATTGCCAATTTGGCGACATATTTCCACTTAGATGAAAATTAGAAAAATCACTGCCGTATTTTCAGTTTTTGCAATTGTTTATGAGCCCAGGTAATACAGCATTGGAGTAAGTTTTTAAGTATTAAAAAACTAGACCACAAACGCTTTTCATTTTCACAAAACTGTGACTTTTCTCCTTATCGACGTTTTATGCCATTTTCAAAATAAACGTAGACAGCTCTAGCTTTACATAGGCTAAACTCGATTTAACAGTCATGAGTAACAGTTGAAAACACACAGCAATTATAAAAATAGCATATATTATCCGTAACAAAAACTTCGAAAAGCAGCCTTCACTATGATTTAACACAGGGGATTTTTAATCCTTACCATGAATACATATTTTTAGAATTTTCTAGAACCATTTTTTTAAACATCTGTTTTTCTAAATTTTATTTTTCTCTAAATTCCAGTACTTTAAAGATAATTTATTTTTTTATAGTTACATAAATAATTTGTTTTTTTAAAGTAACTTTGAAGGCCTTGTTTGCCTCCAGATAATAAAAAGATACTTGAAACAAGAACTGAACTGCAGAAAAGAAAACTTACTTGAAACTAAAGCGTGCAGGTGAAAATTAAAAATTTATCGTTTTTTTCCCTTGTAAATGAAAGTAGAATATTTGTCTAAGTTTCTATCCAAAAGACAAAAAAAATATTGAAAGTATGTATACTATTTTATTTTATAACCGTCGTTGAACAGCAGACCCAATTTTTGGGTTTACGATTCTAATGTTCAACTCCGTAGCCTTGTAATTTTGAACTCATTCCAGAAGACAAGGGAACTCCTGGATCAAGTAGTGGGAGAAATTTGCCTTCGTGAGGACTGAAAGTAAATATGTAATAATAAAGTAAATATGTCATTCGTGGAGGACTAAAGTAAATATGTTAAGATAAAATATTCTTAATTGGATACCTGCAAGCGACATACCGCGTGATTTAGTCAATCAGGTTCGACACACACGTTTGGCGTCGCTTGCAAGAATCCAATTAAATCTGATTTTAAAATTAATTAAGCATGATAATAAACACAAGCCTTAAAGCGTGTAACCTTAACAAGCCATGGACAAGCACGTAATTAGACACAACCACGTGATTAGTTACTAGTATTCAATTGAATAGTTTTCTTAGATTGTCGGTCGTGTTTATTAATGTGAAAATCTTAACTGTAAATTAAACTGAAGGTAGAATATTTTTAGGTTTTGCGAAGTTTTGTCGAATATTTGGAGAAAAATATCAAAAGAAATTTTTTGAATTTTTCTTAATAAAAATTGAAAAAAAGCAAATTTTTTTTTTCTATCTTTAAAATACCTGCTTAATTCTTCAAAATAATTTTAAAAATATGTTTTCTTCAGTAATGTATACATTGTTATTTTTAGCTACTTTTAGTGGCTAACTCTATTTATTGAATTCTTGTAAATAAGATCAACTTTAGAATCCTAAAAATAGTTTAAAGAAACATTCAATGAGGAGAATTCATTTATAAGGAGAAGCAGGTCAATTTAATAACAGAACAAAATTTTTCTTTATTTCATTATGAACAGTATAGATTTTTTAATTGTTAGTGATATTTCAATTAGTACAAAAAATCAAAAGTTTGAAAAAAAGAAATTTTTGGAATGAGCTATGTTTCTTCCTTAGCTTTTTGTTTACAGTTAACAAAACATTTCCGGCTTTATTTGTTGTGATCTTCTGTCTCTGTCGATTTGAAAACAAATGCAATCCATCATAAGAGATAGCTTTAGACCAAAAAAGTAAACAGAAAGCTTACAAGTCAAAACTTTTCATACTTAGAATTCGATAAGAAAACAATTCACGTTTTGAAGAAAAAACATAAATGAAAGATATCAAGAGGCAAATAGAATACTAAGAAATGCATGTAACACTTACATTTTACATTTGCATGCACACCTCAGACATGCATTTTGTTTCAAAACGAGATCATTCCATTTTTTTTAGACATAAAAACTTTTTCATGTTTTTTTTTAAATTTTTGCTGCTTGTCATTTTGTTTTCAAAAACAATAAAAATTTTCAAAATTTGTTTTTTATTATTAAAATTATTTTTTTAATGCTTTCTTTTTTAAAATATTTATTGATCAGTATAATGTTTTCGTTTTTTCTAAATCATTAAACGATTTGCAGATGTATGAGCAATTAATCAATGGTATTTTTTAGTATATTTTACTATCGGCGTTGAAGAAATGGTTTACATCGGATGTGTGGTTTTATTTCATTGCTCTCTAGCTTAGAACCCCAACATTTTAAGTTAATATATTGTGTGTCAATCATTAGCATAAACTTGTAATAATGGAAAATGTTTTGGAGGGAAATGGACCAGTGTTTTCATTGCACGGAAAGGAAATTTACAATACTATTTAATTTTATCCCAATAGCCAAACTTTTTTTTACCCGTCCAAGATTTATGATATTTAATGCTGGCACTGTTGACTGGTGATTTCCCTAGAACATAATACGAATTAACTAAATATCGCCGGGATTCGAACCTAGGTGCTCAGGCTGCCGTTACAAACCAAGTACTGTATAATACTGCAAAAGTTTGAAGATTGAATTCAATAAACATGAGCTATAAGACTTTGAAAAGTTAATCCAAAAAACTTCAACTGCAATACTCAAATGTTTTAATTCTAGTAGTTTTAATAAGTTGGAGTCTAAGATATATGTAGAACTTAACACAAATTTTTTCTTTTAAAAATCATAGAAGATCCATGCAGCATTTGCGATGTAAAAAATATTAACATTTAAAATTTGCAAAAAGGTTGCATCGTTGAACAAAATTTATTATGTGTTTTTTCGAGATAAAAAAGGGTGTAACACCCTGGACAGCTGACCTCCTAGTTCATTCCCCTCTAGCATCCGGTGTCTCCCCACGAAATTCTGAGAACTCCAAGCACCTGTGAAAGGAGAGAAAAAGACTGGACTCTTGTAACTGTGGGGACAGGCAGTCTGGGCAGACGAAAGTGAAAGAGCGGACCATGTGCCGTCTCTCGTTTAAGAGAAATAATTATCTTTTTATTATTTAATCGAGTGTTCGGTAAAAAGCAACTAGCGGACCTTGTGCCGTCTCGATCTTTGTAATTAAGCCTGTACATATATTTTAATCTAGAAATTATATTAAAGATTTGTTTTCATAAGAGTGGACTCAATTCATCCTGAACCAAGTAACGAAATCGTTACAGCTAATATACTCTTATATATATATATATATATATATATATATATATATATATATATATATATATATATATATATATATATATATATATATATATATATATATATATATATATATATATATATATATATATATATATATATATAAATATATATATAAATATATATATATATATATATTTTAAATGGTGGCAGCGGTGTTGATTACGTGCTCATACCGAACACAGAAAGACGCCTTGTTATCCAGTGAACTTTTTTGAAAATAACGGACACATCTGTCCAGCTTACACGATTTGTAATTAATTGAAGGGACAACCTGTCCATTGCTAAGGAACTTTCATTTATTGCTGTCTATTGATTGGAAGGAAGATCCGGTGGAAGTCCATAGCTGATCCATAAGCTGATGTTCTGAAGAAGGGGTCCATTGCTTGTCCATTGGAAAAAAGATCCGGTGGAAACCCATAGCTGATCCATAAGCTGATGTTCTGGAGAAGGGACAACCTGTCCATTGCTTTTTAGTAGGCCTTGTACATTGCAACCTATCCAAACCCATAAGTGGAAGCCGTAGTTGAATCTATAAGCTGATGGTCTGGAGTGCTACTTTGACATTAAGGAGATAAATTAGAGGAGACTCGTTATCTAACGAATAGATAAGAAGGTAAGCTTAATTATCTTCTAGAGGCTCTTAATTTATTTGGCAAGTTTAGTTTTAAATTTATTATTTTAATTCATGCTAAAATTTTTGTAAAAAAAAATATATATAAGGCAAATGTGTAATAAATTTAAATAGATGTTTTAAAATTCCTTTGAGAAATAATATAATTTTTGCTTTAAATAGAAAATAAATTTTGAACTATTGTATGGAATTTTACAAATTCTTAAAATAAGGATTATAACAAAGGTTGTGAATTTAGTTAACGCATCTAATTATAATATTAAAAGGGTTATGTTAATTAAATTCTAATTATTGAGAGTGAGTTAATAATAGATGCTGATAAAATTAATATGTATATGTTTTTTTCCTCTGAAGAACCAGTTACATTAAGAGTTAAGGCTCAAAATTTTATTATATTATTTAATAAGTGTATTATTGGAAGAAAGAAAAAAGGTGTCTTAATTTTTTTTCGAAATTAACTTGAGTTAATATTTTTGAAATTTTTATTTTGTATTATTGTCAGAATATTGCATTGTGTTACATATTGTATTTAATTATTGCTGAGAAGGTACTTGGTGTGTATTGTCGTAAGGTAAATTGCTAAAAATGTCGGAGTTAGGTAATTATCACAAACCGGACTTAAAAATACTCGCGCAGGAGTTTGGGATTGATTTGACGGCTGCGGATAGAATTATAGATATTATTAGAAAGATAGAGAGCTCTCCCGATTTTGATAAAACTATCGCACTTGCCCAGATAAAACTAATTAGTGAGGAAAGATTAAAAAATGAAGCTGAAGAGAAGAGATTGGCCGAAATGGCAGCTCTCAGAGAGCATGAGTTAGAGAAACTCAAAATTGAACATGCAACGGATAGTCGTAGTGTTTCATCAGCAAACAGCGAAAATTCGAGGGGCATTTCTTTAAAAACCGTAATGCAGAAATTTGACCCGGAGAAATCGGATATGGCATTATTCCTTACCTTATTTCAGCGACAAGCTAAAAAGGCACAAATAGATGAAGGAGATTGGGTAACTCAACTGTTGGCGTTATTGCCAGTCGAAATAGCCGAAATTATAATTAGGGAGCCCGAAGAAAGGGCTGATGACTTTGAACACGTAAAAAAGTTACTATTAGATAGGTTCAAACTAAGCCCCGAGGCATTTAGAACTAAATTCATACAACATCAGAGCCGCCCCGGAGCGTTGTGGAAAGATTTAATTTTTGAATTACGGAGTTATCTTGATGGTTGGTTAGAGGGAGTACAAATTACTGATTTTGAAGCCCTGAAAAAACTTAGGATCACCGATCAAATCAAAAGGAGAGTCCCCGGGGAAATTAAAGAGGGTCTAATAGATTCCTGGGTAAAGTTTATTGACCCAGAATCCCTAGCTAACAAACTTGACGAGTATGAAGCCGTTAGAAAACCATTACGCAAAAATGTAAATCATAAAAGTCCCATAAAAAAATGGAATGAAAAATCTAGAGAATTAGAGAAAAATCGGCCTAAAGACTTAAACCAAAGAGATAAGGAATTAAATTGGAGGGATAGAAGCTATCCAGATTCCAGAGAAAATAGGACAAAATTTTTTGAAGAGCGACGCAAACCCGCGTGTTACGAATGTAAATCTACAGATCACCTTCGGCCTCAGTGCCCAGAATTGAGGAAAAACAAATTCGAAAGAATAAATAAAATCGAGACTAATGAGTTCGGACCATCTTTTGCCCCTTATTTAAGTCAAGCCATTGTGAACGGTATAGAAATGACCGTTTTACGCGATTCAGGATCTAGTATTGATTTAGCTTCGAAAAAATTAATAAAACCCGAGCAATTAAATGGAGAAGTCATATGGGTGAAGCAACCCCTTGATAACGCGTTTCGATGCCTGCCTCTAGCAAATATTGAACTCGTTATAAAAGATGTCGGCACAATCCGCACGAAAGCCGCCGTAGTAGACAGTGAAGTCGAAATGAAGCATTATTTGCTAGGAAATCAAACTCATGAACTTATTGAAATAGTAAAGAGGAAATCTGAGAAAGTGAACGCTGTGGTTACTAGACAGACCACTCGCTCCCGGAAAAGCGATAAATCAGGGGAGACGAAAATAGGGTTGACCCCTGCAGAGAAAGAAAATGTAGTTAAAGAGATCGAATTCGTGGAGTAGAAGAGGAAAATGTTGATCAGGGGGTAACAATCTTGGAAGAAAATGAGGATACCCTTTCCAGAGAAAAGTGGAGGAGGAAAATATTCCATTACCACCTGCAGAAAAAAACGAGGTTTATGAATTAGCGGGAGTGAACTCGAACACTTTTCGCATTCAACAAAAAGGTGATGACAGTTTAAAAAGGGCATGGGAAAAGGCAAGTGAAGATAAAAAAGAGAAGGCAGAATTTTTTATAGAGAAACAATTATTGTTTAGGCGATCAGTAGATCACAGAGGTATGATTCGAAAACAATTAGTGATACGGAGTGAATATCGAATTAAAATATTAAAATTATGTCATGAAGAGATCGGAGCTCACCTGGGAGCAACTAAAACCAAAGATAAGATTTTACGTTATTATTTTTGGCCTAATATAATTAAGGAGGTGGAAAAATTTGTCCGTAGTTGTGATCCGTGTCAGCGGGTTGGTAAAGCGAGGGAAAAGAAAAAGGCTCCTTTAAAACATGTGCCAATCATTAAAGAGATTTTTTCGAAGATTAATATAGACATTGTTGGGCCTTTGCCTGTAACAGAAAGAAACAACCGCTACATTTTAACAGCAATATGTATGGCATCAAAATATCCGGAAGCCATACCAATCACTGATATAAAATCGGAAACAGTTATTGATGCTCTTCTAACAGTTTTTAGTAGAGTCGGATTTCCAAAAGAAATACAATGTGATTTAGGAACAAGTTTCACTAGTAACCTTACATCCACTTTTTTTTGAAAAGTTTGGGATAAAAGTTGTCCATAGTTCTGTGCGACATCCCGAATCAAATCCGGTAGAACGATGGCATAGATCAGTTGAACGATTATTAAGGGTTTTATGTACTGAAAACGGAGATAGCTGGGAAAAGAACTTACGTGCAGCGTTGTTAGCTTTGCGTACTGTGAGGCATGAATCAACCGGGTTTAGTCCTGCCGAATTAGTTCACGGAAAAAATTTAAGAACCCCTGAAACACTCTTATTTGAACAGTGGGCTGACCCAGAAGAAGAGGAAACGGTCGTAACAGAGTACGTTTTTAATCTCATAAATCGACTAAAGAGATGTCATGATCTAGCCGCTGAACGCATGTCCGATATGCAAGAAAGAAGGAAACGTTGGTACGACCGAGATTCAGTGAAAAGGAAATTTAAACCCGGAGATGAAGTTCTTGTAATTGCGACAGCTAAACCGAATAAATTATCCGTAAATTGGATAGGTCCTGGAATAATAGAGAGCCAACTTTCGTACACCAACTATATCGTAAAAATGCCAGGAAAAACGTAACGATCCCAAATTTATCATGTAAATCTTTTAAAACCCTATCATAAGCGCGTAGAAATGATAAACTTATTAATTAATGAAAATTTAGATGGTGAAATGAATAACACAGATTTGGAAATTTCCTACCCAATAGCTGATCCAAATATTTACGATTTTGACGAAATCATTAGAGATAGTGAGATAATAGATAAGTGCACTCCTACACAAATCGAACAGTTAAAGAAATTACTAATGGTGCACAAAGTTGTTTTATTTCGAATGACCCAGGAAAAACTGATTTAATCGAACACGATATAGAATTAATAAGTGACCAACCCGTAAGATCAAAACCATATAGGACATCACCCAGGCAGACTGAAATATTAAAATCAGAAATAAAACGTATGCTAGAGTTAAAAATCATCGAAATTGGAGAATCTGACTACACATCTCCTATGATTTTAGTAGAAGCCCCTGGTCGGGATCCGCGCCCTTGTATCGATTACAGGAAGCTGAACTCGATTACTCGGGCAGAATATTTCCCCTTACCAAATATCGAAGAAAGAGTAGAATTAGTGTCCTCAGCAAACTTCATAACTTTAATTGACCTAACAAAAGGTTATTGGCCAATTCCACTGACCCTCAGGGCTCAAAAATTGGCGGCGTTCGTTACAACGTTTGGTTGCTATTTACCTTTGGTTATGCCTTTTGGACTTATGATGACAGCACCTTATAAATTTTCTAAATTTATGGCCCTACTTTTAAAGGGATGCGAAAATTTCTGCGTGCCTTACTTAAATGATATGGCAATTTTTTCCGATACCTGGGAAGAACATTTAAATCATGTTGATACAATTTTAAACCGAATCACAGAAGCCAAGCTCAAAATAAAGCCCTCAAAATATAAATTCGCTCAACGAAGCGTGGAGTATCTTGGACATATAGTTGGAGCAGGTTTCCGAACGCCGGCGGAAGCTAAAATACAAGCCGTTATAGAGTTCCCTCCCCCTAAAAATAAAACGGTGATCCGTCGGTTTCTAGGTATGACAGGCTACTATGCTCGTTACATTAAAAATTATGCTTGTATTGTCGAACCCTTCACTAGAGCACTGAAAGGAAACACTAGAAAGGAAGCTATTGAATGGAATTAGGAATTAGAAAAAGCATTTTCTGAATTGAAGGGTAGATTAACATAAAAACCCAGTATTGTACGCCCCAAATTATTCAAAAGAGTTTGTCATTCAAACTGACGCCTCTGACAAAGGTATTGGAGTAATTATGGCACAGAGGGGGGCGAATAATGAAGGACACCCTGTTCTTTATCTTAGCCGAAAATTTTCTGAACCAGAAAAACGGTTCAGCACGACGGAGAAGGAATGTGCAGGAATAATTTTCGCAATCAAGAAATTAAGACACTACTTAGACGGACAAAAGTTCATAATAGAAACTGACCATAATCCTCTCGTATGGCTGAAAACAAATGCTGGAAATTATCCTCGTTTGATGAGGTGGGCATTAGCCTTACAACCTTTTAATTATACTGTGATCCACAGACCAGGAAAGGATATAAAGCACGCTGACTGTCTCAGTAGAATAGAATAGCATTAATGATTTTTTATTTTCGTTGTTATTAAATTTTGTATTAATTTTTTGTTTGTATAAATTGTTGTTCGTATTACTTTTGTTCAATCATTAAGAAAGAAAAGAAAAAGAGATTTTTTTCCCTTTCTTTTTCATAATTATTGTTTAAGTTGTAAATTGATATCTTTTCTTAAAATTTATGTAAGCTGTTAGTGTTATTAAGTTAGACTTTTCTTTATGGCCTCTAGTAAAGTGATTAAGCTGCCTGTGGTGTCTAACTATTATTTTTTAGCGATTTTGCTCCTGAAGTTCGCAAAATAGTTTTAAGGAGGGGGGTGTTGTCTGTAACACCCTGGACAGCTGACCTCCTAGTTCATTCCCCTTTAGCATCCAGTGTCTCCCCACGAAATTCTGAGAACTCCAAACACCTGTGAAAGGAGAGAAAAAGACTGGACTCTTGTAACTGTGGGGACAGGCAGTCTGGGCAGACGAAAGTGAAGGAGCGGACCATGTGCCGCCTCTCGTTTAAGAGAAATAATTCTCTTTTTATTATTTAATCGAGTGTTCGGTAAAAAGCAACTAGCGGACCTTGTGCCGTCTCGATCTTTGTAATTAAGCCTGTACATATATTTTAATCTAGAAATTATATTAAAGATTTGTTTTCATAAGAGTGGACTCAATTCATCCTGAACCAAGTAACGAAATCGTTACAGGGGGCAGTTTCTATGATAATTTCGAACTCTAATTCTTTCTCTTTTGATGGAGGAAAAGTTTTTTTTCCACTTGTATCTTGAATTTTACCACCTGAATTCCACTTGTATCTTAATTTTATCCAATATAAATATATACACAGGGCCGGATTAGGAACCTCAGAGGCCCTAAGCACTTACATTTTTGGATGCTCCATAAATGTAATTAAGAAGATCAATACAAATAAAAAAAAATATTTTTCTTAAGGAAAATTAAAATAAGTTTACAAAAATAAATATATTTATATAACACCCAAATTTAACACTTTTTGCAGAGAATCTGGTGGAAATCAAAACTTTTCTCACGTATTCTTCGATTTTAGAGCAATTCTGGTATTTCATTTTTAAAAAAATGAAATACCTCACTAGCCCACCCACTAGCTATTTTTTCCCCCATTTTTTTCAATTCAATAAAATATAATCTAATTTTTTATTCAAACTTTCCGGGTGTAATGTAATGTTTTTCGAATACGCTTTTAAATTTTTGCTAAAAATATTTTCACTGTGGATGTCAAGTTGATATTCACGTAAAAAAAAATTTCGAACTTTAACCAATTTTTATGGAGAATACAAAAACATGCAAAAGCTCAATTCAGTTAATGAAATTAATAACCAATAAAACTAATAAACAACTCTTTTTTAATCTCTTAGAATGTTGAGAAACCTGTGACAGTTCTCTGGGAATTTATAAAAGACTTCTTATTATCTAAGGCATTTATTATCAGCGAAATTATTTCGCTTTTTGTGACAAAATCGGTTTGTTTCCCCTCCTTTGAAAAACGTAGTGTTTAAAATTTTATTTTACATTATTATTTTATTTATAACAATCAATCAAAAATATTCTATGCATTTAATATATTTAATGTGAAACAATTTAAAGTTCTGAATTAATAATAAATTTAATTTATAATTAAACCGTTATATGAACTTCACTTTGATTTCATTTTTGTGAAAATTAACAACAGAAAGTGAGTTTTGAATATAAGTGATTGTGTGATTATTTTATAATGCAAAATATGCTTTCATATTGAATGCTAATTTTATAATGAATTCCTAAATAGTCTAAGAAGCAGCTTAAGAGGAAAAATCTATCAGTTTTATTTATCTTTATTGTCGGTCTAGTCATAGCGCGTGAAGGATTAAACGCACATATTTAAAAATGATTGTAATAAGTGACAGACCATATTCATACTACAGGAAATTTAGTTACACTTAATTAGAAAAGTTGCCTTTTCTCACTCTAATAGAAAATTTTAAATCAGTTAAATTTAAACAACAACTGTAACCAACCAATTGCTCAGATACAGACCAAATAACTTAATCAATTAACTAGTATTTTTTATAATCTTCAGTATCTTTGATATGCATAAATAATCTAATATTATTTTGAGAAGTTATATTTTTTCAATTATGATTTTAAAGAGGAATAGAAATGCTTTAATACATAAGCTAATGCACTAATATAATATTGTTGTTTTATATATTTAACCAAAACAGTTTATTAATCAGTTTATTAATCAGTATTATGACTATTTTTTAATCTGTTTCCTATGCTTTTTATTTAAACGAAACATGGGATTTCAGAAAGCATTACTATTAAAGTAATTTAAAAAGTTATTAACATATAAAGTTATTAAAATAAAAGTTATTAAAATATGGACAAATTATCGGCTTGTTAAACTAGCTGACTTTGAGCAACCATTTTTCAGTTTATACTAAACTGGTTTTAATTATACTCAAAACATTGTTTTGATGCTTTTTTTACCTTTAAAATAACGTAAAATTTTTTCTCAAGGAATTTTAATTAAAAAACTTAATCATGAAAATAAAGAAAAAATAAAGCAAATAAATTCACTATTTTTTAATTATAGAAACTTATAAAGTTATGCAGAAAGTAAAAAAGTAAAAAGATTTTGAAAATTTATAAAAAAAAAATCTGAAAAAGGGTGCGCGCAAAATAAAAAAGTTAACAAATCCCAAGTAACTTTTAATTAAGTAATCGGATTTGCACATACTAGGACTCAATCTTAATGGGTGCAAAAGTCAAATCTTAAATGTGGTAATTAATTAATGCAGGCGATGTTTAAATGAAATAATAAATTACGAAATCCGACACAAAAACGTTCTGTCTTTGGAAAAATATATCTCATTTCCACAAATTTGGAATTCTGATATTCAAAATATGAATATCAGCTGGCCACAATCTGGAAAATATGGTAGCAATAGTTTAGGCAGGAGGCAGTCGAAAGTTCAGAATTTTCACTTTTTGCGCATTTCGATAAATCACGAGAAATTTTTAAGCGAATCAAAAGAGTTTTGTGCACAATTATAAAATTAGTTTATCTAAATATAATTTCATTTAAAAACAATTTTTATGATTATTAATTATTTTATCTGAAAGTAGTCAAAAAATTTTTCGGTTGTAACGTATACAAATTTTTACACCATTTTAAAGTATTTAATTTTAAATTACAAATTTGAACGAAATAGATCGAATAGTTACTGAGTTTTACGAATTTCATGAAGCCGTATATTTGAATTTTGATTTCTCCAGAATTATTTCACCAATTTCATTTAAATTTTTATATTTTATTGTTTAAAATTACATACTTAACAATGTAATACCTTACAATTATATTTCTTTTCATTAGATAAAATATATAATAATAATTATTATCTTACATAGAATTGTATTCGGATAAAGGAATTTCATAATTGTGTGCAAAAACATTTTGATCTGCTTAGCAATTTTCAATGATAATGGCAAAATACCAAAAAAGTTAAATTAACATGAGGGGGTCTAAACTTTTAAACGCTCTCCTTTATAAATTGTTGGTACCATATTTTTCAGATTTCAGCCACCCACCCCCCATATTTCAAGGGTGAGAATACCAAAACTATCTAAAAAAAATTTTAAAAATATGTTTTTCTGAGAAAGTACTTTTTTGTGTCTGATATCATACCTTAAAACATCATCAGCATTAATTTGAACGATTTATATTTAAGTTTGAGTATGCGAAAATCCGATCATTAAATTAGATTAAAAGTTATTCTGAGCGTTCACTTTTTATTTTGTTCGCAGTGTATATAATTTTGCCATTTTAACGTTAACTCACCCCTTGTTCCATCTCTTGTTCCTGGTAGTTAATTTACAATCAAGTGTCCTTTAACGACTCGTTTTTTTTAAAAGATTTTTTAATGATTAATTCTGTTATTCGTGGTCTTGGCCAAAGGATACTCTTTGTTCGCCAAGTTCGTGGTAATTACAATGCAAGCTGTATGTTCATCAGGATCTTACTCTACCGAATAGTTTTGTTATAATCTCCAAAATCCACGTCTCCTAAATAGATATCACTCAATAATTTAAGAAGTTTAAATTAAATTGTAACTCTATTTAGTGTTAAATGGCGAAATAGACGGAATTCGCTATTGGCGCTTTAATTTAAATGGTAATCCTTTCCTACTTCAAAATTTTCTTTTTTAAATGAAGTTGCCACAGCCTATACGTTTTTTTTTTTTGTTTATTAAAATGTCTAATAAAATTGCAAATCTAATATATTTTAACGGAAGGGAAAATAATATTTGGATTAAATTATGATTAAAATTTGTCAGAAGCATTGCTAATGATCTAAAACTTCAAAATTAGTTTACTCGAGTTGTCACCAAGTAATTACTAAGTCTTGATGACTTTAGATACGGAGGATTTCCTTCAAGTACTTCAGATAATAAGGGGTTGGATGTTCATCAAGAAATTACTCTACCGAATAATTTTGTCATATTTTCCAAAATCCACGTCTCCTGAATAGATATCACTCAATAATTTGAGATGTTTAAATTAACTTTTAACTTTACTTACAGTTAAACGGTGAAATAAAAGGAATTCACTATCGGCATTTTGATTTAAATGGTAATAATTTTCCAGCTTAAAATTTTAATTTTTGATTAAAGTTGTCCTACCCTATACGTTTTTTCTAAGCTTATTAAAAATTGTGATAAAATTATAAATCTAATTCCTTAAGTGAGAGGAAATTAATATTTTGATAAAATTTTATTTTCTTTCAATTTATTTTTTTAAAAATTTATTGTGATACACATTAAGTTACCTTGCAAACATACTCCAATAACGTACAACAATGAGCCTGGTAAACCAAAGTTCCTCTTCAATCAAAAAGATTGAGGATGACTCTTAAATTCAATGTCATTTTTAATCTTTCATGACACTGAATGTTGCATGACACTGAACTTTTTTTTACAACTTTAAGATGCTTAACAAAAATTGATATCTTCTCCCTGGAGCACACAGAGAGGACCTGGACCCACGTGGTAAATATGTTCTTCTGCCAGTTTATATATCTTCCGCAACTTAACAATTTGCACTGCCGATGTGCAAGATACAAATGATACATGAATAAAATTTGTCTTGCAAAATAAAAAAAAATGATGTCTGGATGAAATGTGTCTTTTCATTTTGGAGATTCGTATTAACTCACAATGACCAGCGATCTTATCTGGGTGTAACAGTTTTCAACCCACCTTCCAACCGACCCTCACCAATACAACCAACACCTACCCCAGCAGAACAGAATTCAATGAAAAAAATTCACACGACAACTAGTTCGAGCATAACAAACTGCTATACTTGTAGTAAAAATTACTACGCAGGCAGCTCTTTAGTCAAAAAGAAATGCAAATTTGATGTTCTGTAAGGGCCATTGTTATTTTGCACTTATTTAAAAGTCCAATTTGCTTAAAAGTTATTGCAATCTTAAAATTGATGTTATAAATTGATGATTTCGCAAAATTTTTGATTATTTTTTTTGTGCTTCAAATAATGCTAATTAATCTATTGATGTACAAAATGTATGTATATATCTCGGCATCTTTAATTTATAAGTTTACACTTCAGTTGATGACAAAAGTAACAAAGAGAGAGATAATAATTACGTAGATTTAAATTTAATATTTTTGAAAAATTAAATCCTAATTCAAGAGGAATAAACGTTTATTTTATTCCTATCATTTTATTTCACTCCTATTTAAGCTTTTATATTGTTGTTGTTGTAGTTCATTTACGTTGCACTAGAGCTGCACAATGGGCTATTGGCGACGGTCTGGGAAGCATCCCTGAGGATGATCCGAAGACATACCATCACAATTTTGATCCTCTGCAGAGGGGATGGCACCCCCGCTTCGGTAGCCCGACGACCTGCACGCGAAGTCGAGCACTTTACGGTAGAACAGTTTAACGGGGACCAATACCGCACAGCCTCTGTCCCTACACAGACTGATCAAAGTGGTCACCCACCCGCACACTGACCGCAGCCAGTGAGGCTTGACTTCGGTGATCTGCTGGGAACCGTAAACTTTTATAATTATAAAAGTCTTGTTAACGATTAAAATTACTTCTCATTTACTCTTTTCTTTTTAAGTTACACAGTATGTACTTCGAAGTTTAATAAGTTCAGTTGATTTTTTTTTCAAATCCAGGTATACCTTTATTTCATTACGATTAACATATTAAAAGAAATTCTTATATACAAATATATAATATTTATATATTTTATTAATAAATTGTTCTTCACTTTAGTGGAAACTTACTAGTTTTCATAAAAACTATAACGATGGATGAAAAACTCTCTCAGGGTTTGGTAAGCAGCACGAGCAGTGGGAGATGTGAGACTTATAGTAAATTTAGAAAAGTACCGCCCTTTTATTTTTGATATAAATTTAAATTTTTAGAGTGTTCAGATTTCACGACTGACATAACTATCTTGTTTATGCAAAATAAAGTTTAATAACTAAAAATTTATGCTAAATTAAAAAAAAAATTTTTTTGAAGAAAAGAAATACTAGGCACAAATAGCTTAAAATCTGTTAATTCTTGATGTATAACCATAATTACGTTACTAATATTAAAAAGGAATTACTAATACGCAAAATTAGTTAGTGAGCCCAAATTAGTTAATTACTAATAAACTAATTTGGGCTCAGCAATCAAAATAAAACGCCTCTTTTTGGCGTAACCAAAACATTAACTAGAATAAATTTACCATAAATTGCTGAAAAATGATCCATAAATAACTCAGCTTTGTAATCAGGAAATTTAGAGTGACCTTAACTTCAGCTAAACTTCCCTCCAGTTGGTTATGCGTCGATTAAAAGAACTTTAATGTAGTCAGATTAAATAGAATTAACCAGTTGAATGGATCCCATTTTTAGTTAAGACTTTTTCACTAGACAATTTATAAAGATTATCAAAGTACTTCCAGAGAAATTTCTCTGGAATTCAATCAGTTAAAATAGTTTGAGAGCCTATTTCTTATATATAATGACTAAACTTATATTATAAATGAAATGAAATAGTAGTTTCATAAGTGTATAAGGGAGGAGAGGGATCATAAACCCTTCAGATTTTGATAAAATCTCGGAAATTTTAGCAAGTAATTTTTAATAAAACAAAATTTAAGAAAGAGGTTATTTTCAAGTCTCCTCATATATTACTAACGAGACAACCAAGATTCTTTTTTTTGTTGCTCTGTAGTGAAAGTATAAATAAACTAGTGGGCTGTGCCCCCTGCTCGCTAACGCTCGCCAACCCCCGAAAATTGCAACGCAATCTTATATGGTTTGCTGCGCAAACCAAGCTCGCTTGGCTCGCTACTAACTTAGGTACATTGCAAATGCACAAAATTCTAAGAATTAAAAACAATCATTCAAATCCATATAACTCATTTTTCAATGAATAACTAATAACAAATAAATTCGTGATATAAATCAAATATCGTCAAATAAATTCGTAATACATAAATTCGTGAAAAAAGCGCTTTCGACAAAATACTAAAATAGAGATCTATCGACAAAGACTACTCACTTCTGGCTAGCTTAATAGATGAGATTGCCGCAGCTGAATTTAACAAACTGATAGGGTGAATTCCGGAAGAGATCACATTTGGTGAGAATGCTCTCTTTGGTTATTTCAGTTTCCGTTTTTAAAAGCGCTATATGTTGAGCCACCTCAGCTAGATTTGGCATGTGACATTTTTAGCGGCAATCATTGGTCGATTTTCTAGCGTTGCCA
This sequence comes from Parasteatoda lunata, assembly GCA_949128135.1. NCBI lineage: Eukaryota > Metazoa > Arthropoda > Arachnida > Araneae > Theridiidae > Parasteatoda > Parasteatoda lunata. Next base: position 33,328,845 of record OX421973.1, on the reverse strand, counting down.
TTCGGGGAGTTGTAATGACGCTTTTTTTTGTCATCGTGTAAGAGAAATATATATATAGATTATTCCCAAATTTTGAGTGAAATGAGGAAAAATTTTGCAAATCTTATCTCCCCGCTACTGAGAATTAGAAATGAGAATTAGACAAAAAATAAACTATATATATATATATAGTTTATTTTTTGTCGAAGTGTGCTAGCTTAAAAACTTTACGTATGACAGGAGTTTTCGGAATAGGAAACGTAACATATATAACGACATTCATCTAGGGAAGTTAGGGTACATTATCAGAATTAAAATCGCACCCGAAACTACGCCCGTAAATGACATTGTACGCTGATAGGAGCTCTTCTCTATTATGATCTGTTTAGAAGCACTCGAAGAAACAGTTAAAAGAAGACGCTCCACTAGCGGCGTATAGCAATGTTTTCAGTCACGGGTTCCATTGCAATTTTATATTTGGAGATGTGTCCTAATTTCTCTATAAATTTGGCGCAACATTTATGCAACCCCTTTTTATATATAATCTTTCTAAATTGGTTCATTTAGACAAAAAATAAGCTAAAAATGTCATTTAAAAAAACTGTAGTCCTGAGAGAAAAACCTTTTACAAATTGGGGATAAGCGATGTGAAAGTATCTAAGATCTGTTTTTCATTTTTTTTTTGCTAATTTGCTTGTTTTTTTGCAATACAACGTAAGAAATGCTCGTTCACTGAAACAATAATGAAATCACGTTCTCATGCAATAGAGGAAAAAAAAGAATTTGATTCCTACTGTTATTTATTTTTCTTCGTACGTTTGCTTGATTTTATGCAATGCAACGTAAGAAATACTGAATTACTGAAATAATACAGAAATCACTGAAACAATATACACCATCACGTGTTTAAAAGATTGAATTAGCTTCAAAAGTATACACATGGAAGTAAAAGTAGACATCTTTCTAGTTCTTAAAAACAGCCACACGTTCTCAAAACTTGCCAGGCAAAAATGAGAAGAAACAAAAATGATTCGGAATATAAAATGTAAAGTAGCCAAAAAAAAAAAAAAAAAAAAAAAAAAAAAAAAAAGGGAGAAAAATAAAATTAGAAAAAACTACAGTTGCCAAGAGTGAAGTAAAATAAAGATTAAAAATGAGAAAAAAAACCACTGTGGCCGAGTAGGGCAAATCAGGGTTAGAGCCTATGTAGAGGTGATGAGGAACTCGTTAACAAGGGAATCAGTGTTCATATGAATGAAACAAGGCACCAGCATGTCGAGATGAGCTAATGTGACTGGAGTGGAAACTATTTTGGCATTGTCGAAAATGAATTTATGCTCAAGATTCCTACAATGTGCAGCAACTCATTTATCGAATTCTTGATAACGGACATACCTATTGTGTTCCTTAAGTCTAAATTTTAAAGCGTGTCTGTCTTGTTTGAACCAAAAGTGGTTAAGTAATAGTTTACTTTTACTGAGGCAAATGGAAAGCCTGCGACTTTAGTTAGAAACTGCATTTAATTCATTCCAAAATGAAACTGATTAAATCCATGTTTCCTCTGACCATTAATAGTTCGTTAGAGTTATGCTTTTATTTGACTGTATCATTTTTATAAGTACATATTAATGGAAATGATTATGAAACTTCATGGCGTTTAATTTACCGAGCATCAAAAATAAATCAAACAATACAACCAGTCATTACGGTTTGTTTCAATGTAACAGGCTTCAGGGAACATCAATGTTTCATTTTCTTAATAAATGTCAAACGAAGTATCTAAAGAATTATTTATCAGGAAGGAATGACACTTTTCAATACAAAGGTTGTTTCTTAACAAATAGAAAGCAAGAAAAATCAGTTCTAGTTCTTTACTTTATGTCCCTTCTTAATACAGACTGCCAATGTATTTCCTCGAGCCTCGTCTGAAGTTTCAATACTGGTTTATACCAAACAGACGGGCCACCGAAATCGATGAAGTGGAAATTCCCTCAGGACAAACATATACTGAAAGATGTTTTTCAAATTTTTCGTAAGCGATTACTTTATTTTGTTATGTGAGGCAAAATAAGTGAAACTTTTATGTCATGTATTTTATCATATGACTTTTTTGCAATAGAATGAAGTTTCTTTTTATGAATTTTAACTTTGACGTCGTAAAATTTGTAAAAAACATTAAAATGCTATGGGATAGTCTGTAATTAGTTTCAATCTGCTTTCTTTTTGTCTGCTTCTGTGATTTTTTTTAAAAAGTCAAAATGGCTAAATAGTTGTTAGAAAATCGTCTTTTGATATTTTATAACTCATTTATTTCCTTCTAAAGCAATGTTACATTTATTACGGTTTTAGAACACTGTGAGCTAGGTGATGTAACTTTAAAACAAAAAAATGTATTTGTGTGTGTGCACACGCGAAATTGGAAATTATTTTTTGCTCTAATTCTGTGCTTTCTTAAAGGTGCACGGGAAATCATTAAACAAAGCATATTTGGGTAATAATAGATGAGAATATAATGACTTGTGAAAGATTTCTTTAAAATATTGATTTATAAAGAGTTTATTCTATCTCGAATTTTTATTTTAGCAACGATGAAATGAAATAATTAACATCGTTATTTTGTGAATTTTAATGCATCTTTGCAGCAACATTTGGTGTAATTTTTACATCACTGCTGTTGTAACGAAAAAATGAAACCAGCGTTTGAAGTGAAATTGGTTGTTCTTAGTCACGTGTTTCAGATAACCAAACGAAACGATTACTGTCGTCATGAAATCGTTTGCCGCCATTTTCAGTTGGTTTTAATATATTCGACTTGGTTAAGTTGTATTTTTCACATAATATTTCTTAACTGTTATATTACTTTAGCGGTTCGTGTGAAAATCAACTGAATTCTGTTGAAACTGATGGAATTCCCTTGCTTTTAGCAAAAATTTGATTTATGAAGCTAGAAAACTTAAAAAAAAAAGAACATTTGTTATTTGAGTAGTGCAATACGAACAACACACTTAAGATTAAATTTATCAGTTGTCCGAGAAAACTGTGCAGATTATCAAGTGAAATTTTACTTTTTATTTATTACATTTAACTATTAATCACGTAAAATGCAGTATATGAATTTACAATGAATTAAATAAAACTCGTAACTTTCAAAATGATTAAATTTCTTTGCAGGAAAAAACAAATAATGAGCTTGAATAAAAAACGCAATATAATTTACACGTGCGCAATATTATTTAAAAATATTTTATATATCTATCGTATAAGATAATTTTATTTATTTTAAGTAATAAGGACTTGTTCTATCTTCCTTTAATTTAGATTTTTGCAGTGTTCTATTTGCAAGGTTTTGATCTTGAGCTCGATTCTTAATAGTTTGTCCCCTAATACATTATTGTTTTTGAAACCTACACTATTAGAAATTTCTCAGAAAAAATGGTTAAATAACATATTTAACTGTTATTTAAGCCATATTCAAACAGAACAGTCATTTAACCATAAATAAGATGGTATTAAAATTATAATTGTGAGAAAAACAGTTTATTAAATGCCTTCAGCTAATACAGTTAAACAACTATAAATTTATCGCATATTATAGGTGGGTCTACCACCTAATGAAGCCACTTAGTTCCTTGTAGAAGGATATATATATAATAGTCAATAATCTGCGAATCTTATCAACGACAGAACGGGGTTTCCTGTATTCCCTTCAGCACATAAATTTCTAGTGTTCTGTTCTTCCCAATTTGTGGCCCTGGGCAGTTAGAATACGATACTCTCATTCACACATAGATGACAACATCACAAAACTGCTATATTATCTCCAATATCTAGTAAAAGTTCTTTTTTATGGCTTTTTATAACCACGCGAATTGTAAATTGTTAAAAAACCGTATAGTTTTGTAATCATGTTTTTCTAACCATAGTTGTTGTAAACGGTTTAAGACCGTAAAGGTGAAAAAATGTTCTTTACCGTAAACTTTACGGTTAATAGGATGATAGGATGGACAGACTGTTCCAAGTTATTTTTATCATGATTTTGGAATGAAAATTCTAACAATTCTAATTTACTAATCTCTCTCCTTTGTACTGGGAGCTTTTTTTCAGTCCTCGACAGGTCAATGGATGGTTTGAATTTGTAGTGCCTCGTTTGCAAACTGATTTAAAGAAATTTTTAATGTTGCACCTATGAGAAAAAATTACTTTTTTAACAGTTTCTTCTTAACGAAATAATTGAAACTAATTCATTTTTAGAGTCAAGAACTAAAATTAAAAATTATTGTGAAAGTGTTGATTTTGGTATCTGAGGAGCTTAGAAGCATATGCCATATCATAATATTATTTCTTAAATATATTGACATTATAATATCCTAATAACAACTAATCCTCAACTTTAAAACGAACACTACTAGCATATATTGTATAAACAAGTAAACACAACAGTTAATAAATTAAACTTCATTACCACGAAGTTCTTCGCAGTATAGCGGAAGATATTCAAGTCTGAGATTTACTGCCTTGTATAATAATAATTATCTCTTCATTCGAACTGTAGAATTAAGTCACAGATTGAAGACACCGAGAGGTTGATTAAGCGATGCGATACTCTTGCAGGTGTCTACTTACGTTGACTAGAAATATCCTAAGCGGAACATAGAACTTAGCGTAATTTAATCGTCGCCTTGCAGAGCAGACTTAATCCCCCTATAACACGTGACTGATGAATGTCTAACATATTATGTCCTGAATATTATAAGACTGAATTAGAAAATTTTGCTACTCGCCAATGGCTATTTGTACCCATTTAAACGGTGGTTTCTTTTTATAACAAGTGGAGCTTTTTCAAAATTTTTAAACGATTCCGAAAATTGTTGAAAATTAATAATGTTTTTGAAGCATTTCTCAAAATAGCGTGAATGTTCATTTCTGAAATAAAGAAAAATGTTAAGAAACAAGAGTGAAATAAAGTATTTGGCAGAATATTATAAAATATTCATAGTTACTCCATATTTATTTCATCTTATAACCGTTGTTGAACCCACAATTTTGAGTTTACGACTGCCAATGTTCAAAACCGTACTCTTGTAATTTTAAACCCATTCCAGGAGACAAGGGAACTGCTAGATCAAGTATTGGGAGAAACTTGCATTCGTGGATGACTTTTTGAGGGAAATAACCCACATTCGCGTTACTTGGGTAAGAAAACCACGCAAACCTTCCACGGGTAGCCTGACGGCAACGTATTCTAGCTTATGAACCGCCTACCACTGAGGGTATTTCTGGTCGGTCAGAGCCGGATACGAAATCTGCATTAATCATTTATCACTGGGATTCAAACCCGTGACTCCTCATTGGGAGGTGACCGTTCTATCTCCTGAACCACCACGGTTCAGGTTGAACCACCACAAATCAATACATTCATAGAATGCATTTTCGAAGAAGAAACTGATGATTGGGACGCAAATGTTAGACGATTTTTTTAATCGCCAATCTTTATATTTAGTCACCCTGTGCTACACTTAAAAGAATGAAATAAATAATATCACATGTCTATAGAACTAATAATTCACAAGTTAAATTCTTTCAGTGTAAAATAAAGTACAGTTTTGTATATTCATTAAAGCATCGGACAGTTCTACATAGACACAAGTGAATATTAATTCCTACGTATTTATTTACTATATTTAATAAAATTTATTTACTAAAACTAAAAATTTTGAAGTAATGAGGAACTTAAGTGTAAAAGATTTAAGTCAAAAGTTATAGTTTTCAAACACAAAACTTCATTACTTCTAAACTATTAGATCTATCGATTTATTTTTGGATTTTATTGGGTAAAGTTTAAAAACGTATGTAAAACAGCAATGCATCTCTTGTTTAACAATGTTAGATGAGTAAAATGGTACAGGTCAAAAATCTTACTTTGAACACCTAAAACTCTTATACAATTTCTTAACTAATGATTCTACTGAAAAGGTTTTAATTTCATTTAATTTAGCTCAAAACCTTGTATAGTAAGCGTGTAAAACCTGCAGCCCCACAGCTATTGATAAGAACCCCGCACTTTAAATCGTATGTGAGTTATCACTTTTTGACGAGTGTAATTTTCACAGTTTCTCCATCGTAAATCTATGCGCTGTTTCGATTGCTTTTTCAGCGCTTATTACTACAAAACTTCTCATGGCTTAAAAAATCCCACAATTTTTAATACGAAGGTACGCGAAATTCGAATGTAAGTAATCACGTTTTGATGTGCTTTATTTATTCCGTTTTCAGCAGTTATTATGTTAATATTGCTAATTTGAAATTCCGATACATTTAATGTGATATTATGACTCATGAGTTTCGAATCACACATTTAAACGCTCATCAGACAAAAGTTTGATACCAATATAATTAAAGAGATTTGGAAAATATAATGATAAGCCACATTTTGAAAGTCACATTTGTTGTTTTGTAAATGTTCCTTGGGAGCTATTTTGGTGAAAAAAATCACTACACTGTTAGAAAATTTTCGGAATAAATGGTTAAAAAACAATTAATTGAATGGTTATTTTACCATATTTAATCAAAACAGTCAAATAACCATAAATAAAATGATAATCAAACTGTTAAGTTTGAGAAAAACTGTTTATCAACTGCTTTCACCTAATACGGTTAAACAACCTGAATTTTATTGCATTAACTAGAACCACCTAATGAGGCTACTTAGTTCTTTGCAACTGCGTACATATCATAGCCGAGTGGGCTTGTGTGTCAATCTCATGACTGGCAGAACTGGAGTTCGAGTCCTAGTGTTGACATAAACTGAATAAACTGCAATAGTTCTACCATTCTCTTCAACTCATGAAGATTTCTAGTGTCCGGTACTCTCCAATGCCCATCACCTTACGAAAAGCCGAGGTCTTATGTCTAGTTAAGCGATAATTCTTTTTTTACGAAAAATGCTAATGTAAAATGCTTTGAAAAATGCTAAATGTATAGTTTTATAAACATACTTTTTGTAAATGGTTTCAAAACCATAAAGGGAAAAAATGTTCTTTACCGTAAACTTTACGGTTCATCGGATGGACAGACAGCTGCCAGTTATTTTACCATAATTTCAGAATGAAAAGTTTAACATTGTATTTAAAACGCGGTGCAAACAAATAGGATGTTACTTTGTATCGTACTGTAATTAAACAGAAATTTTGGAAACTTGTATTCCTAATTAAATAATATTAAGGAGCAGTTTATTGTCAAAATTCATCCCTTGGAAAAAGTAAAAGTCAAACACTAAACACTCTGCCAAATTATAATAAGCTTTTTTAAAGTATGTAAGCTTTTTTGTATTAAAATTTCAAAAGCAGCAGAAAATCATATTGAAATATTTTAAACTACAAACACTTAGATCAAAATTTCCAGATTCGTACAAAAATTGTTTATTAAATGATGAAAAAAAAAAAAAATAAATTTGTGAATGAAAGATTAATTTTTAAATTTTATCCAATAATAATCAATCCCAGAAGTCGCTGCATTAATTCAAAACCATCAACTAACCTATTTTTTATGTATTTATTAGCTTTTACATAAAATAATAAGACATTTTCTTTTAATCGATGTTTTAATTTAAAACTTTTAAATATTTCACAATGAAGTGAACAAAAGTGTGAGGAGTTCATGTGACAACTAATTGCTAATTGAATTAAAATATGTTAAATAAAAATCCAGTCCTTTCAAATATTTAAATTTCCTGATATAAATTTTTAATGAGAGTTTTATTGTAGAGCTTCTTTCAATTAAGAGTTCGATTCATTTTTTTCCTAATCATCCTAACAATATAAACCTGTAAGACATCTTTCAAAGAGTATTTTTTAAAATATTCATTTATCAGGAAAATAAATCCATTGAGTTGTACGGTTCTTTCTTTTTCCGTTTGAAAGATTTTCTTTATCATCGCTAATTCATGAAATTTTAAGTAAATGAATTATTCACTAAAAATAATTTATTATAAAGAAAATTATTCAAAAGAAATGAAAATAGAAGGTCTTTCTGCTTATTATATACTCTTTGCATCACATTGTCTCGAACCTTATGCATTGCAAATACAAACAAACAAAAAATTATGTATATACAGTTCACCCCCCTTCCAAAAATAAGAGACCAACCAGAATAACTTTTGACCTAATGATCGGAACTTCACGTTCCAGGACTCAATCGTAATGGTTTGAGAAGGGGACCTCAAATACGCTGATAAGTTGGAACAGATGACATTTTAAATTACGAAATCAGGCACAAAAACGTACTGTCTCGAAATAAACATATCTTTTTTTAAAAAAGAATTCGGATTTCTGCCTTACAAATATAGGGGTTCCCCATAGTTTGGTTAGGTTTGATTTATATGGACCTCTTAATGTTAATTTTACTTCTTGCGTATTACGCCATGTCTTAAGAAATTATTAAACGAATTGAAAAATAAATGCACGCAGTTATAAAATTTGTTTATCCCAAGATAATTCCATGCAAAAAATAAATTTTAGTAAATATTTATCATTTTATTACATAATAGACCAAACAATTTTGAATTGTAAGGTATACAAAATTTTTTACATAATTTTAAAGTATATAATTTTACAAAAATATATAATTTCGTTTTTTTACAAGTATATAATTATGTTTGATTTAAAAACCAATTTTATTTTAAGAAATATTTTAAGTAAGCTTTCTTAATAAATAATTCTTACTTTTTATAGTATTGTTAAAATGTCTTTACTGACTTTTATGTATGTTTTACCTTACTGAAATTCTAAATTTCATTATTATTAAATAATTAAAGTTGTGGTGGCTACTTTAAACCAAGTGGTAAAAATGAACATTGGTGAAACACAAGATTCCCAAGAGGTATGTAAGACGTTAAACGTTCACCACTTTGCTGTTAAGTACTTTTGGTGTTGAGACACAAAAAGTTTCTTAAAGTGTACACATTTAATTCTTCGAATAGATAGAAAAAATATTCTCTCTTAACCTTTTGAATATTAAGTTTTCGCAAAGTTAATAGAGCACCAAATGAAGAAGTTATTAAAATGACTTTTATTCCATTAACTTAATCATTTGGTATCATTTTCTAAATTAACTCCTTAAATTTTTTATTCATTCATCAAGTAGTTTTAAGGAATTAACTTTTTTTTAAAAATGTTTGTCTAATATATCTAATAATTTACTGAAACTAGCACTTTTACCCAAGCTTTTTCTCCCTTTTTAAGCAAAAAAGCATTGTAATTTGCTTTTTTTAAAAAAAAACTATCATTTTTCTTTTATGCTATTTCTAGAACATTATGAATTCTTCCTTATCTTAATTTTATGAAGTTGATATAGATTAAATATCTTCTGATTATAGATTAATTGCATACGGCAACTAACTTCTATTGTCTTCTGTCTTTTTTGAAGCTTGGTTTAATCATTATATAATATATATATTAATTAATGAGTTAGATTTTAATGTGATCAATAATTTCATACAACATAAACTTTTATTGAAAATTATGTTTGAAAGAAAACATACAACAAAAAAATTAAACATCAAGATATTTATAACGCGCGTTGACATTTTGCGTTGGAGATCAGGGGTGCGTTGACATTTCCATTTAATATATTCGTTAGTATACAGATTCAGGCAGATGGAAACTTGTATATGCATATGTAATTGTGCAGTAAGTTCATGTACTAACTCTGAATAAGTTAAAACAGTAAAGAACACTTTTTAATGACAAAAAGAAAGAAGAAAAAATAATAGATTCTTTTTTCATATCGAACTCTATGAAACAGTACACAAAAAAGAGTTGATTAAAGTATCGATTCCTTCGTTTTCCGTACATCACTAGTCTTTAAGCAAATCAAAAAATGCTCACACACAGTAATAAATTGAAGCGATAAAGAAAAAAGAAAACAAAGGAAATAAAAATACTGCTACCGAAGCTGACGTCTTCAGGGGGGAACTGCTCCGGAAGTCATAAACAAAACCTTTTCTATTGAGAGAGCCGGACAAATGTCAAAATTTACTCTCTCAGTACCCCGAAGGTATTCCAAAAGTCCAGGAAGAAATACCAGAAATACATAAAATGAAATCAGAAGAAAAAGTTTAAACAAACTCATGAGACTACAATACAAAAATGAGAATACAAAAACTCACAGTAAACTAGTCAAACAGCAAATTCACGAAACTAACCTAATGTAAAAGAAACATTTGAAATAAGAGAAAACAACGCCCCTTATTAAAATGCGCAGTAGGAAGAAAAAAAAAATGTTAGGAAAGGTAAAGATTGCGTAACAGATAAATATAATGCTTAACTGGGGTTGCTCAGTCAAGACTTTAATTTTGCCCTGTTAAAATAAAGAAATAATAAACTAACATTTCTCAATCATTATTATAAACAAAGATTTAACATTACAATAATTATAAGGAAAATCATTATTTCTGAAAATATTATTTGTTGCTTCCTGAAAACACTCAGCGTTATTGCAAATTTTTTTAATTCTAAGCAATTGAGAAAAAGTAAATTTTTCGGAAATTATTTAAAGTTAAAAGAAGATAAGAAAGTTATTGAAAAAAGGATAATTGCTTTTAGTAAGAAATTAAAATTTTAATTAAATAGGATTACTTTTCCATATTTATTTCCTATTGTTAAATTCCATAAATGTCCAATTAAATTTAGGTTTATTTCGTGTGGTACTAATTGTTACAATTCTGATATTAGTAAAATATTTTTTAATTTTCTTAAAATTATTTTACTTAAAATATTAAAAAAAATAGTGTTATTGAGAGTTACGTTGATGTTTTGGATTATATCAAAAATAATGTTATTTCTAGTATTAAAACTTTTGATTTTGAAAATCTGTACACTAGTATTCCACATGCACAGATTATTGAAATTTGTAGTGGCATTTTTGATAAATACTTATTTAACGAAAATATTGATAAATCTTATTGGTTGAATATTTGCAGGTTTAATCTTTTTGTGAATGTACTTTTTAATGGTCTGGACTTTTATAAACAAATTATTGGAATTCCACAAGGGAATTCCTTTTTTTGGGTTTTTGCTAATATTTTTTTGCATTTTTTTGAAGCTAAATTTCTTGAGTATAATGAATTGAAAGCTTTTAGATATATTGATGATTTGATTTTGTTTAATTTTGATAATTAAAATTTTATTTTGAGTATTTATCCTGAAGATTTGGTTTTGAAAAAAAATTGATGAGAATTGCTTAAAAGTTGAATATTTAGATTTTAAAATTAATATTGTTGATAAAAAAATTAAAATTGGTGTTTTTGATAAAATAAAGGCTCACTTTATTGGATTGTCATCCAATAAGGTGAGCCGGGATCCGGGATCGAATCCCTGGGATAGTTGGTCGATACGAGTTCCACATCCGGCTTGCACCGACCACAGGGCTGGCGTAAAAGTATCTTCAGTGTAGACGGATCATGGGTTAAGGTCCCCTTTTTATCAAGCTAACCGTGAGAGGTCCGCACAAATGCGTATTAGCTCCCTCAAAAAGTCCTCCATGACGACAAATATCTCCCAATACTTGATTCAGGAGTTACCTTGTCTTCTGAATGGTTTCAAAATTACGAGGCTACAAAGTTGAACATTAGTGGTTGTAAACCCAAAGAATTGGATCGGCCGTTCAACGACGGGTATATAATCAAATAAAATCTTTATAGCAAAGTTGTTCCTTATTAGGATTTATTCTTATCTGTGATGCAATTATGTATTTTTTCTATCACTTTTTAAAACACTACCGTGAGCAGATAGTAAAAATCAGTGAATCGTTATAATAGTGAATCAGTAAATAGGTGAATCATCGAAGCGTTGTTATTGTAAATGGGCAAATCATGGAATGTATTAATCAATATATCTACGAATAAATGAATGAGAAAATCATTTAAATTTTGTCATTGTGAATCGACAAATAATGGAATCATATCGTTTGATTAAATAGTGAAATAAATAAATGAATGTGTTTACAAACCCGAGTTTTAAGTTTTGACAATCTAATACGATCTCTTTGTGTTATTAATCTTTCATACATAAAAAAAATCTGCCACTATTATTTTGGCAACTTTTTCATTTCTTAAAAAATTACATTTTTGAAAGCATGCTGAAATATTTTTAAGAAAACGTAATGAATTGTCGTGCTGCAGAAGCAAATATTTTCGACACCTTTAGAGGAGATTATATTACACGTGAGATTAAAAATTGCACAGGGAAATAAATAGGATGAAAGGGGTGTATTGTGTTAATGTGCAGAAAATATTTATTGAAACCTATTATCAAAAAGTCAGTTCCAACTTTCTATTCTGCATCAACGCCCACACCTTAGACTTAAAATACTAATCATTGAATAAATAAGGTTGCAATTTTTCAAAACTCTCTTACAACCTTTAATTAAGATCACAGAATTTTTAAATTATAGATGTTTTAACTTTGAAACTGTTCCAAAAAGGATTTTCTTTTCGCATTGTTTCAAGACATTCTTAATTTAAATTAATGTGCATTTAAAATTCCTCGCGTCAAAACCAACTTATTTTAATTCAAATCAAAACCACTTTTTCAGATTAATATTTGATTACTACAAATTTCAATCATGATCCACCCACTTGAATGCATAAATAATGCAGGCAATTACTTAAAAACAAGCATTAATCATTGGTGTATCTTAAAATTTGATTAATAATTCTAATTATAATAATAGTATCACAATTAATTTCACTTCAATAATAAATTTATCCGAAAAAAGAAACTTCTCGTATTATATAAATTAATATTCATGTTTACTTTATAAATTAGCTGCTTGAATTTACACAATAATGCTTAAAGAATATTTTCGTTTCATACGGAAATTGTTTAATTTATTGGCATCGCTATACTCTATTATAAATAGAATAGCCAGTCCTCTATAACTAGATAATATCGTCACATTTCTACACCTTTTAATAATTATCTTAATATTAAGAATATTCATTGTTCAAGAGCAAAACAGTGGGCACACGTCATCATTACATGCGTTGCTATAGTGACCGCTTCTGTTTAATAATTTTCAAAACTTTTATTTTCATTACGTTCATTATGCATAGATGTTTTCGTGAATTTGCACTTGAATTGGGGAACATGAGAGATCCTATAAAATCCTACTAAAGTTCTTAATAAAAAGAATTTCATCACTTGAACGATGTTTCCATTTCCCTTGTCATTTAAAAATCAGAAATTCTTGATTGCAATTCATTCATTTTAATTTAATACAATTGTGTTTACTTTTAAAAATCAAAATAATCCTTTATCAAAATTACACTTAAAAATAAAAATGTAAATAAATGTGATCCTAAAATAATTATTTATTATTATAATAGTTATTGTCGCCAATAAGTTGAAATAAATAATGCGGACGCCTTTTAAATACAATCAATCAAATGAACTACAAGTTCTACAGATGAATGACAACAATATACAAAACTTTAATCTTTTAATAACCAATAATTTAGCATCAAAACAGATTCTAAAAATGTATAAACTTAAACTAAAACAAAATAGAACAACAACAAAAAAAACTATATCTGGTTGCCACGCAACCTTAAAGTGAAATATTAAAACAAATAAATCTAAAGAAAATTAAAGGTGGCGCTTCTGTTAAAAATACATACGTTAATGACTTAAAATCTTAAACATACTCCCACCTTGCAAAGTGATATTATAAATAGCACTTTGGAACATGCGTTTAGCATTTCGTAGAAATACAAACTGACTCATATATATTGGTCACCTTTATATGAAACTAATTAAGAAAATCTTCAGTTATTATATAAATAACAAAAAGTTCATAAATCTAAACGTTGTGGAATTTTTATGATTCTTCCTAATCTGCTTTTACTAAGAGAGTTCACTTCCAAATTATCGGGCACATTAACGGAATTGTGAACATTATCAACTTTCAAATTAATTTTCCTTGAAGACTTTTCCAGAACATCCACATCGTTCTTTTCTGATAGCTCTAAAGGATAAAGTCTTTGGAAAGGTCGGATCCTTTCTCCTTGAGAGGTTCTTAATCTGGCTACTCTAGGAATACTGTCCTTTCCAGGATACAGCTCCAAGACAATTCCAAGAGGCCAATCTATGCGTCGAGTATTATCTTGTCCTATTAAAACAATATCACCGATGTTTATTACATCATTCCTTCTTATTCCCTTGTGCACTAGCTGAGCAAGATATTCATTTCTAAATCTTTGTTTGAGATCTTCACGTAATTTTTGCAAAAATTTTACACGTTTCAACATAGAGGTTCGATCCACAAGGTCTAGATCTGGAGTTTCGTTGCTGTTGCTACCTTCCCCGTATATAAACGTTGCCGGAGTTAAAGGTACTAATTCAGATAGATCATCGTGAATGTAGGTCAGTGGTCTGCTATTTAAAACCGACTCACAGTCACATAAAATTGTAGTTAGTTCTTCATAATCTACAACAGATTTACCTAACACACGACGTAGAAGAGTCTTAAGCATTCCAACTATCCGCTCCCACCACCCACCCCACCATGCTGCTGTGGGTGGAATAAATTTCCAAATTATTTTCTGAGCGGTTGAGTACACAGCAATCTTGTCCCAATCTAAGTTCTTTAAATAATTGTTTGCTCCTACAAAGTTCTTTCCATTATCCGAGTAAATGACCGATATTCTACCTCTTCTTGCGATAAATCGTCTGAATGCTTGAATGAAAGCATCTGTAGTTAGAGACCGTACTAATTCAAAGTGGACTGCTCGGTACACAGCACAGGTAAACAAAACTATCCAAGCTTTTTCTTTCGATTTTAGATACAGAGGACCGGCATAGTCCACACCAGACACTTGAAAAACTTTTGTTTGAGTAACTCTTTCTCTTGGAAGAGGCGCAAAAGGAACTTCTACTGGTTTAGCTCGATGACGCTTACAAGACACACACTTGGAAATAACTTTATTTATTAACTTTTTAGCTTTAAGAATCCAGTATCGCTCTCGGAGTCTTGAGAGTAAGATGGAACGACCAGCATGCATCGCTTTTATATGCTCTTCTCGGATTAATTCTAACACAACACTGTTAGCAGGTAAAAGAATTGGACATCTGAAATTCTCATTCTCATCACTATGTACCAGTTTGGTTTTTACTCTCAGAATATCACTTTTATCTCGAAAAGCTTGTATTTTGGAGAGAAATTTATCATCTTGGAAATGCGTTGTTTGCAATGACTTAAAAATCACACTTTCTGCCTTTGTTAACTCCTCACAGATTAAATTTCCCTTTAACTTATCTTGATGTGAAACGTTGTGGACAAAACGTAGGATCCAAGCGACTACTCTTACATTTCGGCTATATGTTGAAAAGTAATTACACCATATTTCCGTTACTCCAACATTTACCATGGAAATAACTATTTGTTTTCTTTTTTCCAAATTTACTTCCTCTTCATTAACGGAAATTTCGTCAGCTGCTACAGGCCATTCCGTGTTGGAAAGATATAGCCAGCTGGGACCCTCATACAATTTCGAATTGCCGAGTTGTTGAGCAGAGCAACCTCTACTTGGTAGATCTGCGGGATTCATAGATCCGGGCAAATGCCTCCATGCTTTTACCGGAGTCAATTTCCTGATTTCTTGAACTCGATTTTCCACAAATACACCCCATGTGTTTTCTCTTTTAAGCCAAGCTAATACAGTTGTTGAGTCTGTCCAGAAATGAACTTTGTCCGTCTTAAACTGTTTTACTATTTCAATAGATAGACGAGCTGCAATTGTAGCGCCAAGAAGTTCAAGTCGAGCAATCGTTGTTTCCTTTTTCCCGCTAGGCGCGATTCTTGCTTTACCTTGTATCAGGTGAACTTGAACGTTGCTTTCGTCTTCTATTCTTAGGAAAACTACTGTGGCATACGCAAATTTACTGGCATCACAAAAAAAATGTAATGAAATGCGCTCGTAACCTTTGTCACAATGTAACCACCTTGGGATTTCTATGTGCTTCAGATATTCAAGCTGACTTAGCCACTTTGTAAAATCTTCTCGTAATTTTGTGTCAACTTCATCGTCCCAACCAATTTTAGTTTTCCACAAATTTTGTAACCACAATTTTGGTCGTATCGATACCGGGCTAGTTATCCCCATAGGATCAAAAACTCTGTGTGAGGCAGCTAAAATGCTTCTTTTGGTGATTTTTTCATGTTTTGCGTCTTTCATATCAGGAATATTAATTAACAGAGTATCACTTTTTCTATTCCACTTCATTCCCAGAATGTTGGTCTCACTAGAATTAGGCTCTGATGGGTTAGTAGACTCCCACCCTCGTAAATCGAATTGTCTTTCAGCCATAATATTAGTAGCAACTTCTATGAATTGTTTCAACTCTGATTCAGTTTTCACGCCTGTGAGGCAATTATCTACATGAAAACTGCATATTAGTTCCTGTATAATCTCTTTAGGGTATTTTTCATTCCCTCCCATTGCTTCCTCTAGTTTATTATTCAAATGGTATTGAATAGTGGCTCCAAGCAAAAACGGACTACAGGAAACGCCAAACACAACTCTTCGATGACGAAAATGCTTGAGCTGTCCATCTTCTCCATACCATAAGAATCGTAAGAAATTTCTATCATTTTCATAAAGACTTATTTGCAGAAAAGCCTTACGTATATCAGCTGTTACACCAAATTTATAACTTCGAAATTTATTTATCATTGAGGGAATTACTTCTATCAAATTTAACCCTTTCTCAACACAATCATTTAAACTAGGAACTCCTTTTCTCTTAGAAGAAGCATTGAACACGGGCCTGATTTTAGTTGTGCTGCTCTCCTTTATCACAGGTCTATGAGGTAAATAGTGACAAGGTATCCTCATGTCTTCTTTTGGAACCTCTTCAATTATTTCCTCTTTCTCCCAGTCCTTGAACACTTCTCCATAGGCATCATACAATTTGTCGGTTTTCAATTTGCGTGTTGTCATTTGCAATCTCTTTAACGCCAAATCATAATTATCTGGCAAAGGCAAATGCTCATCAAGCCATGGCAGACTAACTATAAAACGACCATCTCCTTCAACTTTCACTGTATTTAGGAAATGCTCCATTGAGGCTTTTTGCAGTTCCTCTCTAGGTTTTTGTTCTGAAGGATCTTCTATTCCTAAGGAATCTAATCTCCACAGCTCCGAAATATCCATTTCTTTTACTAAAAGGGAAGTAACCAACATTGCATTGCTTGATGGTAAATTATATTCAGGTGCTTTCCCTGTTAAAGTCCATCCCAGTAGTGTCTCTATTGCTACTAATCCACTGGCCAAAACTCTTCGTTTTCCAGTCATAAGTTTTCCTATTACGTCAGCTCCGAGCAGAATTTGAACTGGTTGTGACTCATTTCCGACGTCTGACAACTTTATATTCATTTCGTCAAGTTCTTCTAACCAGGGTCCAAAACTAACCGGTGTTATACTATCACAAATAGATGCTTGATCCAAAGCTTCCATGTTGCAGGTCAAATTATTCTCTGGATTCCTTAATCTAATTCTATAACACGTGTGTTCAAATCTATCTGATTTATAACCACCAAACAAAGAGTGTATGAGAGTTTCTTTTCTCAAGGGAACATATTCCATCTCTTCAGCCAAATTTTTTAAAATATATGTTCTTTGTGATCACGAATCTAAAACTGCTCTCACCACAATTTCTTTTCTATCAGATATCAGCTTTAGTTTCATAGTTTGAAGGAACACTTTCGGACCGTACGTAAGGTTAGACATGTTTATTTCAGAACTTTTACTTTTCTGCCCAGATTTATCGGGTTCACGATTTCTTGTAGCTAAAGACTCACACATTAGTACCACATGTCTTTTACCGCATACGACACATTTTATAAAAGCTTTGCACATACGAACTGAATGTCCTTGCATTAAACAGGCAAAACAACATTGATTTTCTCTTATTATGTTCTCTCTTTGAGCTAAAGTCATATTTCGAGCGGAAAAGCAATCTGAACTTTTATGTTTCCCAGAACAAAAAACACACCCTTTTTTCAAATCCTTTACACCTGTAGTCAATAGATTTGCCGCTGTTGGAAATCTTCTTGTTGGCAAATCTCTTGCTTTCTTCTTAAAGGGCTGGCGTTTTTCATCAGATCCCAAGCCAAAACCTGACATAGCCAAATTAATTCTTTCTTCGCCTTCCGTTTCTGCCTTCAAGAAAGCCATGATGTTTGTTAATCGCTCTTTGGCGTCAACGGAAGCAACGCTCGAAGAACTTCGGTTCCATGCTTTCAGAAACTCTTCTTGGAAGCAAGATTCTACCATAGGGAATAGTATTGAAGCGCATTTCTCGGTTGTAACACCTAACGTTTCTAAAGCTCTAAGATATGACTCTAGTTTGTCATAAAGAGAGGTCATAGATATTCTTTCATGCGTTTGAACGGAAACTATGAGCTTCAACAATTCCCTAACATAAACTTCGACCAAAAGGTCATCCTTGCCAAATCGGGCTTTGAGGCTATCAACTGCTTTGGTATAGTTTGCAGCGGTTGGCGGAAAGCTTTCTACAACTTCTCTAGCTCTAGATCCAACAGTTGTAGCTTGAATCAGGTATTGAAATTTGTTTTCGGGGGCAATACCTGTATCTTTATGAATTTGTTCAAATTGTCCCCAAAATGGTAGCCAATCTTTTAAATCTCCACTAAATTGCCTAAGTTCTAATTTTGGCAAATTAAACTGCTTTCTGGCACTGGCACTAATAATATTTGGAGGAGACTCACCGGTTCCAAACGATGTAGCTTGAAGTCTCGCCAACTCCAGTTCATGCTTTCTTATATTTTCTCTCTCTTCACTCTCTCTTTCTTTCTCTCTATATT
This sequence comes from Parasteatoda lunata, assembly GCA_949128135.1. Classification (NCBI taxonomy): domain Eukaryota; kingdom Metazoa; phylum Arthropoda; class Arachnida; order Araneae; family Theridiidae; genus Parasteatoda; species Parasteatoda lunata. The sequence goes on along the minus strand of OX421973.1, from coordinate 33,309,984 downwards.
CTCTTAGTTTCTCTTCATATTCCTCCCTTTGTCGTCGATCATTGATAGTAGCTACCAATACACTTGTTACAAAATCTGGATCAGCTAAATATTCTTTACTTTTCAAAATGATTGTTTTCAGATCCGATACAGTAGCTTTTTGAGGTAATACTTCGCCAATTTCTTGGGCAACAATAATAAGATCTTCCTTTTTAAATCCTTTTGGCGCTAAAAACATTTTTCAAATCAGAAGTAGCTTAATAACTGTCCTGTCGCGGACGCCACAAATGTCGCCAATAAGTTGAAATAAATAATGCGGACGCCTTTTAAATACAATCAATCAAATGAACTACAAGTTCTACAGATGAATGACAACAATATACAAAACTTTAATCTTTTAATAACCAATAATTTAGCATCAAAACGGATTCTAAAAATGTATAAACTTAAACTAAAACAAAATAGAACAACAACAAAAAAAACTATATCTGGTTGCCACGCAACCTTAAAGTGAAATATTAAAACAAATAAATCTAAAGAAAATTAAAGGTGGCGCTTCTGTTAAAAATACATACGTTAATGACTTAAAATCTTAAACAGTTATAATAATAATTATGATAATTATTTTTATTGCAATAGATATAAAAACTATTTATTATTTTTTATTATTTCAAGACCGAAAATTTATTAATTATAAGCCGAAAAAATGCGAATTTTCAGGTACATAAATTTTTGCATCATTGTGAATAACGTAATTTTAATTGAAAAAATACAAACTTTGTACAAAATTGATGGAATAGTTACAATTAAAATTTGTATTTTAATTTACTTATGTTTCGCTCTAATTTTTTATTTTTTTTTAAATTTCAAATGTTGTAAATATTTGTGTACCTTTGTAATTCAATATTTTTCTTCCACTATTAAATAAAATAATAGAAAATAATAATAAAAAAATATTTTTTTACATGGAAGTATTTTAGAATGAACGAAGTTTATCACTGTGTAAGAAAAAGAATACAAAATATTTAATTCTATAATAACAGAACTTCCTTTGAAAGAAACGCGCAAAGCAGCAGAACTTTCATAAGAAAGAATAGTTGAAGCAATAAAGAAAAAAGAAAACTAAGGAAATAAAAATATGGCTACCGAAGCTGACGTCTTAAGGGGTACCAGCTCCGGAAGTCATAAACAAAACCTTTTTTATTGAGAGAGCCAGACAAATGTCAAAATTTACTCTCTCAGTACCCCGAAGGTTTTTCAAAAGTCCAAGAAGAAATACAAGAAATACATAAAAACAAATCAGAAGAAAAATTTTAAACAAAATCATGACAATATAATACAAAAATAAGAATACAAAAACTTACAGTAAACTAGTCAAACAGCAAATTCATTGAACTAACGCAATGTAAAAGAAACATTCGAAATAAAAGAAAACAACGCATCCTATTAAATTGAGCAGTAGGAAGAAAAGAAAAAGGATAGGAAAGATAAATATTGTGCAACAGATTAATATAATGCTTAGCTGGGGATGTTCAGTCAAGACTTTAATTTCGCCGTGTTAAAAGAAGAAAATCATTTTCCTATTTAAAGATTTAACATTTCAATAATTATAAGGAAAATCACTATTTTTCAAATTTCTCAAACATTTATTTGTTGCTACCTGAAAACGCTCAACGTTATTGCAAATATCTTAATTCTAAACAATTGAGAAAAAACTAAATTTTTGAAAATTTTACTGCACAAGTTAGTATTAAAATTACAGAAAAAAATAACTTTCAATTTTTTAAACCTTTATTGGATGACAAATGCTCTATCTCCCGAGCATCTCCTGAGCTAAATACTTATGCAAAGTTAAAGCTAAACAAAAGAAAAATTAAAAAGTTTCCACGCTGTTAAATTTTTAGACCATTTGCATCTATATTTTTAGAGATAAGTCTAGGAAAAAAATACGTAGAAAGTAATTTTCAAACCCAAAACCAGAATGAGAAGATGAACAAATTTCGTTGAATTACAAGCTATTGAAGCGTGCGGATGTAAATAAGAAAATAAAGGTTTAAAAACAAAAATATGTTTACGAAAATCAACACTCAAAGCGGGGAAATCATTTTTAAGATATTTAAATTAAAAATAACACAGCATTAATCTCTGTATCTGGCTTTATTTACTCAATATACTTTTTGTAGTGTTTTCATCAAGACAATGCCAATCAGGAATGATTTTTAAAAAAATTTAATTTAAATACGCTTTTCTTAGTCAAACAAAAATATTTGTCTTTGCTTAGAATATTTTTTTCTTCTATTTTAGTCTTTTTATCTGAAAAAAATTGAATGAGTGATTGTAAAAGAAGCCTTCAATGATATAATGTAGTAAAAAAAAGTAGAAAAGATAGAATTTCACGAATATTTTTACGTTCAAAACAGAATAGAATATTTTTACATTCGAAATTAATAGTGCATACTTCTTTCCGTATTATTTTTCCTTGCGATATGCTCTGTTAGTAATGTTTGCGTTTACCGCTCCGCGCTTTACCGCTTTAAATTGAACACACCATGGCACAGTAGTTTCACTAACTACTTATTAAGTTGATAACATATTTATAATGTAAATTACTTCTATGTACAGACATTGTTTTTTTTTTAACAGCTTTTTTGTGAGTTCGTATATCGTATGCTTTTCTTTCAAAAATTTGATAGAAAGGCAAGAATCCACCTAACGTACGACTTTGTACGTTGAACAGTGTTTCTTAATCATTTTTATGCTATGGGCCTCATAAGTGTCTCTAAAATTCTCATACCCTCCTAGTATAAACAAAAATTTTTATAGTCATAGAATTATTTAAATTTAGATTTAATGAAATTGATGAGAAAACATAGTAAGCAAATTTTCAAAACCTATTATAACGCATTACTGAAATGTAAGTAAAAAATTATTTAAATGAAACCTTTTTTTTCCGATTATTTTATTTATAAGTTATTATTTATGATTTAAACTTACCGAGATCCTTGCTCTTGATGCAAAGAGATCCACTTTAGTTTACTTCTTTAAAATTTCCTCATTTTTATTACGTAAAAGTGATTTTATTTTAGCACTCAGTTATTTGCCACATTCAGCTAAATATGAAGATAGAAACGGTGACAATATTTATCTTGCACATTTGTTAGCAGTTGAGTTTCATTTTGGTTTCTTCACAAAGCAATATGTCACTGTTTCATTTATGTTAAATGAAAATTTAACTGACTTACATCATTTTGTATCAGTTCTTGATTCTGCCTGCGTATTTGAAATATCTGACAAATCAACCAATATTCGGAAAAAAGCTTTAAGGTTTAACAGCAAGTTATTTATTAAAAGTATATGTTACTGTGAATGGGGTGGTCGGTAGCTTCTACCGGTGATGTTGAAAATCATATATCCCAAACATATACTAGGTATAGTTAAGTGCCACTGCCCGGTATGCCCTACATGAATGTCATTTTAAGGTTCAGTGCCACTACCCGGTATACATTTTCCCGCTATACCATACACTGATGCTTCTTTAAAGTTAAGTTTTACTGTCCAGTATGCATTTAAATGGTACCCCGAACACTGATATTTCTCCTAATCTATCCTCAGCAGATACTAAAATATAGAATAAATGTAATAATATCAACGAATGAATTAATATCGAATCGGATATAACAAATATTTCGGACATTCACTAAAATGACTATGTGATTGTTAACATTCACAGGTGAAAGTCGACATTCTCTTGATTTCGGTCATTCACGGTTACATATCTAAAACAGTTGAGTCGCGATGGCTTAATGTTAAGGCACTTAACCATCATTATGAAGAACTGGGGTTTGATCCCCAGTGGCTTCTTGAGGCCCACCCAGCTTGAGATCGATGGGTATCAGCTTGTCTGGAAAGTAAAGGCGACCTATGCGCAGTGCTGATCACATTATCACAATCATGCTGTTGTGGTAATGTGGCTTGGCCTCACCCCTGGCCCTCAACGAGCTGTTTGGAATGTTTTATCTGAAATAGTTATGCATAAGCTTTATAAGAATTTATTTTCTTATGAGCTCTTTTTTTTTCTATAATAGCTAATTGCACACTTCATTATGAAATCTGCTATATTTCAGAGAAAAATATTTAAAGCACGCATTTCATATCAAATATTTTTTCTGATAAACCATAATATTCATCTTGTTTATCTTAATATAAAATTAAAAAAAATATATAATAATAGTAGGATTTAGGAAATTTCTTTGGAAAAAAAAATGAAATTTGTACTTTATATAAATGTTCAGAAAGAAAAATAGATTATTTTTATATTAAAGAATGTGATGTTTTCGTGCATTTTGGCAGAAAATATATTATTAAACGTGACTAAATTTAACTCAAGGGGATTATGCCTAAGAAAAACAAGTAATAAATTTCCACACTTATTTTGAGGAGCATTTTTGAAACATGTGGAATTATTCAATTTAAAAACTTTCTGAAAAGTAAACGCGAAGAAATATTTCGAAAATAATTATATTTGTCATTTCCAGAACATACAAGATAAAAACACGTATTTGAGTTTAAAATTAAAAATATTTCCAAGTGGAAATTTATCTTAAAAGTGGAAAAGAAATTCTATTTTTTGTTTTTATTTTTAATTTTAAAATAAGTTGTTACTTATTCTTCTTTTAATCCTTACTTCATTACTTAATTATTACAACTCTTAATTACGCAATTGTGCTACATTTTAACCCCTATCTAAATTACCAGTTCACTAACATTTTACTTATTACTTTTACTTAGTTAAATATATTGAATATGTTATTATGTGGTATATATTTGGAGTAATATGTAATGTTCTTTAACATCAGGTTGTCAATTTTTAAATAATTAATAGTATAAGAAATTTATAGAGAAAAGAAATTTCATTATTTAGGGTTTCATAGCCGAACACGTTGTATTAGATTATTAGAATACGAAACTCTATTTCAGGCTTAGTTGCGAGCAGCAGCAACTCAGAGTTGCTTAAAAAACTTGCACAAAAAAGTCTAGTTTTTCTCATACCTTAGTATAGATGGCGTCATTAGATAAACTAATTAAGCCACATTCCAGAATTCGCACGAGAAATCATAGCTCATTTACAATCCAACTCCGATGTCCATTACGTAATATACTCCGAATATCCGAGAAAATGTTATTTTGAAGGCTTTTAAAACCATGCTAATTGTAAATTGTTACAAAATCGTATAGTTTTGTATTCACGGTTTTTTATCCATAAAAGTTGCAAGCGATTTCAAACCCGTAAAAGTAAAGAAAGGTTCCCAACCGTAATTTTTAGTTAGTTGTAGCATTAGTAAACAGACTGCGTTCTGTTGTTTTACCGCAATTTTGGAATGGAAATTCTAAGAGTGCGAGTACATTCCATAAATCGGTCCACTTTTGAATTTTTTTTTTCCGCTATCCTCGTTGCTTCATTTATACTTTGAAGAAACAGCAAGCCATTTTGATCTGTGTTTTTTTTTATAAAGCCTTTCGATTACATATAACTTTAATTACAATCCCCATTTGTAAATATAAATTTATTTAAAAGTATAAATTAAAAAGTAAACAGCTGAATATATGCTTAATTTTTTTATCATAGCATAAAAAAGTCACCAAAGAAAATTTAATACAGTTTCGCAAACATTGTTTTTATTATTTTCTTTTGTTCGATTTACCCTCCTGTAGCTGTTTCCCAATGCATTACTGTTGCTGTTGGCTTATGCAACTTGTTAATACTGACAAGCCTATTTTAAGGCGAAGGGGTGCGCCTCATATTATTTTCCAGTGGCGCCAGGTATGGCCTTTAATATTTACTTTTACCACTCACATACGTCACAGCCCGATTTTACAGGGTGGACATAATTCACACGCCATCCATCTATCCATCCGCAGATCGTAATTTTGATCTTAACCAGAACGCGATCAATCACCCATTCAGTACCCCCCGAGGTATTGATTTGTTATGAGAATTTAAGGGACTTTGTTACCTCGACAGATTTAACGTGCACCAGTCACCATCATTTATGGTGACTGGTGCACCAGTACCAGTCGAACTGGTGCACCGCATTACCAGCAACCGCATTACCAGTACCAGTCATCATCACACGGGGAGTCATCGGCTGGCGGAAGTCACTACCTCATGGACATGGGCCAAACATCGTACCAACCAGGCTATTCCGCCCCCTACCAATGCATTAACATTATCTCTTTCTAAGACAAAATAAATATATTTTTTGCTCTACTAGCTTTTAAAATTTGTCAAACAGAAACTGAAGCATATTTTATAAATTTTTTCTTCTTTAATCATTCAGTTCTTTTCAGTTTACCCCATAAAAGAGAGATGTCCTGATTCATTTGCCCCTAGAATAGGAAGGCCCGGAATCACTTGCTCCTAAAAAGAGAAATGATTTGAATGACTTGTTCCTGAAAAGATTAATCCTTTGTTACTATTATCTATTATTAAATAAATATTTTTTGCAACTAATTATTTTTAAAAATTTTTTTCTTAATCGCAATAAACATTCAAGTTTTGATAATTTTGAAAACTTGTATGTATAAATCATTTTTTTAAGAAATTATTTCGTTTGAGTCAACTAATAACTTGTAAAAAAAATTTCAAATTCGGTTTAATTTAATAAACACATTAAACATTTCAGTGTCCATTTTTGCTGCTTTGAGTAGGAGACCAATACTTACACGTTTAATCATGTTACTGCTTTATTAAACTAATAAGAATAACCAAAATTTAAAATACATTTTTCAATATTATTTTAACGCTATAAATGGGAGTAATTACACCATAAAAACAAAGCAGTCTCAAACCTTTTTTTCACTTTTTGAAAGTAAATTAAGCTTACAAAAAAAGATAAAAGGCTGTTATTAGCATTTAAAAAAAGAAAAAAAGAGTGACAGTTTCAGTGTTTTTACGCTGATATAATTTCTAAGAACTTTTTATTATTTTTTTTATCATTTCTGATTGTGATTAAAATTCTCACCTGATTAATTTTTTTCATTAAAAAAAAAGGTCTTTTATAAATATCATTTGGGTACTAAATTACGCTCGTTTTTATCTAACCTATGCTTTAAGGCATACTAAACGCAGGATTAAGTAATTTTTTTGTGACATACTAATTTATTGTATTATTTACTAACTAATTAATGGTATCTATTTTTGTAATAAAGAATAAAAAGAAGTGAAACTCTAAATATCATTTGTTTATTCTGTAACAAAATTAAGCAGTTCTCATCTTTAAAAACATTTGTTTATTAATAACATTATAACATTTTAACAGTACTAAATAATTTCCTCGCTGAAAAACATTTAACGAGATTTTAAAACAATCACATATTAAATAGGTTAATAAAAAAAAGAAAAGAAAGCTGTATGCGGTTGAAGTTGCAATGAAAATAGGCGAAATCTAATCTATGTTTGTATATCTTATAAATTTTAAAGATGTTTTAATTGACTAATTTAGTTTTGGTGTAATAGTTTACTTACCGCTTAGAAACAAAAATGATTGCGGCGCAATCATGGGAGTTGCTGAGCGAAGCGAGCTATGGGTGAGCCTTCCAATGATATTTAAAATATTTCTATATTCTTCTATGAAGCAGTGTCAAAAATATTTGCCAATATCATATTGTAACTTTAATCAATTGGTTGAAGCAAAACGCTGCATACAGCGTTTTCCAAAATTTAGCCTATATATTCAGATGAGCACACAGAGAAAAAAATTTTGATAAAATTTTACCGTACTACAAAAACATAAAATAAAAAAGCTGTATTCTGGATATCAAACCAAAATATACGGTTGTTAAACCATTCATTTGATAATTTTTCAGTTCATATGGTAACGCTTAATCGGAAATTTTGCTTTTTAAAATTATAGTTTTCATTACTACACATTTATTAATAAATACAAACTGAAAAGAAAATTTAACCGTTAAGTTTTTATGCTAAATTTTACATATTTATCAAATTTTATCGTATATTATAAAACAGTAGTAAACTATTTAATTTACTAAAATTCATTACGAAGTCGCTGCGGTAAAAGTTAAAGTTCTTTTTGGTTTTCCGATAGAGCTAGAAACATGGTAAACTCTACCATATTCCGGTAGTTTTGACCATACTTTTTTATAAGAGCATCAAGAGGAGGGAATCTTATTTAAAAAATAGGGGTCGCAAGTCACTCTCAGAGAATAAAAAAGGCTGAAAACGTATTCAAGTTCTGAATATAGCGGAGACGAAAGGTTTCAGCACACATACGGTAATCGTTTTTACATCGTTGTAGAGTAGGCAATGACGTCATCGGACTTCACTTTATTTGAGTTTGCTATTTGTAGATATTTTCCAGAGCGATGTTGATTCCTGCATGGGTTTTCTAAGATTTTCACTCTTTTAAAGTAGTTTAAAATCCGATATTATATGGTAAGTTTTCATCCTCTTGGTGCCATTAATTCCCTGAAATAGTTTTAGAGATTTTGGAACGCCCTGCATATTCTTAGTAGTTATGCTGATCAGGCAGATGGGTTTTGAAAATTAAAATGCTTCAAATTAGAAGTCTTTTTATCGTTTGAAATATTTTCATTCAAAGTTTCATCTTCAAACACGAAAGCGAGTCAGTTAAAACGTATCAACATTATTGAACATTGGAAGATAAAATTTGATGACATTGAAGGGTAAAAATGATAAATTGCAAATATTCTAAATAATTAATATTTCATTTATTCAAATCTTTACCTATTTTTGTCGTTGATTAAAAAGTTACGCATGTAGTTATTTCTAATATTTCCCAAAAGAACAAATAATAGCTAAACTTAAAAAATTGATTCAGCATATTTCTGCGAATTGTCTGTTGCGTAGAAAATTTTTCACATGCTCGTTAGCATAGAATTGGTAAATGGCGTTTTCGTGCAAATCCGCTGACAATTCCTTTTCTTGAGAATTTGTTCTAAATCGAATATTGAGGAAAGTAATCAACAGTTTGAAACCTTTAATGCTGTTCTTGCTCCATATAATTTCAACCATGTCATCATAGCTATTGGCAAAATGGACAAACTTTGGAATGCATTCATAAGAAGAACATTTTCTATATTTTTGTCATTACATTACATTGTTTTTATTATTAAGGTAAGAGAAGTATTTTTATATCTAAAGTAAGGTATCAAATCTACTCATACCTTACTTTATATATAAAATACTTCCTTTATACTACCTTACCTTACATTATATATAAAATACTTCCTTTATACTACCTTACCTTACGTTATACCATATATCTATTATATTATTCCTTATATATTATATCTTATTATATTATATATATATTCCTTTATATTATACCTTACTTTATATATAAAATACTTAAATTGTTACGTAATTTTGTATATTAAAAAATGTTATTAAAAAAATGGTTAATTAGTGGAAAAATTTATTACTTTTGGAAAATTTCGCGCTTTTTAAATTGTATTTTATCAGGGACTGAGAAACAAATTTGGAGTTTTGCCTAAAAAATATTAAGATGCCTTGTCTTTTAATTAACCAAACACTAAGAACAAATTATTAAATGAAAAATTATAAAAATTAAAGAATTATTAAAATTTTAAAAATTGCCACTAATTATTATGCAAACAATGAATAAATATTTGAATGGTGGAGTGGACGATGATTGACATTTTGGAAAGAAAAATGAGTTTTTTATTGAAAAGTTCTGATTGGGCTGTAAAGCATTCATTTATTTCGGTAAGTATTTTTTATTACTAAGATATTACTGGATGAAGGATCTGTTTAACTGCCTTAGTATTTTGGAGTGAATAAACGATCCAAGTGCATTTCGCAATAAACAGTCCACGAATAAGCTCAGAAAAACAGCCTTTTGGTTGAAAATTTTGTCTCTAATAATACGAATGTCGTGAGACAAAACGGTTTAAGTGAGTGAATACAGATTTATAGATTTTTAGATAAGGATTTATAGATGTTTTGCTGATTTAAAGCTTCTGAACATGAAACTGGCAAGGCATAAGCTTTGTGCTTACTCTCAAAGTATAAAACTTGAAGTTACTTACTAAAATTTACGTGAACTATTTATCTTTCTAGGTTTTTCAATTACTAACATATTTGTTTTACAAAAATAAAAACACGTTCCTTCGACAGCAAGTTGTAGGCCAGAGAGTTATTGAAGATTAGTGCTCTAAAATTTTATAAATAAAAGAACAATTGTGATAACGCGATTAAAATTGCGCACCAGCCACTTTTAATTCCCAAGCAAACTGGTACACGTCGATTCAAGCCTCCGCTAAGGATAGAACCCCAGTTCTTCGCAATGACAATGTGCCTTTATTTACTATGTTGGAGCAGCTTTATTTGTGTTATTACTTAAGTAAATAAATTATTTATTTAAATGAATTACATAAATAAATATATTAGCGCAATATTAGTTTATTTACATCACACTAGAGCTACATAAAGGGCTATTTTATGTTATAACAGTCGTTGAACAGCTGACCCAGTTTTGCAATTTTCAACTCCGTAGCCTTTTAATTTTGAACCCAATCCAGAAGACAAGTGAACTCCTGTATGAAGTATTGGGAGAAATTTCCTCAGTGGAGGACTTTTAGATGGAACTAACCCGAATTCGTGTTACATGCAGAAGAAAACCACGAAAAGCTCTTGTCGTTAGCCTCACAGCTTTGGGACTGTATCCGATGACCCGTCTACCCTTGAGAATAATTTAAACCAGCACTGTGGGTGGTGCGAGCGGTGGGTGGGATTCTTATCAACCAGCCATTGCTAGAATTCGAACCCAGTCGCCTCATTGGGAGGCGAATGGTCTGGGAAGCATCCCTGACGATAATCCAAAGACATACCATTACAAATTTGATCCTCTGCGGGGGGTGGCACACCCACTTTCATAGCCGAGCAACCTGCGAGCGAAGTGAAGCACTTCAAAGACTGATACCGCGCGAGAAGTGATACCGCACACTCTCAGTCTTTCGCGAGCTGATCAAAATATTTCCCAACCCACAAACTATAGTTTGTTGTAGAAAGAACTTCCCTCGCCATGAAGTCTAAAGCCGTCAACTGCAATAGAAACAAGAAATAGTACATTTCAAAGAGAGGAGCTTCTTTACAATCCATTTCTCTCGCCGACCCGAGTCGAAACCTGTTTTAAATAATTACCCAATTGTATTTGAAATAGTTAAACCTCGTAACTATAGTCCCCGCAACTATTCCAGACGAATGAATAGGGGAGTTTTTCACATAGACAAACTATAATCATTGACAATGATGTTTCACATCTGAGATCTACTGGAAACCATCAAATATTTTTTTTCTAATGATATCAGTGGATGAAAGGTCCACTGAAGTATTTCGGGGTGGAATAACGATTCAATTGCATTTGGCAATAAACAGTCGACCTTAGAAAAACAGTCTTTTGGCAGCAAATTATGACGCTAATAATAATGCGTATATAATAAAGCAAGTAGTTTGAGTGAAACGGATTTGAAATCTTGCCAATTAAAAGCATGTGGACAAGAAATAATGGCAAAGCAAATGTTCTTCGTACATAGTGTCCGCGCATGAAATTTAAAGCTCACATACTCAAATTCACTTGAACCATTTATCTTCTCAGATTTTTCAATCATTATAAAAAAAATAAAGCTTTCTTACCATAGCCCGTTGAAGGCCAGAATGCTCCAGAATTTTGAGAATATAAGCACAATCATGACACTGTGGTAAGCAGTGCGCACCAGCCGCTTTTAATTCCCAAGCACAATGATACTTAATCAATTTAAAGTTGAATGGGCTTCAAGCCAACGCTAAGTATAAGAACCCCAGAGACAACGTGCCCTCTTCAATGACCACGTGCCTTTAACTATCTTGGCGCAACAAAATATGTTATTACATAAATAAATTATATGATTAAATAAATTAAGTAGTAGTAGTTTACATCGCACTAGAGTTGCACAATGGACATTCGGCGATGTTCTGGAATACAATTCTGAAGACATACCATCACAATTTTTATCTTCTGCTTAGGGATGGCTCACCCGCTTTCGATGCCCAACGACTTGCGCGCTAAGTCGAGCATTTTATGGTTGAACAGCTTACTAAAGACTGATACCGCATACTCTCGGTCCCTTCGCTAGGTGATCAGAATGGTCACCCATCGCCAACCTAACAGTAGAAAGTGATGTTTAATGTCGATTATCTACTGGGCGCCGTGTCTTAATGATCAGTCCACGCTTAACTAATAAATTATATAATAAAATGTATGATTTAATTGAATATAAATATTTAAAAATAAAGCAAATGCATATTTTACATTTAAGTAACAAAATTAAGCTACTGAGCTCATTCGGTTTCAAATGAAAAAAAGTTTACATATTCGTATACGCATTTTACAAAAAGGACCAAATTGAGCCAATTACTTTGAAAAAATTGTCTAGAACCGATATTTTTACTATTTCAGATTTCTTAACAGAAATATCAATAGCAGTAAAACTTAAGCAATACTATAATAAGAACCTGTTTTATAATAATAAAAAAATTCCTTTAGATAGGTTTGAAAAATAAATTTTCAAACTTTTTGCTACAATACTGTTACAATGACAGTTAACGAAGTAATATTAAATTTCAGTGGAGCTTCTTCTAAAAATAAGACTCAATCATTTGCAGAGTTTTATTACTGAATTTGATATCCAGGAAAAACCAACTCAATCACAAAGTTTGTGAGGCAGGAAATAACTGTTCGGGACATTCCGGAAAAAGCATTGATCTTTTCAGGAAACTAAGAATCAATCTGATTGTTGCTCAACCTTGAAAACAAAGATCGTGAAATCTAAAGGCTTACAAATGGGGAATTTCCTGAATCGGGTCGATGTTAATCCAAATTACCAAATCCTGATATATTTTTTCTATATATAGGCTTTGGCAGAATAGTAAAAGAATTTTTTTTTCTTTGAAAAAAGTTGCCTTATTACATGTCTAGACGCATAACAATGCCATTCACATAAAAAGTGCTGAAAGTATATTATTGTTCAATGCTGATTATTAGTGTGTGAAGTAAATATTGTTTTATAAATATAATGATATTTTTATGTGAATAGTTTGATGCAGGATCTCTAATGATCGTTGAAAACGTCAGTGAATTTTTTTTGAAAATTCAATGAATTTCATTTATTTTATTCCTTATATTGTCCTAAAATAATTTAAATTTTGTATAAATATACTTCTTGTAGCGTATCTAGCACTACATAATTACAACTACAATTCACTAGTATATAAGACGTGTTAACTCGACTCTATGATGGGGTACCTTATCATAGATGAAGGTTGACATTGTCGATATCTACGCCCCCACATTGGTGACCCGGACGTGATGTGAACACGCCTACCTTGACAGTAACGCCCACTTCGATCTAGAAACGCCTACTTCGATGGATGGTCCAGATTGAATAGTTGACTTACTACTTGTGATTGCAACATTAACCCACTCCTCGCACTATTGCTGCTCAGTTTCGTCTCGATCATACACAACGTCGGCTTGCACACACTCGACTGCTAAAGGCAACACGGTGATCTTAATACAGCTCTCCCGGCTTCGCACAAAAATAGCAATGAATCAACTAGTGGCATCCATTCATCGAATTCTATCACAAATATAATTCTGGTGGGGAAGTACTGTAGCGTATCTACCACTACATAATTACAACTACAATTCACTAGTATATAACACGTGTTAACTCGACTCTATGAAGGGGTACCTTATCATAGATGAAGGTTGACATTGCCGATATCTACGCCCCCCACACTTCTTATAAAACAACTAAGATTAAAAAATGCTTTCTAAACTTTTAGTTTGTTCGAGTGTAGAGTTTAATGACCCAATAGCCAGAATCGGCTATACAGCTCCAATATTAAAGAAAATTACTTAAGTTAGGTAATCAGATCAGACGATGTTAAAAACTAAGTATAAAATGAAGATTATTTAATAATGACTTAGTTCTTTAGGTGCCGTGAAACCCACGTTCACCTGTGCAATGAAAACACATATTAGGTGTTTGAAAATTTAAAATGAATGGGAAACTCTAAAACTAAACAGCCACGTTTGTGGCGCACCTCTAACTCAGAAAACCGCTTTCCACTATTTTGTTTTAAGACTTCGTCTTTTTTAAATGAACAACAGCCCACTACAGATAAGGCCATCTCAGTAACTTACCTCCAATGAATCCGATAAGGGTTCGATAACTTCGTAGGGTTTGGAGTTTTAGATTTCTTTACACTATCGGGCATTGATATTAAATAGACCAGAAATTCACAGCTTTTTTTCAGTTATGAAACACTAAATAATCGTGCATCTTTTTTGGCGGAATACCGGCACTATAAAAAATTCATTAGGTGCGGTGAATATACTAACCAAAAAAGAAAAAAAAAAAAAGAAAAAAAATACTACTACTAATTATTTTGAAAATAAATAATGTGGAAAGTAAAAGGGTGTATGCATATGCTCAAAATAAATAAGATAATTGTTCAACATATTGTTATTAAAAACTTTTTTTTAAAAAGTTATACCTCTTTTTCAGTGCCACATTTTATAAATAATTTTATAAAAATTCCGAAATTTTAAATAAATTATGGATTATTTAAATTTTTGAGTATTATAATGTAAATTATGGTTAATATGAGCTGTGGTGGATCAGTCGATAGTGCGCTTGCCCCCCAAGGAGATATACCGGGTTCGAATCCCAACAATGGCTGGTTGATTCGAATTCCGGACCCGGCTTCACACCGACCACAGTGCTGACGTAAAATGTCCTCAGTGGTAAACGGATCATGAGTTAGTGTTCCCTTATCTTTAGGCCAACCGTGGGAGGTTTTCGTGGTTTTGCTCTTTATGTGACGCAAATGCGGGTTAGTTCCATCAAAAAGTCCACTACGAAGGCAAATTTCTCCCGATACTTGATCCAGGAGTTTCCTTGTCTTCTGAATTGTCTTCTAAATTGGATCTGGGGTTGAACATTGGTAGCTGAAAATTCCTTCGGCTGTTCAACGACGGTCATAATATGGTTAATATACATACAAGTATATAAATTATGGTTAAATAAATTGTGAATTATGGATCTGTTAAAATTCAGAGTGAAAAAAAAGAGAATAAACCAGAGAAAAAGTTCTTGTTCAATAGCATATAACCTAGTTTCTCTTTAGTAGAATTACGAGAAACAACCGAATTTCCCTGTGCATTTCGTAAAAGGACTTATTTTTTATCAGATATTTCTGTATTTTGTTATTTTATTGGAAAATATCCGCTAAATCAGTGTGTTGGATGGAGTCTTCGTCTATCACGGTTTCAACAAGGTTTAGAGTCCCCGAGATACCACCCGATGATTAAATCTGGGTTTTCGACCGATGTGTACTTTCACCGCAAGTATCTTAGTTGTTCAGATTTTACTTTAATGTATAGTGTCCTCGGCGGTTTCAGATCAAGAAAAGGTTTAATATTTGAAATCTGGAAAGTTGTTCACAGAATTTTCTTACTCCATTTCTATAAAATTACTGAGTCTCTCTTTCGAATATTTTTTCTGTATTTAATTCAGAAGCATTCCGTTTTTAACTTCATGTTTGAGACTTCGGAAAAAAGATTTCGAATATATTTCCACGTAATTTTGTTCGACAATGCAACAATAATACAATTTCGTTTCCCGTCTTATTTTTACCTCATCCGTACGACATGAAAAAAATTCAATTAGTTGAAGGGAAATTTCCGTGAGAGATTCCCACCTGATATATGTGTCAAACAAGTAGTTGCTAAAATAAACGCAAGGCTAAGAAATAAAAGAATAGTCCTTAAGTATTTCCTTTCGGCGAGAAAGTTAAACACAGAGTTAATATTAGATGAGAGTTGAGAGCGTACAAACTAGATTGATAAAGACATATTTCGAGGTTATAAAAATATAACACGTGATTACCTTTTATTTTCAATATACAGCATTAAAATATATTTTTATTATTCTTATAATAAAATATGAATCATATTGAATTTTTGCTTCTTTAGTCGTTTAATGATGTTTTTTCCGGTTTTTTAAGATCACGATGTTAAAGGTTTGGAGGACGCAGAATTTTTATTGAACATATTTTGCTTACTTTTTTTATTTTTTTGTATTAATTTAGTTTAAAATAAGATAAAAATATTATTTAATAACTTATGGTTATGAACGACATGAAACACTGCAGCTTTTTTCTGTGTTAAAGGTAAAATCTTCCAAAAAAGGCTCACTTCCAGACAATTAATTTTCAAATTTGCACTCATTTGCATCTAGGAAAACTAATTATTTACTGTTGATTTTTTTTAATTTTCGAAATCAATTGTTGATCAAATTTTGAATATGAATGGAAAAAAAATTCATGTGGCTTTTTTTAGAGATTGTCGTTTAGTACAAATATAATTCCGATAATCTAAAAATTTTTTTAGTATCTATTAGCTTGTTATTCATAATTTAAAAATACCAAAATAAATTTTTGCTTGGTTTTTGAGCGTCAGAAAAAAATATATGAAAGGGGCATCGTTATTCCCTTTTCCATCAAAGGGTTAAAGCATGAGGGTTAAAGCAATTTAGATATGAACTAAACTACTTACTGTTATTTAAATTTTCCTTATTATTGAAAACAAAGTTTTTAAAGTGATAATAAACAGCCCATTTTCATTCTGTTAACATGCTTAAAGGTAACGAGAATCTATTTGATGTCTTAAACAAAAATTATTGAGATCATTAAGATATTAAATTTCGAAATTCTAAATTTTCTATATAGCCGACCGGCCTGTGTAGGGGTCAGGGAACTAGCCTTGCACCAGAAAGGCTCTGGGTTTGAATCCTAGGCAAGGCATGGATCTTCTTTCCTTCTCTGTATTATCTGTTCTCACTGTGGGAGCATCGTTGGCTCAAATAAAATGGTGCCCCTGAAAGAGTGATCAACAAATTTGACTTTCATATGCCTGTATAACGAAAGGTCATTCTCCAGATGGGAACAGAAAAAAAAAGTTTTCTATAATATTTAAATTACCAATAATAATTCAAAATCAAAATATTTCTCTTTTTCACATTGCTAATCGGATATATTAATTTTTCCTAAATTTTGGCAATTTTTATTATTATAATTAAAAACTGTTCTACCAGGAGATTTATTAAAGCTTTATATTACGTTAAAATCTTTTAATGGAAACAAATTTTTTAAATTTTCAAAAATATTTTGAAATTTAATGAAGGCTTTTAAAGTGAATAATGAAACATACATTTTCTAAATATTTCTTTTTATTTGGGGAAGTTTTAAACATCTTAGCTTTTACAAGATCGAAACATAGAATTTCAAATTGTAAATTAATAAAAGAAAAGTTAATTAGAAGATCTTCAGAAGCTTATACATATACTTGTCTTTAAGGGAGAAAACAAAATCTTTCACTGGTTCAATATTATAATGCTTATTAAAATCTTTTGGGTATTAGAAATGAAATTTACATTTAATTTGTCACTATTAGGAGAATTTCTATTACTTCCTGATCCCAACATATAATATTTTCATTCCAATTCATGGAATACCGCAAGGATATAATTTTTCATCTCTCTTAGCTAATTTATTTTTACATTACTATGAAAAATAGTATACTCTTAATATTAAATATACTTTCAGACTTATTGATATTTTAATTATCTTTAATTTTGTAAGGTTATATAATTTTGGTAAATAATATTCACCCCAAGGAATTAATCTTGCTTCGTAATCCTGATGATAATTTTAATTTTTTGGATTTAGGTATTAAAAAAGAAGAAAATATCTGCATTGTTGATTCATAGGATAAAAGAAATGATTTTAATTTTAATATAAATAAACTAATTACTTGAAATTCTTACATTCATTTAAAAACCATTTTTTATCGAATGAATAGAATTAAAAAAATATGCAGCACTGTTTATTTATCCAAAAAAGAAATAGACAAATTCTTTCAAAGTTTGATGGAAAAAAAATGGATACCCAACTAATGTAATTAAGTTATGTATAAAATCATTGAGTTAATTGTATGTTATTATTAGTAGTAAAAACTTCTTTGCTAACAAAATTTACATTTTTACCGACACAATAACCGGGTAAATCATGCAGGAACATCCAGAACACATCGGAAAATATTTGTAAATAAAGAGAAAAAAATAGGTATATTCTTATAAGAGTTCAAACCTAATGCCTCAGAAATAGTTTTACTAAATTTAATGGTATGACATGAAAGGCCCATTTAAATTTTACATTTCTTAGTTTAAGGAATCATATTATTTCAAAAATTAAAATGAAAAAAAATTAGGACGTAAATCCTCATAATTTTATATAATTTAACTTTGTAAACAAAGTTTTTTGACAACTATATCAAAAAAATTTAAGTTTCAATAAAAATCATTATTTAGTAACTAAAAAACGTAAAATAAAGAATGTTTACGAAACAAAAACAAAAAAAAAACAAAAAACAATTCTTTTTTTGTCGCCATTTTTTAGTGTTACGAAAATGCGTCTTTGGGACTTGCCAAAAACAAAACAAGATGCAATTTTATTTTTCCAGGAGCGAAATATTTTATGGAGTGAAATATAACGAAAATGCACCAATGTCCATAACATGAAACTTTATCTTATTAAACGTCCGTTTTGAAAATGTTATTTCAATTTGAATCTTATTTATTAAGGTTCATATGGCTATAGAATCAGGTGAGAGAAAAGTTTGTTTTGAATCTATGCTAAACTCTATATCGGTCCATTTTCCTCCGAAATCCGATTGACTACTTTGATTTTAAACAAAGTGTTTCATTTTAAGATTTTTTCCAAAAAGTTTAAGTGCAGATTGGCGGCACTTAAGAATCTGCCAAATCTGTAGCTGTGGTTAATACGTAAGTACCGAATTTTTCTTCCATACTTTTCTGAATCATATTGCTTCAAATATTAGAATATGTAAGAAGTATACATAAACACATAATTTAATACCATTTAATTTTTCAAAAAAGGTATTTTGACAACAATTTTAACAAAAAAATTATAAACTAAAAAACGTAAAATAAAGAATTCTTAAGATAAAAACGATTTTAAAAATTCCTCATTTTTCAATAAAAACTTTCGTATTGTTTCTTTTTTTTAATTCTTATAGTATTTAATCAGACGTAAAAAACGTAGAGAACGATGTAAAATGTAGAGAACGATCATCAAGTAAGGAAAAAAATTATTTACGAGCAAATTTTTTTGTATAAAAATCATAACACTTACCTGTTTTATAAATCCGCCGAATTCCAAATGAAATATTCTTCGTTTGAAAGTTTTATTTTCAAATAATATATACATAGATTATCCCTTCATTACTTTTAGATAACATACCACACATCAAAATTGTATAATTGTAAGATCTCGATATGAATTAGAATATGTAACTTGAAAACAGAATAGCTGAATTTTACTTGAAATTATTCTTTCAAAACTAAAAAATACTTTCCAAGAAAACGATAAAAATTTATTAATAATCAGCACAAATGATACTATTTCAAGTAATTCGGATGATTCTTTATTGTTGTTTTCCGAATTATATAGATACAGAAATATATACTATTCTATAAAGAAAAAAAAATTCTATAACTATTACAGTTCTGTACATTCTGAATTCACATTTATTCATTGGAATGAAGAAAGCAGTGTTGACTTCATTTTAACTTGTAATGAATTGAAGACAGAAAAATTATTTTACCGCAATACACACATCTGTAACAGCAAGTGATCATGATATCATGTTATGTTGTTGGTAATAGAAAGGTAAAAATTATTGAGAAGTTGTTCTTCAAATGCTTGGCGTGTTCTGCTTCAATGTTTGGCATGTTCTGATTAGTTTTTTCAAGAAGTTTTACCTTTTCTTTAGGGAAATTTTGCTTCTTTTTTGATGCTAAGAAAATGGCGTCCATCATTGCCAATGGTTATGTGGGGACTAATGCACGATATTTTCAGGCTTCCGCTAGATGGCGTACTCGACCGTTGCGATCGCGAATTGCTCGTATGGAGTCCAACCAATAGATATTTCTAAAAGGAAACTCGATACTTTTTTCGTTCAAAGGTATGAATTATGGCTGTTGGCTGCTTAACTCCATTTTTTTATAAATTTATAGCAATTTTTGTGCAAGATGATAACACTGATTTTAAGTTGTATATGTCTTTATCTCAAAATCAGATTTTTTCACATTTTACACCACTCTAAACACGATATCTCAAGTTGTTTTTAAAATAATTGTCTGGAATTTTTCATGAGTGTTTATGATTATAATACACGTTTTGAAATAGAGAAGAGAAAAAAGTAGAATTTCATTTTTTTATGCATGTTTTTTTGCAAAGTCCAACGCGGATATTTAAAAAACTTTCTTTTTTAACACCATTAATAACTAACTCAGTATATGCAATTGCTTTTAAAATAAAAGTTCAAAACATAGTTGATAGCCTTTGAAATAAAATCCTCAAAGGATTTTTTGTTCGTTTTAGGCGATAGAAATATTTTACAGTGGTTAGCGTAAATGCAAAAAAATGCCTCACTTTTTCTTAAAAAGTGCCATTTAAAAACTAAAAACAAAATAATAGTATTTTTTATTGCTAGTTTTATAAGTTTTTACACATTATGAAACAAATACACTAGTTTTTTAAAAAATTCTGTATTAATATTTAAAAAAAAAGTTGTCGAAACTAGTTGGATACCTCAAAGATCTCACGCTATAAAAAACGTCTTAAAGTTTTATTTATGATAATTCAAAAAAGATAATCCAAATAAGAATCGTTTATGCTTAATTTAAACGGCATTGTTTTTTTAGTAGATTCTATGAATTCTCCTAGCCCAATGGGCCCCTGCACCCTCCTGAAACACTTAAAGTAAATGGTTACTTAATGCAGTAAATATAAATAGTTGAGATACTACGATTATACTTAGGTGTATAAGTATACTTTAGTGTATATATAGTTTAGTATGTCATTTTTATGTTTATTTCTGAACGTTCATATAAAGAATAATGATTGTATTTATAGCGTGACAAAATAGAATGCTTCCTTTATTAAATTACTTCAATTTATTAATTGCTTTATTAATTACTTAGTTAACTACTTTAGCGTAATTAGTTCTGAAATAAGGTCTTTTCGCTTCATTCCTTTAAAAATAATTTAATAAAGATAAGATTGCGTGAATTTAACTTAATAATTCAGAATTTTTTCAAACTGTGCTTATAAGTTGAAACATAAAACCTTCTGACCAGTCTCAAACTTTTATTCTTGACATAAATTCTATTATACTTAAAAATTGTTTTTTTTTTATGTCTTTTTAATTAAAATTTTTTATTTCATTCTGTCACATAATAAATTCTAGCATGAAGAGAAACAAATTATGACATTTCTTAGAATTTACTCTTTAATTTAAAAAAAAAAAAAAAAAAAAAACAATCGTGCATGTCATTTATAAAAAGAGGCACTTTACTAAGCATTGGAATAAATTTAAGAACACAAATAATGAGAAATTATTATATTTAAAATAAATCTTATTCTACATTGAAAAAGGTATTTTTGACACCTGATATCCAAGAAGAATTAACAAATTAACATCGAAGAATTTCGTTGAGTTATAAAATATAACAAATATCGAAACGATTACTAAGCTCTTCATAAATTCCGTTGAAAATAATAAAAGAAAACTATGAATTCATTAATTTAACTAGTGGTACACCCTTTTACCGCATTATGGAGCTAAAATCAATTGGGTCAGCGTTGCAGTTTTGTCAAGCATTGAAAACAAAAGCGTCGTCTTTTTATATTCTCTAACTATGAACTATAATACTTAAGGACAATCCTCATACATTTTAACAGCAACACCTAAAGAAAACAAACGATTCAGTTGATGCAATGTATATATATATATATATATATATATATATATATATATATATATATATATATATATATATATATATATATATATATATATACTCGCTTTATAGATTTTGTTTCGTTCTGCTCTTCCTTTTCATTTTATTTTCTGTTTTTACGTGTTATTTTTACTTATTGTGTTTTATTTTATTTGTCGTAATTTTTGTAAAAGATTTTTTTTTTTTTTGAGTGCTTCTCACACTATTGTATTGATATATTTTGCTTTGGCTATATTGATACAATATTAGAAAGCACTCTTTTTCGGATATAATCGTGTGGGCTGATGAAAAGATTATATCTTTTATTTTCCGGTTTTTTAAAAAAACTTTTTCCTCTTTTTTTTTTTTTTTTTTTTAAATTAATTCTTTTTTTTTTCCCCAGTTGTTTATTATTATTATTATTCGCCCCCCTTTTTTCTTTTGTCTGTAATTTACCTTTGTTTTATCTTCATTTTGAACTTATATATATATTGAATATATATATATATATATATATATATATATATATATATATATATATATATATATATATATATATATATATATATATATATATATATATATATATATATATATATATATATATATATATATATATATATATATATATATATATATATATATATATATATATATATATATATAAATAAGTATTGCCTTGTTGCCGAGTTTTGAAAAATAAGTGTTGCTCTTTTATATGCTCTAACATTAGAGTGGAAACTTTTTGTGGGACTAAGCTTTAGACTGGTGTTTGTGCATTATGTTTTTCATATAACACAATCTATAACTTCTTACAGTTCCTGTCCAAATCATTCGACGCACTATAAGATCTTTTATTTCGTTTCGGGCTTATTTTGTCCCCTGGACTCAGTTTTTCTTCTTTATGCATCGTACGTTAGCTTCAGAGACCTTCAGTCTTGGTGATATTTCGCGGTTTCAAAATATTTTAGCATTCACGAGGGCCTTTACTGCAGCTTTTTTACATAGTGAGAGACCGCCTTTTTAAACTATGATAAAAATGTTCCTATTGATTATTTATACACTGCACATAAACATATATCTGCGTAGTATAAAACTGCGAAACAAATAAATATAGCGCATAAAGCCACAGAAACACGATCGCAACTGAAGCACGCGAGAACGCGATTGAAACCGCTTTGTACTTGTTTACGTTCGTGTATCAATTGGTTAACACTGTAATGCAATACGTTAAAAATAAATACACATAGGAAGTATGTAAAAAAAACTCCTGAATAAAAACCCACTACATGTATGTCTAAATATATAAGTATTGCATATAAACTCATGCAAAACATATAATTATTAAAAAAAAAAACTACTGTACGTTCAATAACTGGACCAGGGACTGTAAAGGAAAAAAATTACATTTAAATATAGTATATATATTAAGGCGAATGTCACTGCAATAAGAAAAAAATTGAATAGAAGCTCCACCATACCCTGCAGTTTATTTTAAAGTAAATGAATCAAAACGACTTATTTAAAATTCTTGATTTATACATCTTACATACATAATAAAAAATCACATGATTTTATAAAGTAAACTTTTATTTACTAAATTTTTTATATCGCTGCATTTTGAATTTCTTATAAATTGTTTATACGACGTAAATATTTCTTCGCTGTTGCCATTCGATTTTCAAATGAAAGGATTTATTCTGAAAAAAGAATAAAAAAATGTCTCACTTCATTTTTTATTTCAAAATTGAAAAGACGTAAAAAGAAATAAATCTGCAGAAAATCAGTCATGCATTCTGTAAATGTCATGGCAGGAAGAAAATTTTACGAGCTTTATTTTAAATTTTGAAAGCAATGGAGTAAGAATATTCCGACGAATATTCAAGAACAAACATTTATTAAGAATCCATAAATTTGAACTAAATCGAATAAAATATTTTTTTTTAACCGAAACCTCGATGAAAAATGGATGAATAAAAGCATTTTTCTCAAATAAAGATTTCTTTTTGTATGTAAATCATATTTTAATTTTTATACTCAATAAGAAATAATTATTTAAGATTTAGATGTTGCTTATAAAAATTATATTATTAAAATCATAATGAAAAATTTAAACATACACCGAAAGTCATATTTTTTTGTCATTACATTCGAACTTTGTTAAGACGAAAACGCTTTATACTTCCCTTAAAACGAAGGAAAACACTTTCTCTTTCACGTTTTCTTGTAAAGCATCAGTTAATTGCATTGTTTAATTCGAATATAGAAAATATTCTCCCGTTTAAGACGAAGTAAATATTGCACCTAATGAAAACAAATGTCTTATTGTGACCTTTGCGATGACATTTCTTGTCGAAATAAGTTTGCCCTGCTTACTGTACTGCGCAGGTGAAAATTAAGCATTTCTTTTTAGAACTGCTGAGGAGGTGATGATACCGTTAGTTCACCTAAACCTGTATTTGGTGACGTTGTTAATGGATCATTTTTTTTTTGTTCTTAGATTAAAATCTTAGATTTAAATCTCAGATTAAATTTTATGTCAGCTTGCAGCTAACCTCTCGTCCATGGAAAGTCGCGCAATTCCGAGAGAAATACACCACAATAAAATAAATGGAAATAATTAAATGATTCTTGTGCGGTCTGGCACCATTTGCTCCAGGAACCGGTACCAGTCCGAGGCCCTGGGGTTAAGAACCACGGCTCTAGATAACACAGAATTTAGAACTTGTTTAGTTTTCAATAACTAAAACTTTCTAATTTAATTAATTTAAAACTTTCTACGAGTTAAACAAATTGTAATTTTAACAATTAAAATTTTCAATAATTTAAACAAATTGTAATTTTTAGTATACAAAAGATTATCATAATCTGGAAAAACGAGTAAAATAATATTTTTCATGTTCTTTAATTTGTTATCATTCCTGAAATATTTTCTTACCAACACAGAATTTATAATTTGTTTGCTTTTCTGTAATTTTAAAATCATTTTCAACAATTTGAACTTCTTGCAATTTTTAATATACGATTATGAAGTTTGAATTTAAATTGAAATTATATCTTTTCACTTCTTAATTTATGAGTATTCTTTGTTTAACTAATTTTAAATTTTAACATACAAAATAAAGTAATAATCTAAACTGAAACTATATTTTTCCCATCACTTGTTATTTTATAAATAACATAGAATTTATGACTTGTTTACTTTTCAATAATTTTAAAATCCTTTTAATGTTTTTAACTTATTTCAATTTTTAATATACGATACAAAGCTTTATTCTAAATTAAAATTATGTTTTTCACAATTCTTAATTCATCAGCATTTACTGTTATTCTCTTAGGCAATATAATTACGGCTTGTTATCAGTAATTTCAAAATCATTTTTAATGATTTTTATTTGTAGCACCCTTTTATATATACTGGGAGTTATAATCTAAACTAAAACTATACTTTTGCCACTTCTTAATTTATCAGTATTCCATGTTATTCTCTTTTTCAACAAAGAATTTGAGACTTACCTAGTTTTCAATAATTTAAAAAATTTTTCAACGATTTTAACTAATTTTAATTTTTAATATTCAAAATTAAGTCATAATCTAAGCTAAAATTATACTTTCCCTCTCCCTTAATGCCTTGTTATTTTCTAAACAGCGTAAAATTTATAACTTGTTTACTTTTTAATAATTTTAAAATTCATTTTCAATGATTTTAACTGATCTTAATTGTTAACATACAAAACAAACTCATAATCTAAACTAAACTTATACTTTTCTCATCCTTTATGCTTTGTTATTTTCTAAACAACGGAGAATTTATGACTTGTTTACTTTCAAGAGATTGCGACTAAATCACGATGCACTTAAAAAAGAAAAAACTGTCCTGTCCGGCACACCCGGAGGAATTTATTCCTTGAATACTTGACAAAAGTAAAAAAAAAAAGGAGGATGCGCAAGAGAAACCTTTCCCGGACAGTCTGTGGCAGGACGCTAAAGAGCATGTGCTATGGTAACCCTCTCACGTGTTGCTCCAACATGATTCTCCCTTTTTCGAATCAAACTTTATGATGTTTCCGAGCAATCCGGACTTGCAAACGATCTCTCGTGGATTATAAAATGAAACTAAAGTGTTCGAATTAAAACGATATTTAATCGATAAAAAATCAATTCCAATTTATTGATAAATATTTAAAATTGTGAATTTTAAAATTCTTTAATTATGTACCATTTATTATATATTTTAAGTTGTGGTG
Source organism: Parasteatoda lunata (assembly GCA_949128135.1). Lineage (NCBI taxonomy): Eukaryota > Metazoa > Arthropoda > Arachnida > Araneae > Theridiidae > Parasteatoda > Parasteatoda lunata. The sequence goes on along the minus strand of OX421973.1, from coordinate 33,283,789 downwards.
TACATTAAATATCAGAGAAAATATTTTTATTCTAAGATGTTGCAGAAGTGGCATTTTTATACCTGAAACTGTCCTCTTGATAGTTTTTCTAGCAGTTTATATAATAAAAGAAAATATTATATAACTTATTATTATATTATAAATTTTTGATTTTGAGATGTGCGCTAACATTGTGAAGTTTGAAGTATTAAGAGACAACTGTCATCTTAGCTGTGAAAAATAACAGATAATGTTAAAGAATTTAACAAAAGTTAAAGTGTATTGAAAAAAAAAATTATCGGTTAAGGAACGATGGAGTAATTTTATATGTAATCAAAATGCTTACTGAATTATCCGCATTAAATTTGTACTGCAATAAAAATGTTTAAAAAATTCTTGCACTAAACCTGACATAATAAAATTATTCAATTAGGCCTAGTAAAAATGTTTAAAGCAATAATCGTACATTAGACGTAATAAAAATATTTTGAAAATATACGTACTGACTTAGACATGAGAAAAATGTTTAAAGAATTATTCGTATTAAATTTAGTTTTTATGGTCATAAAATGTGAGAAATTGGACTCTTTTGGTAAATTTCCATCAACATATCCAGAACGAGTAGATAAGGAAGGATGTAAATGTGATTCCGATGTTCATGAAGTTTATTGTCACTGTAGAGGAATTAATTTGAAGGAACTTCCAAGTAACTTACCATCAAATGTAACTAAACTGTAAGTTTTCACTTTTCTTCTTTATTTACCATTATTACTAACTTACTTATTATTTGCGTCTGTAACCTAATGTAAAAATAGATAACGCCCAAAGTTTAAAAGCATTGAAAACTACGTTTCTAATTTTTAAAGAAAAATTGCAGATTTTACTTTTTTATGTGATTTGGTATAATTAGAAGAAAGCGAATTTCTGTGTGAGCTTTTTCTAATTCCTAATTTAATTTTAAAGTCTGATAAGAATTAAATTATTTTCAGCAAATTATGTGGCATTTCTAAAATTATTTAGATTTGCTTTTCTAGAATTAAGATTTCTAGATTCTAATAAAAGACTACCCCTCATTAACCCTTCAACGCGATGGGTCACCGGTGTCCCATCTATGTATTTTTCTGACGCTCTAATCACAAGCACATATATATATATATTTCTTTTTTAATTATTAAAAAACAATCTAATAGTTATTAATAAATCTGTTGGATTATAAGAATTATATTTTCACTAAAATATAAAATCCAAAAAATTAGTTTACATTTTTTTTTACATCATCTTTAAAAATTAATCAATAATTGATTCTAAATTTAAGAAATTTCATGATGAATGACTGTTTCTCTTAGATCTAAATAACTGTAAATAAGTGCAATTATGAAAAATTTTTATGAACTGAGCCGCGTTTGGAAGATTTTATCGCAGAAAAAGACAATGGTGTCTTATGCTGTATTTCATGATCATTAATTATTAAATTGCAAAATATAATATTTTTTACTTATATTGACCTTAATCAATACAAAATTGTGAAAAAAAAAGTTTTAAAAATATGTTTAAGGAAATGACAGAGTCAAAAGGTTTCAATTCACTTTTATTTTTATTCAAAAGTAAGTAAAATGTGGTACTTCAATGCAATATTTTCTTAATTGTTGCTTCTTCCATTCAATTCTGCTTCAAACAATGGGCATAAAATGTGGTAAATTTTTAGCAAATTGACTAAAAACAAAAATTTCAAAATAAAATTTTAATCATTACATGACATTCTGCAAAATACAGGTAATGTTAGTTTTATTTTTTGGACTAGTATACCAGATATATATATATATATATATATATATATATTAAATTGAAATAATGTGCAGGAGGGGATTTAAAAGTGGACACTGGATTTAAAAGTTTGGACAAGCTGGTCAATAAAAAGTCTCCACTGTGTAATGCAGTGATCACAAGGGGTTACTTTAAATTAAGGTAACATTGGTAATAACAAGTAATGATCAATTTATCAAGCTAAACAATTTTTATAGAATAGGTAAAACTGAAATCGTGTCTTAAATTAGTTACTAAACTAATTATTTTTCCTGCAAAATATATTTTTCAAAGTTGTACTGATTAAAAAAAACATATTTTGGAGAAGTTTTCTTTAGTAGAAAGCTTTGTTTTGATATTTGCTTATAAATTAATACTTTTGTATTTTGATAGGAAAAAAAAAACTGGTGTTTGATTAGTTTTAAGTTCCTTTTTTCGTCAAAAAATATTGGTTTTTGTGTCAACTAAAAAGGTATTTCGGTTCTGATAGGTTATGGTATAAATTTCTTTTGGTTCGCTTCTTTGCAGAAAAAAACAAAGAATGATATCGGTTTAAACAATGAGTCAATATATTAGTTGACTTATCGGCTCAATCATTGATTGATTAATTGATTAACGAATCAATAATTTCAAACAAATTTTATTTATTTATTTATTTTTTTGAAAATGTCGTTGTCTTTTTAAGTTTTATGTTTAGATTTTTTACAAAAAACTTATAAACAATTAAACTTTAAATAATAATAATAAAGTGAATGTTTTGATTTGGGTCAGGCTAAAAGAATAATCTCAGTGCTTGAACTACACTTGTTCAAAAGATGCATTGGGAGTGGTGGATCAGCTCCCTTGCTACCACGTTCTCCTGATTTAAACAACATAGATTTTTTCTTTGAACTGAAAACTAGTTTTGTTACTTTAAACTAGTTTTAAAAGTTATGGACACTTCAAAGATTAAGGGACAGGTATGGCAGCAGTCAAATATCCCTTCAAACTATCTCTACCTCCTCTTGGGCTAGAGGGAATTTAAGGAGAGGGGGAGGAACCAAAATTTAACAACCTCAAATCAAACTGTTTTTCTCATAAAAACAGTTTGTCACTGTCGACATTATAACATTTTACGACAAACCGTTCAAGCGGGATGACTGAAAACGAAATGAAATTTTCTGATTGGTTAAACAATAGCAATGTTTTAAATGTAACTATAGACGATTTAATTTTTCACATATTTATAAGATAACATCAGTGATAATTTCTAGTTTATAGCTCTATTTGATCAAATATATATATATATATTGCACTCATTTAAATATTTAATTATTTTATTCTCGTTATGTCAGATAAATTCAATAAAGAACATTACTTGGTAACACACATGGTCTAGAGGTCACGAAATTTATACTTTTGAAGCTGTCTGATACCACGCTTTTTTTTAATTTATGCATAATACTTTTTTAAAACGTGTTTCTGAAGAATTGTTTATTTAAAATAAATGGTAATTCAATAAATAAAGATATTTATGTATTTAAGGGCAAGGTAATGAGAATGCAGTACCTATTCGTAAAAATGCGTATAGTATATCATTATGGACGCCAATAATAATATAATATTGACGTTAATAAAAAATATCATTATTGAGGCCAATGATGCTTAATTAATTTAGGTAATATATGCATATTTAAATAAAAGACTAGGAAGTAAAAGTAATAGAGTAAAGATATTTATTTGTCTAGAAGATCCGAAAGAAATCGTCATACTATCGTTGACGGTATTGAAACTTAATTAATGTTGGTAGTATTTTAATTGTTATAAATAAAATATTACGTACTAAAAAGCAAAAATAAAAGTGATAAGGTGCTTATTCTTTATTGATATTAATTAATTGAAATTTAAAAAAAATTAAACAAGCTATGTGCTAGAAAGCAAAGTTAAAGGAAAAAAGGTTAATTGGAAAATTCAGGAAAACCGTAGAATAACTAATTTACAATGACGCTTAATTATTGCGTACTTCTGACAGTAATATGTACTACTTAGTATTATGGTAATTGGTACAGTTTTGATAAGAATTTTACAACTGGTTTTCCGTAATTTCAAAAAATAATTTTTTCAGTGGTAGTAAAGATAGTGTATTAATATTTTAATGAATTAGAATTTAAAAAAAACTTAGCTCCTTCACTGCTTTAAATATTTTAACAGTAATTTAAAGCTCATATAGATAATTGGTCATGCTCCAAAATCATTATCAAGCTCTAATACGAATTCTATTCAAAAAAAAAAAAGAAGAAAAAATTCGGATTTGGTTGGCTGTCGCTGACAAATTTATTTTTCACAAAACTCAAACGTTGAACAGTTATGTAACAAGTACCAAATATACTATTACAAAAAATTATCCAAAAAAATGAAAAATATTATATTGATATATATGGTGATTATTAAAACAGCACCGATACTAATAAGTTTTAATACCGATACTTTGGAAATAAGTGTTTTACCGTCCCTCGGAAAGCATATGTACCGGAGAAAAATACGTGATAGTTGTAAATTTTGAATATTATGAGTTAACTGTGAGCAATAGCGTCATGTCAAGTGATGCTAAATAGATTTGATCTTTATTTTATTGAGTGAACTACGAAAAAGGAGTTTTGACTAATTCAATACCATAAACCACCGAAAAGAGAAAAAATATTAAATAAAAGAGAAAGAAAAAATATTAAATGAAACATATTGAAATTATTTTAGCTATATTAATTGAAAAACTTAGTGGAAGAACCAGGTAAATGACATTTTAAATACGAAAAAAAGTTGTATCTGAACTATTTTACTGCCAATTACGAAGGTATGACTAATATTTTTGTGCCTCATTTTATTTACGACTGCCTAATTTGAAATAAAAATCATACAAGCATACCAAAAACGGATGAGATTAGTTATTTTAAAATAAAAGTGAAGGCAAAAACAGTTCCGTTACATTAACCATACTCATATTGCTGGAACCATGTTTTGTTAATTTCTCTGACTAATTAATTCCTCTAAAAATTTCACTAACCAGGTTCTTCCATCAAGTTACATAATTGTGCCAGTAAATACTGTTCCGTTTTGAGCATGATTTCGTCAAGTTTCTCAGTAATTGATTCTTTGCTTATTTTTTATTCACCCCGTGCAAGGAACGAGTATTCAGCTAGTAAATAAATAAATTATTAAATAAATAAATAAAAATAAAAAAAAATTAAAAGGCATACAAAATAAAATTATCAAATTTAATTTAAAGTGAGAAGGAAAAAAAAATCATCGCAAATCAAAATTAATGTGCTATAAAAAGTCCTAAATACATTTTGATTTTCGTGAAAGATGAAAGTAAAAGAAATAGCGACGGTGAGAAGCAATTGCTGAAATCGTTTTTCAGCTTCATTCAACAATGAAACTGATTTTTATGCTTTAGAACTCACGCTGTTACTCTTTTTTAACGTTGTTATCATTTGCTAGGTCTAAATAACGTTACTGCATGTCTTTTCATTGTTAGCGATTTCTTTTCATCATCATTGATTTGCTATCACTAATGTGTATTTTCTTTTCTTCATCTTTGACTAAGGGTTTTATTTAATAAGGGCAATAACTGCAGATTTCTTTCACTAAGTATTTAAATTCAAATTAATAAAATTTCTCTTTCATACTTGTTGACTTACTTTTTATTCACCCTTTGCGAAGAACGGGTATTCAGCTCCTAAATAAATAAATAAAAATAAATAAATAAGAAAATTAAAGCGTATACTAGATAACTTTTTACAAGTTTAATTTAAAGTGAGAAAAAAATTAATTTTAAGTGAGAATTAGTTTTAAGTGAGACAAATCACAATTAATGTGCTACAAAAAGCCCAAAATACAGTTTGATTTTCGTGAAGGACGAAAGTGAACGAAATTTTAACAATAACAATTACTGACAGTGAGAGGCAATTGTCGAAATCGTTTTTTAATTTCATTCAGCAATCAAACTGGTTTTTGCACTTTATTAGTCACACTTTTAATCCTTTTTAACTTTATGATCATTTGCTAGGTTTTAATAATGTAATTGTCTTTTCATGATTAGTTTATTGATTTTCGATTATTAATATTTATTTATTTTTTCTTCATATTTCTCAAGGGTATTATTTAGTAAAATCAATAACTGTGGATCTTGTTCACAAAGTTTTAAAATAAATAAAACTTCATATTATTACAGCATTAATAAAGAATGGCGTTTTAATAAAAAATAGTATATTTAACAGTTTTTAATACTATTGTATCAAAAGCAAACTTTTAAATTGACTTCAACAAAGGCACGATAAACCAGAAAAAAAGAAAAACAGCATTATCTTTTTGAGTTACAAAAGACAGAAAACAACTCTAAGTTTCTCGTGCCTATTTTCCAATGCAACTTTTCACACCTGGGTTCCATTTAATTCCAGAATTCCGTGCCGTTATAGTTAAGAATGATGCGAGGAACGATGATAAACAACATGATTTCAATAAAAGGAAAATAAAGAAATATTTCCACAGTATATATATATATATATATATATATATATATATATATATATATATATATATATATATATATTGAATATTGAGTTCGTGATGCACATAATTTGTATTAAATTTTACTGTGAGCATACATTGAGTAATGTTTATTAAACTCAGGCCCTTTGTAAATTTCACCCATCTTATGGAATAAACCGGGCTGATTGGAAAAGTCTTCAGTATTTAAGAATATACCTGATTATATCAGACCTAACACAGTCAAATTATATCCTAATGGGCTAGTTTGAAAAAAATTACCCCTCGACTATGGTGAATTTTCTTAGGATCATTACCTTGTACGTTTTACAATTAGCCATCACCACTCTAGGCTAATTGATTGCCAAACTGTCTGTTAATTGAGCAATAAGTGACATATTTTCACAAGTCGCTTAAAGACGTGTAAGCGCACTGCTACAATCTTTAATTGCTTCAGGCTGAATAGAAATCACTGGAGTATTAGCCTAAAAAGCATCGAAATGATTAAAAACGAAGATTACTGAAGACTTTTCAAAATTGCCTGGCGCTTAAATAAATGATGGCGACTTTGTGCAAATAGAAAAATTATTCAATTAGCCTACAACATAAACGTTGCGAACAAAACGCTGTCGGATTTTATTGTTTAAATATCCTCAGTAGCAAAATGGATCACGGGGTAAAATCCCCTTTTTGGTCGGGATAAAAGTGGAAGATTTTCGTGGTTTTACTCTCTACGTAACGCAAATGCGGGTTAGTTTCCTTAAAAAAGTACTCCATAAAGGCTAGTTTGTCTCAATGTGTATCCAGGAGTTCCCTTGAATCCTAAATTGGGTTCAAAATTACAATGCTATGGAGTTGATCATTGAAAATCGCAAACTTAGAATTGGGTCGGCAGTTCAACGCCGGTTATAAAAATCATTAAATATAATATAATTTAATGGCTTATTCATATATTCATTATTGATAGAAATCACTTGGGAAATATATAAAAAAAATGTAAGTTAGAAATAAACGTGATTTCGCAATCTTGGGGGTTCGTTTTAACACCATTTCAAATACACTGTTAAAAATTTCGGTTCAAATTACGAGAAAAATACTGCCCCTAAGGATGTCGTTTTTTTTTCAATGTAAAATCAATTTTTACCGGAACATGATACGCAACACAAAATCTGATATATCGAAAATTTTTACAGTAATAATTACTTCAAAGTCACTAATTCACTCGAATTAAATAAATATTGCTGTGAAAATTACTGTATAATAATTTACGGTAAAAATGGATTTTACGGGAAATAAAATTTTACGGATGATGCAAGTTCCTGCACTTTAGAACGTAATTTTATCCGGAATACCGTAGTTTGATAAATTTATATATATATAACCTCGTAATTTAGCTTTCGAAGATATTCGCATAAAGTCTGGACAAGTTTCTAAAATTGTTTCTAAGAAATTAATTTTTTAGCTGTTATAATCTAGGTAGACCTCACAAATAAATTAATTTTTCTCAAAAATGATAATGTTATCGAATTTATCATCTCATCTAATTAATGTTTGAAAATGTTGAATAACATTGAGGAGGGGAATACTGTGCCCAATTGAAAAAGAGTACGAAAAAAAAAAGCATTTTTTTTTTGTTGCATAATTGATGTAATCCATCATCTTTGTTTACATTAAAAAGAAACAATGAAAACAAAAAAGAAAATTCTGCTAAAAGACGTTTAAATTATTAATGAAAAGAGGAAAAGACACTGGATTTGTAAATAAATTTTAAACGAAATTTCTCTTTAGTATTACTTCAATAGTTTAAGCTTAAGTAAAAAGCTTCTTAAATTGACTTGAAACCAATTACTATTTAGTAAACTAGATAACTGTGTAAAAAGTTTATGCAATCAAACAAAAATATAGTAAAATAAGATGTGCAGTGAGCTAAAAAAAAATGTTCCACCTTTGATAACTTTAGACCTAATGATCGGATCTTCACGTTTTAGGAATCAAACTTAATGGTTCAAGGGATTGACCTCTAATAGGCTAATTAATTAAGCAGACAATATTTTAAGATGCGAAATCTGAATAATATTACCTTTTTTGACGTACAGTAAAACCTCTTTTTGTGCGGTCCTTTTTTATGCGATTTTGTTTTTGTGCGATTGGTTTTGTTCGATTTTATTTTTGTGCAATATGTTTTTGTGCGATTTTTTTATGCGGTATATGAATCTTAGCGGCGTTGGCACCAGTTTATGTTTACTATCAATGTACATACATATACATGTTGTGGACGAACTCTGATTACGTGGCCTCCTTGACAACGATGTATCTGAACTTCGCGATGCTCTGTTAGTTTATTTTAAACAATCTCTTGACAAGGCAGAGTCAGTTACGTACATATTGTCGCTCGACGCGAGAACAGTATACGCTTCGTATTCAGAGTTTTATACAAGATTCACGTGATTAAGGATTCATTTTATAGTGAGATTAAAGATAAATAAATTAGTTAATTTTGTTTCTATTTATATGTAGTTTTAATGATTTTTATTTTATTTTTAGACATAAGTACTCCCTTAAAATGAATAATTATAGCCAAAAGAAAGTAAAAAGGCAGACAATTCCATTATTTAATGTATAATTTGAAAACTTCTCCAGGTATATGTACAATGAAGAATTAAATATTTTTACAATTTCTTTAGGTCTAATTTAATGATTTCATTCAATTGAAAGCATTCTCTCATCTTTTTCATAAATCATTGATGTATTTTCTAAGTCCGACTTTTTTTATGCGGTCCCTATCAACCACATAAAAAAAGTTTTAGGTAGTATATCGTACAAACTTGTTTATTAAATGTAAGAATTCATAAAATTTTCGAATTTTTTTTTGTGCGATTTCTTTTATGCGGTCCCTATACACCGCACAAAAAAAAGGTTTTACTGTATTAGAATTTCTGACATTGCAAAAGTATAGGAGATATCCGCAATTTAAGATATATGGTCGCCATATTTTGATCAGGCGAGCGTTTCGAAGTTTGATCACCATAATGCTTATTTTTTCCGTATTTTGCCATATCTCGAAAACTTTTTTAAGCGATTTGAAAAATTTTGATCACAATTATAAAATTTATTTATTTAAAGATAATTCCATGGAAAAATTAATTTTAGTAATTATTTTTTTCTTTTGTAATTTAATATAATAATGTCATAATTTTTTTTTTATTGTAAGGTATAAAATTTCTAAATCATTTCAAAGGCTGTAATTATACAATTCGATTTCTCAAGAACTATTTAACCAATTTCACTAACATTTTGAATTTTGCCAAGTTAAATTGCATGCTTTAAAATGATGTAAAAATATTGTATGTCTTACATTTTAAACATTTTTCGACTCTTATTAAATAAAATAATAATAAATATTTACTTAAATATATTTTTTGCATGGAAATATTTTTGGATGAACAAAATTTTATAATTGGGTTTCAAACGTTTTCCATTCGCTTAAAAAGTTCTCGAGATATGGCGAAATACACAAAGAGTAAAATTTACATTATTGAGTCCTATCTTTGGATCGCTCTTCTCATTTAACTATGGGGACCATATTCCCCAGATGGCGGCTACCCCTATATTTTGGGGGTCAAAAATCGGAATCCATCGGAAAAGAGGTATGTTTATTCAGAGAAAATATGTTTTTCTGCTTGATTTAATAACTTAATATATCGTCTGCACTAATTGATTAAGCATATTTGAGGTCACCACCTCGACCGTTAAGTTAGAGTAATAGAATGTCAGGATCCGGTCACTAGATCAGAAGTTATTCAGGGTGGTACGTTTTTTTTCGTACTCTACCTCCAACTAAATATTTTCATCTAATGACCTAATTTAAAGTTTGAAATGTACGACATAATGCTAAAATTACACTGACACTAATGAGTATTTTTCTGTAAATTATTAAAACTTTTACTTAAGGTTATAGTTCTGATTTTATTTAACCTTTCTTAGGGCTATTTTATTCTTTTAATGATAGTTTAAAATATTTTGTGATGAAGATTTATATGTGAAAGAAATTTATTTTTGTGAGTGAGATGGATTTATAAAAAGAAATTAATTTTTATAATTGAGATTGATTTTTAGAAAGAATATATATTTTTTTTTTTGAAAATGTATATTTTGATTGAAATGTATAATTAAAAATATATAATTCGATTTATAAAAAGAAATTTATTCATGTTGTTGAGATTAATGTATAAATTTTTTTTTTGTGCTTGAGATTAAATTATAACAAAAAATTTATTTCCGCGATCGAGATTGATTCATAAAAAAAAATCATCTTTGTGATTGAAATTGATTTATAAAAATAAATTCATTTATCTCAATACCTAGAATTAATTTGATTTTTCAACATTATTGTTTTGGTACATTGCGAAAAATCCCAGTTCAATTCAAGTACAGGCACTGGGTACCAGTATTTTTTACTGTATGATTCATTTCTACAGAAAGATGTTACAGAACAAAACATCTGATTTACGAAAATTTTTATAGTAATAATTACCATTAAATCATTGAATAACTCTAATTAAATAAATATTACTATAAATTATATTTCACATTAAAATAGATTTTATGGATGATGTATCCTATGTGATGGTGCTTTATAGCGTATTTTGATCCGGAATTTCTTATAATGAGGGAAGGTGGGCTGAAATTTCAAAAGTTTTGCTTTGTTAAGAATCGGATCTAAGCTTGAAATACTGTGCATATGTTTAACAGAAATTATAAATTCCGTTTTCATAACTGCAAATAACGTGCACAAAATGTGATTATATGAAAAAAAGTGCAGAAATACTTCACATCGATATTTGAAAACTCATGAATTTGCACAGAGAGAAAACACGTTTTGTCTTAACTACCAGATTATAGAAGTGATAGCCCGAGGGATAGAACACCCGCCTCCCAAGTAGGAGACCCGGATTCGATTCCCAGCAATGGCACGTCGATACGAATTCCGCACCAGGTTACACCGACCACATACGTCAAACACCCTCAATAGTGACGGATCCAGGGTTAGAGCCCCTTGCCTTTAGGTTAACCGTAGGAGGTTTTCGTAGTTTTCCTCTCTATGCAACGTAAATGCGAGTTAGTTCCATCAAAAGGAATTCCACCATGACAAATTTCTCCTAATACCTGATCTAGCAATTCCCTTGTCTCCTGGATCCGGCTCAAAATTACAAGGTTACAGGGTTGAACATTGGTAGTCGTAAACTCAGAATTGGGTCAGCTGTTCAGCGAAAGTTAACTAAAACTACCAGAATATGGTAAAGTTTGCCGTGTTTCCGACTATATGGCTAATTGCCGAAGTGGTTTTAGAATAGCTTTTGGCAAATTTAACAAAAAAATAAGGATTAATTACTATGCTGTTCAGTGGCAAATGTGGTAAAGTTTGGTAATTGTCTCATAATAACCAAGATCATGCCATAAAGGCTATTCATTAGATTAAATTTACTTTCAAGTTTTGTACTTTTACTACATATGTGGTAATAAAAATTTTAATTTTAAAACCCGATTTGCCGTTAAACCTGATTTGCCATATGATCGGAAAAATTTCCTACTGAATAGTTGAAATACAGTAAATTTTGGCTTTATTATCTGAATGAAGTTTTATTTTCCCCGAAATGTTAATACCATACAAGTGAGATTATTTTATCAGGAATTTTTTCTCCGTGTAGCTATAAAAGGTTAATTGCGTTTATCTTTCATCTTCAAACAGACGCGACAATAATATTTTCTAACATCAAAACTTGTTAAAATTTGATCAGGCATCTTTATTAGAGTGAACATATCAAACTCTGCCTCTTTGAGGAAATAAATTATTTTTTCTGAAGCCTGTGATAAGCACTCAAATGGGTATTTATTTTTCTAGCAGCATTCATTCATATACAGGGAGTCCCAGAATTATTAGGGCAAACTTTAAGGCAGGTAGGAGACATCAGAAAGATTTAGAATTGCAATCATTTGTAATATTTATTGGTCATTACATGTTCCGTTGCTCTTGTATATGTGCTGTTTCTCTTGTAGATTATATCAAGTAGATGATTGCTCTGGTAGATTATATATCACAAAATATGTTCAAAATAAATATTATTAATAGCGATGCATGCGCTACACTAAAGCGCCTTGGATTGGCAGACAAATACAGCTGGATTTTGCTGTATATCCGTAGCAGCACAGACAATTCTTGTAACCAGATCCATTTCAGAATCCATAGGTCTTTTACGGAACTCACCCACAAAGAAGAAATTCTTGTTGTTTAAATCAGGAGAGCATGGTCGCAAGGGAACCGGTCCACTACTCCCAATACATCTTTTGAACAACACCAAGTAACGGCGAAGGAAGACTTTTTCAACCACCAATCGCTCTTCATATCAGAATTTTTGTGACATCCACTACCTCTCCTTAAAGTTTATCTCAAAATCCTAAGACATCCAGTACATTAAAATAAATTTCCCCATGATCTTATAAACAGGAAACTGCTGACAAAGGAGAAGCATCATCCAGAAATTGACCCGTTTTCGTGACTTTTAGAGGGTTAGTAATATCTTTAAATCTACAGATATCAGACTGGATAATGTCCAGATTAGCAACCAAATGGAACATCGTTTTCATATTAATAGTGTTTCACACTGAGCAACCTTATTATAGATATTTAGAACTATTGTATCAAATGAAACAGAAAAATTTTAAACATATGAAAGTATAAATTACGATCTAAATTGATTGGATATCTATCAAATTGCTAGTGAGAAAGACAAGATGAAATAGCATCAAAACCATTCTGATTATTTTTATTTTTTAACCATCGTTGAACAGCCCAACCAATTTTAGGTTTACGACGACTAATGTTAAATTCCATAGCCTTGTAATTTGGAACCTAATCTAGACAAGGCAATTCCTGGATCAAGTATTGGGAGAAATTTGCCTTCGTTGAAAACTTTTTGATGAAACATACCCGCATTTGCGTTACATAGAGAGGAAAGCCATGAAAACCTCTCACGGTTAGCCTGACAGCAAGGGTACTCTAACCCGTGATCCGTCTACCACTGAGGATATTTTTAAGTCAGCACTGTGGTCTTTGCAAGCCGGAGGCGGAACTCGTATCCACCAGCCATCACTGGGACTCAGATCCAGAATAGGTTGGAAGGTTAACGCTCTAACCCCTAAGTCACCACGGCTCCATTTTGATTATTTGATGAAACTTGGAAGTGTTTTTTTTTAAAAATAAATCGTTCAATTTGTGTATTCCCTGGTATCAAAGGAGTGTTGCTGTTCTCATATCCGCTGCTGAATCGCAGTAATGGCACTCTGTTTGCATTAAATTACAGTTTGCTTATTAAAAATAACCATACCAAGTATTGTTTTCCATAATTATCGAGTTAAATTACTTTTCCTTTGTAAAAACAATTTTAGTATGATGTTGTTGTTGTCACTCAAAAAGACCACTGAGAACATCGAAAATCTTCTCCGCCCCAACCAACAGCTGCCTTCAGGAGGAGCCTAAACGATGACATAAGGCAATGTATCAAAATGTATAAGTGTGCTTACCAACCTCATTTATTAAACTACGTATGTTCACTAATTGATTGAGAGGCAATTTTCAAATGATCTTTTCTTATAAATAATCATTTTATGTCACAAGTTTTATAAATTTATGAAAGTGATAACACTATAAAAAATTTCAGATCAAATTCCGCTGAAAAGTACTAGCACTCAGAGCACAAATACTTTTTACAATAAAATTTATTTTACCGGAACATGTACCGTAAATCTTACAGTACTAATTACCGGAAAATCACTAATTACCTTTAATTAAATAGATATTGTTTTTGTTGTTGTTGTTGTTGCTGTTGCTAATCTCTGAATCGTTTAGCAGCGCTAGACGACTTCCTTGAATCCGAACACCTCCAAAAAGACCATAAAATGACTGGAGTCTCGCAAAACCTCATCTTTACTCAACCCCAAACAAGTCAGAATATGCGCAGGGGAGGCCATGTTTGTCGAGCACTAGTGGCATTCAGGATAAGTTTTTTTGCCTCGGTTGAAAGTAAGGGATCTAGTGTGGCCACTCAAAAAGCGTGGAAAGGCAGCTTGATGGGCTCTCGGTCTAAGATTGAAAGATTCTCCCGGTTTTTTTTGCAAAATACCTAGAGTGGTTGGAAGGAGTTCTTATGGTCTTGTTTGACTTCATTTTTGCCAGGGAAGAAATTTCACTAAAAGTAAGCTTCCCACAATGGTCAGTGTCTTCTTCAGCAGCGGATTCGGCCAGGAAATCAGCCCTCTCATTCCCATCAACCCCAATATGTGAGGGAATCCACTGGAAGTGTATAGAATGGTTGGATGAAAGCCTGTCAATTAGGTCTAAAATATCAAGGCTGGTCTGATCTCCGATAATATCCCAATTAGAGATATACTGGATTGAGGCACGACTATCAGTCAATATGCAAATGTCTCGAAAATGATCTGCCTGAGCAGCAAATTGCAAGCCCTTTCTGATAGCAATAAGCTGAGACCTAAAAACTGAACTACTGTTGGGATTTTTGATCTTGTATAAATAGATATTACGGAAAAATTAATTGATTTTATGGAGGAGGCATCCAAAGTGCCGGTAATTTTTTTATATCGTGATTTGATTCGGAATTTTGTACAGTGTATAATTTAATAATTAAATATATGCTAGTGAATTTTGGCATTGCTTATTACTTTAAAGGAAATACAAAAATAAATGCATTAAGATACATTTTATGATTGGTTTTTTCCATCGATACACATCATGTTCTAACTTCCATGATAAATCAGAGGCAAATATGTGCAATTACTGATTTAGTTACAATAAAGTTTTTGGCGAGTGTCTCTTGGCAAGTTTTAACTTAGTTCTCTTACTCTTCTGGGTGAAATTAAATTAATTATAAAAACTCAAGTATTACTTGTCTAATTTACTTATTTTTGAATTTTAAACGTTTTTCTAATCTTAGTAGGTAATTGAGCATTTTAAAATACGTCTCATCAATATTTTTTGCAAAATGTATTTAGGATCTTATGTTCTAATATTCTATATCTATCTGAAATACCCATAAAATACATTTATACATTCATCTTACTTGAACAAAATTAAAATAACTTTCAGGGTAAAATTAAATTAATTATTAAAAGTCTAATTTACTTATTTTAGAAAGTTTTTTTCACACCAATTAAATTTTGTAAGTTTTTTTTTATGTGTAACTGAACACTTTAATACATTTTTCTTCAATATTTTCTCTTCAATAATTAATGTTCTAACATTCAGCTTTCGAAAAATTAAATTATTGCTCAAATTGTTTTCGATTATGTTATTAAGAAGATATGTTATTTTGCATTACCGACATCAAATAGCGTGAATAATTCATTTTTGCTCCCTGAGAGTTTTAATGATGCTGAAAAGTTTAATTAAAACTGGCGTCATGGTGTTGTCAGTAAAAAGTGAAGCAAGCTATGACGAAAATAAACCCCGGGAGGCGTTGGTTTGTTGTCACTCTCGTCAGTATAATTATAAAGAATTCAACTCCTGCCAAATGTTTGAAAGCTCCTGGAACAACATACATGATATTTTTAACCTCTTAGGTACGAAATATTTCAACTCTTGTCATATTTCTCACTATATTATTGAAAAAGTTAAAAAAGTTACCGTCGTCACCATCTCCGCTATATTTAAAAATTTCCGCTGTGCGTGTTCGTCAAAGGCAAAATAATTGAATGAAGAAAAATTAAAATTCTGCAGTCTTTGAGAGAAATATTGAAGGAAAAATCTGATATGAAAATGTTATTGATTCAAAAAGCTTTATTTGATTTATTTTAGGTCAAAATTATTATTTTGTAGGAAATGTAATTCAAATAAACACGGTCATTATTTTTTGAATTTCTATAAAAAATGTAATAGTAATTTTTTTCTAAATCGCATTGCTCGATTAAGTGGAGCACTGTAAAAAAAGAAAGAAAAAAGAGATTATTGAGCAAATGTGATAAAATAGCTTCGATTAAAGAAAAAGTTGATATTAAAAATTCTATGTATTCAAATTCCTCCCCATCAGTTTTGAGACATTTCGCTCAAAAATGAGTAGATGCTGTCTCAATTTTGAAAACATATGAAGTGTTCAAAATCAACTATTAGTATTTGTTTCTGAGCTATTTTGACGCATTTTTGCTCACTAATGAAAAACAAATATTAAAAATAAATTTCTTTAATTTTGCAGCTACATATTCTTATGTCCTTTTTATGTCTTGGAACGTCCTCCTTCTTTTAAGCTTTGAATTTGTTTTGAGAATATTAAAATTTGTATTTCAAATTTTTTGAAGGTATTCCAGCTAATTTTCCCTAATGAGGTGCCATACATTTGCTATAAGAAAGTTTGAGTTTGAAATAAAATATCTAAAATAAATAGAAAAAAATAGTGATGCCAGTTATTCAGTAATACCTTGACAGTACTTTACTAAGAAACATACTTAGTTTTATAAAATAAATTATAAAACGGCTTTTTTCCGATAAATGTGGCGTCATCTATAGGTAACATTATCTGTCGGTAGTTAGGCAGTAAAATTAAAATTCTCAAAGAAAATTTTCTTTCAATGAAAAATTTAGAGAAATATAAAATTTTGGTCGTGCATGGATTTAAACGTATGTAGAAAATAAACTTCATTTTAACTCGCATTTGTATCCGTGAAAATGTGATATTTCACTCGAAATTTCGATCCCTTTTTGACTGTCTAGTTTGGTCAAATTTCTGTAGCAGCTATGTGCTTAATGATAGTCTTATTGCTTCCTGACCATTACAAAAATTGATATTGCTACTGCAAGAATTGATATTGCTAAATTGCTGCTTGCAAAATTTCAAATGATGTTTGATTATCATTCGAAATTTTGATCACTCTCCAACATTTAAAACTAACCGACAAGAAACTAAAATAAAACATAACACAGCATAACATTGCATAGCATAACATAACATAACATATGAAATGAAACGAAATGAAGATAAAAAAAAATTTAAATTTACTTGTTTTAAGTAATATGAAAAGAAAAAAATATTTTTTAAGGCTTAAATTTTACTTTATTTTATAACTGTCATTGAACTGCTGACCCAATTTTAGATTTACGACTACTAATGTCCAACTTCGTAGCCTTGTAACCCAATCCAGAAAACAAGGGGACTCCTGGATCAAGAATTATGGGAAAATTGGCTTTCGTGGAGGACTTTTTGATGGAACTAATCCGCATTTGAGTTACACGGAAAAGAAATCCTCAAAAACATCCGTGGTTAGTCTGATGGCAAGAGGAATCTAACCCATGACCCGCCTATCACTGGGGATATTTCGAGTCAGCACTGTGGTCGGTGCAAGACAGGTGTGGAATTCGTATCGACCAGCTATCGCTGGGATTCGAACCCGGTTCACCTAATTGAATGGCGAACGCTCTATCTCCTGTATCACGACGGCTCTCAGGCATAAATTAAAAAAATAAAATAACGTAATAAGCTTCTATCACCACCAAAAATTCAACCATTGTTTTTTGAAAGTGATGCGCAGAATGCGAGCTACAATGTCTGGAATGGAAACGATGAAAATGATGTATGCTCCACTTAAAAAATGCAATTTTTAAAGAACGAAAATTTTTCAGTCATAATGTAAACAAAATTTATTATGATGTTTCGAAATAATAACTAAAAATAACAAAGTTAAGTATAATAAAGGTAAGAAAAATATATAGTTAAATAATAATCGTTCAATAATGCATTGCATATAAAAGTGATTTAAAACCTTAATAATGTATTGTCTTTATATTAGCGAAGAAACAATTTAAACTTTAAGTATTGGAAAAAAAAAGAAAAAAATACTTTTTGCAGTAGAAAAATTAATTGATAAGTTTACATCACGACAATGTTTATAAATGAATGAAAATCATCATTTGCAAACTAATTGAATCACCCCCTAAAATTAATTTGGTCCTTTCCTTCCAGCTAAATTATTTAAAAAGTTTTATGCGTTCTTTATATAAAATTAAAATGTATGGGCTTCTTACTTTTAAAAGCATTTAATTTCTTAAGTACAGAGAAAAATTTTATTTTTATTTCCCAAGTTTATAACGTTTATTTTTAAAATAAAGTGAGAGTCATTTTAATTGTTTTTTGGGTTCGAAAGAAGCTGAGTCTAATCATATTTGCGTGGGTATTTAAATCAAGCGTGGGTATTTAATTAAGAGAGAGGAAGAGAATAAAAACAAAATAAAACAGGAACATCACTATTTACAGTAAGTGTATGAATAAATTTATACTGACTATATTAAATATTGTGTTTATGTAATTAGTCAAAGAAATATGTAACTTTTTCTGTTGATTCTGTAATTTGTTTTCATTTTTACTCACAAAAAACCGTACTAATTTAAATTACTTGTTATATAGGGAACAGTTTAAGACTATTTTAAAATTTATAACTAGTGAGGATTTTTTCACCTTATTATGTTCTTAAAGTTAATTAAATTATTCTGCTTTAGTCATTATACATGATTTTTTTTTTAAACATATCCATTGATACAGTCTATTTCAAATTAATAATTTTTCACATTTCATTTATCATTATTTGTTATAGTTTATTATTTAATTCAAATATTTAGTTTACTTTTACTATTTACATGAAATATTAATAATTTATTTTTAATATTCTGCAATATATTATTATTTTAAAATTTGTGTAAAGAGGGCAAAATGAAAAAACTATTAGACAATTTATTTTTCTATATTTTTTCTTCTTTCGCTGTAGTTAAACATTTTTAAACAATAAAAATATTAAATTTGTTTCTGAATAAAAATTATTTGAGAATAGTGAAGCAAAACAAAATTAAAATCAATACGATTCTTGTAAAACATTTCAGAAAAATTATCGCTTATTCCTTTTTTATTCGGTTTTTATATCAATATAAATAGTTTGATAGTGTTTAAATAGCTCTACAGGGTTTTTCGCAAATAAGGCAACAACTTTACAATTGAAATCTTTGAAAAAAAAAGTAACTTAGACACACATACTTTATAATTGTTCAAATCAGTCAATATAAAACTGTACTGATTATTTACACATGGAAATTTTTTTGGTCTGTGCCAATAAAAAGCTTGAAATTTTCTTACTTATTCGTTTCTGTCAATGTTAAATAAACCTTTTATCTACTTGTTTTTGTGTTTATCTATGCGAGAAAATTAACTATTGTAGACATGTTTACTTTTTTTACGGATTCAGGGAAAGAAATATCTTTACAAACATATTTCTTTAAAAAATTTAGAGTAAAAGAACATTTATTTACACGTGGATAGACAAGTTATTTTTAACGAACAATAAAGAAAAAATTATTTTTACGAGATGAGAGAAAGTGAATTCTGTAAAAAAATACATAAGCTAAAAATAGCACGAAGCTATGTTGATTTAAGCATTTTTAAATTCAAATTTTTTTTCTTTATTTGTGTGTATTTTGTTTGATATAATAAAGTTATTATGACTACTCTAAAGTTTGAGAGTTTTTGAAAGACTTAAAAACTACAGTGACCTCTCACTTATTCTCCACCTTTTTAATGCGATTTCTTAATTTATATTACGAATTTCACGAGTCCCTGATAATTATATCAGAAATTAATAGGGAAATCTCGTACTTTTAAGTTAGCTTACGTAAGATTGAAACAACTGCGCATGATCGCATTTATTTTAAATGTTATGTATTTAAATGCCGTGATTTACGATACAAAGATGCCGTGATTTACGATGAATTCATCTAAATCTATAATCTACCAAATTTTTCTGCTCATAGAACTAAAGTTTTACGTAGAGTAAAGCATTTTATATCGTCTGCCACAGTTTTAAAGAGATAGTTTAAAGGCCTGTTTAGACGATCCAATTTCTTGGACAGAGATTGATTGATATTGATGGAAACTTTTTTTGCTTCGATCTTGGATCGAGTAAACAATCATCCAAGTCCTTGGTCCAACTTCTTGGACGATAGTAGAGCATGTTCTATTTTCCATCCAAGTTTTTTCTCCCTTAACCAATCAGCGTCTTAGATTTTGTGACGTCAACAAGCAAGCAGCAAATTATGTCATTTTGTCGTCTGTTTTCATATATTTTAGTCCAAATAAATTGATCTGTTGTGGTTTATTTGTGTTATTATGATTTTATTTGAATTTATTTAGGAATTTTAAACTCATGTAAGCATTATTTTATAATATTGAATATGAACAATGCGCATGCGCAAGTTTTTCTTTCAACGAATCAGTGACATTCTTGGATATTGTCAACGAATCATCCAATTTCTTGGACAGAGAAATCCCTCCAATTTCTCGGATTCAAGAACTTGGACCGTGTAAACAGGCCTTAAGCCCATTGTATATGTTTGTTTTGAATTTGTGGTCGAAGTTAAACTGATATTAGCGGTTTTAACTTACAAATTTTTACAAAATCTCTTATTTTCACTTACGTAGATTAGATATTTTTTCCACCAGAACTAACGCATGCGCACTTCTAGCAACTGCGCAATTACTTGAGATCTTACATACGGAAGTTAATGTAAATTTGCGAAAATTATCATTTTTTTATGTGTCGCTCTGAAAACAAACATTTCAATTATGTGCCGAAATTTTTCTTAGAATAGCAAAACTTTTATTTTATTTCTTTAAATAGAAAAGAAATGAGAAATTTTTTGAAGGAAATAAGTAGCAGTTGGAGATAAAAATAAAAATATGTTGATGAATTCAGTACAATATAGTTCACTTTTCTTCCTCTTTCAATTGCAACTCTTTCACCTCTGTTGTTTCTAAGAATACACTCTTTCTGCAATTTTAAATAGGGCATTTTAATTGTACCACCATCCACATTGGCAAGTCTGTAAAAACCACGCTGTTTCGAAAATAAAAAAGAGGCTTCCGTTTGAGTACTTAAGCAATCGATCAGCATGGATGAGCTCTGAAATTTGCTTACCATTTTTTCATGCTTTCTTGAAAGAAAAAATGAAATAGAAAAAAAAGTCCTCCGATTCTTTTATCAATCCGCTCATCCACGAGATCTGCCATATTTTGCTTAAAGTACTGTAGTTTCCAAGTTACAGCCATTTGATTCAAATAAAATTCGTTTACCTGATTATTCAGAGTTAAACGCGTGTATGTATAAATTGGAATTATTTATTATCCCGAGAAAACTCGGGAGTGACAGAATTTGTCTGTATGCTTTGTTTTATCACGTTTCTACTCAGCCGAAAGAAAAAAAAAATCTGCTGTGAATGGAAGTTTGCCAAGCTTTGTTTGGGAATTTCGCTGTTGGATTGTAAAACTGCAAACGTGTTATGGGCGATTGGTTACTGATTTACATAGAAAAAAAAAATGACGTATCACTTTGTGTCGTCCCTTGCTTTAAATATACTAATATTTACCTTTTTTCATTTGCCCTAGATCATTTGCCCTAGATCACTCGGTATAATGAACTGATAGCAAATTAATTTTCTTATACATAAAAAAAATTAAAATTTCAACTTCAAACTTGTGAATTATGATTTCTTTAATTCCGTGCGTTTAATAATAAAATAAAAAATACGTTAATGTTTTGCATTTTCTTTTCAAAAAATAGGAAAGGGAAGCAGTTAAAAGTGCCTGATATGAACATTTTGATTGCCGAATTAGAAGCAGACATATCAGCTGCATCCGATGTAAAAATTTCAATTCTTGATCCAATGAATATGGTATGCGCTGCATGGAGAAATTGCTTCAAAAAACTGGATTTTTATTTTCCGAGGAAAATGAATAGAGTGATAAATCAAGGAGATTATAATTTCAATCTTCGTGATGACGAAAGGAGCAAACAAACGGCTTATGAAATAGCTGATAAAAATGTCTTTCCGAATAATACAAAAGCGTTAGAAGATTTAGCCATTATTCGTGACTATTTGCAATTTGATTCAGACATTAAAACTCCTTTTTCTTATTTGTATGAATTAAAACAAATTTTTTACAAATTCACCGGTGAAAACAAAACAAACATCTATTATAGATTAATCTGTAAGAAAACTAAGTGTTATTTACAGTTTGTTACAATACATGTTAGAATTTGTTTTCTTGGTATAGTTTTAGTAATATCATTATAAATATTAACATTTAGTCTTCAGAAATATTTATATTTATGCTCTCGTTGCGTTTTAAAATTTTGAATAGGCATTTTATTTATACGTTTTTTTTTTTGTTGACCCTTTAAACCGGCGCATAAATGAGAGTTCACTGTATTTTGTTTTGTATTATGCTCAAATCGATAATATTTTATTCTTCACAAAAGATTTACTTGTTCAAAAAAAATAATAATTGGTATAAGCCTTTTTAAAAGCCATGCAGGTACTTTGCGCAAAATATAAGACGGTACTACTCAATAACTTTTAATCTAATGATCGAAATTTTACGTATTCAGATGAAATTTGAACGGTTCAACATTAAATATGCCAATTAATATGTTGTAAAGATAATTTTTAGTTATGAATTGGAAAATGTCTAAATAAATATTCCTTTTTTAGAAGATTTCCGTTCTGGTTGTCACAATCAGGAAAATATGATCACAATATTTGAATCAGAAGAACGGTCAAAACTTGAATCTCATAAAATCAATTTTTTTTTTCTTATTTCACCGTTTCTTCAAAATTATTTAAATGAATCAAACACTTTTTGAAACCAATTATGAATTTAAAGTCATTCGTTTTCAAAGGTATTTCGATGTAAAAAGTAGTTTGTTTTATAATAATTCATTATTTTTTTTAGTTATTATTTTATAATTATTTTGTCTTGTTAATTATGTAGTTTTCATATGGAATTGTCTAATTTTATTTTTAAAAAAAACTGATTTGAATGAAGCAAAAATAAACGGACGCAAAAATGGACGTACTATAGTTTTGATACTAATAAACAAAAACCCTCCTCTATATCTTAACATCACATGATAGTTGAGAAGTGAAGAGACAAACACGGGAAAAGTGGTTAGAACAATAAGGACAGAAAAACAAGTTTGAACAAGATATTTAAGAAAGGGAGAAAAGAAAACAGATGTGGAAGAGTGTGGCGAGAATCCCAGAAGGCGAAAGATTAAATTAAAATAGATTTGCAAATATTATAAAGCGGTAGATAAACTATTACAGTTTTCAAAAATATAAATGATTTCCCGAAATCAACTTCGGTTGATGAAGAACAGTGTTGAATGGTTTTAGGAAAAGAAAATTCAAGCTTTTGTGATTAAAATCTCAACTATGTAAGGCTATGGAAGATTGGTTTGTGTTCTGATTTAGGAACTTTCTTTTGTATTCTTTAAGTCGGAATTTAAGAGCACGTTTAAATTGTCCGATATACACAGAGTGGAGCTGCGGTGACTCTGCTCTGTAAGAAAGTACTTTAAATTCAAATTTATTCAAAATCTTATCAAATCTGGGACTAATAGTTTTTGGACAATTTTCAAAAAAATATTACTTTTATACCTCCTAGATTGAGAATGGATTTATGAATCGGTGATATGTCATTTAAAGCTCAAATAATATTTTTCAAAAATGGTCAGAGAGAAAAAAGTTACAGCAAGCATAACTTGATATTTTATCTGGGGTAAAAGGAAATTCAAATGCTATCTCACGTGTTAGTTGAAATGATTCATCACGTCATTTTTTAACATCAATTTTTCATCATTTAATAGGGAATCAATTGCAAACAAAAAGAAAATAAAAGCTTAGGATGTTTGTGTCTCGATCACCCTTGAAATGCAAGATAAAGAAATTCTTCTAGAAAAAAAAGTATGAGAAAAATAAAGATATTTAAAAGGCCATTCGGCAATATAAGACAGCAGAATAAACTTTTTTAGCCATGTATGAACTCTGTTGCAAAAATAAAGAAGTGTTGAAAAAAAAAAAAAACATATTGGGGTTATTTCTTACATTAATATTAAGAAAAAGTGAAAGACTGTAAAAGTTCATTAAATGTGCATTTCTGCTTCAATTACTAGTTCGTAAAAATCAAAATATACATTTTTATGCATCGTTTTCATAATTAGAGTTTGTTAATATACAAAATAAATTATTAAAATAAGTTCTTGACTTAAATATATTATGAAAATTATTTTTTCGTTGTTAATAGTGAAAATGCAACTACTGATCAAAAGTATCAAAATATTTTTCACTGAATTTTCAACTTCCCTTAATTGTATTATTAGATCGATGGGTACCAGCTTGTCTGGTAAGTAAAGGCGGCCTGTTCGCAGTGCTGACCAAATTTCTACAGTCATGTCGTTGATCACGAAATTATGATGTCTAATCCTCCATGACTCCCCCATGTCTGGCCGCCTACGAACTTTTGCGCTAATGCTTTATTTATAATTGCATCAATTACAATAAAACCAGGGTAAACATAGTTGAAATAAAGAGCAATTAATATTTTTTGAATGATAAACATATCCATCTTACACACATTTTCGATACAAGTTCAAGCTAGATTCTTGAAATTCGGACAACTGTCGCGTTAAAATTTGTAAAAAAATCCCTTATTAAATATATAAAATACGAGTATGAATTATGTATAAATTATAAAAGTAATTAATTTTAGAAAAAAATTATATATTTTATATATATACATTTTTTCAGTAGATATAAAATTTTGTTATACTGTTTCACACATTCAATTGAAAATAAAATAAAATTTGTGTTAATAGTTTGAAGGGTCAACTTCTGAATGTGTTTTCTATTTCTAAATATATTTTGAAATATTTCATCCATTAAATAATGTAGAATAGTTAATGTACGGTAGTAAATTTTTTGTTCACCTTAATAGGAGCCGTGATGACTCAATGGTTAAGACACAGAACTGTCATAAAGAGAAACTAGGGTTCGATTCCCAGTATCGGTTTAAAATGCGTCCTGCTGCAGATCGGTAGGTGCCAGTTGGTCTTTGAAGTAAAGGTGGTAAGTGCGCAATGCTAACCACATTACCACAATCATGCCTTTGCCAGTGAAATTGTGGAGCCTTAAAATCCATGACTACCCTTGCTCACAACGGGATGTAGTGTGATTGCTTCACTTTGGTACAAACAATAATATATTGTTTCATTAAACATATTTAAAATGCTCAATGAATTATGTTTCAAGATGATCAACCATGAGAAGACTAATTTTACCAATAGTTGGTATTTAAAAAGTACTTAAAACCCTATTTTACTCTTCCTTAATTTTGATTTTTCTAAAGAATTCACCATGTGCTTTATTTGAAATTATAAATATAAATTATATATTAAATTTGAAATTATAACGTGAACGTAATGTTTTATATACAAAACCAAATCCAAGCATTTTTATGAAACGGATGCTTCCTTAATGAAACGTGTCGTTCAAATATTATCTGTATTTGTCTCTAGTATTAAAACCAAAAAATTAAGTATATTAAAATGAGTATACATGACAGAAACTTGGCTCTACGCGTGAAAAATATAGCTAATTTTGTTGATATTGTAATATTAATCTCTGCATTGAAATGTTGTTTTGATTCTGAAAGTATCAAAACAACATTTCAACAACATGCAGCGATTCATCAATATATCAGTGATATATCATGTCTCCATTCTAAATTTATTAGAGCATCAAAACAAAAAGAAGTTGCATTTTATGAGAGCCAACAAATTCTCTAAGTTAAGATTTCAGAGAGTCACGCAATATGAACATTAACGTTCCTCATAAAGTCATTGGAAACATGCAAATTGTTCTCAAGTATGTTTTGAAGTGCGAATTTTTCAAAAAGACTTATTAGATCAAAGAGAATGGCTAAATTCAACTTCTGCGATCTTTCGAAATCAATCATTTCCGCTTCTGCTAGATTGATAATTATGATACATAATGCACACGCGATGATATTTTAATTCTTCTTAAAAGTAAATCAATAATTTCAATCTCGGATTTTGTGGATAATAAATATTCTAAAATATGCAATAATACTGTAATATTATGCCATAATTTCAATTAAATTCTCTAATTGTGATTTTTAATAGTAGAGAATATAAAGATAGTGAAATTACTATTTAAATTAATTCCCTAATTGCTATAATGTTTTATTCAATTAGAGAATAAATTCGAATTAATGTTACGTAATGATTTTATTTCTATCATAGATTTTCTTTAAAAGTAATTGCCGGCATTAAAATACTATGATGTGCTTTAAAACTTTATGTTGCTCAATATAAACTATTCAAGGAGATCCGATCCTTTCTTTAAATTAATTTAGCACAAATTCATGCAAATTATCATAAATATATGCATTTAACTCTTTAAATCATTGCCATCTTATTATTATGTATCCCTTATAAAGCCATTGCCGGATGAAGGTCTCTTTCCAAAACTTCTCTAATAGTTTCGCTTTGCTGATTTTGTCATCAAATTCACTCTTATTGCTTTTTATTTTACTACGCCCACATCGTTTGTGGTCTCTTTCTTGGTCGTTTGATGTTATGAAGATATTCATCAAAGATGTTTTATGTCCAGTGATTGTCATTTCTTCGAACTATATGGTCAGCCAATTACTCTTACAATTGCTGAATTCTCTCGCAGAATGTTTTGTCGCATAATGAGCCTCTTCATTTGCCTTTCAGTTCACTCCCTTTTGCTTCTAATTTATTAAGACCCACAGTTTTTGTGCCAACTTTCTTAATGCATCTAGCCGCTGTTAGTGTCCAGTCACTTATCATCAAATTTTTTTTATTTTTATAAATTGTATGATATTTTTATTTAAAGCATATAAATATACAATTAGAAAATTGAAATTATGTTTAATAAAGATGTCAAAAAATAACAATTATCATTCATATTTGGAAAAAAATCTAGCATTAAAGTTCAATAAATTTAAAAGTCTTTAATCAAGTTTTATATAAAAAAAAATTCTTTTTATTTTTTGGCAACAAAAATTTTTGGCATGATAGTTTAATAAATTTAAAATTCTTGAAATTGGAATGGCATTGGGACAAAAAATAATAAGCATACTCTTTCATATTTATGTTTAAAATTACCCCTGACGGTTAAAAATAGTATTTTTTTATTTCTAATTACTTATGTTAGCTTACGTAGTTTTTCGCATTTGTATACGCGTTTTTATTTCAACATTTAAACTATGAGCCTAGTTAAATTTAAGTAGGTATTTCATTTTTCGCCACAACATTTTGACTGCTTCTTTATTCTTTAAACATTTTGTAACGATGCGAAGCGTGTATATATATATATATATATATATATACACACCAAAGAGCCATTACATTATGATCACCCTGCTAATAACATGTAGTACAACCTTTAGCCCTCAAAACTGCTAGCACCCGCCGTGGCATTGATTCCACAAGATGCTGATAGGTAGTCTGAGGTATCTGGTATCAATCGCTCACCAAATGGTCCTGCAATTCTCTCACATTGCGAGGGGGTAGCATGGCAGCACGAATTTGGTTTTCCAAGTAGGACCACAAATGCTCTATTGGATTAAGGTTAGGTGAATTTGGATGCCAGTGACTTGAAAGTCACTGGAATGTTCCTCGAACCAATCCATGACGATTCGACCTTTATGACATGGTGCATTATCCTGTTGGTAAACACCATCCCCCGCAGGAAAAACTGTTGCCTAGAATGGGTGAACCAGGTCTGCAACTATTTTCAAGTAGCTTACAGACGTCAGGGATTGTTCTATGAGGATTATGGGTCCTAATGTGCCCCATGAAAACATTGCCCACACCATACTACCCCCGCCACCGGAGGGTGGTCATAATGTAATGGCTCTTCGGTGTATATATATATATATATATATATATATATATATATATATATATATATTTATATATCTTTTTTTTTTTACCTTGCACGGAGAAGAACGGGTATTCAGACGAGATTCAAATGAGGCGCAACATTTTTATTTTATTCTGACTTTTGAAATATATCAAAGTGAAACCTGTATTCATTTCCAGAGCACAGGCGCACGTCAAAATTTTAAAACTAAACCCAGTAACCCGCGTAATCCACCGCCAAAAGAAATTGTCAGATTAATTCTACTTTTGAAAAATTCATGAATCCTTTGTAAAAGATATAACATCTTCTCTACCAATCTTTAACGTCATTTAACTTTAAAACTCTTTGGTTACAGACCAGCTACTAAGTCGACCTAGTTTTCCTCAATGCATTACGTATGCAGACTTCATAGGCAATTTCCTCCCAGAGGCTCTGTTAAACAAACTCCATGATTCATTGAGAAGACCTCTTGGAATGTGAGGTGCATCAACGTTTACTCACTCATTGTATATCTTGAGCGCCAAAAACGTCTTTGGGAGTCGGGTAACAACAGATGAATATGTAATTTTATTTATTTAAAATCTGAGATGGCGAATGCTTTTGGCGACAAGGCGGGATTTCCGTCGAACAATATTGGTTTGCTTACATTTTGGAGTAAAGAGATTTGGCATCAACGCATCTGGAGATAAAATTTAAGAACTTAAAACTTTTTCCGATGCATCGTTTTTCCACGTGAAGTAATAGATGGTGTTTTGGCGTGCCAAACACGAATACGTGGGATATTCGAAATATTTTGAAGCCTTTTGAAATCGTGCATTATAAAATTTAAAGAACTTAGCGTATGAAAATAAATTTTTAAATTAAATAGATTTTAAGTACATCTTACTACAAACCTCATGTATTATTATATTTATTCTATTTTTAAAGCGTTTTTCAGTCAATTTTAACACATGAAATCATGCACGAAGAAAAAAAAAATTCTTTTAAAATTACCACGCTGTATAGTAATGACATTTTAATGACACATAATGATTGAAAAAACCATTCTAGTTCATCAAATACGGTATTTAAACCGTTCATTTGCAAATATTTCCATTCATATGCTTACAGTTTAACGGAAATTCTGGTTTTCAGAATTATAGTGCATATTACCATACAATTAGTTAAAAATATAAAACTGAAATTATGGTATAAATGGTTTTTCTGTCATGATCTATGATGTCACGATAAATTACCAAATTTTTCCTCATTTCCAAATTTTGTCTCGTATTATGAAATCATGTTTTGTTGATAACTTTACCAAAATCATTACTAAAGCACTTCGGTAAAAATTACTATATTTTTTATATTCCCCCAGAGCCAGGTAACATGGTAAATTTGACCGAATTTTAGTAGTTTTGAAAATATTTTTTTCTCAGAATAGTTTGGAGTAATATATATGAGACAGTTAACTAAAAAAAGTATATCTATTAAAAGTCGGTTAATATATTTTAGCGAAAAAGAAAAAACTTTATCGAAATCCAATGAATCACTATTGGGAAAACAGGAAACGAAAACATTAAGATCTGTTTGATTGCCGGTGAAAACAAAGAAAAGTTTAAGTGCAGATGTTAGAAACACTTCCAAGTTTCAGTGGGCAATCAAGCTGGTTTTGATGTTTTATGTACAGTCTTCCCCCTATTCTTCCAGCAAATCTAATCTTTAAACATATACTATGATTGTTATTGTTCCGCTACTATTGAATAGTTCGTAATAATTGTGTAATGATCTTATTAAAAGAGATAACTATCAAATACAGAATTTATAGATAAGAATAGTAGTAATTATTAAGGCTTGGATGCATGCAAGTAACATCATTGTAGGTAAATAATGGCATTTGTCGAATCAGATGCCAATCAGGTTCGACACACGCGCGTGACGTTGCTGACATGTATCCAGTTTATATCTGATTCAAATCACATGGCTAAACGTAATCACTTTAGTTCCTCTCGAGTTTCAAAAACTCAACTCAATCAACAGAACACAAAATTTTTTAAAAAATTATATTCTGAAAAAACTTAAGGAAAAATCATCTTGGCGCAATATGTGTTAGCTCTGAGCTTAGTTGCTTTATGTTTGCGATTATTTTATCTGTCCATCTTCTTCTCTGTTAAATGCCACATCTAACAGAAATCTTGTCAATTAGAAAAAATCGGTGTTGCTTAAAAGGATCTTAAGTCAATTCAAAATCTTAAGAAATTAGATGCAGTTACTCAACTATAAACAATAGGCACACGAAGCCTGTAGTAATGTAGAGATCAAAGTTTCATCTGCAATTTCTCTTCTTAAAAATAATTTAACTTACTAAAGTCTACAAATATCTACAGTATATTATTGATATCTTAAAGTTGAAAGGAAGCTAAAAAAATTTCGAGATTGCCTGTTTTGAGATAAGTTCAGAACTAAATTTGTTCTAAAAAGTAGAAAATTATATTTTAAGATAGTACTCCAAAAAATAAAGTCATGAAACGTAAAAATAACTATTAATATGTATGCAATGATAGTGCACTATAAGTCTAAATACAGAAATGATAATCTTATTCTTAAAAGTAAGACGAAAATAATTATGCATTAACATTGAAAATAATTGGTTTACAATAAACTTACATTATGATTTTTCTAAAAATACTTTTTTCTATTTCGTAAGATATTCGACATAACAAGGTTTCGAGAAGAAATTTTTTGATATAAGAATTCAAAATATCATTATGCAGATATGTAATGGCAAGGGGAAATTTTTTTTCTACATAATAAGGTTTTCGAGTTTTAGAAATTCGAGATATCGAGAGTACATTGTATTAAATTCAAAATTACTTATGTTCCTTGGTTTTGAAATCCCTATCTATCATGTCTTGTCTTTCGTCCTTCTTTAAAGGTTATTGTCTTAATTTAATACTATTATAAAATATTTCAGTAGAAAATAAAGGAAGTTTTTTCTTCTCAATTTTAATGTATACTTAGTTTTATCTGGCCTAGTCGTATAAAACCGGTATTCCAAAAAAAAAAAAAAAAAAAACTGTGACCCTCTAAAATTTTGGGTTCTTACATTAAATAATATTTAAAGACTAATTTACTATTTAATAAAAAATTGAAAAAATTTTGTTCATGCGGTTTAAAAACTAAAGAGAGAGAGAGAGAAAACTTCAGTACCTAATTTCGTCTAACTTTCCTCCATAAAGTCAGTTTAAAATCTCCTCTGTCAATGCGTGAAAGAAATTTTATCGGTTTTATACGTTAAAAAATACCTTTAAAAGCGAAATAAAGAGTTTTTTAAGAATTCTAAAACCATGAATTTAATAATTTTTAATAAGCCCTGGTATTCGACTTTTTAAACAAACATTGATGATTATTAAAGGTACAAAATTATGCCAGTAGTGAAAAGTACTCGATGTATTTGGAGAAGAAACGGAATTGAAAAATTCGAAATGGAATAATGTTAAATTACTTTTTTTTCTTCGTTTTATTTCTTAAAAGTAACTTAAAACCATATCAACGCAAGCTGTAAGCTTGATCACCATGACATAAAAATACTCAGGAACGAAAGTAGGTCAGGGATAATATTTATTAGCGAGAAATTCCGGAAAGTCCCGTCAGATAGCATCCTGAAATAAATATTTTAGCAGCATTTAAATGATTTAGAAGAATTTCAAAGGCTCGTTATCGTAGATGAAATTATTAAATTTTGTGTTAATTACCTGAATTTTTAATTAAAAACTTTTTGAGAGTCCCTTTTGGAAAATAAATGAAGAAATCTCCTTTTAATTAATTGCAAATGTGCTTCGAAATATATTTCAAATTTTATTGGATACTTTTTTCTAAATACTACATATTAATTTTTAAATTATTGCCCAACTATGTTTAGAAAACGTTAAAACGCGTAAGGTTGCGTATGATTTATTCTAAGGTTAAAATTTAATTGAAATTTGGATATTTTGTTTTAAAACCAGCTGTTTGATTTATAATCAAGAAAATTTTCTAACAAAAGATACTCTTTTTTTAAAATAAAGATTACAATATAAATATTATTGTGGTGTTCTATAATTTAATATCTAATGTACCGTGCAAAAATTAAAATTAGGTCATCTTAATATCGTATGATCTAACGATTAGATTTTCACGATTTAAGATGCAATATTAACGGTTCTAGGACAAGAATAATTAAGTAGAGCAGATGATATTTTAAGTAGCGAAACCGGCACAAAATCATATTTTTTCTGAATAACTTTCCTTTATTTGATGGATTCGAATTTTTTCCTCTCAAAGTATACGCACCTGTTATCTAAGAAATATGATCCAGATAGTTAAGGCAGAAGAGTGGTCTAAACTTTTAATATATAGGTACCCGTAATCTAAGAAATATGGTCCCAATACCAGAAGAGCGATCTAAACTTTTAATATATAGGTACCCGTAATCTAAGAAATATGGTCCCAATACTTAAGGCAGAAGAGCGATCTGAACTTTTAATATATAGATACCCAGAATCTGAGAAATATGGTCCTAATAGTTAAAGCAGAAGAGCGGTCTAAAGTTTTGGTTAGTTTCCCTTAATGTTAACTTTTCAATTTGTATATTTTGATATACATCTCGGATTTTCAAATAAACTGTAAACTATACAAGTTCTTACACCATAATAAAATACATAATTTTGAATAATAAAATCCAACGTTTGAAGGGAATTGGTTGATAGTTCCTTCGAAATAAAATTTAAAAAATACGACTTCTTTGATGAAGCTAAATACACAGTAAGAAACACTTTACATTAAGGGACTATTATATCTTGTTATCTTCCTTTTTCTTCTAAACTATTAGGATCATAGCTTACAGTTTGTTCCTTCCCTACATACTTAAAGGATCAAAAATCCAAATCAGCCGAGAAAAATGTACGTTTATTCAGAGAAAGAAATAATAATTAGTAAAAATGTTAAACTTTAAAACTAGTTGTTCGCGGGAGTGAAATTAAAGAATGTGCAAGTGCATTATCATAAACTTCTTCAAATTTTTACCAGACAATTAGACTTATTTTGAAGTGTTTAATCCTTAATTCTTAAAATAATGATTCGACTTATTTTTATTTGGAATTACACTTATCCACACGCTTGTCATGTTGTCAAAAATTATAAACTTTAAAACTAGTTTTTCGCGGGAGTGAAATTAAAGAATGAGCAAGTGCATTAGCATAAACTTCTTCAAATTTCACCAGACAATTAGACTTATTTTGAAGTTTTTAATCCTGAATTCTTAAAATAATGATTCGACTGATTTTTATTTGGAATTACACTTATCCTCACGCTTGTCATGTTGTCAAAAATTTTAAACTTTAAAACTAGTTGTTCGCGGAGGTGAAATTAAAGAATGAGCAAGTGCATTATCATAAACATCTCCAAATTTCACCAGACAATTAGACTTATTTTGAAGTTTTTAATCCTGAATTCTTAAAATAATGATTCGACTGATTTTTATTTCGAATTACACTTATGCAGCACACGCTTGTCATGTTGTCACTTCATCTGTAAATTTTCAAAACTTGACCCATATATTTTTTTTTTATCATGAACTGAAATCAACAATATTTATAAGCTTAATCTTATTTAATTGAATGTAGATTTATTTATTTATTTCTATATCTAACTAGTAGTGGGGCAACAGAGTAAGTATCGCATCTTAGCAAAGAACAAATCCGCCAATCGCTTGAGTCTACCAAAATAATATAAAAACAAAATTAAATCAATTACACTTAACCAATAAACAGCTACCATGAATGGTGAACGAAACATAGTAATTCTTGCTGACTGTAGATTTCCATTAAAAAAACAAGAATTAATATTAAAAGTGTATGAACAATTAGAAATACTTTTATATTTTCCCTAAGTTTAAAAACGAAGCTTGTGAATGCAATGCATTAATCTACATGCTTAATTAAATTTATTTTAATGGTGGTGAATATTTTTTAAAATTGAATTTATTAATCCAAAAAAAAATGGGAAAACATAAACTTTGCTACAGCTCTAAACATAATAATAAATTCTCTTAGAAAATACTGAAGAATTGACTGCTTTGCCTTCTTATTTCGTTTACAAATTCAGTGCTTATGGTTCTATACAAAATCTCAAATTACGTTTGTAAAATAAGGAACAAAATAAGAACGAAAGATACGAAATAAATCTTTTTACGATCCACTTACATTTAAATTTCAAATAAGTAAAGTCTTATCTTTAAGGATTGTTGTGAAATTTTATATTTACTTCATTTGCCTTTGATTTTATTATTATTGTACGCTATAAAATGATTATATTAGTGCCGAAAAAAATGGATTTTTTTGTATTGCATGATTTGTTTTGCATCATTAATTACATCACTTAAATTAAAATAAAGAAGAATTACATTTTTTATTTCCTGAATGAATGAAGTTTAGATCAGAGTTTATTATTTACTTTGTGTAAAACGACTTTTATTTGCAGTTAATATTTTCTATTTCCCCTAGCAATTATTATTAAATTATTATTTTTTTTTTTTGTTTGATTAAGTAAAAAAAAAAAAAAAGAAAAGCGCTAGCAAAGATATCACTTTCATTCTATATGAAATTTAAATGTACTTTAAAATTATGTTATGCAGAAGTTTCTAAAAATTCCAGAAAATTAGGAACTAGGTTTTATATGCTAATATTTTCTTTAAATAAAAGGGAAAATTTCGTGAAATAATGACTAAAAACATTTCGTTTTCGACTGAAAAATGGCGTTTTTGTTAGATCAAATTTCTGTACAAAAATGATTTTAGGAATCATTTTCTAGTTTTCCGTTTTTTGCAATAAAATATAATTCAAAAACAAGTTTTACGTAACAATTTCCTTTTTACAGCTAAAGTTTCTGAATGCTAGGAAATTCAAAAGCTAGTTTTAGCTACTTTTTATTTAAAAAAATTAATAATATTCTTTGAAATTAAAAATGGCTATATAGTTTTCTTAAATTTTAAAGCGTTTTAAGACGTGTAGCTTGGACGATCAATATATTGTCATTTTCTAAAATATTGTTGTTTTTTTTATCAAGAAAGGAGGATGAGTTTTACTTTTGAAATTTTTCAGAATTATGAGTATTTGTTTATTTTATAAATGAGTTAAATTCGGTAATTACTCTTTGCATTACTTTAAGTAGTAGTAAGTGGTCCTCAAATCTTGCTTTATTCTTTCAATAAAATTTTTTATATTTTTTTTGAATAAATTAGAATTGGTGCCTTTTGCAACCTAAAAGTCAAGTTAGAAGTCATAAAAATTAAAAAAAAAAAAAAGACACCACTTTAAAATTTCATATTATAGAGAAGTCTTCATTACCGCGTTATAAATATAATCCATAGAGAATTATATAAAATGTTTCCGATTTAATGCTTAGAGCATATTAAAAAGGCGAGGCACGGTAAAATAGGAATATTAAACTAAAAACTTTTATATTTTTTACACATTTAACGAAATTAACTGCTATTATCGAGTTACTTAAAAGAACAATAGAATCAATAATTTCATTTGATTAGATGGCAATGTTAGACGCATAAATATGTATGAGTCAAAATTTGCCCTCTTTCCATTTAAAACGTAAATAACTTCTTAACGATTATATACTTTTATTTGGGTGTAATTTCATTCGATTTAGCTCAAAGGTTACTTTGGAAATATTACATCCCTTATCAAGGTAGCAACGAGTAAAGATTGCTCTCCTTTGACCCATTTCATTTAGTAAACTTTAGACAGAGACTACAGCTCACCTCGGTGAAGTGTGTGCCTTTTGGTGCTCTGTGACCTTTCAGGTGAGCACCTTCAGATATTCATGTTGGGCCTAAAACACATTTTTTAAAACAATTTACAGCATTCTCAGACCTATTTCTGCATTCTGTTAATCAGATATGGGTCTCAAATTTTTGAACTTTATTGCATAAAAGTTAAATCAGTAACTCTAGATACATGAGTTGATTTTTTTCTTGCTATACGTAAAAAAAAAAATTCTAACAAATTTTATACTAGGGAAGGCAGTTGAAAATTGTGTTAAATTTAAATTTTTTGCTACATTAAAACCAAGTTTAAGGTCACGCTAACTGCACCGTGTATAAAATAATAAAAGGTTCAACCTAAATAACTTTTGATCCAGTGATCGGATCTTCACGTTCTAGAACTTTCGAGGGAGTAACCTCAAATAAGCTAATTAGAGCCGGGATGGCTCAGGGGATAGAGCGTTTGGCTACCAATGCGGCGAACCGGGTTCAAATCCCTATCGATACGAATTTCGCATCCGGCTTGCACCGACCACAATGCTGATGTGAAATATCTTCAGTGGTAGACGGATCATGAGTTAGAGTCCCCTTGCCGTCAGGCTAACCGTGGGAGATTCCCATGGTCTTCCTCTCCATTTAACGCAAATGCAGGTTAGCTCCATCAAAAAGTCCGCCACGAAGGCAAATTTCTCCCAATACTCGATCCAGGAGTTTCCTTGTCTTCTGGATTGGGTTCTAAATTACAATTCTACGGAGTTGAACATTAGTAGTCGTAAACCCACAAAAATGGGGCGGCTGTTCAACGACGATTGTAAAATAAAATATAAAATAAGCTAATTAATTAGTGCAGACGATATTTGAAGTTATGAAATCAAACACCCAAACATTCTTTCTCTGAATAAACATACCTTTTTTTCCGACTGATTTGAACTGCTAATCCCTAAAATAGCCGCAATCTGGAAAATATGGTGCAATAGTTTGGTCTGCAGAGCAGTTCAAAGTTTAGACCCCTTAATGATAATTTTTACTTTTTGCGTACTTCACCATATCACGAAAACTTTTTAAGAGAATGTTAACTGTTTAAAACTACAGCATCAAGTAACCGTTTTCTTTTAGCGTTGCCAGAGGACAGAGAGACCGGTTGGTTCGAAATGAAAATAAAATATTATGAATACTGTCGAAGTGGAACTTCCTTGAGTATTTATTGTTCATGCCAACAAATATTCATTCATTTCGCAAAAAAATATCATTTAATCTCTCCATTAAATAGTCAATTCTGCTTCAAAGATAGCGACACATACACTTTTTGTAGATTTATTTTCAGACCTAACATTAAGCTCACAACTAACATTATAAATTTTTGTCTTAATTGTATTTCAAAACATATTTATTTTCTGAAATTTCTCAAATTGTTTTCTAAGATGCCAATCTCGAATTTTTTCAACAAAAAAAGGTCTTTTTAAGAAACACTACCTTTCGATGTCAATCATCTCTTTACAATGAAGAAATGGTGAGTGTACTCTGGGATTGTGAAGAGACACTTACTACTACTTGCGCTTCAGAACCAATAGATGAACGTATTGCTTCTACCTCAGCTATGTTCGAAAGGAAGTTGAAAATATTAAAGTTCCGGATTTTTATCATATTGATGAAATAGATTTAAATAAGAAACTGTTATTATATGATACTATCGTAAGCTACGCAAAGCATTAACAAAAATATCTAGAAGTGAGTATCTCGGGCAGTTATTGCAACGTCCGAAAAAGAACAAAAATAATGAATCTGCGAAAGTTCGCGATGTTGTTTGAATGAAGACAGATGGGAACGGGAGAAATTTTTGGCCAGTGGCTAAAATAATTGTAATTTTTTTCAAGCTAAAAATGGTAAAATCCGAGTTGTCCAGCTGAAAACCTCATTTGGTGAAATGATTAGATCGATTCGACGTATTTTTCCGCAGGGAATTTTATCACCAACCGAATTTAAAAAAGCAAGCCATGAAGAAGAAATGAATCTGATTCGGTTGTAGTTCGTAAAACCGTAAGAACAGGACGTGGAAGACCTGTGAAAATTCCTGATAAATTTTTCTACTGAGAATTTATGATGACTTCTATTTTCTTGACCAAAAGTAACGGATCTTAAGTTTCATGTCTTGATCAGGATTTTGTTTTGATTAGATCAGTTTGACCTTACCACTCAAAAGGTGCGAGCAATGTCAGGTTTTGATAATAAAAAATAATATCTTCAGAATAGGTTATCATAAGCATGTTGCAATTACTGTATGATATTGCACCTGTTTTAGATGTAGAGGTAAAAGCTCGATTGTTTTACATTTTGATTTAGAAGTTGTGTGTTTTTTTTTTTCAGTTTGTAAAATAAAGTAATTTGGAGTGAAAGAACTAAATAGGTAATTTCTTTGCATATACGATTGGGTACTTGCATGTCAGGAAAAAGAATACCTACACATGTGACCTATGACGTCAGCGGCAGCTGATCGTTTATAAGCATAAAGGCGTGTTAAATTTGAGTTCTTCACAACAGTTCGAATGTTAATTAACTTGTTAAATTAGAATTAAGTTAAAGTGTTAACTAAATACGGTGTATCGCACATCGAATTCGTTGAA
This sequence comes from Parasteatoda lunata, assembly GCA_949128135.1. Taxonomy (NCBI): domain Eukaryota; kingdom Metazoa; phylum Arthropoda; class Arachnida; order Araneae; family Theridiidae; genus Parasteatoda; species Parasteatoda lunata. The sequence goes on along the minus strand of OX421973.1, from coordinate 33,245,214 downwards.
ATATAATTCTGTCTCGTCTTTTACTTAACTTAAATACATTATTTTTTCATGTAACCCTGATATAGTTTTGTTTTGGATACCTGGAAAAGTCGATGCATAATTAGTTTATGTTCTACATGGCGTCGAGTCTGTCTTTGTGGCAAGTAAGAAATACATAGTGAAAGGAATAAAACGTTTGTGAAAGAATATAGTACATGTTACTTAAGAAAATTAATACTTGACGGACTTGGCTTACTTGAAATAAAATTGAAAGATCAGTTGCTAACTTAAACAGATGCCACGTTTCAACAACCAATCAATATCGACATACCCACACTATATTTATTTACTTACATTTATTTATTCATGTACTTATTTACTTGTATCCCAATTTTTCGAATTTCGTTATTTTTTGTTTTGGATTTGAATTTGAGATGGATAGATGGCCTAGAAAAATAGCTTTTGGTCTTAAAAATTAAAAACTGGAAAACGTCAGCAGGAAAATGGTTAGGCTGGAAAAAACTTCTTGAGAAGGATAAGGCCCACCATGGGCTGTTGAGTCATTGAGGATGATGTTGTTGACTTTTGTTTTAATTAAATTTCAAGAAATTATATTTATTTTTTGAAGCTTCTCCATTTATTTTCTTCGACGCGAATCCCAAAATTTTTTAAATTAAATAACTTTATACGAAACAATACCTTTAGAGCCACATGAAAACAAGTTAAAAATAGCTCCTTCCTTCGTTGATTAGAATCTTTTGTTTCAAGCAGCTGAAACATTACATTTTTATTCAAACAACAAATTTTCTTCCATAAAAGAGTTTGTTTCAAATTCATTTTCTTTTCTGAAATAATTAAAATTTTCTATTCATATTTAAATTAAGTGCAAAAGGTATTGAGTTTCGTTGAAGAATCTGCATTTCCGATTACTGTTTTAAAATGGCTTTGGGAGTTTAATTTTTTATTCATTACCATTTCACGCTTTAGGAAAACTAATTTCTCATTTGAATCGTTGTAAATTACAAAGAGAAAATATTTTTACTTTAACCTTTGTTTAGTTTTCTGTTTAAAAATTTTCCTTAATTTGCAAATCCCATAAGGACAAAAAAGGTATTAAACTGATATTTAACGTAACTTTTACATTGTCGTTAATTTTCCTTAATTACACTTTTTCTTTTAAAAGTAGGAGCTCACCGCTTTGCTTAAACTCAGCTATCAAATTCGCAACTAATTTGTGATTCCAACTCATTGTTGTCGTATATTTTTCTTTTAATAATATAATTGATATTTAATATATATATATATATATATATATATATATATATATATATATATGATTACTATAAAAATTAGCTCACTTAAATGAAACGAGAAATGAAACGAAATTTTACATACGTAAGCACAACATCGATGTATGAAAGTGCTACAAAATGAAAGCAAAATGATCATTTGTCAAAAAAAAAAAAAAATACAAATGAATTGAGGTTTTTGTACTTAGGCCAAAGGTCGCCAAAGTGGTCTATATGGACCCCCAGGGGTCTATTTAACAAAAGTGGGGGTCGATCTGAGGCAGGGGGTCGAGTGGGGGTCGATCCGAATTGGAAGGGTTGAAGAAAAAACAGTTCTTACGCAAATCACACATACCTAATTGATTATGTAAAATTTGAGAATCTTTTTATAAATGACTTAATATCAGTTTCGTTATAGAACATAAATTAATAATTGTATATTTATTCGGGTGAAACAAGTATTTACGTACCAGCGTGCAGTGGCATGAACTCTGCAATTCTGGTTTATAAGTCATACACATATGTGCTCTTGTCCAAATGTCACGTGTGACGAGCATTGACGTTACAAACGCAAATATCATACTCAGTTTCAGCTATCTTTGCTAACTGTGAACAGTGTTGAATATATGCAGTGTCATTATCAAAACTTTTATAGTTTTAGATATTTAGCTATTGTTTCGATAAAACCATTCGTTGAGTTTAGATATCAATTTTAATTATCAATACATGTAAAAAAGAAGGTAAGCATTAATAACATGGATTAGTACAGCCCGCGACAAAACTATAGCACACTTTGTATTTTTTACGAAAATTACAAAATTTTTGAAAATACTATGACTTTAATAATTAATTAAATGTACTATTACTTTAATAAATGTTTAAAATCATAAAATAAATGTACAAACACAGCATCTACTAGAGTTTTAAATAACAGAAAATTACTTTTTTGGGGATCGATGGAGATTTCGAAAAATTATATAGGGGTCGATGATCAAAAAAGTTTGGCGACCCCTGACTTAGGCAATCTCGAGCGCGAATGCAGGATGTTATCAGGCATTGAGACATACAGGTCTTTTATGATGTCCTGCTGCGTTTTGTGCAACAGTTTCTATAAAAATTCCGCTCAATCGACTAAATTCGGAGGAATCGAATAAATTCGGACCCAATTTGTCGTCCCAAGTGGCTCCAGATATACTCGTTCGAAAAGTAATCCGGGGATTTCGCAGACCAGAGAAGGGTGGTATTTTGACGAAGGCAATCCTGTGACACCCATGTCGTGTGTGGCCGAGCATTAACTTGTCGAAAAAAGACTCTTTGGTGCCTTGCCATGAGTGGCAAAACATGTGGCAGTAGGATGGCATGAAAGTACCGCTGAGTTTTCATTGCGGAGTAGATATCCATATAGGGTGTGATCGTGTGTCCACGTACATCGGACACCCATCCACCTGTCGTTGCCACCGTTTGGAATGAAGTTGGTCTCGACGAGTTTAGACTGAGTACCCAGTCTTGTTTGTTTAACTTATTGCACATGCTTTAAGTCACTGTTGTATTCAAGCTAAGCCACGAAATTTTTTTTGTTTAAAAATAATACATTTCGAATTTTTTTCCAAACATATTACATTTATCAATGTTTGATTTATATGCTTATATAATATTTAAGAAGCTTTCCATAATCTCGTAGGAATTTCTCTGAACATTTTCTACATTTCATATTTTGTAAACCATAAATTGTGCACATTCCGAAAATATTTCTCCTTCCCATCTTTTTCATTTGGGTGCATTAGAAGATACAAGCCTGCATTCAATATTTGTCCAACTCTTCTCCTAAGCTTTTTATATTTTTCCACATTCATTTACTGATAACTCATAAAAGTGTTTACCAAACAGATGTCGCAATCTAAGATTGTTTCATCTCAATATGTAACCCTTCAAGAGATGTTATGCACTTTACGAGTATGTTGTTTCCCTAAAAATAATGCATTATCTTTGCTTTTCATATTCTTTTTTTTCATAAACGCAATAATATATACTTATTTTTTTGATTCCTACATTTCAGACTTTATACCGGATAAAAATAAGTATACGAAAAGCTAGATTTAATAAAAGGGGATTATTAAAAGTACTAGCAGGCTTTACAATTTACTCGTTCAGCTTAACAAAAATACAAAACATTTTGTTCATAAAATGTACAATTATTATAATTTTATATTGGACAATTTTGCTATGTTAATTGTAACAAAATAAGCGATTACCTGGATTTGAAAAGTAATAAACAGTTCTTAAAAAATAATTAAATATAGAAAAACTGATTGTGTAGTGTAACTCAATAATAAAAAATGTAGGAAAAACAATCTTAATTGTTAAAAATAAACTTTATCATTGTAACAGTTCAAAATTGGAAATGGTTTTATCTGTTTTGAATAGCATGAAATATGTTTCAATGTCAGGAGTCTTTTTTTTTTTTAGGAACAAAATTTATTTGCTCTTAAAATGTTTATAAAAAATTGAGTTAGATATTAAGAACGGGGGAAAACCCACAGCAGATTTCTTTGTCCCTTTACCCAAATTAAAAAGAGGAAATTTTAATATTTATCGTAAAATTTAATTCACAATTAATTCAATTATTAGCTCGCAAAAAAATTTAATTAAGAATTCACAATTAATACTATTAAGAATTCACAGTAAATCCGATTTAGAATCTTAATTGATCCAGTTAAGAATTCACAGTTAATCCTATTAAGAATTCACACTTGGACCCGTTAAATACTCAAAATTAAACCAATTTAGAATTTACCATTAATCCTATTTAGAAACCACAATCCAATAAAGAGATAGTGTGAAACTACCATTCTAAATAAATTAATTTACATAAAAACAAAGTAGTATTTGAAAAGAGAAACAAGTTTTATCATAATTTCTGATTTATTTTCTATTAATTTCTTTAATTTCCTATGAGACATAGTGTTTTTTTTTTTTTTTGTTCCTTTGTTCTACTTTTACTTTAAACTTGATCTGTATTTTCTGATTCGAAACAAATTGAATCTTTTAATACTTTCTCCGAAAGAGATAAAACTTTTATACGTTTTCCAATGTAATGGAATATTTTTGTTCGAATGAATGACGAGAGTTGCTCAAAAGAAGAAAAAAATAGTTGAATCATGTTATAAAAGTGAATTTATTCTCTAAATCCCAAGTCTAAAAAAACAAAATTTCGTAATAATTTCAACATTATTTATTTTGAAACTTTAATTTTCACTTTCATTGAATGTATTAAAAAGATCTGCAATATATTGAATACAAAATTTGAAACTTTTAAACTAAATGAAACACTGTTCAATATCTGCTCTAGGGATTTTTATACCATACCATCTTGATCGCTTTTTCTTATACAATTTTATATTAAAATAGCAATACGACTATAGTAGTAAAAATAATACAGGGATAAAAAAAAATCACATGTTTTTCAGGCACATTAATTCGCTTTTTCTTATACAATTTTGTATTAAAATAGCAATACGACTATAGTAGTAAAAATAATGCAGGGATAAAAAAATCACATGTTTTTCAGGCACATTAATTCTGATTTAAAATGTATAACTGTTAAAATTCTGTTTTTGTGATTTGTTTCTGTTGATTATAAAATTCCGTTGAAACCGTCGTGGCTCAGCGTTCGCCTCCCACTAAGGTGAACCGGGTTTGAATCCCCCGGATGGTTGGTCTATACGAATTCTTCACCCGGTTCGCCCCGACCACTGTGCTGACGTAAAATATCCTCAGTGGAAGGGGGATCATGGGTTAGAGTCCCCTTGCCATCTGATTAACAGTGGAAGGCTTTTATGGTTTTCATTTCCATGCAACGTAAATGCTGGTTAGTTCGATTAAGAAGTCCTCCACGAAGACAAAATTTCTCCCAATACTTGATCAGGGAGCTTCCTTGCCTTCTGGATTCAAAATTTTAAGGCTACGAACTTGAACATTGGTAGTCGTGAAGTCGAAATTGGGTAGCCTGTTCAGTGACGGCTATAAAATAAAATAAAAACAAGCGACAAATTTTCATCCTAGTATATATTGAATAATTAAGTAATATATTGAAACCAATTTCTAATATTGATCTCATGATTCAAAAATCGCTATGTAAATGAGGAAAAAAAAAGAAATAGGGTTCAAAATGGTGTCTCTAACTTAAATAGCAAAACTACAGCAAAACAATCGATACAAAAATACTTGAACCACTATCGAAATCAAAAGTATAAGCTGATATTAAGATTTGATACACATTTCTAATTCTTAATTAATATGTATAACTAATATTTATAATTTATAATTAATATTTATAATTTATAATTAATATTTCTACTTAATATTTATAATTAATATTTATAAATTCCAATTAATATTTATAATTAATATTACTAAATTCTAATTAATATTTATAATTAATATTTATAAGTTCTAATTAATATTTATAATTAAAAATTTTCCAAATATATTTAGAAAAAAATTTTAAGCTGTAAAAGTGAACCCTTGTGATAAATACAAAAAAGGAGAGTGGTGGAAAAAAATACAAAAAGAATTACAAAATTATCGATCATTTGAGTTTAGTGAATTGATTTAAAGTAAATTTACCGTTTACTTCAAATTTTTTTCAACATTGACAACATATTTAAGGAATTTAATTTACGACGACCCAGGCCGTTGGGCCCATACGCTAAAACATATTTGAAGAAAACCACTATTTAACAACTATTTGACAAATGGTTTAAAAAAACAACTTTAAGAAGCAGGTAGGACAAAATAAATCATGTAAAACATTTAATAGAAATACTATATTTGTCGAAGAAATGTCTCGTAAAGATGCAAAAAAACTGTAGTTTAACTGAGGTATGAAAGGATACTTTTAATTTGCACTCGCTTAAAAATTCTGTTTCATTTTCGTCAATTGCTTACAAAGTCACTTTAAATTTACACTGTAAAAAATTCCGAATCTAATTACGGTGAAAAGTTTCGGCATTTCTTACCGTGAAATCCAGTTTTACAGGAACATGTTACAAAACAAAACAGAAATCTGATATATCGTACTTTAACAGTAATAGTTATCGCAAAATCACTAAGTAACGGTAATTAAGCGAATATTCCTGTAAGAATTACTTTATAATATTTAACGATAAAAAGGACTTTACGGATGATGCTCCCAAAGTTCTGGTGCTTTATAAAGTAATTTCTTCTGGAATTTTTATAGTGTAGTATCGGGAAATCGGATTTATATGCCCCACATTAACATTGCAGCGATTGTTGGTGATAAATCGGACAACACATCAGTGACCGCTCACACAACCATGTACTTAAAACAGCTCTCACGGCTAACGCTCCCGGTGAACACAAAAAAGCTCTCCCGATCTTTCACAAAAACGGCGATAAATCAACTATTGGTTTCGAATTCAATTCCTGTTAAAATTCTGGTGGAAGAGAATTGTGGCGTAACTACCACTACGATTATTTAACATCAATTCACTAGTATATAGGACATGTTAACTCGATTCCATCTTGTGGTACATTTTGATAGAAGAAGGTTGACATTATCGAAAGATCCTTCTTCCACAATTAGTTATGTACAAAATTTGTTGTATGCTATAGTGGCTGAAAAAAAGTTTGGTCAAAGTTATCTGAATATAGTAAAATTTATCGTGTTTCTGGCTCTGACACCAAATATCTCAGTAATTATTACCGAAGCACTTTGTCAATGGCATTTGGGAAAATTAACAGTAAAATACAATTTTATTACGATGTTTGGTAGTAAATGTGCTGGTAATTTGGTAATTTTGTCATGATGCTTTATGACATGGCATAAAATATGCTTAATCAGTTAAATTTATTTTTAATTTTGTATTTTTTTCTAAATGTGTGGTAATAAGAACTGTAATTTTGAAAAACTGAATTTTTGTTAAATCGTTGCCTAATCGTTGCCTTAAAACTACCTATTGAACTGCTTAAATACCATATAATTTGATTTTTATTACCAAAATTATGAATTTTTTACCAGAAATGTCAGCACCATACAGTACAGTAATTTTACCTTACAGTATTTTTATCTTATTAAAGCAATTTTACCTATATCTTAGTGATTTTAAATTAATTTTACCTTAGTAATTTTTCCCAATATCTTAATGGTTTTCTAATGATCGCCATGTTTTTGGAGGATAACAAAAACTTATTTATCTCAAAGAAAAATGACAAATCATAGATAACCGTACATATATATCACTCTTTCTTCTTAATTGGAATTAAAATATGGAGCTATTTGAAATTCATAAATAATATTCCATACTTATTAAAACAATTTTAAATTTATAAAAGGTATTATTTTATCAGTTATTTTTCCTTATTTGCATTGAAAATTACAATCGGATTTGTTATTTCAAATTTTAACGAAACAGAAACATTTTTTATTCGATATTTTTTGCTAATTTATTGATTTTTAAAATATAAAGAGTTAATTATTTTTTCATAATATTTATTTTTAACAGATTTATCAAAATAATCAAATAAAAATAAAATAATATAAGAAAAATTTAAATTCATATTTGATCTATTTTAAACAAAATCAGCAGCAATTATCTAGTAATTCAATTTTTTTTTTTTTTTTTTTTTTTTTTTTTTTTTTAAGCGAAAAAAAATGACATTTTGTGCCTAAATAGAATTATTGAAGAAATTTTGCAAGCAATTATTAAAGCAAACATTTTTTAATGAAAAAAAAACTGCAGAATTTATATACAGAAAAACACAGCATTCAATAAGAACGTTATTTGAAAAACAAATTAATTATAACTTACAGTTCAAAAATAGTTTTTTTTTCTTAAATTTTGCCACTGGTTAGAATAAAATTAGTTAAAATAAGATACCTGTAAGTGACCTATTGTGGGTATTTCGATCCTGATTTGTTGTTGAAGCGGGGCGTTTGTTTACGTTAGCAACTGTTCTTTCTTTTCTATTTCGAGTAAACCTAGCCTGTCAAGTAGCAATTCTCTTAAGTAGCAGTTCCTATATTCTTTCACAAATATTTCATTTCTCTCACTATATATTTCTTACTTAAAGACATGCATGATGCCATGTAGAACATAAATAAACCAATTATGCATCGAAGTTTCCAGATACACAAACCAAAAATATATTATGGTTACAATAGAATACATAAGCAAGTAATAAATCTAAATTAAGTAAAACATGTAGACGAGAAAAAATTATATTTCAGCAATTTCGATGTGCGATACGGCGCTGTATTTAATTAACTTAGTATTAATTAACATTCGAACATTTGTGGAGAAACTTAGCTCAATTTTAACATGATATTTTGCTTATCAACGTTAAGCTGGAGCTGACGCCAAAGGTCACAAGTGTGGGTACCTATGATCTTCTTCTTGAACTGCAAGTACCCAATTGTTCTTTGAAGAATATAATAAAATATGGGCATTTCGTTTTGAGTTACAAAATATCGATCTATATTTATATAATTTTCAGCCGATCATTTGAAATCATCATCATAGACTTTTCCGCTGTTTTGTATTCCATTTTAAATTTATTATAACTAATAGTTCTTTAAATTCTTTTCCTTTAAGAGCTTTAAGATGTCGTCAAAAAGTTAAAATATTTTATGTATGTATTTAAGTAATCAAAAATCTAGCTAGAGTACTTAACTACCTTAAATTATCAGAAAGACGATGTAGTTATCTTTTGCTTTTAGTTTCCTTCTATAAAAACAATATATGTTAATTGTTACGTTTTTAAAATTTATTTCCTGTTACTCTAAAATGTCTGCATATTAATAATTTTACAACCGAGTGAGTTTTTATTTCATAAAAACTAAACTATTCTTCATTTTTACTAAGTGGTTGCTAATAAATCCTCGTTGGAACTTCAATTTTTTTTTCACTAAGCATAAAATATTATATCTTTCAATTCGAAATTAGATTGTAAATAACAGATAAAGAATAAAAGATGTTGTACTATTTTATTTTCTACGGAGCTTACATTTTCATTAAATTTCTAAATTAATTGATATTCATATTTCCCATTCAATTTAATTTTCTGCGAGACGTTTAACTTAATGACTTTAGAAAGAAACCTTAAACTCATGGATATGTATTTATGCTTTGGAGAAATAACGAGTTTTTTCAATTGAATGATGTAATAAATTTCAAAATAATATTCGTTTTAAATATTTTATCCAAAAAATCTCATAAAATCTACGCAAAACCATTTATTAAATTTATAAAATTGTTTGTATTATTATAAAAACTTCTTTGCCTTCTGCTTTTTACGTTCGACATATTAATCGATATGTTGTTGTTTTGTCTATCTCAAGGATAAATATTTTGACTATATGTAAAAGCATAAATTTAAAAAAATCATCACATTCTTAAAACGTGATTTCTACCAGTTTTGTTTTAAATATTTAATCAGTTTTAGAACTTTTATAACATGCATAAAACGATGAAGTGATAGATATGAACAATATCAATGCCATGATCAAAAATCGTGTGCTGATAGTTTTTGTTTAAAATATAACAAATTTAGACCACTCAATGATATGATATAACAACAACTGGTGCATTTTTAAATGTACGTGCACCCTTTTAGCGATAGTCAAGTAATCTATGTCTGTTATGTAATAATGAATAGTAGGGTGCTTGCAAGTAATCGTATAGCTGTGTCTACATACATGATTGTGTCTAATCACATGGTCGTGCATGGTGTGTGAAAGTTACGGCTAGAGTTTATAAACATGCTGAACCAATTTTCAATCAAATTTGATTGAATACACGCAAGCATTAACACGCATGTGAGTCGAGTCTGATTAACTGAACCGCGCATGACATCGTTCGCAGATATCTAATTGACAGAATTACAGGAACATGGTGTCAGAATTAATAATTGCATCTTATTTCAATTAAATAATATCTTGTATAATGGTTATTAATCCTATTATAAGCCAATAATAATACTGAAATATCAACTACGCATTACAACTACTCAAGAATCGTGACTACGGAGCTTCAAAAGATATCGTTTATTTAACGGACTTGTAGAAAAGGAAAGAAAAAAAGCTTCTTTAATACAATGCCTTAAATAAAAGCATTTTCCAGTCTTTTCATTTGAAAGAACACGAACAGAAACTTTCTTGTTGTGTGAATTCAAAAATAACAATTGAACTAAGCCTCGGCGATATTATGGTATTTTTTTTAAACTTTTAATTTAAACAAAGAAGAGCCAACTTATATAATAAGAATATCACTTGCTATAAATGACTATAATAAGGTCCTTGTTGAAAGCAAAAATTTTTAAAAACAGAGTTTGAAATATAGAGACATTTTTAAAATATATTAAAGTTTGTAAATCAATGTATAAATTTTTATCTTTAAATGATGAGATGACGTAGAGATCAAAGTTGATAAATCTAACAAATCAGTAAAAAAAAAAAAAATTTCCAAGATTTTTTCTAGTTATTATATTGCTTCGTCCAGACTTAGATTTGACAAAACTTAAATCTAAAAAATAATAATAATGTAAAATTAGAGAAAAATCCAGTCACTTGCCTGACATTTATTTTTCTTTCGTATCTAGAGCTCAAATTCTTTTTGCACAATTTCATTCCAAATCGTGTTTGGCGCTTTTTTAGCACAAAAAATCTAAATATGTACTCGAAATCCTCATGTTGAGCATAAAATAAACATAGCATGAAGAAGATAAACGTAACATCTGAAGAAAAATAAATATTTACTAGATTAATATATGCAAAAAAAAATTACTGCAGCCATATATTTGAACTAGAAAATAAAGATACGAAAATAGCTTTAAAATTTTTTATTATTATTACTTTAAATATTATAACACATGTATATGCGTTAAGTTATTTTTGGTAACAAATTGACAAAAATTATTAAAATACTTTAAATAATAATATTTAATAATAATAATAATTATTATATATATATATATATATATATATATATAGTTTTATATAGAAGAGTGCTTCAATAGTTTTTTTTTAGTTCTAGTAACTGTATATTTTTCTTCGTTTTTCTCTCTTTTCTTTTTATCCGTTTCGTCTTTATTGTACTTATATTGGCTCATTAAACTTGGGTATTTCTGTATCTATTTGACAACATTATAGTTATTATTTATTTTGTTAGGTTGTGTGCCTTAAATAATAGTTTAATTAGTGTTAAAAAAATAGTGTTACAATTTAGCTTTACGTTAAGTATTTATTTAGATTCGTTATGTTAGTTTGTCTTAGTAATAATTTAAGTAGCGTTGAATAGTTGATTATAGGCTAAGTATTTACTTAGAATAATTTTGTATTTGTTAAGACATGTTTAATAAAAACTTAATTACGAAGTAATTATTTAGATTTATTTTAGAATTACGGTAGAAATTTAAACATAAGCTGTTCTTTGGTGCCACATATTGTCACTGATGATGGAGCTTACCTATTTCGAGCAATATCATGCGACGTTATTCATAACTTATAGCTCGAGAGGTGATGTAGTTCAGCACGTAATCAAGCATTGAGAAGAGTGTTCTATCTTATTTCATGACAGATGGAAATAATTTTAATACATCCGCTGGATACAACGCTAAAATGTCCCGAACTCATACTAACGGAGATTTGTGTAATTTGATGGCTACCAAAGATTTTGAATTATTACTGAAATTCACTACATAAAGAATTTTCACAATATCGTGGATATCACTTGAAAATAAATAAAATTTAAATCAAAGTACTCCATGGCAACAGCTAGACGGTGAAACAATTTGGTTAATATATTATTTAAAACTAATTGGAGTTGGGGATGAAGAAATAGAATATTTTTATACAGTTGTGCTGTGCATTTGGTTTGGTCACATCGAAATGTATACAATGTGCAAGATAATTTAAATGGTGACTAAGCTGGTTGCCATAGGCGGCTAGTATTTTAATATAAAACGTTGAACTCTAAAATCTCAGACACATAAAACCCTTGTTGCATATTTCGCCATATTTTTAAGCAATTAAAAAGTTTTTTGCCATACTTTTAATAATAATTGTATAATTATGAAATTTATTTAATCAAAGATAATTATTCAAAATTATATAAAAAATTATTCGACAATAAGTTTTAGAAATTGTTTATTATTAGTTTTTTCTTTTCTTTCAAAAACCGTCAAAAAAACTTTTAATTGCTTACAAGAAAATTTTTTAAACTATTTTAAATCACGCTAATGTTGAATTGTCAACGTTATTTGGGAAGAGGGCTGGTTTTGCTCCAATTAATTAGTATAACTACTTAATTAGCTATTTAAAAGACATTACACTTTATTCACATATAACCACTTTAAACAAATGGTTGAGAACAGAGCCGTAGTGGCTCAGAGGATAGAGTGCTCTCCTCTCAATGAGGTGACATGGGTTCGAATCTCACCGATGGTTGATTGATACGAATTCCACACTCAGATCGCACTCACTTCAGTGCTGATGTAAAATATCCTCATTGATATACGTATCATGGGTTAGAGTTCCCTTGCTTTCAAGCTAACCAAAGGTTCTCGTGGTTTTCCTCTCTATGAAACGCAAATGCTGTTTAGTACCATCAAAAAAGTTCTCCACGAAAGGAAACTTTCTCCTAATACATGATTCAAAAGTTTCTTTGTATTTTTAATTGGGTTCAAAATTACAAGGCTACGGAGTTAACTTAAAGTTAGGGTTGCAGTCGTTAACTTAAGTTAGGTTAAGTAAAACAGTCGTTAACTTAAAGTTAGGGTTGCTGTTCAACTTCGATTATAAAATTAAAAACATTTAAGAACGAATAATAAATCGTGTAATCACATCAAACCCCATACAGTCTCATATTAAACTTGATTAAACATAAGCGACCGCAATCTATACATACAAAAAAAATTAATGTTTTAAAAAACCACGTTTTTGTAGTGTAGAATAATAATTAAGAATCAAAAATTTGAAAAACGAAAAACGTGGGGCGCATGAAATACATAACAGTAACAGTATGTGTGCTCATGAGAATATGTGTATGTATATCTGTAATTACTATATCTGAATGTGGATGTGTATGTGGAATATGTTTGTGTATATGCATGTGGATGTGGTTGTGCATGTGTATGAGTAAGAAAATGTGTATATGTACTGTTATGTATTTCATGCACCCCACGTTTTTCGTTTTTCAAATTTTTATCCAAAATTTCAATTTTTTCACTCACTGTACAAAAAACTTTTCAACTGACATGTGACACTAATTTGAAATAATCGAATCGACAACAATCGACAATCGCGAAAATATTAATATTTATATAATTTTATTTTACTTCGTATGTCTATTTTCTTTTCATTTTCATGCATTGTCCTCCAATTCTGAACTATGTGCCAAATTTGAAGTCTGTAGCTAGTCGGGAAGTTAGTTTAAAATCGATTACAAAATTCCACCCGAACAGACACACACGAAGGCAAGTTAATATAATTATATTACTTAAGCTTCCATATATAACTCTCCGAATCTGAAAAATAGAAAGTAACTCTTTAATCGAAATAAACAGTTACAAAAGTCTATCGGGAGATTTCTGTGTTCCTTGTGATCGACTAAGTTTTTGATAACAGTCTTTAAAAGGGTACTAATGTCGGTTAAATTGCCACTAACATTGTTCGTTGTTGAACGTACTGGTGATTCATGTTCTTCAAGTGTAGTAGTTTTATCAGATGGTTTTTGGATTTGGTGAGCCTAGGAGTGAGTCACCCCAGGAGCTCATTATCTTTTGGCTGACTACATCTTGTATTCTGATCACCTTACGTCTCCATATTCAACTACACTACCCTACAAAAATGGAAGAGGCACTTTCACTTTTTGACAATTTTTTAAATTTCTCAAGAAATACTCAAAGGAATATTTTGTAACTTTAGACTTGTTTAGTGCATGCAATTTTTCATACTCTGCAATAAGATTTAAACTTTCATGGATTTGAGGGGCCGACAAAAAATTACGAAAGAAAACAAGTATTTTTGAATACTTTATGCCAGAAAATCAAGCAAAAAACTTGTATCTTGTATCGATTACTTTCTTGCATAAAATTTCTGCATAAAATTTCTTAAATCTAGCTTAAATAGTTATAGAAATTTTATGGACATGTATAGAAATTTTATCGAAATATTTATGGACATTTTTATAAAAAACCTAATATTTTTTGTCTTACGTTTCTTTGCAGCTTTAAAAATATTCAGTAAAACTAAACAAAATTTTTGGAGCAATTTCAACTAATGTCTATTTTGTCTTAAAATTTCAAAAAAGTTCGCCCAAAACTATGCTAGATAAGGAATAGTAGTTCGTTGGTAAAGAGCGCGCGAAAGAAATTTAATTTTATTTTCGTAATTTTGTAGTGAATCGTATTCGGCAATGAATGAAAAAAGTCTTATTTAAATATTTTAAAAATTTAAAAAGTTTTCAGTAATTATCTATGTAGTTTTTGTACTCTTTAAAATAAATCTCAAAATTATCAGGGGTTTTCCACAAAATGTATTTATTTTTTGCTGCCCGGTATTATAAAATAGTATCATTTGAAATGCTACAAATAAAATTGTAGAAAACCCCTGATCATTTTGAGTTTTATTACGAAAACTACACGAAACTTTTTATGTTTTTTAGATATTCAAATAAGACATTTTTCATTAGTTTTCAAGTACAATTCACAACAAAAGTATGAAAAAAAATTAATTTAACTACTTTAATTAAACTACTTTAAATAATCATATCTTGCGTAGTTTTAAGCGAAATTGTTTGAAATTTTAAAACAGAATTATTGTATTTAAGTTTAAATTGCTACGAAAACTTTGTTTAATTTTACTAAATATTTTCAAAGTTATAGCAAATAAACGTAAGACGAAAAAATTAGTTTCTCATAAAAATGTCCATATCTCTATAAATATTTAAGCTAGAATTACGAAAATTTATGCAGTTGTTGCAAATAACAATTAAAGTAATCGACACAAGTTACAAGCCTATTGCTTGATTTTCTAGCATAGGTTTATTAAAATACTAGTTTTTTTTCGTAATTTTTTGTCGGCCCCTCAAACCTAGGAAAACCTTTAACCTTAATGCAAAGTATGAAAAATCGCATGAGCTAAACAACTCTAAAGTTACCATATAGATCTCTGAGTGTTTTTGAGAAATTTAAAATATATGGTTATGGGTTAAAAATAAGGTTATAACCTATCGTTTCTACCAGCAAAGTTATCTCTGATTTTGAAACATCGGGATTTAATTTCAAGTTATCTTCTTCGGATTCTTTCTTTTCTTTCTCTTCTAAAATCAGGTCTGTGAAGACAAATCTTTGTTCGAATTTCTCATTTTAATAGCAGCGGGACAAAACTTTTTAGTGTAAAAGCATTTGGTTCTTTTATATGATGCATCAAATAAGTTTGAACGCTTATGTTTCCAGAATAGTTTTTGACTGCATGTAGTTATTATTCTTTCTGCCTGATCATTACTTGATGGTTTATATGGAACTCAAGTTTTGTGCTTAATTCCATTCAATTTTAAGAGTGGTTTAAATTTCTCCGAAACTAACTCTTAGCTGTTGTCGCTGACCAGAATAATGGGGAGATCATACTTCGAAAAGCAATCTTTTGAACCATCAATAGTGGCACGATCAGTAATAGTTTTCATGGCATACGGTTCGAACCATTCAGAATAAGCACCAATTATTATAAAAAAATAATGCTCGAAAATTGGCCCGTCAAAATTTATATGTATTCGTTACCAGAGAGGAAGGGCACTTTCAGAAATGTGTTTGAACTTTATTTGGTTCTCATTTAGTTTCCACAAAATCAACACAACTGTGTGCCATTTTCTTAATATCTTTGTCAATATTATTCCAATACACATATGTGCAAGTAATTGCGTTTATTTTAACCACACCCAAATGCCTGTAAGTAGCTAAAATAGAACTTGTTTTTATTTCTTTGGAACACAAACCTTTGAACCATAAAGTCTATAATCTTCTTCCAGGGCGTATTTTTCCAGATTACAATCCTTACCCATAAGCTCTCAGCCTCTTTTAAAAGAGTCCAGATTCGAACTTAATTTTTCGTCGGTCGAAGTAGCTTTAGCCAAATCCTTATGGCTTATTGGTAACATTTGTATTTAGGATAACTGAAAAAGTGTCTCATCATCTCTGATTTCTAATTATTCTGATTCAATTGGAAGTATAGACAAAATGTCTGCAACTAAATGATGCTGAGTTTTTCGATATCCGATTAGAAATTGATAAATTTGCAAAGTGAGTGGATAATGTAGTAATCTCGTAGCTATAAGAATAAAAAAAGCTTTTTTTTCGGCAAAACATGGGTATTAATGGCTCATGTATTTAGGGTGAATTACTTACGCTTTAAATAAAAATAAAACATTTTTACAGCCTAAATGATAAAAAGAGCTTTTTTTTTATCTATTGTGAATATGTTTTTCTGTATTTGTTTAAGTTCTGGATGCAAATGACATAGGTCTCTCGATTTCATCAGGTAAGACGTGTGAAAAGACAGCCCCGATCCCTTCAGGGTATGCATCCAAAATTTATGTTAATATTAATGACAGGTCAAAGTAAATTAGTCATACCCGCTCCAAGAGCAAATCTCCTTTTTTATACTTTCAAGCGAATTTCAATATTCTTTTGACCACAAACATTTAACATAATTTGGACACAATATAACATTATTATTATTGTTCAGAGGATTAGCAATTGTTGCGAGATTTAGACAAAATTTACCATAATTCACTAAATCCAAAACACTTTCAATGTCCTGAATAGTGTTTTATTATGGGTACCCTTAACTATAGCAGAAATATTTTCACGTTTTTGTGCAATACATTCGTTCCAATTATTAAGTGTGTGCCGTTAATTAGCTATTTAAACAACATTACACTCAATTCGGATGTAAACACAAAATACAAATTGTTGATATCAGCCATTTTGGTCGATTAATCATATCAAATCCCAAACAATATCTGGTATCATCACATATTGAACTTGATTACACATAACGGACCGCCATCTATCGGTATAAAATTATATTACTTACGTTTCCATGCATAACGGTTATTTGAAATGTCTAAATTATAAAATTTGAAAGAAATCAGTTGCATAGTTTCTGAGTCATAAAATTGTAACAAAAAAATCATAAATTTTTAAATTTTCATTACTGTTAATTATTCGACCGATTTCTTTCAGATTTTGAATTTTTGTTATATACTAATACGTTGTTTAAAGTGGTGTAACAATTTATGCACCTTATATTTAAATATTTTATCAACCATTATTAAATAAAATAATAAAAAATAATAAATAATTGTTTAAAATTATTTATCTCAACAAAATGTATAATGATATTATGGTCCAATGCGCACCAAAATTTCTAACAGCATTTGATTAGGCAAATCAAATGCATGCAACTGTGCATGAACCTTAAAAGCCCTTGGTCGGTTTGATGAAGCTGTTTACTATAATTTGTGAAAGTTTTAAAGTGCTGGAAATTAAACCATTAGTTTTTGGCTCTGTTCCTGAAATGGAAATGCAGTCGAATATCAATACACCATGCACTTTCGATTTAAACATGAACTAGTTATATAACTCAAAAATGAATAAAATGATAGAATGAAAGAGGAGGACTGGTGGGAAGATTTTTTACAGATTTGTCCCAAAACTAAATTAAATAAAATTTTTAATTCATTAAGAATTTTTAAACAATTATTTGGACGTTTTCCTGCATTCGGGTTTATATCTGGAATGGAAACGCTGTTTTTCCAATATTTTTTTTCCTACTCTACTACACTGGGCTAGTGTAGACAAACTGGATAACTTGTTAAGAAGTCATTTATCAAAATTCAGAAAGGTATATCTAAAGCCGAAAAGAAATTATACCTTAGTGGAGAATAAACATTGACATAAATTATTTGTTATTTGAAATAGAGCATTTCATTATTATAAGAGAGAGACAATTTTGAACTGAAATATATACATTAGAAAACCATTTTTCAATTCAGTTTATCTAATGAATATTTTGAAATTTGTATATTTATTTTATAAAAAAAAATTAAATATCAACATTAAGTGTGCCTTTACATGATTTCCTGATTAGTACTGTCAGTTATTGGTGACGGAAGTTTGATAACTGTTTCTTTTAGTAGAATTTGAAAAAGTTTTTTTTTTTCTGAAAAAAAAACGAAAGATTTCTGATTTTATTTTATAACCGTCGTTGAACAGCAGACCCAATTTTGGGTTTAGGACTACTAATGTTCAACTCCGTAGCCTTGTAATTTTTTACCCATTCTAGAAGCCAAGGGATCCTCCTGGATGAAGGGAAACCTTATGGGGAGAAATTTGCCATTGTAGAGCACTTTTTAATGGAACTAAACCGCATTTACGTTACATGGGGAGGAAAAACACGAAAAACTTCCACGGTTAGCCTGAAGGCAAGGATACTCTAATCCATGATCCGTCTACTACTGAGGATATTTTACGTCAGCACTATAGTGAGTGTGAACCTGGTGCGGAATATGTATCCACCAGCCATCGCTGGGATTCACCTCATTGAAAGGTGAACGCACTATGCCCGGAGCCACCACTGCTCAAAAATTTCTGATGCAAAGAACTATTTTTTCTTAAGAACTGAGCATCATAATCTCCAAATCTATAAACATATTCCGCTCTACTAACATAATGCTCATTCGCTTCTCTAAAAAAAAAAGACTTAGCTACCAGCACAAAGTTTTTAACTCTTTATGAATCAGCGTTCTCAAGAAGTTTCATTTTATTTATATTGACCTACATCATTAAGATTTAGTAAGAGAAGAAAAAAACTTGCTATCTTAAAAGTGAAAAATCCACCAAGCATGTCCACACTTGGCCTACCGCTATTTGTCTGGACCTCACAAAAATATATGCTTATTTAAGTCTAATGTGTTAGTTAATTGAAACAATACAGAGTAATAGTTAATCATTAAAATAAATAAAAACAGTATACTTCATAATATATTATCACCTCGGAAAATAAAATATGTTTATCTATATATAAGTCAAGAGAAAATTTGATAGTTTCCTCACCTTAAATACCTTCTTTTACAAATTTCTACTGAATTTGTAAAAGTGTGATTATGCAACAGCACATAGAAGCGAGCATCAGTGTTGATACAATATATCTCAGGGGAAATTTGATCAATAAATATTGTTGTAGTTGTCTTAGGTCACTTATCAATACTGACTCTATTTTATGGCACTGGAGTGCCCTTCTTCTTATTTTCCAGTGGCGCCATCTATGGCTAAGAATTGTACTTCTGACACACATATGCATCACAGACCGTTTTATAGGGAGAACACATTCACACACCATCCATCTATCCGCCGATCGTAGTTTTGACCTGGACCTGAACACGTCGACACACGAGACAGTCGTTATATTTTTCACTAAAATGTGTCAATTTCGTTTATTAGAAAAATGTATAATTCTACTTACAGTATCTATTACTAAATATGGAAAGCTTTTCCGAATACCGATAGGCTTGTAATTAAGCTAGTACTTCGAGAAACTGAAATACCTATGGAGCTAAATGTGAACGATATAATCGATCATGACTATTTAATATCAGCAGTTTAAGTTTAAAACTCCTGAAATGATTCAAAACATGTCTTTTATAATTTTTCTGCAGAATAAATTTTCATAACTACTTTTATTATACCAGGAGGCTCCATCTCCTGCTCGCTCCATTCACTAACCCCATGATGGTCTCTCATTCATCTCGTTTTTTTTTTTGTTTTTTTTTTACTTAAAATTCTATTATGTTGAATTAAAAAATATGTAATTTTGTTAATAAAATATATAATTTTATTTACAAAATATATAATTATAATTTTTTTAGGAAACACTTTGTGAGTATCTGTATCGTAATAAAATGAAAGATTACTTGGATTGGAAAAATTGTAGTTGGAAAAAAAATTTAAATGAAGAATAAAAAATGTGTGACACAAGAAAAAGTCATAAATTAGAAATAAATTTCTTGTTAGTAATCTATAACGATAACCTTATGTTACAAATTGCAAATTGAATTTTTCTCTTTTGAAAAATTTCGTTTTAAAAAAAATGATATAAATTTTATTATTTATATAAGGCAACAACTAATCGCTTTCTTGTATTTTATTTATCCAGTTTTTGCTACTTTCGACATCAAATTAAACTCGAGATTTTAAAAAAAATGAGGATCATAAGAGGAATAAATATTTTAACAGCAATTATTCTTTAAAGCACTTAAATATGCCATAACTTTCAAGCAAATTTTATTTTCGAAAAAAAAAAATATTTTTTATCTCAGTTTATAATTGGAAATGGCCTTTTCTGCACGTCACATTTTAACTCAGTGTTTGATTTTCAGCAAGCAGTAGATCGGCCCACATAATATTTTTTTACTTCAAGTGAAACAGTTGATTATTTTGGAGTATTAATATTAATTTTTTTTCTATTCCATCGAATTCTTTGCATATTTTATTACACATTTTTGTATTTTTAACTTTTTATGTTTAATAGCTTTTGCGTAGCCAAACAAAATGTAACGTTAAGTTGAATATCCAAAACTGCGCCGTCGACACTTATGATTTTTCTTCAATATTAAGAGATTATTTAAGTATACAAATTTTATTTTCTGATTTCTTTTTCTTTACTTTAAATATAAAATTTGAGCTGTGATGGCTCAGGGGATAGAGTGTTCGAATCCCAGCGATGGCTGGTAGATACAAATCCGCATCTGGCTAACACTGACCACAGTGCTGACGAGGAATATCCTCAGTAGTAGACGGATCATGGGTTAGAGTCCTTTTACCGTCAGGCTAACCGTAGGAGGCTCTCATGTTACGCATATGCGGGTTAGTTCCGAAAAAAAGTCCTCCACGAAGAACAATTTCTCCCAATACTTGATACAGGCGTTTCCTTGTCTTCTGGATTGGGTTCAAAATTGCAAGGCTACGGAGTTGAAGATTAGTAGTCGTAAACTCAAAAATTCTGTTGGCTTTTCAACGATGGTTATAAAATTTAAAAAAAATATGCATAAAATTTTATCACAAAAGCCTATTTTCACTATTTTAAATTAAAATAAGTATTTAATCGCATTGAAAAAGGTAAATAATTAGTCTAGTCTAGAGTTTCCTCTTTTACTAAAGGAAGGTATATTTACAAAGCAAACAGAGGGAGAAAATGAACATTTGATATTTGTTAGATTTTCAAATGGTGCATTTAACTAGTAACATTAAAAGACCGTTATAAAAAACTTTCATTTATCGTCTGGAAAAAAATTCTATAGTCTAACATAAAAAATATAAAATGTTTTTTAAAATTTTATTCAAAACTATATGAATTTGAATACTTTGCTATTCAGATCAGAGAAACCATACATTTTTAAATAAATTAAAATGCTTTACTGTTTAATTTTGCGTATTATTTTTTATTGATATTTCAATTTTCTAAAACTCGAGCATACATTTAAATTAAATTTTTTATGCACAATCTATGAGAAGCATTTTTTGTCAGTTTTGTTCAAAAGTTAGTTGAAAACCGGCATTGAAAGATTAAAAACATCTATTTGATAAAAGGGGGAAAAACAGATAGCAAAATTAGAAATTATTTTTAGGTAAATATGCAATTAACGCTGAGTAAACTTTAAAGAATTCTATTATGTATATTTCCAGTTTGTCTTATATAACTTAATTTTAACTATTGCAGATTTTTTTTTAATATATAAATTGCGATTCAACTACTGCAAGATTATACTCACTGCCAAGAGAAAAATGATAATAAAAGAAATAAGATGTTTTAAAAAATCACTGATTTATGAAATAATTTTTTTTAAGTATGTTCTTTCTCTCTGTTTAAAGTACCATTTTTAAATAAATTGAAACTAGCGCAGACACTTTTTTATGCAAATTATTACTTCAAAGAGTTTATCTACAGAAGGGATGGAATGTGTATGCTTTTACAATATTTTTGATAGAAAATATGAATTTAAAGCTTTTTTTCTTTAAAAAATTATTATCATGAAAAAGTATTATTATAAAAAAAAATGATCATTAATTATGTATAAAAAAAAGTAATTATGTTAATAACTTCTGACTAATCATTATTGAAGTAAGTCAATTACCATATAGGTGAACTAAAGCAACGATTCCCCAGCTGAAGCTGTAGATATATTTTCCAATAATCAATTTTCTCAACATTTAATCATTTTTTCATCTGATAAAATCAGTTTAATCGTCGGGTGAAGGTGAAAGAAATTTCAAAAACCCTTAAATCATTCCCTTTCATCAATTCATTTCATACGATTGATTGTTTTTATGATATGTTAACTTTCAATTTTTCTCAAAATTAAATAACAGTTTTAACGAACTCACTTGAGTATATTTAATAAAATGAGATATTGAATACTGAACTATTGAATTAAAATTTTATTAAATTAGATTAAAATGGGTTTTTTTGGTTTGGAGTTAACGCAAATGACTTTCTATTTGTAACACAATGTATGCTGACCAAGACAGTGAGAGAAAAATTTATAACCCTGAAAATCAAATTTTCACAAACAAGCAAGTTCCATTATTAATGTCTTCAAAGGATATTCTTTACTGTAATAGTAATTAGATAATAAGGTAGATAGATAATAGTAATTAAGCATTCTATTAATCTGTGACGTAATCTTTCTTCTTTCTTTCATTTTTTTCAATCTGCGCAATTTAAAAGAGGGCGTTGTTTTCATTTGGCTTAAGTGTTTCTATCTCATTTGGTTTGCTTGTGAGTTCGCCGTCTGACCTTGTTTAATTGAGTTTTTATTTTCTGATGATTTTGTATGAGTTCTTTTCTGAATTAGTTCTACGTCTTACATGTTTTTTTCTCCTGGACTTTTATACAAAATCTTCGGGGTACTGAGGGAGTTTTTTTAGGCTTTTGCCATCTCCCTCAATAGAAAAGGTTTTGTTTTATGGCCGCGGCTTCAGAGGTCATATTTTTAATTTTAGTTTTATTTCCTTCGCTTCCTTTATTTCTATTTTTATTAGATAATAAGGGCTAATTACTAATTAAGTGACGAAATCAAACACAAAAATGTATTTTCTCCGGGAGAAAAAATTTTTTTTTTCGACAGATAGAAGCATACAGGTTATCCCAAACCAAATTACTTTCTCAATGATTTAGGCAGGAGAGCAATCAATCGTTCAGTTCTCTTAATATTAATTTTTATTTACTTTTTCCTTTACTTTACTATATCTCAGGAATATTTTAAGTGGATCGAATTATAAAATTCATTTATCCACTGAAAATTCCATGTAAAAACAAGTTTTACTAACTATGCATTTTTAATATTGTATAATATTGTATATAAATAATATTTTGAGTAGTTAGGCATAAAAATATTTACATCATCTTTCTTGTAATTTTAAATGGCAAAAGACAAAATTTGAATAAAATCGGTCAGAAATACAAAAGTTAATTAAAATGTTTTTGAAGTTTTGAAATTATTCAACCTATTTCTATCAACTGTTGCATTTCGTCATCTAAAACTTCACAGGATGAAGTAAAATATTTATGGCTATTATTAAATAAATAATGAAAATAATTGTAAATAATTAAGAAAAGCTAATTTTTTTCTTGGGACTATCCTCAAAGAAACGAATTTGAAAATTATGTGAAAAAAGTTCCCAATATGTTGAGAGACACGCTAAAAGTTACCGGTAACTTTAATTGCTCTCTAATCTAAACTATTGGTACAATAACTTTCACATTACGGTTACCGTCCCTGATGATAATCAAAAATTGTAATCTACAAAAAATTAAGTTTATTGAGAAAACCTACGTTGTAGTATTTGATTAATCAATAGTTAGAGCTTATTAAGTGTCAAATCATTAATATTTTTACTTAGTTTGGTAAAATTCATTCATTGAAATAAGTTATTTAAGGTTTGTTTACTCTACACAAATATAAAAACATACCTAATTTTTGTATTTTTTAGCTATAAAAAGGTGATTAAAACCTTAACTAGTAAACCTTTATGATTAAAAACATCTACAGAATATGCTAAAGCTTTCAAGAACTTAATTTAGTTTGTAACAACCCTTATAGTTTTAGAAGGTCTGGCATATTATATTCTATTTTTTCCCACTAGATATCTTCTCACCAAAATATGTATCTGACAAAAATTTTAAAAAATTTCATGATTTTTCATGACTGCTTAAAAAAACATTTTGAAACATAGAAGCGAAAAATTTCAAATTTTTTGGAGCGGGTTGCAAGATAATATCATTAAAAATCGCTGCCACCTTAATGTGGCTTATATAAATCTGATAACTTGATGCTACACTGTAAAAAATTTCAAATCAAATTACGGGATAAAGTACCGGCACTTTGGGACAATCATCCGTAAAATCAATTTTACCGTAAAATATTATAGAGTAATTTTTACAGTAATATTTAATTACAGTGATTTGGGGATTTTACGATAACTATTAATATGATTTATTGTTTCGTAACATGTTCCGGTAAAAATGGGTTTCACGGTAAAAAGCACCGACACTCTGAGTGCTAGTTCTTTTTACCGAAATTTGATCCAGAATTTTTTATAGTGTATGCCAGAAATTGAATGGAAATATTTTTCAATTTAATTCTGTACTAAGGTTAAACAAAGGTTGCACAGTTTTATTCAAGCTATAAATACTGCTCCCGAAAAGAAAGTGCGTTTATTGTTTCAATATATATTTACTGATTGTAATTTCAAAATTTCTATCTTAAAAATTTCGCACATTGCCGTTTATTGATTATTATAGCGTATTTTACATCATTTATAAAAAGTGTTTTATAATCATAATAAGCAAGGAAATAGTTTCAGTGATACATATATAATTTTCGGAGCTAAAGATTTTCGTCTTTACATTTTCTTATTTTAATTCATTAGCCATTCACCTTTTTTTTTTCTTTTTTTTTAAAAAAGAGTATAAATGGAATTACATTTACCTTGAAAAATAACATTATTTTAATTAAAAACCAATTTAATTTTCTTTCGATTTTCTGAACTTTTTATAATATTAAAAATGACGAATAATTCATTTAATTGAAACATTTTTTTTATGAGCAAAGTAAAGATTATTGAATTTTATTTTCTTTTAAAAATGTATTTCATTTCATAGTTTATAAGATCTCTTAAAATTACTCAAAAAACTTTTTCTATTTTTTTTTTTTTTTAAATTCAAGGTAAAATCCAATTTTACATTTGTTATTAATTGCTAAAACCAATCAAAACTTGTTTTTTTTTTTTTTTTTAAAGAAATTTTATTCGTAAATTAATATCTGACAAGAACTTATATGCTTAGAAGGGTTAAATATGAATAAGATTTAATTTTTAATTATGATTAAAACAAAAAGTTTCGCAATTTTGAATTACGATTTTATTCGTTAAAAACACCATCATGCTATACTTAATGTTTATAAACGTACATATATATGTGCTTAAAATAAAACTCTATATTGAAAAGTAATTTAATAAAAAATAACACAAGACAAACAATAACGCGGGGGAAAAAAATAAAACGAATATTTTCCATATTGAAAAATTCGCTACAAATGACTTTAAACTATATTGAACGCATTGAAAAATAATGAGCAAATTATATCACCAGAAGCGCTAGAAAATAATTCTTTTCATATTTAATTACTTAATTTCTCTAAATTTGTAATGCATTTCTACAAACCAACATATTTTAAAATTCATGTATTAAATTATTGAAAAAATTTTGAATTTACCTCAAAAAAATATCATGTAACATTCTCTCGAAAAAAAAACATGATAACTTCTAAAGCATACATATTTACTTAGTTAACTCATAGAAACATGGATTGGCAGTAAATATAAATGATTTATTTTTTCTATTAAATAATGGTTTGTGTTTATATAATTTATACGTATACACGTTTAGTTAAGCCAATTTATTTTCGTAGAATATTTGATTTTTGTAACATTGAGTATAACTTTGACATGAAATTCATATACCTGAAACTTCATAAATAACAAGAATAAGATTTTAATGCAAGGTTCATACAGGGCCATAACAAAAAATAAATTTCGCATTTCCGGAAAACTAAAATATGCTTTATTAGATTAAAAAAGATAAAAACTAAGCTACCAATAAAACAAATGATATGCCTGAAATGTTCGAAATGTTCGATAATGTTCACCAATAGATGACGGTATAAGACAAATGCTGTTTCTTGCGTACGCCTAGTATGCATACATCGAAAAAGTGAAACAGCACTTACCTATTAGGAATAACTAATGAATTAAAAAAAAATGCTCTGCACAACATGCTGGCGTTGTAAAGAAATACATTATTAGTAAATTATTGTATAAAAATCAGCAAAACTCCGTTGTAGATGTGGCAAATATAGTTCTGTGATTAGAGCACATTGTTGAACAAGAAGGGAGGTTAAGTGAGCAATTTTAATGCTCTTTTTTATTATTTAGTACTTCAAACTTGCTGATGTCGTTTAAAGCGCCTCCAAATGTTGAATTATTTTATTAAGAAATTTTAATTAATAAATGTACGGTACAGTGCATAAAAAATTGACCACAATTAACTACTTTTAATCTAAGGATCCAATCTTCACGTTCTAGGAGTCAATCTTAATGGCTCAAGGGGATGACCTCAATTATGCTAATTAATAAGTGCAGACAATATTTTAAGTTGCGAAGTTAGGCTCAAAAGCGCACTTTCTCTGAATAAACATACTTTTTTTTCGCCGGATTGTGATTCCTGACCTTCAAAATATAGCCGCAATCTGGGAAATATGATCCGAATTTTTTGATCAGGAGAGGGGTCCAAAGTTTTGACCCCTTAAGTGTTAATTTTACTTTTTGCGGATTTCGTTATACCTCGAAAACTTTTTAAGCGAATTGAAATTTTTTTCCACAAAACTGTAAGATTCGCTTGTCCAAAGGTAATTCCATGTAAAAAATATTTTTAAGTAAATGTTTAATATTTTTTATTATTTATTTAATAATGTTCGAAAATATTTTGAACTGTAAAGTATACAATTTTTTACATCTTTTTAAGGAATGTAATGTTACATGGCAAAATCCAAAATTTGAGCAAAATCTGTTCAGTAGTACTTCAGAAATTGAATTTAAAAAAAAAGCCAGATATTTGAAATTTAATTTCTCAGGAACTATTCGACCGATTTGGTGCAATTTTTCTATTTTGCCATGTAAAATTATAATCTTTAAAATGATGCAAAAAATTGTATATCTTACAATCCAAAATTATACAGGTAGACCCAGCATTATTGGTACAAATTTTACGGGAAGTAGGAAACATCACAAGTATTCAGATTTGCATAGTAACCAATGGTAGGAAACGTCTTCGTTCACCACTAGGGTGTGTTGTTTACAAAAGCAATTGAGGAAACATACTTAGATTGACGTAAACATTTGAGCTTTTATTGCCCGCAGTAGTCTAGGTAACATTTTACGAACACCGAGCTGGCAGATATGAGCATGATGTACAGATTGACAACTGGGAATGTACAAGCAGCATTGTATCCCTGAATGATGCACAGGACCGTCAGATGTACCGTATATCATGTGCCAGTTCGGTGATCGTAAAACGTTGCTTACAATATTTCAAACGTTCATTATCCAAACTTTGCTGACAGTTCAAATACCTACGGCAATGCAGGTCTGTTTCCTTAAAATCTCTTGTGAGCAACAGCACCTAGCGGTGAACGAAGACGTTTTCGAAAATGGGCTGCTATGCAAATCTGAATCCTTGTAATGTTCCCTACCACGTCTTAAAAATCGGCCAATTAATCCTGGTACACACAGAATGTATATAAAGAAAATATATTCTAATTATGTATTGACTTTTTTTCTAGCACATTGACGTCTGTGGGAATAGAAATATTGAGAAATGATTCCTTGAAAAACTTTGCAGCTTCAATTGAAGACCTGTAAGTACGAATAGTATGAAAAAAAGTTATAAACATTCATTCTCTTTCTATGTAAATCCATTCAATCTATTTGCAAAAATTTTTCAAAACTTAAAATGAGAAATAATTTTTGTTTTTGTCGGAAAAAATATGTTTTCAAAGAAATTAGTTGAATTTAAAAAAAGACTTATTTACAAAAATTCTTGAAATAAGTAAACGGCTTGAGCAAAAAGATGATTTAAAAACGTTGTTATTAGCTCTACATGAAATCGGAATGTCAATACATAGATAAATATTCAGAAATATCGATATTTTACAATGCATCACTATTTACAATATATCCCCAGCATTATTTTTACATTAGTAAATTTTTTTGTCAAGAATTTTATCAACGCGCAGGATAATATTGTATCCAGTAACTATCTTTATCCATAACATACGCAAAATTATCATATTAAATATTTACCGTTGTCTTGAGAATTGAGAGGTTATTTTACAAAGTATCTCTATTTACCACCATTACAATATTTTTACATAAAATTTTTTCTGTTATGAAAGTTATCAACACACAGGATAATTTTGAACACGCAAAATTATCACATTATATATTTATCTTTGTCCTTATAATTGCGAGTTTATAAGGTTAATAATTATCATGTATTTGTCTTAACTCATGGTTTTCTTTACGTATCATGGGAATACTCTTTAATATGTCAATGTCATAATTCACCAGTATATCACCAAACTTTATTATACATCAATAAAAAGCACTTTTTATAACATCTATTCTAACGAATAGGTTTTTATTACACTGAGAAAAAAATATGGTCAAAACTACCTGAATATGGCAAATTTTACCGTTTTTCTTGCTCTATGGGAACACCAAAAAGCTCCATAGTTTTTACCGAAGCGCTTTCGTAATGATTTTGGTTAAATGAACTATAAAATATAGTCTCATAATGTGTGATAAATTTGGCAAATGTGAAATTTTATATCATGATACCTTAGAGAACGGAATAAAAACCACTTTTTCGGTTTAATTTACTTTTCAGTTTATTTTTTTATATATAAAGTAACATGAACTAAAATTTCAAATATCAGAATTTCCTTTAAACAGTTACCTTATGAATGGAAAGTTTACCAAATGAATGTTTAGACTATCGCATATTTTGGTCTTATCACCAGTATTTTTCTTTTCTCCTTATAGAATTTTAATTTTTTCAAATATAAAATAATTTTATTTTCCTTATTGTTTTTATTAAGAAAACTAAAAGGTTTTTTTATGGATTTCTTTGGTTTTTATTTTTATTTTTTAAAGGGTCACTTTTTCAAAGATACTTGTATACCCTCAAAATTTCTGCAGTAAAGAAGAGTTTACCCTTTCTACACATCAAACAAACCAGTTTCGTTAGAAAGTGTTATTTTCAATACAGAAATTACAATTTCAACAAATGAGCAAACAAAGCATTTTTCCTTTTAAATCAGTACAAATTTATTTGTTTTTACCATAACTAGTAAGAAAAACTATCCATGCATGGATTTTTATAATTAATACGAATTTTTAAATAAATATTATATTATTTATTTGAATTCTAGAAAATCTACTATTTAACTATCAACGCAAAGGGAACGCTTTTAATCTCGTAAAGTACTTTAATTTTCCCAAGTGCATTTTCAACGAAACAAGTTCGTCCTTCTTCTTATTTTTCTACTTATTTAGAGTTTTAGATAACTAAAAAATTAAAGAATACTTAAAACATAATTTTAATTTCTACATTTCTTAGCATATTCGTCCACTTTTTTTAAAATAAATACAAAGCATTCAGAACAACAATATTTTGTAACTGTGAAATTTAATTTTCGAAGTTCTAAATCATTATTTACAGATAGTTCTAATAATACACAGTGAAAAAATTCTGGCTACCACTTTGTACATTTCTAATTAAAAAAAGCATAATTCCGATAATAAAACCAAAGTATTTATTATTTAATGTATTCATATTTAAAACAATCATAGAGTAACCGTTTCCGTCTTAACGCTCTTCGTTTTTATATCGGAAGATAACCAGCTTATCTTATTTTCTACATTGTAGTTCTTATTACCATACATTTAGCAAAAATAAAAAAACTGAAAACTAAATTTATCTGAATAAATTTTCCTTATGCCATGCTCTAAAGTATCATGATAAAATTACCAAATCTTACCACAATTACCCAATTTTAGTATACATTTTAAAATATTTTATTGTTAATTTTAGCGAAATTATAATTAAAGCGCTTCGGTGAAAATTATCGAGTATTTTGACGTTCCCACTGAGATTCCACACGGTAAATTTTACCTTATTCTGGTAGTTTAGGACATAATTTTTTTCTCGGTGTATTCCTATTGCAGCTGAGTAATACTGTTTTAAAATTTACAGCTTTTTTCATTTAGTTTAATCGAAATAAACCAAACAGTCCAGTACTTACAATATCACCAAGACACGAAGAAAGCGTCAATGCTGTCCTCATTTAGATAGATTTTTCAAAATATCAAGCAAGTCTTTTTTTTTTTCTTTCAATCTGGCAAATATTTCCCAAATTTAAAAATTTTTACTCTATCCCTATTTTACAAACAGAGCCACCAATGAACTAAAACGCAACAACGTACCTAATTTAAGTACTTTTTTTGCAAAATCCAAATTTGCTATAAAAAGTTAGGGCTGGTATTTAAACTTATGGAGTTGGCCTTTTCAAAATCGTAAACAAGTCGAGTTTGATATTATTAAATGCACATATTAAAAATATTTCACGCGTTTATTTTTCGATTTTTGATCTGATGCGCAAATCTACAAATAATTAACCCAGTGATTCTCAATCTTTTTTTTTTTTTTGTGGCGGCACACTTTTAACGATTTCGACATTTGACGGCACACAGTGAAATAAATTAGTTTAAAGTTGTTTGCTTACCTATAATACACTTTGTTAAATAGTTAGTGATAATAACTTTGAATGTGAAATAATATAAATATGTACTACAAAAACACATTTATTAAGGGATTATTTCCTTCGACTAACTTTTTATTAGTTAGTAACAGTTATTTTTTTTTTGCTAGTTATTAATTGTTAGCTTGTTGTCTATAGTTATTAACTGTTGTTTTCTTTACATTTTTATTTTTTTGTTATTTCTTATTACTAGTTCTTTTGCTAATTATTAATTGTTCGTATATTTTTTGTTAACTATCCTTTGTCTATTTATTTTTATAACTATTAATTGCATAGCTTACTTTAATGATTAACTTTTATTTCCGTTTTGAAAGTTAATATTTAGCTTGCTTTCCCTTGTTAATTAATAACTTTAATAGTCATTATATCTCCTACTTATTTCAACATTTTTTAAAATTGCGCGTCAAAGACAATTTAAACACTTCCTTCTTATTTTAACTTATTTTAAGATTGTCAGAGACAAGACAATTGCCGACAAAGAAAAGATGTTCACGCGGTTAAAGCGTGGAAAAATTATAAAAAGTATGTATATATATAATATTATATATAGTATATAACTTTACTCGTAATAAAAAAAGCATTAGAATTTTTATTGTATTATTTCTAATATTTCGCGGCAAATTTTAAGAAATTGACGGCACACAAAAGTGCCGCGGCACAGTGGTTGAGAATCACTGAATTAACCATTTACATACATTCCGTACCGTTTACATGCATTTTTGAAATAGGTTATTCAATATATATCATACTTATTATTGTTATGCTTCATTTTTTAAAGTCAAGCAAATAGCTTCCCATTTGCCGTGTAAATTAGCAACTTCTAATTAGATAATTTTCACCGAAGTGCTTTAATAGTAATTTCGCTAAAATTAACAATAAAATATTTTAATTTTTATTTTATTTGATTGTCTTCAGTTCAAATGTACGGGGCAAAAGGTGAGCTTCCAAAAAGCAATTTGAAGTATTTATCACTTACTTTTTCAGTGGACAAGGGATATAAATCTATAATTTTTGAAGATTTTCGAATTTAGTCCTTCGCCAAATAGGCCGACTGGGCCTAATAAGCGATAAGAAGTATCCAATCGATTGGTGTGATTTAGAAAATGGGGGACTATAAGACTAGCTCAGAATTTGCCAAGAAATTTAACTTAAATTTTGATAAATGTGTGCAACCGTAAACGAGTGTTAAAAACTGAAAATTTGCAAATTCGATTAACAAATATGAATACGGAATTGGCGCCTATTCATATATGTTTTAGGCTCATAATTAGTTATGCCAGGCATGCGTAATTTAATCGTTAACATTTTATATATTTTGAAAATTACAGCCTCTTTGTATTGTGCTAATTGGAAAAGCCTGCAGTACTCTTTTAACTTGTTCATTATTCTGAGGGCTAATTAAGATCAGCCTATATACATTTAGGCTAAGTACGAAATGCGTGAAGAATTTATCAATCAGATTGATCTTGCTTTGGTTAATTACAATAATTTTTTATTACTCTGGGATTATAGCAAACTGTCTTAAATAAATTAGGTTAATTGTGCAATGAATAGTATAAATGCAATAAGTCTAAAAGTGATTAGTGATAAGTCTAGTGTTAGTGATTAGTGATAAAAGTGATAAGTCTAGACTGATTTGAAAACACTGAAGAATAATCCAACCAAACTAGCGTATTGTAGCTGTTTGCAAAAGGCCGAAAAACATTTCTTAAAACGCTACTAAATAAATAAAAAACAATTTGCTAGATCAACTTTTTATATTTGCTAGATCAACTTTTATCAGATTTGATAGATCAACAAAGTTATTTTGTGAGCAATATTTCCTGAAAACTTTACCCGTTAAAAGTTACGAATCATTTATATCGATACATTAATTCCATCGACATATTAAAATTTATTGCTTTCGTTGTGTGTTAATAAGAAATATAATTTTGAAAACAAGAATTTACGGTAAACCGTTACCATAGTAACAAAAAAATTATCAAATGAATGGTTTAAATACCGTATATTTTGGTTTTTAATACCAGAATTATGATAATTATTTTTTTTTTTTACCTTAAATGTCATTATCCTACACAACGGTACTCTTTCCAGAATTTTTTGTTGAAAATCATGCGTCAAATTTTGCTGAAAGTATATATTTCCTCCTCACTTAAATTTGTATTTGAGATTTTTTTATGGAAATCGTTATTATATTTTTTATTTTAGATGAAAATTCTATATAATTTTGTTAAGGTTGAGGATTATGGAAAATTCTTTAAACTACGGGTTTTTGTAGAACACTGTCTACCATTTCAGGCACATTGAAGATGCTCCAGAGCTTAAAATAATAGAAGTGAGCACATTTCAGAAATGCAAAAAATTGCGTACATTGTGAGTACAATCTTAGTTGTTTTATTTTTATTTTATGTTGAGTACTATATATATATAAGGGTCGATCAAATGAAAAGGTACGAAACGACGTAAAAACGTGACAGTTAAGTATTTGCATATTCTGCCATGGGAGAACATTGCGAGACATCTCTCGATGCGATTGGAGTCTCTGACTGGGATCGGAGCATGCGCGGGCGTCTGCATGCGTAGGAGAGAGCAGAGGCTCTTATAAAAAAAGGCGTCCAAATGATGCGGCAGTCCGTATAAGGACAGGATGGCGTTCGCGTTGCAAAAATCGACGATTAAGAAGTAGCGAGGTGTTATCCGATTTCTGACAGCGGAAGGTGTGAAAACGGCAGCTATTCATCGCCGGATGGTGACAGAAATGAGTCTCTGACAAGTCTGTCAGTAAATGGAGTGGAACTAGCCAAGTTAAAGTGGGAGACGTTGGACCATCCGCCTTACTGTCCGGATAGTCGCCCTGCGATTTCCATGTGTTTGGTCCACTGAAAAAACACCTGAAAGGGAAGTACTTCAACTCGGACGACGTACTCAAGGACGCTGTGAAGGACTGGATCTCGTCACGGCCACAGGAATTCTGGGAACAAGGAATCCTGCGGCTTGTTCATCAGTGGGATCGTTGTGCTCAGGCCTATGGTGTGTATTTTGAATAAAGTCTACATTTGTACCCACCGTGTCGTTTCGTACATTTTCAATTGATTTTATACATATATATATATATATATGTAGAGCTGTTGTTTCAATACCATAGTGCAATAGCTGAGAGCATTGCATCATCCTCTTTGTCATTGAGAGGCGCCAGCGAGACCTGACGGGGAAGTCCCGATGGGAAACTCTCGAATCTCTCTGAACTTTATCCATAGAACATTTTAATATCTTATTCACATGCGATTTGGAGACCACTGCGTGAAGGCAGCCCTCCCGTATCATGTCACTCACTGTTAAATATCTATTTCCTTTTATTTCTATTAAATGTTAAGTTTCAATGTTATATCATCGTCGTTATTTTACCCTTATGCTGCACAAACCCCTACAAATATTGGGGACTTGCGACCGAGATTTGAATATCGAGACATAAATTTTTGAACTTTGAAATCCCGAGTAGGGGACGTGGAAAAAATTTCTGAACTGAACTTTGAAATCCCGAGTAGGGGATAAACTTATGATCTAAATAACTTTTGAAATCCCGCGAAGGGGATAATCATCGAATTGTGCAGCTAAGAAAAAAAAGTGAAATTCTACGCTCGTGTAGGAGCCGTAGATTTTGTTCCTGTATTATATCCCGAGAAGGGGAATCACCCAAATTCTACGCTCGTGAAGGAGCAGAAACTGAAATTAACATTCACTCGAATTTTGTTTTAAATCCCGGTCGAGCC
Organism: Parasteatoda lunata; assembly: GCA_949128135.1. Taxonomy (NCBI): domain Eukaryota; kingdom Metazoa; phylum Arthropoda; class Arachnida; order Araneae; family Theridiidae; genus Parasteatoda; species Parasteatoda lunata. The sequence goes on along the minus strand of OX421973.1, from coordinate 33,210,162 downwards.
CCCAATATTTGTAGGGATTTGTGCAGCATAAGGGTAAAATAACGACGATGATATAACATTGAAACTTAACATTTAATAGAAATAAAGGGAAATAGATATTTAACAGTGAGTGACATGATAATTATGTAGAGCTGTTGTTTCAATACAATAGTGTAATAGCTGAGAACATTGCATCATCCTCTTTGTCATTGAGAGGCGCCAACGAGACCTGACGGGGAAGTTCCGATGGGAAACTCCCGAATTTCTCTGAACTTTATCCATAGAACATTTTAATATCTTATTTACATGCGATTTGGAGACCACTGCGTGAAGGCAGCCCTCCCGTATCAAGTCACTCACTGTTAAATATCTATTTCCTTTTATTTCTATTAAATGTTAAGTTTCAATGTTATATCATCGTCGTTATTTTACCCTTATGCTGCACAAATCCCTACAAATATATATATATATATATATATATATATATATATATATATATATATATATATATTCACTTTGAACGATTATTATTAATAATAATCAATGAAGTTTGGTCAGTGAGGTTAAACTATTAATTAATAATAACTGCTTCTTTTGGTGAAAGTGAGAAATATAAAAAGGGGAGATTTCCGTATCGTGATCTGTGGCAGAATAATCGCTATGCATTCAAAAAAATAAAAACATCGAAGAAAAGGATCAACTTGAAGTATATAACTCGTAGCCCCAACCCATCTATGCCATTGTATGTCTACAAGTTTTAAATTTACATGTTTTTTATTTTTTTTTTAATTTTTCCAGTTTAAAAACATTTTGGCGCCTTTGCGATTGTAGTTAGCGTAGTAGATCACGATACGGAAATATCCCCAATAAAAACACGAAAGATTGAGATTAACCGAACTTCAAGGGTTATTGTTAATAATAACCGGTTAATGTGATAAATTTGCTTAAATTATTCACTTTAACCGGCTTATTGACTTATTTCGTATTATTAATATTGATCGGTTAGTGTTAATAATAACCGACTATTCACATTAACCGTAACATATACATATACTGTATTTCTGTTATATGTGTGAGAGCGAAAAAACTATTATATATTAACATTAAAAATAAATTTGAAGAATGAAAAAGCTAAAAAAAAACTTTTCTAAAACTTTTTACACTGATATATATTTACAGAAACGAAAAATGTATTTGAAAACTTATGAGGGTTTCATATATAATAAAACTATAAATATATCCATTGTTTTTTCGCATAAATTGGAAGTATCTAAAGTTTCTTTTTGTGTATGAATTTATTGAAGTTTCCAAAAAACTTACATATGTGTTTTCAAAAATTGTTCTTCAGAACATGTGTTTGAAATAGCTAGATCTCAATTGTTCCTTTCCTACAAAATATCCTTTCTTAAGTTTGTTTTTGTCTTCATGCTTATTTTTTCTTTACTAAAGCGGTTCAAAATCTTTAGAGTGTTTCTTTCCTAGCTACTTTAGTAGTAGTGGAAACACTCCTACGAAATACAAGGTTTTAAAGATGTTTTTAGCGATCTCATTGAAAAATAAAGCTATTTAAAATGATATGAGAGTCAATATAGTATACTTGCAAAAACAAAAAAAAATTGCATGTGATTAAAATGCATTTTTTTAAAATTCTTATTAAATTTAGCATTATCCTTATTTATCATTATTATTCTATCATTATCTTTTCTTTATTATTATTCTTATTTTTGTTTCTTCTCTTTCTAAAATAATAATTTAAACAAAAAAATACGATTAACTTTTTGGAAAAAAATGTTCTTTAAGTACATTTTATTTTTTAAGGTGAAAATAGAGATATTTATTAAGTTAATTATTAATAATTAATATTATAAATCCGTGCAAAGCGTATAAATTGTGAGTATGAGCAGAAAAAATATGCTGATTATTTCTCTCTTTTAGAAATTGCACCCAGTACTTTAATGATGAATGACTAAATAAATTTAAAAATAACAAAATTCAAAAAACCCATTGATCTAAATGTTTTTATTAGATTTGAATCACTGAAAGCAGAAAATGCATGAGCTTTGATAAAAAAAACTCCTTTAGTGCAAAATGTGAAGAAAGATTTCTGTAACTTATAGACAATATCACAAACATACATGTTTTTCTTAATTTAACAATTTTTTATTAAAATAATTAGATTGAATATAATCAATTTTAAAAAAAAAAAGACTTAACCTGAACTTATTCGAAGCGTTTAAAAAAGTTTCACAAAAGTAAGTCCCCAAAATAGAGTTTTATAAATACGGGGTATTATAAATTAAGCTGAAGATTCTCAGAAATTCGAAACAGGAAAACAGTTAAGCTTATTCAACGATTCATGCTTGCAGACGATTCATGCATCATTGCATAAATTTTTCCTTACAGTGTTTTGGGTCGTTGTCCAAATATTTTCTGACGGTGGGAGCCGTAAGCCTCGTCTACTATTTCTACCATTCAGTTTTGAATTTATGCAAATTTTGCCGTCAATTGTGACATGTAATTGCGGCTGATAGTGGACATTTAGAAAATATAATAATTTGAATTTCCTTCCCACTAATATTTCAAAAAATTGTGACGAGATATTTAATTTATTACCTTGCCGCGCTATCTGTCGTTAAATTTTCAAACTAAAATGAGAAAAGTTTATTTATTATGGTTTAATTTAATCGCAATATTTATGTATTTGTATTATTCTTATAATTTATTCTTAGGTATATTACAAGAGCTCCAAAATTAAGGTTCATATCGGACGGTGTGTTCTCAGCCCACCTACCAAGTTTTAAGATATTGTAAGTACTTTTTTTTTTTTTAGATGACTCACGTGAAGATTGATTTAGTATTTTTATTAATGAATTCGATTCAATTTATTTGCTGTTTATTTAGACATGATTTATGAGTCATGAATGCGTGGAAATTCGAAAACTATATGAAACTTATTAAGGATGCTACATTTCCTTAACTAATTTGTATAGGATATTTTTACTCTATTGTTATTGTCGCACGTCATTAAGGAAAGGGGTGCGGTTGTTCTTGTTTTACAGTAGCACCATCTATGCCCAAGAATTTGGCTTCTGCCACACCCATACGTCACATCCGTTTACAGGGTGGAGCCATTCATACATCCATTCATTCATCCACAGATCGTAATTTCGACCTGAACTAGAGAATGATCAATCTCCTATTCAGTACCCACAGAGGTATAATTTGTTATAAGAGCATAGAGGACTTTGTGACCCGACAGATTTAACATGGACCAGTCACCATTTACTACACAGGGAGTCTTCGGCTGGCTGGATTTGAACTCCCGTTTTCACGAACGTGAGTTCAGTGCTGTTCCAGCCCCTTTCAATTTGTTAAACAAAAGATTAATTAACTTTTTTAAAAAAGTAGAAGGGGCAAAATATGCAATGAATTCAAAAACTGTAACAAAAAGAAAAAAAAATGTTGTTCGATTAGATAAGTTTTGTCATGAGTGTAAGAAAGTTTATTTTTTAAATCTCCATTTCAATATGAGCTAAGAGGATATGGATTATAGCTCGTTATTGAATTTTTTTTTTCTTTCAGTTTTTTTTCTTTTGAGTTTGCTAAGGCTTTTAAATATTAGAAATGCCTGCATTATTTTTTTAATGTATAGTCTGTATTTATATTAAATCAAAACAACTTTTTTTTCTAAAAAATAAGTAGAAAAAAGTGTTTTTTAACTGCTGCGGTAGTTTTTTCAATTTACTTTTCCAAGCACGAAATGTTTTTTGAAATTCTATTTAAAATGTTTGCATAAATTGCAGAACTTTACTTTAGCAAAACTTAATTTACTGCAGAACTTTACTTTAGATCAAACCAAAACTAATTTGCTTTAAAAACTAGTAAAACCAAAATGCTGCAATTTTTTTTTTCATATATGCTTGCATAGTTTAAAATAAATAGCAATTCTCATTTCTTGTTTCATTTTTTTTATCTTCATTTGTTAATAAATTAACATCTCCATCTATCTAGACAAACAACAATAGTTATTGTACTTAAATACAGGATAATTGAGATTTTATTTTATTTATATTTTTTAACCATCGTTGAACAGCCGATCCTATTCTGAGATTATAACCCCCAATGTTTAAATCCGTAGCCTTGTAATTTTAAACCCAATCCGGAAAATAAAAATAAAAATTTTAAATAAATAAAATAAAAATTATATTATAAAAAAAAATTTTTACTTAAAAAAATGGATAGTAGGTAAAACTATGTTGCTTATTTTCAACAATCGACAGTTGTACTAATGAAATCATATTAAAATTTTTTTAAAGAAACAGAAATAGTAATTGTTTTTTTAATAAAATTGTTCGCTGTAAAAGAAAAGATATAATGGACAACTTTCACAAAGCAATTCAAGTGTACTTGCCAAAATTCAGCCATTTTTCACAAAATTATTTTTAATAATAATTTTCTAAATAAATTGATCTAGTTTAAAAAAGATTCAAGAGGGGAAACTACTGTTATGTTTTGGAAAAATGTACGATTATTGTAACGTTGAAATAAAAAAAAAACAATCTTGCGCAAATCGAAACAATAACTTAGAAATAAAACTATTCATGTAAAAATAATGGTCCTTAGATTAGAAGATTGTTTTCAAAGATGTTTAAATTTTTAGAATTTATTGCATTCAACTCACAAATAATTACTATTGTGTAAGTAGGAAAAGTAAATTTGTAAAAAAGTTTTTTTTTTTTTTTTCCTTTTTTTTAAAGTCTAGAACTAGTCAATTGGACGGCTAATGTAACGCTATGTTGTCTAAACGCTTTGCCTTTGTAACCAATTACAAAAAGTTTAGAAGCCCAGAGTCATAAATGTCATCATGGTTGACAGAATTAGAAAATGCATAGGCTTCTTTTTTTAAAATCATAATAATAATAAGTACACCTGCGCCCGATTTAAACACACTTTTGAAACATCACTTCTCCACCTATTGATTATTTCTGAAACTAAATATTTTAATATTGTTTTTATTTTATTTTAAAATGTTTTTAGATTTGCTTGTTGTTGCTATTGCTTTGTCTATGGGAGTGCTACATATTTTCAAAAGTTTGAAGAATGAGCTTTAACGAGTTCTGGAGATAGTATAGGATGTCCTCTGGCTGTGAGTCGAGTTCAAAAAGTGCAGCCAGAAAGGCTTGAAAATGCATTCTGCGTTAATAGAAATTAGAGGCAATGTCTGCATTTTGGGTAAAATCTGATCTCCTTAGAAGATTATTGACATTACCCCGAGGAATTTTATTTTTTATACTTTTTTTTATTACCGTCGTTGAACGACCGACCTAAGTTTTGGGTTTACAACTACCAATGTTTAACTACGTAGCCTTGTAATTTTGAACCTTATCCAGAAGACAAGGGAACTTCTGGACCAAACATTGGAAGAAATGTGCTTTCGTGGAGGACTTTTTGATGGAACTAGCCCGCATCTGCGTTACATGGATAAGAAAAATTACAAAAACCTTCCACGCTTTGTCTGACGGCAAGTGTCTCTAACCCATGATCCGTCTACCACTGAGGATATTTTACGTCAGTACTGTGGTCGGTGCAAGCCTGATGCGGAGTTCGTATCGACCAACCATCGCTGGGATTCGAACTCGGTTCACCTCATTGGAAGGCGAACGCTCTATCTCTTGAGCCACCACGGCTCTCCCCGAGGAATTGGACTTCTAACTGCTAGTCCACGGAAGGAATTTTATTTCCCTTCTACCACCCAAAGTAAAAACCAATGGAAGTGTTCCCCTATCCACCACCTGGGGGAAAAGGCACTGACTAGGAGTTAGACTTTTCCGAGAGGTAGATTTCCTTGGTTGTCCTTATTGAGTGCTTCAAACATTATTTCAATTTGAATAACAAAGTAACATAAATATTTCAATAAGAATAACTTTCGTAGCATATATAGATTTCCTTGGTTGTCACTATTGAGTACTTCAAACATTATTTCATTTTGAATAACTACGTAACCTAAATATCAAAAGAGGACCGGAATAGCCTGGTTGGTTGGTTGGGCGTTGGGCCTATGTCCAAGATGTTGTGAGTTTAATCCCCACCGGCCGAAATATCCCCGCGTAATAAATCGTGACTGATACACGTTAAATCTGTCGGGTCTCATAGTCCTCGAAGTTCCCATAACAAATCAATATCTCTGGGGGTTCTGGATTGGAGATTGATCGTTCTCTGGTTCAGGTCAAAATTACGATCTGATGATGAGGGAATGGATATATGAATGGGACTGCTGTATAAATGGGCTGTAACGTGTGTGTGTCTGAAAGTTGTATTCTTGGCATAAATGGCGCCACTGAAAAACAAGAAACGCACCCTTTGCCTGGAATTCGCTTGGTATCAACAAGCAGGATTGATGGTTTTTGGCAAGTAGCATTAGAAACAACAAATATCAAAAGTAAAATATGTCACATAATGATGTCTGATACGATAATATAGTATGTTATAGTTACGCAATTGGCGTCATTTTGGCATATTTAAATTCGTTCTGAAATGAACTGTCTGACATAAAGATCAGAAAGTCAGCGGTATAAAAATAATTCATTTTACACTTTTTTCATTGGCAGACGTATAGCTCACTCTGGTTTGGAAGAGTTGCCAAACATGAACCATCTGAAAACTGATCCATCCATTATATCCATTATGTGAGTTAAAAATCACATTTTTGTTATTCTAATTTTATTCTTTGATTGAAATGCTAGTATTTTATACTTACTGATTTTATATAACTTAATGTATTATTCATTTGATATATTAACTCTTAACAAGACTTTTTTTTCTAGTAATATCGGAAAAAAAAACAATTTTGGTTTTGAGATTGATTTAATAAGAGAATGTAAGAATACACAACTTTCCAAAAACTTGCCATTCCTTTAGTATTTTTATATATTCCTTTTAGTATTTTTAAAATTTAGTATATTTTTATATTCCAACTTGCCACAGGACTAATAAGGAACTTTATTGAATTATTATGATTTAAGAAAAATAACATTTATTTTTAAAAAAAACAATAATTTGCCCGGTTTGCACGGATTTTTCACAATTGGATTTTCACGTGGTAAAAGTACTTAAACTTTTTTTTTAAAAATTTTCTTTGTTTTTCTATATTTTCTTTTCATCTTTTTTGATTTATAGTGCTATATATATATATACAAAAATGAAGTAGAATTAGATTATTGCATTTAAAAAAATATTTAAATTTCCCATTTCAACATTGTAGTTTAGACTGCTAAGTGGTTTCAGCTATTTGCTATTAAATAAAAATCCAATACTAGTTTTCGAACATTCACCTTGCATGCCGATAACTACTTTAAGCAATTTTGAAGAGTTAATGGCCACGATAGTAGTAACAGAAATATTTCTCTTTTTCCCTTTAAAAAAATCAAAGATTTTCTTAAAAGAAAAGCGTTCCTAAAAACGGTCTGCAAGGAAAAAACATATTTAAGAAATACGGAATGTTGTACAAAATGGACTGTTATTAAACATTAAAGAAAGATGCTAATGCGAAATTATTTTAGAACTGTTATAACTAACTGAAAAATACTGCGCCCTGCAAATTCCTTCCATTTTAGTTTCAATCTATGAGATATTGACGTATATTTAATTGATGTGTTTTCTTCACAAACACAGTCCCTTTCTCACTAACCCAGTCGATTTTTATGTTTATTTTTCTTTAAACAATAGAAAGAAATATTTTTTATATATGAAAACTAAAATAAAGAAGAGGAAGGTGGATATTAGTAAAGATCGTTGATATTTTTCCTCTAGCTGTCAAAACTCATCAATTTCCGATAGATGATTTCCAGATACTTTTTTTTTTCAAAATATTATTCTCTTATCGTTTTGAAACGTCATTTAAATATGTTACCTTTCTGTGGTAAATATGTCATTACTATCGCTTTTAAACAAAGTGAAACAATTCATATTTTATTATTTTAACCCCTTGTCGAAGAATATTTATAAAACATATTTTTTATACTTTTGTTATTGTTGTGTATTGAGTTAGGTCAAAATAAATGAAAGATATTATATTTAGCATTGTAATAATTTAAGGTTATAAAATGCAGCATGAAACACCGGTGTCTATTTCTGCGTTAAAGGTGAAATCTTCCAAACTCGTCTCACTTTCAAACAATAATTTTTCAAATTTGCACTTATTTGCAGTTATTTTAGATTTAATAGAAACAGTCATTCGTCATTGAAATTTCTTTAATATACAAAATCAATTATTAATGAATATTTGAATATGAAAGAGAAAAAAAAATTTCAATTACTTATTTTATTTTTTATTTTAACACAAATATAATTCCTATAATCTAACAGAATTTTGTTTTTAAACTATCAGACTGTTTTTTTAAAATTAAAAATTACCAAAATGTATTTTTGCTTGAATTTGAGCGCCAGAAAAAAAATAAGTAAAAGTGACACCAATCTCTCAATTGCGTTAAAGGGTTAACTCAACAATACGGAATGTAATAGAAAAAAAAAGATTCAAGTGTCTAAAAATGTATAATGTACTTTAGATCTTTTTTTAAAATCTACGTAAATTTTTGTAAATTTATTCTGATAGTGTTGGTATCACAATAGATCAATTTAGACCACAAGTTAAAATGTTTTTCATCGTATAAGTGCTCGGTCATATGGCCTTAGCCCCTAATCTATTGTTGCAAGCTTAATTTAAGAATTTATAAGTCTTAAACATTTGTCATGCAGTACCTCAGAGGTTAATACATCGGACTACCATGATAGAGGTCTTGGCTTTATCTCTAGAGCAGCTGTTCTTAATATTTTTCGTCAACGGAATCCTAAATAATCAAGCCTCTTCAGGTGGAACCTTAACTTCACAATTAAAGTAATTAAAGACAATAGTGTACGCATTAACCATCAAAAAACTACTTTATTTTGACTTTTAAGATGAAGGAAATTTTTTTATTATTTTATTAATTAATAATCTTAAATTAGTTTTTATGATTGATAGTAGACTTCGCTGACTCAGAGATTAATGCAATCAAGATAAAAATTAGTTTTTATATTGCTGTAAAAAATAGAACTGTTACAAACGTTGTAAATGGTAAATACGGAAACATATTTCTTCATTGGAGAATTTATTATTATATTTTGATTTAAAAAGCGCAATGTCAAATACTATTGCAATATTTTATGAATACATCTCCATTTCACAATTTTTCATAATTGTTGTTAGAAAAATTGCATATATTTTTCTAAAAATATTTCATTTCTCTCTTTTTGGCATTTTATTTTAAATATATCATAAGGGCAGTAATTTCATAAAGGCAATCGAAATAATAATTATATAATGGGACTTTCGGAAAAAATCATTTGAGAATCACTGCTCTTGAGAGCTATTAATTTCATTTATGTATTTGAATATATTTAAATACGTTACATTTATTGGGTACTGTGATATGCGTATTTGTGCAATGCAGCAGTTCTAAACGATATCTCAAGTATTATATTTATATTTCATTGTTTATGCTAATAGACGCATTTAATTTTTAAAAAAACCTTATTATCAATAAAATTGAGAAGTTAACAGTAAAAATAAAAAAAAAAAGACGTTACTTTTAATATGCTTACTGGGGGTGGCACAATTTTTTTTAAATAGTTATTTTTGGTAAGCAGAGGACCTAACAGTATAAATTCTTTAAAATATTTGTCCAAAATAAAGACAAATGTAAGCATAAAAACTACAATATTTTTATGTACAAATTTTAGATTACAAATATAAAAATTATTTTTTTCCTAGATCAATTATATGATTACCTGTGTTTTAAATTAAAATCTTTAAAAAATTTCAATTTTGTAACGAAATAAAACCAAATATAGCGTTTAGTATTGATTTTTCAAATAAAATTTTTAAACATACTGAAACCTACTTAATTAGTCCAAAGTTTTAATTAGTTTTTAGTCCAAAACATGGGTAACATTTATAAAATCTATATACTAAATAACAAAGAATTCTATATTAAAAAGTTTTTGTAATGCATGTAAACGTAAAGAGAAAAATAAACGTTTTTTTCTGAAAATGAATCTAAAGTTGTAATTGGGTACTTGCATTTCAAAATTAAAATTACGAATGCCCTCACATGTGACTTATGACGTCAGCGCCAGCTGATCGCTTATAAGGCTGTTTTAAGTTGAGCTAAATTTCTTCACATAAGTTAGAATGCTAATTAACGTGAAGTTAATAAGATACAGCGCCGTATCATATATCGAATCTGTTGAAATATAATTCTTTCTTATCTACGTCTTTTACTTAACTTAGGCTTATTAATTGTTTATGTATTTTATTATAACCGTGATATATTTTTGTTTTGGGTACCTAGCACTGTACAATTTTTTGTGTTCTACATGGCCTTGTGCCTGTTTTTGTGTTAAGTAAGAATTATATAGTGAAAGAATTGAAATCTTTGTGAAATAATCTTTGTGAAAGAATATTAAATATGTCACTTAAGATAATTGATACTTGGTGGGCTTGGCTTACTCGAATTAGAATACAAAGAACAGTTGCTAACGTAAGCAAATGCCACGTTTCAACAATCAATCAGGATCAAGATAACCACACTATGTCACTTGCAGGCATCCCATTGCATTGAAAAAATAACTACAACTTTGATTCTAAATATCGGAAAACAAAAACTTAAAAAGATTTAACAAATTAAAGTGCGAAAGTTCAAATATAAACAGTAACAAAATTCACAATATTCGTCGAAATAGCGCCGCTTTTCATCCAGTCAGATAACTTAAAGCGTTTGTGTATATATTATAAATATTTTTTAATTATTATTTTTTAGATTATTCTCTTAAAATTTAAGAAAAGTTTAAAATATGGTTAATTAGATGGAACACTTCATAATAAACAACTCTGAAATCCGTTTTATCTTAACCTATAGTTTTTTGCAATGTTTATGAAATTTTTCTGTATTAAAAAGTGTTATTGCAATACTTGATGTTAAAATATTTATTTCTGAATATTTAATAAAACTTGTTATCTCATTTTAGTGATTTCGACAGTAACAGGATACGAAACATAACGTCCCATTCAGTCAAAGTAAAAGCAGATAACTTGTAAGTAAAATAAAATCAATGCTTTACTTTTATTTAGACAATATTTTTACACTATCTAGTTTCACATTGTTTATTGAATAAGCAGTTTCAACTAATAAAAATTATAAGAGTAATTCCTTAGACACTTTAAAAAAGAATTTCTCAAAAGCGTGTTAAAATAGCTCCAAAAAAATTAATAGTCGAAAAATAAAATTTGAAAAGTCCATATATTAAAAGTTTAAACAGCATATACTAGTTTTTGAACAAAATTTATAGTCTCAATAAGATGTGGAAGAAGAAATGTGTCAGAAGTTTGTTGGAGGCTGGAAGGATTCGAACCTCCGGTGTTCGTAGTAGAATCATACTTGTACAGAACGATAAAAAAAAAAGCGGATCATGTTGAATAATTAAAAAAAGTTCTGAGGAACTATTTAACCGATTTCAGTCAAATTTTATGTTTTACCAAAAATTAGATACTTTAAAAAGATCAAAAAAATTATATACCTTACAATTCAAAATTATTTCGATTATTATAAATAAAATAAATAAAGATAATAAATATTTATTAAAATTTATGTTTCGCGTGGAAATCGAATTTTATAATTTTTTGCAAAAATTTTTGAATTCGCTTAAAAAAACTCTCGAGATAAGGCAAAATACGCTAAAAATAAAACCAATATTTAAGGGGTCCAAACTTTGGGACAATGTTTCCCAGATTTCGGCCACCATTTTGGGGGTCAAAAATCCGAATCCGTCAACAACATGTTTATTCAGAAAAAGAACGTTTTTGTGACAGATTTCGTAACTTAAAATATCGTCTGCTCTAATTAACTTGCATATTCGTGTTTACCCCCGTGAGTCATTAACATTGAATTCTATAACGTGAAGATCCGATCATTAGATCAAAAGTTATTCAGGATTATGCATTTTTTTGGCTCACTGTATACAACCCAGTTGAGAGATAGAAAGCATTTTATAGAGGCCACCGCAATGACGCATTATGACTCGAATTTCCAATTCTGTTGGTAAAAATGGCTACAATTTGAAAATTGTGGTCCCAATAGCATAGTCGGAGGATCGGTAACTTTATTTTTCCTTTTTCGTTTATTATATCTGAACGTTTAAGCGAATGAAATATATAAAGCTTTCTCACTCTTTCTGGGCTGAGTGTATGGTAATTAGAGCATCCTACTACCTTGGATTCGGTTCCAGCGAATGAACATCTCTCTCACACATTTTTCCCTCCTCATCACTTTTGGACTATGCATTTTGCTCAAAAATGAGTTCATGCTGTTTCAATTTTGAATAGGGTTTCCAAATTCAACAATTATTTCCTTTGGAGCTATTTTGACACATTTCTGTTCGATTTTGAGAAGCCTTTTTTAATAGTGTACTTTTCATGAATATTAATCCTTAGTTAATTTTTAATTAATTGTAACTTAGTCAAATTCTACGACCTTAATTCTACTTTTTTAGAAATGCAATTATTACTTTCCGTTAATTTAATTAAGACATTTCTACAATTAAGACATTTTTACAATTTGTATTAGTTGATAACAGTTCTATCGAATATTAATAAAAACTAAATTATTTTGAAGAAAACTAAAAAGCTATTTATTAAAACTAAATTTGTTTACTTTTAAGCCAAATTACTGAAAAAATGTTAAGAATAGCTTTAATAAATATTGCTTTCAATGTGACGTACTATTAATAACGTGGAAATATTAGTTATAAGATTAAAAAAATATTTTTATACATGAAAATAAATAAAAAAATGAAATACATTTAAATTATACAGAATTTATCAACAAAGTAAAATTATTAGTGTTAAAATAACTATTATGAATAAAGTACCACGCATTTCTTTGCCAATCTAGCACCATCTATTGCATAAAAATATTATTATTAAATTTAATAATTACGATTGGATATCAATATTTAGACTAAAATGTCCAAATCATAATAATCAACTGTTTCTGATTTTCTTTCGTGGATATCATTTTCACTATCTGGATAATTTAACAAAATATGTTTTGAATTGTGACAGTATAATCATTGCGTAGATACGCCTTAAATACAATCCACTTTGATATGATTTAATTAAAACTGTGTTGTATTAATTTAAAAAGTAAACCTTTAGCGATTTGAATGGAAAACGTAAATATTCAGTTACAGGAAAAAATAATCGACAGTAAAAAGCTCCTTCTAATATTTATGTTGTTCGTTGTTGCCTGAAGATTTATGAATGTGGATTTATAAGCCTAAAATGAATACCTTACCTTATATATACTTTAATGAATATATACCTTAATTTATATTATTTAAATCATTTTAATTCTAATTAAATATGAATTAATAATTGCGATGGAGAAATGGAATTTAGAAAAGATATTAAATTTAAACATTGTATACACTTACCTACTTATTGCATTGAAGTCAAATTTATCTTAATAATGCGAGAAAATAAATCATTATCTCACAATAATTATATTCAAAGTTTAATTAAGGGTTTTATTATTTGTGAAGTTGATTACAAAAAATCTTATACTTAAAAAAACAATATTTTTATTGTAATCTTTAGAGTGTTTTTTTTTCTTTTTTTTTTTTTTCTTTTTTTGAGCATGTGCTTTCAAATTTTAAGCACCTCCACACACTGGAAGTGCGGAGCTGTTGCTCACGTCATTGAACACAAACGAAAACAAGAGCAAAGGTATTTTACATCATCGTGGAAATCGTCTGCATGTGACGCATTCAAAGTGTATCCCTTAGAATTTTTTTTTTTTTAAAAAAATAGAATTTCTAATTCATTAATATTATAATGAACGCATAAGGACTGTAAAGGACACAAAACCTTAAAAACGCTTTTTCAATCAATATTCTTACACATTACAATGAACACTACAAGAATTATGCAAAATTAACAGATAAATAGTTTTGATACTAAGACATGATATTCAATAATTTTTTTATAAATTTTGTAAATTTACAAAAAATTTAGAATTCTTGTGTGTTGAAACATAAACTCACAAATAAAGTCCAAAAACTTTTTAGATTATTAAATATGATTAATATAGGAAACATATTAACTAAATTTTATCGATAGCTAAGTATAAATAAATCTTTAAGCAAGGTGTAAATGAAAAATTAGTTTCATATTAAAAACATTATTTAAAGGCAAGAAAATAATTACCTAATTTCTCTGCAATGAATTTCGATTACTTGTTTGAACGATTTTCTTATTGTCGTAGAACAAGCGTTGTTGAAACGCGAGAACTGATAATCAATAATTATATTCTAAATCAAATAGTTTTATTTAGTATAATTTCTAAAACGGGAAAATAATATAGGAAGGGTTGACATAAAACGTGATTAATACAAATATAATTTATAGAAAATGTGATTTATGATGATTCATTAAAATGTAATCGTTGTTTATTAGATATCAGAAAACAAAAGAAAAAGTGTGAAAAAAATCATAAAAATGTGATTGAAACTTACGATAATTATAGTTATAAAGCTATTATAGAAATAAAGCTATTATACGAGGGTTGCTATTTATATTTCTGGCCTTGGCAACAGTAAGTGTTGCTAGGCGACCGCAGACGATTTTAATCGAAAGTTTGATATTTTTAAACATAAATTCAGCAGAGGATTTACCATTATAGCTTCATTTGTGTTGTTGACAGTAAATTGAAAAGTTCTTCTCTTTCAAGAAATGGAATTGAATCGAGAACATTTTCGTGCCATTATTTTTCATAACTTTCGACGTGGATTGTCAAGACAAGAGTGCTTCGATGAACTTAATTCTTTATTCAGCGATAAAGCGCCATCCTACAGCACTGTAAAAAATTGGTATAACGAATTTAATCGTGGTCGATGTTCGATCCAGGACGAATCCCGTGAAGGTCGTCCAAAATCCGTTGTTGTGCCAGAAAAGATCGATGCTGTGCGTGAACTAATAAAGCAAGATCGTCATGTGACATACCGTGAGATAGAGGCGTCTTTGGACATTAGTATGACTAGCATCAATAAAATATTGCATGAACATTTGAGCGTAAAAAAATTTTGTTTGCGTTGGATCCCGCATAATCTGCCAAACGCTCAAAAAAAGGCTCGTGTCGATTGGTGCAAGGAAATGTTGGAAAAATACGTTCAAGGTACATCAAAGGCTGTGTATAACATCTACACAGGTGACGAATCATGGATCTATGCATATGAGCCAGAAACAAAACAGCAATCAGCTGTATGGGTCTTCCAAGACGAGGCAAAACCAACAAAAGTTGTTCGAGGAAGAAGCACATCGAAACAAATGATTGCCTGTTTCTTCGGCATTAACGGTCATGTGGCAACAGTGGCGTTAGAGCAACGCAGGACGGTCAATTCTGAATGGTACACGACCATTTGTTTTCCAGAAGTCATCGGAGAAATTCGAAAAAAGCAGAAGAACAGGCGAATCATTCTTCATCATGACAATGCGAGCTCTCACACATCGACTCAAACAAAGGCATTTCTGATGGAGTGAAAGATCGAACTGATGGGTCATCCACCGTACAGCCCTGATTTGGCACCCAATGACTTCTTCTTATTCCCACACATCAATAATAAATTACGTGGACAACGATTTTCGACCCCCCGAAGAAGTGGTTGACGCATTCAAAACGCATGTTTTGGAGTTACCTCAATCGGACTGGAAAAAGTGCTTTGAAAATTGGTTCAAACGCATGCAAAAGTGTATTGATCATCATGGAGAATATTTTGAAAAACAATAAAACCAATTTCGATCCTACATATTTGTTTTTTCATTATTAGGCCAGAAATATAAATAGCAACCCTCGTAGTTTTATAGTAAAATTTAACAATATAAATGTAACAATATATATATACTTAGAAAAAAATTCATAGCAAAGTTCAAAAACTATTTCGCCAAAAATTAACTGATTGCTTGGGTTATACAATATTTTATATATATATATTTGCTTAAAGATTATGTACAAAATCTAAAGAGTATATATTTTCACAGCTATGAAAAATTTATATAAACTCAACATCGCATGACCAAAATCAACTAAATACTAATTAATCTATGTAAATATCTCCATTTGGAAAATGTTGCAGAAAGAAATGTCATAAAATATGTACCTTACAAAAGCATTACCTAATAAAAGTAAAAAGACTATGCTTATTTAATTATGTGCTAAAGTATAGAGCATAATAATTGAATCAAAGATGTATTTTGAAAAACATTAGCTTATTAGCAATATTTATACATTTTGATCTCAACATCTACTATGCATTTCTTCGATTTCAGAACCAGTTTTATTTGCATTATCATAGATACTACTTGGTTTTACTGTTTTCGACAGTTATTTATTCCTATATACTTGTATCAATAATCAAATGAGGGTATTTTTCATTCTCCAATCAAATTTACAAGCCTTTTCGAACGCGTAGCGCATGAATTTGCTTAGAGATTTAGAGAGTTTTTCAGCTTTTCTAATACAGCCTCTAGGAAATGACTACTCTATTTATTTTGTTCTCGCGATATTTTTTAACTCGATAATTTTCGCGCCTTTTTTTTTAATTTCATTTTCTCAGCACTAAAGTTTCTCTTATGAATTGTCACTTTCTTGAAGAATTTTACGAAACCTAGAAATTAGAATAATATTTCCGTTAAAACTCAGGAATATTCTGCAGCTAATAATTTAATTATATGTTTCAGAAGTATGAATTTCTGCGTCAAGTAAAAATTGAATTAGAACTACGCATAAAAAATAATTTAATTGGAATAGATAATGTGTAGTCAAATAGATGCGTAAAGGATTACGCTGAAATAACTAACTGAAAGAAACAAAATTTTTAATCGTTTATTTTAAAGAAATTTAATAACGTAATGTTGTAATGCCTTATTTTCATGCAAATAACCGCACCAGATTTTAAAAAAATAAACTTAACTTTATTCAATAACAAAAGAAACTAGGCATTATTTTGTGACTCAGAGCCTCCAGCTCTTACCAAACTATGGGAGACCCTCGAACCTTCGCCAGCTCAATTTCGTGTTCCCGCTCTAATCGTAGTTTTTCTTCTTCTTAAGCTCTCTTCCTGTTTTCTACTGTAGTATTTAGTAGTTCTTTAACAAAGTCCGGATCGTCTAAGTATTCCTTGCTATTTTGCAACATATGCTTCAGCTCAGCTAATTTCAGCTCCAAACTGGCTTCTTCGCCTATCTATGACGAAACTGTCACTAAATCTTCTTTCCGTACGTTTTTAAACATTTTTCTCTCAGATTAGAATTCTCCAGCTAATTTCTTATTCTACTTCCGAAATTGCTTTCCTACAGGTGCAAATCTCTGGTTCTCGAAACGAGAGCGTATTGTAATGCCTTATTTCCATGCAAATAACCACACCAGATTTTAAACCAATAAACTTAACTTTATTCAATAACAAAAGAAACTAGGCATTATTTTGTGACTCAGAGCCTTCAGCTCTTACAATACTATGGGAGACCCTCTTCCGACCAAGACAAACATACAACTACCTTGATTTCTAGCATACCTCCGAGGAGGTGACAAAATGCGCCAAATGCGCCTCAACAGTCGCTAAACAGTAGCCAAACATTACATTTTTCATCAGTTAATTTAGTTAATTCAGAAGTTTAAAAACATAATATAACATCAGTCTACTGGTGTAAGCTTCAAAAATAACTCATTATAATTTGCGCACTATTTTGAAACTATTTTTTCAATGATTTTGTTTTTGCAATGAATTGCTTTTTATAAAAATTTTAAAAGAAAATAATATTTTTATTTCCTTAATCACAATCAATATAAAATGTCTCTTTTTTTTCAGAGTCTTGGATCATAATTCTATCGAAGTAATAGAAGACTGGTCTTTCCACGATTCCCAAATAGCCAAACTGTAAGACATTTCTTTCTTTATTCAGCCATACCGTTATAATCGGTCTAATATATATTTGTGAAATGAATAAAAAAAAGTTGTTTATTAACTCTAATCATTCATTTTTGTGAGCAAATTGAGCAACGAACAGATCCTCAAATAAACGGGTTTTGGATGATTTTAATTCCTTCATTGTTCACTCGGAAAGAGTATGTTAGCATGCGATTATGAAACCACACATCTTTCTCCCCCTTCAGAAGAATGGCAGCACAACACGACGCTTTGACAAAATAATAGTTTCGATCAATTTTAAAAGGGTATGAGTATCATTTTTTTTACGAAAATAATGTCTTTGTTGGTTTAGCGAGTAATACCGAGTCCAGAAAGAACTGAATCTAGACTGCCTAAAGAAGAGAATCCAACAATATTTAAACAAGCGTTTCATTCAATTTTCCGACAGGAACTGAAATGAAATGGCAAACCACTTACAACCACTCAGCATCTAATTCCACACCCATTCCTAAAGTGGTTAGAACTTCTGTCGACTGCCTCAAAAGACATCCCAGCCGGCACCAAGAACATCGCAAACGCACTCTATATAATTTTTTATTAACTTTTTGCTTACGAATAGTACGATAAGTGAGCCAGAATCATTTTATCCTTCTAAGCACCATACGCAAACGGTTAATCTCAGTTAGAATTGGTCAGAATTTGAGAAGGGTTCTGTCTTTCTGATTTAAATAATAATTGGAGACCCATATAATGTGATTGTTTTTTACTAATTTCCCCCAAAATATATAGCCATGCATATATCCTTGTAAAATATCCCTATATGTTTTGCATGATTCAAACATATTGTTTTTCATCACAATAAAATTTTTTTACCGTAACATCAACAATAAAACAGATGTCCCAAAATTATCTTTCGAACTTTGAAAGACATAATGCTTGAAATAATAAGATATTATGTCTCGTTACTTGTACAGTAGTCAGCAACAACTTTAATTCTTTCATATGCTTAAAATTTCGATTCTATTGTGCAATTCGGGACAACTCTCAAACAATATACAATTACTCAGCTAGCTCGTTTGCAACAGAGAAAGATACAAAAAAATTCTCGACAAATTTGCATGCTTAATAGCTACAATATACAAAAAAAAGGAAACAAAATACTGAAAAAATGTTTATGTTGTTTCTACACTTGTTATTCAAAGTGTATAAGCTATACAGAATTTATAGTTTTTGCACCAAGGCGTTATTAATTTTGGTGACCTTTATATTGGTTGATATAATACTTATTTGATCTTAGACTATAATTATGTTTTTTGCAGGAGCTTGAAAGGTAATAAAGAGCTTCGCCTAATAAGTAATGAGGCGTTTACCGGAATAAAAAATTTAAGGACTCTGTGAGTATATCATTTCTAACAATCTCATTTACAACAGTGTTAAAAATATTCATTTAAAGAATATAAAGCAGAGATGGAACGTAGGAGCTCTTCTAAAAAATGCGCTTGAAGTTAAAAAGATCATTTAAACTTTATATTGACGATTAATAAATAAAACCAAAAATTTAAATAGAGTTAAAAGACATAATTTATTTTGGCTTAATGCTTTATTCTTATAACCCTCAGTGGAATGATCGTAAATACACGGTTCCCAGTAGAACACCGAAGTCAGGCAACTCTGGCTGCTATTAGCAATCGAGTGGGGTGACCTCTTTGATCAGCCTGCGTAGGGACCGAGGGTGCTGGGTATTGATCCTTATTAGATTGTTCTACCGTAAATTGCTCGACTTTGTTCGTCGGTCGTCTGCCTACCAAAGCAGGAGAGACACCTCTCTGCAGAGGATCAAAATTGCAATCTTGGGATCATCCTCAGAGATGTTCCTTCGCCAATAGCCCATGGTGCAGCTCTAGTGCGGCGTTACTAAAGCTACCTTATAAAACTCATCGCTGCTCATAGAAAAATTGTATCGAAAGGAACTAGAATTAAAATACCACGATAGCTAGCAATTTAGGGAGAGAAGGCTTCGTACAACAGAAGCGTCAAGTTCTCAATTTTCACGAGGCATTCATCTATTGGAATGATTATAGTGAGTGGAAGAAAAAATCATTGCATTGTACACAAACAGACAAACTGTAAAGGTAATTAGTATTGCGTTACATTGATAATGATTCATAGCAGAGAATGGCCATTAATAGTTTCAGTTTCTG
Organism: Parasteatoda lunata; assembly: GCA_949128135.1. Taxonomy (NCBI): domain Eukaryota; kingdom Metazoa; phylum Arthropoda; class Arachnida; order Araneae; family Theridiidae; genus Parasteatoda; species Parasteatoda lunata. Next base: position 33,189,967 of record OX421973.1, on the reverse strand, counting down.
CTATTCAGAAGCGGTTAGGGACATGAAAGTTTAAGCTATATTTATACAGTTTGACGAGGCAATTATAGTGTTATTCGGTATAACTTTCCAAGCTGTTACGTTCGAAAAGCAGTTGGAATTGGAACAATTGAAGCACATTCTGGAAAAAAGATAAAAACAATAATTGCTATAAATAAATCGTTTGAATATGAAAATTATAAGTCAAACTATGGAACGATAATAAAAAATCATATTCAGTTAAGGATAGCATTACTTTTACAACTAAAGCATACAATTTACAAGAGTTTGCAAAAGCATTTGCTAAAGAGATAAGGACGATGGTATGGGAATTATATTCACTGATACTAACCAATAAGATATCGATTTATTAAATTAGCACTTATTGACTACATCCCAATTAACTCAAACAAATAGGTTTCAATAAATACAAGGCAACACATCTCCCTTAAAATATAATATTGTAGTTATCATTGTGACTTAACATGCTTGTTATGAAACAATTATGTTCCCTTTCTTTCCCTCTCCATAATGATCAAGTAATCACGATATTAAAATTGGGGACTCGACCCTCTTTTCGCCCAATTAATACCCCTTCTCGCCCAATGTGTACTTTACCAATAACATTGCTCTACCAAAACTAATGAAATCCAATCGGCAAAACTTGTTTGTTTTCGATGTAAGCAACAAAACTACATCAATAGTAAATCTTAAAATCTGACTTATGACAAAATTTAAATTTTTTACTACACCATTGTTGACATGGTTGTTTAATTTTCGTTCTTTAAGTGTTAAGTCATTTGTTTTTTATAAAAGCAAAGGATTCCACATTGTTTAATTTATCATTGCTATTCTTTCTTCTAAAGGGATGTGTCGGAAACAAGCATACGGAAATTCCCCACTCAAGGACTGGACACATTAGAAGTTTTAAACATGAGGGACACAATCCATCTATGGACACTTCCTTCTGTGTTGCATTTTCCAGAAATCAAGGAAGCCCGCTTGACCTATTCGTACCATTGCTGCGCTTTTAAGTTTCCCATCGAACATGACCCTGAAGAATATCAACGCCTGCAGTCTCTTCGAAAAGACGTCGATAAAACGTACTGTTCATCGACCATACCAGATGAGATTCCATTGCACGCCACAATGCCTGCTGTTCGTAAAAGTCGACATTTACGCATATCATCTGGAGATGGTTCAGAGGAAACTTCAAGTGGTATGATTGTATTTTATCTAGTTGGATTAAAAGTAAAATTGGATCGCAAATTGCAGTACCGAAAGTGAATTTTTTTACCATTTATAAATTTATTAATTTATTCAACAATTAATTGATTCACTGATTCATTCGTTTATTGAACTCCCTATTCTCTAAGTCACATATTAACTGAATCCCCATTTTTGTTTTACACACTAACTTATCGCTCAACTAATTAATCAGTTATTCATTTATTCATTTACTCGTTCATTTACCCATTCACTCGTTCATTTACTCATTCATTTACCCATTCACTTATATATTTACCCATTCACTTTCTCTTTTCTTCAGTCATTCTCTTGTTTAGTCATTTCTTCATTCATTCAATCATTTATTCCCTTACTCGTTTCATTTCTTCAGTCATTCCCTTATTCATTCATTGGTTTATTCATTCACATTCCAAGTTTGTAAATCATCACTCTTGAATTCATTCATGCACTTCTTTGGTTCATCCACTCACTGATGACTGGAAAGCGAGGCAATTTTCAAACAGTTTATTAAATAGATTTTTGTTTTAAGCACTTCAATTGTAGGACAGCAATTTTTAAAAACCCATACCAAGAGGGATACGAAAATATCATCTCTCTATATGACATTATTGAGGATTTTTGTATTAATTTCCCATTTTCAAACTTCACTAGAACGCCAACAGAAGATCTATTAACATCGACAATTTTATGTTTTATTCCGCTCTATACAGTGAATACTGGGTTCAGACTAAATGATAGAATAAGGGATCCATAAGCTTAAACCACAACTGAAACTTTTTTATACGCATTTATTTTGTTTCACAATTGAATAAACTTATTTATTATTTAACTAAATTTTTTGGGGATTTATTTAAGTTAAGGATTGTTTTAAATAATATGAGAATATATTTTCAGACAATGATATTGTTTATGGTCAAATTGTATACACTCCATCTCCACATTCCAATGATACTAATGATTGGGAAGATGAGCTAGAAGATATTTTTAATCAAGAAGGAAACTTTTATCCAATTGTTGGAGACTATTACACGCACAACCACCACTTGAGTGATCATGAGGACATAGGTATAGAAGGTAAGATTTATAGAAGAATTTAAAATTATAGTACAAAACAAATGAGTTCAGTAGATCTTCGCATTCAAACAAGAAAATGGCATTAAGTGTAGCACAAACACACTGTTATCAATATCAGTACATCTATCGTATTCTTACCCTGTTCTACCAGGATTTTCTGTGAAAATAATAGGTAGCTAATAAGCATAATTTATTCCAGAAGCATTTCTGGAAAAAAAGGAATTTTTTTTAAGAATTTAAAAACCTTTCCAAGTCGTAACTTTTCAATCAGTAAACAGACATTGTAATCAATACATCTATCATCAGACTGTATGTATCTGTAATCAGTACATCTATCGTAATCTTATCCTGGAACATTCCTCCAGCATGTTCTGGGAAAATAACGAGTAGCTAATAAGCATAATTTTCTCCAGTAGTATTTCTGGCATAAAAGGAACCTTTTTTTAAGAATTTAGAAACCTTTCCACTAAAAGTCAGCAACTTTACAAATAGTAAACAGAAATTGTGATCAATAGCAGTACATCTATCGTTATCCTACCCTGGAATATTCCTCCTGAATGTTCTAGGAAAATAACGGGTAGCTATTAAGCATAATTTCTTCCAGTACAATTTCTTGTAACAACAAAAAAAATTTAAGAATTTAGAAACCTTTCCACTTAAAGTCAGTAGCTTTTCTGGATCTAACCTGAAGCCTTTCTCAAGAAAACCTGCCAGGAACTTTTTTAAAGTTAATCAACAAATTTTAGTTTTGGTTGAGTTTCTGAACAACTCAGACATGCCACAAAGTAGCATCCAACCATACAATGTGGCTAAATCGAATTGATCTAGTGGTGTCATCTAGCTAGAAAGATGAATAGTGAAAGATGAGCCAGATGGGGATGAGAAGTGCTGTGGTACAGCCACCCATTTCTGCTTGAGAAAGTACAAGTTTTCCTGCAGTCCAGGTTAACCAATGGAGGACTGTATGATGTACAAACTTCTCTTATATATAAGGAATGGAGGAAGTATGTGTTGTAAGTTTAAATCCCGATTAGCCGGTTGTTAGAATAGCAGTTTTGCCCTTTATGTATAATTTCTATAACCAAACTATATGAAGTTCAATGGCTTCATGAAATTTCACCATAGAGTTCACAAATTAGTAACTAACGAGAAATTAATTGATTAAAATGACGAAACTACCTTAATATGCATAATTGAATTATTAATGCGAGAAAATATAAAATAAAATTGCTGTGTATGAATAATTGTTGAAAATATAAAATTAAGTAATTAAAATATATATCATAGATATATCAAGGTGTTACATTAGGAACTATGCATTTAATTATTAAATTCAGTAAATTTTTTTAGCAAAGAGCTTGTTTTTCACAAGATTTTGATAAAAAAAACATGGAACTGTGCTTGTCGTTGCGGGATTTTTCTTATTCGGAATTATTCTTTTCTTGCGACTTAACACAGTAGAAAAAGGAAGGTGTACGGAAGAGTAAATATTGAAGATTCTTTTAATCATCTTGAAATCATTTTTTTTTTTTTAAATAACTGATTTCAGATATTTCCTTACCATGAAAAATACAAAGCCATCACTTTAACTATACGAGATATATCAATTGTTGTTCTACAATTTTATCAAGTTGTTTGTAACAAATTAATCAAATTTAGTAATCAGGTTCTCAGGAAATGTAATTCAGCGTTGATCATTTTTTGAGTTTTAAAAAAAAATCTACTTTTCGTAATTTACGATTAAAAAAAAATAATAATAAAATAATATAATAAATAAAATATAAAATATATATATATATATATATATATATATAAGCTAAAAAATTGAGAAAAAATGGAAATAAAAAAATATTAAAAATCCGGAAAACAAAATAAAGAAAGGATATAATCTCTTCATCAGCTCACACGATTATATCCGCGAAAAAGGAGTGCTTTCTAATATTGTATTAATATAGCCAAAGCAAAATATATCAATACAATAGTGTGAGGAGCACTCAAAAAATTGAAACGAAATTAGAACACATTAAGTAAAAAATAAAAATAAACAAATATAACAAACAAAAAACAGAAAATAAAATGTAAAGAGATTATAGAACAGTACACGAGAGGAAATCTGCATAGTGAGGAGCGAATTTAAATGAACTTACTCGTACCGGCATCTTTCAAGAATGATTTAAAATATTTACGTAATAAGATTGCCAGATCACAAACTATGAAAACAGAAGCATAAATAAGGTGATATCTTATAGCACGTTCTTACTACAATACTGAAGCGCGTCAAATTTGTTAGTTACCCTGGATGGGCCCGAAAATGGATGTGCGCAAAGTAATTCAAAGTTTGTAATTAATAAGTTTGATAATTAATAAAACATTTATAATAATTTAAGAAAATTAATTAAAATTTCAAATAAAAAATAATAATAAATAAATAAAATAAATAAATAAATAAATAAATTCGTTTTTCTCTTTGTTTTTTTGTGCTATATATATATATATATATATATATATATATATATATATACAGTAAAACCTGTCTATAACGATACTGTAGGGACCTAAATAAAATATTGTTATAGGTAGGTTATCGTTATAGACAGGTTTGAAATTTAAAAGTATACGTTTAAAACTAATGATAAATTAAACTTCTTTTATAGGCTCCAAATGAAAATTTAGCTTAGAATTATGAAACAGCACACAAGAAAAATTTACTTACAATTTTATGAATCAAAACAGAAATTATTTAGAAAAATAATCGGTTAGCTTTGTTTGCTTATTTTTGGAAGCAATTGCCATTTCCATGCACATAGATTTCAGTCCATCTAATGAATTCAAATGAACATCAGTTACATTTGGTAATGTTGCAACAAAATCTTGCAAAGTGTTAATTAGCAATATGGCATTCTCGGGTGAAATTTGAGTCCTGTTTTAAGAACAGTCAGCTGCTTCTTCCTCATCACTTTGATCACCCGGGATAACTTCTGCTAAAATCTCTTCATCACTTGCACCACTGAAGGCCAACACATCATTATCTAAATTTAAAAATTCATCTGCGTTAAATAGAAATGATGTATTAGATGATCTTTGGAAATCACTGAAAATCGAATTTAAACCTGCCACACATTTTTCTTCTTCATCAGTGATTTCAGTAAGCTCAATTTCTGCGTTTCCGTTGCTTTTATCCTCAAAGAAAGAAGCTTTCTTCCAACAATTTTGGATGGTGGATTGTGTCAATGAATTCCACACTCCGGAAATCCAATCACATGCATTTTTTACATCAACTGCATAAGGATTTGGGAGTTTATTATCCAGATTATAAACAACGTTCTGAACTAATCTTTTTCGATAGTATCCTTTGAAACATTTTATTATTCTCAAATCTAATGGCTGTTGAATCGACGTGCAATTTGGGGGAAAATAAAACAATTTTATATTTTTCAAACTTGGAGGATTGTTGTGAGGAGTGCAGTTGTCAACTAAGAGAGCTATTTTTTTTCCTTCTTTCTTTTCATCTCCTTTTCCACATCAAGCAGCCAGTTGTTAAATATTTCTTCTGTCATCCAGGCTCTTTTGTTTGCCTTGTAGTCAACTGGTAAACTTTTCACATTCTTAAAACATCTAGGTTTAGCGTATTTGCCTAAAACGAACGGCTTCAGTTTATCGGTTCCAGTACTGTTTGCACAAAGTAGAACAGTTAACCTCTGTTTTGATTTTTTACCGCCTTTACAATTTTCTCCCTTAAATGCCATTGTTTTATCTGGCATGAGCTGATAAAATAAGCCAGTTTCATCAGCATTGTACACGTTTTCTGGAGAATAAGTGGCTTTTTTTCTCAGACACAACGAAAGAATATTACATACAAAGGAGATGAAAAAAAAAAAAAACATTTTGTTATCTCACATTTAGGCTCGAAGGGGAGTCGTTTTCCAACGGTAGAAAATTCGGAATAGAACTATCAACTATCAAAAGAGGAAAAATTATCGTTGTAGACATGTTTAACTGAAAAGTGGTTATCGCTATAAACAGGTTAAAAATGCATTGAGTAAATAAGAATTTCACCGGGACCTCAAGGAAATATCGCTATAGACAGGTTTATCGTTATAGACAGTATCGTTATACACAGGCTTCACTGTATATATATCTTTGGAAATCATTTGAGAATACAATAATGAAAATTCCTCCATATTGATAGATTTTACGAGATGTTTAAAAGTCTCAATTTTCTAGTGTTAAATTTTTCATGTTTTAATTATTGAACTAAAAAAAATAATCTTTGCAAAAGGAGAACACTCTTTTCTGAAAAATGTAGTAAAAACAATTTTCAATGCATGTTCTATCTTTAAGACAATTATCGATACAATTTAAAACAAAAAATATTTTTAACATTTTCATTAATTAACAGTAATCATTTCAGAACAACATTGAAATTAATATGGCATTTTAAAATTGATCATAAAACTGTGACAGAAGTGGTCATATGATCATGGACATTGATCATAAATCTATGCCAGAAATACCAGAAGTGATGAACATAAAGTTTAGGCAATTTTGAACCTTAACAAAATAAATATGTATACATTTTTCGATTAAGCTATCTATGGACGTTTCAGTTATCAAATTGGCATTTAAATTATTCTTTAATGAAATTATTTATTATTAATTATTATTATACAATAACTATTTGTAAAACACACTTTTACTTGTACAAAAATTATTCTAAGTATTCTTTATGTAAAGAAATTATTTGAATTAATGAGCCGCAATTTTACTTTAAATTGTCAAAATATACAAAACCTTAGAGCTGAAGATCTCATCATAAAACCAATTCATTTACCTATACACAATAGACTCCAGTAATCAATCATGTGTCATAAAACATCATTTTTCATCACACGTCAAGAACTGTCACGTATGTCATTTTTAAATGCATTTAAACACACAAAACTTACAAGGATGCATAAAATATGAAATTTAAAAGCAGAAGAAAGAATCAATATTTTTAAGAATTAAAAATAATATCAAATACTTTTTTTATTTCTGGTTAAAAAATAAAATTTTTATTGCTAACTCTTATATTCTTTGCTAACTCTTATATGCTTCACTAACAAACAGTAATAATATTATAGAGTAATACAATTCGCTGGCTTCAGTTTTCTCTTTTCTTAGCATTACTAATCTCCTTCGGTAGAACATTGATAATTTTCTTAGAACATTAATAATTTAAATAATTTATTAGCATTAATAATTATTGTTCGCTATTTATTTTTGTAAGATTAATCACTATGAATCTTTTTTTAAAACAAAGCAATCATCACTCTTTAAAATGAATCATGAATAAAGATAAAGTAAAAAAACGAAATCGAACGCTTATTGTAGTACAAATATATAGAAGCCCGAATCAGAGAATGGTTTAATTAAGAAAATGCAAAACAATTGAATTATTAAATTACAACTAAAAACTACATTCGGACAATTATTGTGGCATAAAAATAAGAATCCCAAATCTGAAAACTGTACACTGAAAAAATTTCAATCAAGGTAATGATAATATTACAAATAAAAATATGCATTCCAACAAATAAACTTCTGCCATAATATATTATTCTGCCATAATTAATATCTCAAAGCGAATTGTTAATTAAGTTGTAAATAATAAGAATAAAAAAATGAACTCAACAAATATTTCGGTCTAATTCATTACATTAAATAATTAATTTTCTTTTTTTTAACTTGCAACTTCCATATTCATATTCAGGTTAGCGGTTAGCCTAATGTAGAAAAAAATCGTTTTAATATTTTAGGAGTTTTTATTCGTAAACCTGTGGCAATTAATTATAGTACAAATATATATAAAACTTAATCGGAGACTGGTATAATTAAAAAAATTTCAAAGCAATGTAATTATTAAGTTAGAAATAGAATTTATATTTGGACAATTATTGTGGCATAAAAGTAAGGATCCCAAATCTGAAAACTGCATTCTGAAAAATATCAAATCCAGCTAAAGGTACAAATTAAAATCTTCATTTCAACAATCATTATGGAATAAATGTAAGAAACCGAAATTGGAGAACCATACAAAAAAAGATCCAAATCGAATTAATTGTTTCCTTACAGAAAATTATTACGATACATAGCTAAGAAGCTTGAATCCGTGAGTGGCGCAAGTAAGAAAATCCAAATCGGAATATTTATTACGTTGCAAATAAAAATTCAAAATCGGACAATCATTGTGGTGCAAATGATAATAATATAAAATTGAACTGAACAAATATTTCAGCACATTATATTACAGGAAATATTAAATCTTATTTCTTCCTTTTTTTAAAATTTACATCTTTCATGTTCCTATTCAGTTTGGTCTAATGTAGAAAAAAATCTTTTTAACATTTTTTCAGGTGTTTTCCATCCTAAACCTGTGACAGTCAAACCTAATGTGAGAGCAATTTGTGGAAACTTTGCTCATGATTTTCGTGAAGTAAAGTGCTATCCGGAGCCGGATGCTTTCAATCCTTGTGAAGATGTGATGGGACAGTGGTCCTTGAGAATAGTTGTCTGGGTAGTGGTCTTCCTAGCTATTTTGGGGAATATGGCAGTTCTAGTAGTCATCCTAACTGCACGCTCAACAATGACTGTATCGAAGTTCCTCATGTGCCATTTAGCGTTTGCCGATTTTTGCATGGGAATATATTTGCTTATGATAGCCAGTATGGATATTAGGACAATGGGAACTTATTTCAATTATGCTATAGAATGGCAACAGGGTAAGTATATATACACACATATGTCTTATGCGGTACTAAAATTGCAAGTCTTTTTTTTATCAAATTAGGAGTTATTCCTTTATCCAAGTACCCAGAAAAAAATTCGATACATTTTTCCTACTATGCATACATTTATTGTGAACATTTTTTATGATAAGACATTTCTGAACTCGTATAATTAACAGAAAAATATGGTAGCTACACTAAATTGTTCAAGCAAAAACAACATTATAGCAATTTTAAGTATACTGAGGTGGATTTAAATTATTTTGTGAAGTCGATTATGTGATAATATCGATTAATCTATTAAATCGATTTAATTTGCGAAGTATCATAACGTTTATTGTAAAAATTGTTTCAAACTTTAAAACGAAATAAAAGCTATATTAAAACTAGGTAGTTTCTACTTGTTTACAACAAAAGCATGTGTCTAATTAATAATTATTTAAAGAATTCTTTCATTATTTATATACACATGGTGTCCAGAAAATAGCTTACTAATTTCAAAATTAAAAAGATAGGCAACAAAAGGCAATAGAAGATTATAGTTGAGCTTATTGTAACAGCTGTAAAAATTTTGAAATTTTTTTTTTTCAGTTATAAAAAATTCTAACAGATGACACTGCAAGCCATTGATAACCGGAGCAATTTATTCAAGGGTTCAATAAAACGTAAAAGAAAGCTGTCGTACTGCAGGTTTAAACCAGGTATTCAATTGAACAACGCGGATGACTGGTATTAGAATATCACAGGTTGTAATACAGTCCTACGGCAGCATTATTAAAAAGAATCTGTACCCAGTACAGCGCCATCTCATATATCTTATGTAACCAAATTCCAAAATATCTGTAAAAAATAAAATAAAATAAAGCTCTTTTAACACTAGAAAGACTAAAATACATATATCGCCCAAAAGCAGTCAAAATTACTGCATTGTGAAAGAATAACTAAGGTATAAAGAAAATTGATTAAAATTAATTTTTAATATTTTTGATATTATTTTCAGTTACATAACAAGTTATTAGTTAATATCAGCAATAAAAATAATTATTAAAGTCACAAAATTGAAAGAAATTCTGTCATATACATCATTGTTTTTCAAATTGAAATTAAAAAGCAGTCAAAATGACTTCCTTGGGCAATCCAGTGTTAATAAGCAAACCCGTGTATATAGTTTCTCTATTACTTTTCGTTTCCCAGATTTTTAATTTCATACACTGGAAACCTGTACATTTGTATGGTTTTAAAGCTATGTTTGAATAAAAGCTTTTTATGAATTTTTAACAAGGTAATGCCATATATTATCAATCAATGCTAATCGGTAACGATGGAATTTAAACTATAACCAAAGTAGTTCAACATAAGTATCATAAAAGTGGCCTATTCTGATTATATATATATATATATATATATATATTTAAGAATTACTAGTTTTTCTTTTAATCATACATACAAACCTTCATTTTTATATAATAGGTAATTGATTTTATTATTTAGAAATAATCAGAGGAGCAATCGAGAGCAAAATATTTTTTATTTTATTTTAATTTCAGGTTTTAGTGGGCTTTAAGGAAAAAATTTTCAAGTAAATTGTTAGATAAGGTAAATATCGCCAGAAAAAAACTTATCAAGCACAAAATGGAAAGTAGTTAAGACACACAGCTGTTACAGTTTTTATAAACCAGTACCATTATAGACACCTAAACACAAATATAGATACTATGCATTATCGAGCATAGTGTAAAGTATTAAAAAAAAAACATCCTGAATAACTTTTGATCTAATAATCGGATTTTAAATTGCTAAGACTCAATCCTAATCCTTTAATCGAATTTTAAATTTAAATAATTTTTCATTGCTTAGCGATGCGCGTTGAAATAGATAAAATGTAAAATTATTTATAGCAAAATAAAGTTAAATTATGTTTCTTAATAAAAATATCGATCAATAATTACACTACTCATTTACAAAGCACGTGCGTGATGAATTTTCTTTTTCCAAAAACCAGCCAATCTTTGTTTAAATACTAAGTCCTAAAATATTTTGTCAAATTGTTACAATTGTCTTTTACTTAAGTAGGTGCAGCACCGAATTTTGAATGTCTAATTCTAATTATTGAGTTAAGCAGGATTTGTTATGTATATAGTTCTACATGTGTAGTCAAGGTTTTTGTTTTAATACATTTTTTATTTAAAATACTAATTTGTCATTCATTATTGACTATTTTTCATGCCATTTAACTATGAATAAACGATAGTGCACATGCATTCCGGTACCCAAAACATCAAGGATTGTTTATAATTCCTCTAAATAATTAATTATATTATTAGATTGCGTAGAGCAGATCAAATTAAAATTAATTCTAGTCCAAATAACAGCATGACCAAATTGATTAAAATGGTTATTTTATCTTGGGGCACGTGGCTGGTCTGTATGGGCACGCTGGAGATTAGTAATTTGATGTTAAACGTAAAGTATGAAACAATTATTTTCTAATATTAAATCACAATGCAATATACTTGAATATAAAGTTATTTTCATAAATTTTGTTTCGTTTACCCACAAGGCAATTTATACTTCTAGTAAGTAGTTCTTCAGATTACTATACGATCTTATTATCTATCATTATTTTTATTAAATGATTAGTGATAATGTCAAATTATTCCAAAACAAATTAATTGTTAGTTTAAAATGAACCATAAATCAAAACAACAAAAACAAAACTATAACAGTACAATCACAAATAAACAGAGTAAAAAAAAAATTATTTTACTTAAATTAAAATTTTTTTTTAGGACTGGGTTGTCAAATTGCCGGATTTCTAACAGTATTTTCAAGTGAACTTTCGATTTTTACACTGACTGTTATTACATTAGAGAGATGGTACGCAATCACTTATGCCATCCATCTTAACAGGCGACTCCAATTGGGCACTGCGGCAAAAGTCATGAGTTTGGGATGGATGTATGCCTCTGCCATGGCCACACTTCCAGTAATTGGAGTAAGCAATTATTCAAAAACATCTATATGCTTGCCCATGGACACTTCCGATACAGTGGATTTGGCATATGTAATATTTCTGCTGAGTACTAAAGGTTTTGCCTTTTTTCTAATCTGCATATGCTATGCTAAAATGTACCTTTCAATCAGAGTTTCAAGTAAATGTGGAAACAAAGATGAACCTGATATACACGCACACAGGTAAATAGAAAGTTACTTATATTTATAATATTAAGTTATAAGTTTATCTAAAAGGTACTCCGTATATCAGCAAAGCCAACTCTTGAAACGACGTGACGGAGCACAACCTTTTTTTTTTATTTGCTTTCTCAAATCATGTGAATTTAGGACGACAAGACTTATTGAATAATTTTTTTTTATTGTATCCTATAAAATTAGAGAGTTGCGTCATATTTAAATGATACTTTTCGTTCACATTAAAGAAACTGATGAAAGAATAATAAATATTGTTTCTTGCAGACGATTTTCTTCAACAGCGAAACAAAAGTCAAAATTCTTTATCTCGCATTTGATTTGTTAGGAGCATGTCAGCAAAAGACGCACCATTTTTAGTAGTCCAATCAAATACAATGGTCTTGAAACGTCCTATAGTTATTTCTTTTTCAAGAACGAATGTCCTTATTTAGCAAAATATGTCACCAAGTCTAGGATTCCAGTAACACTGTAAAGCTATATCATTTACTTAATAATTCTATAAAAAAAGAACGTAAAAGATAGCACGAATTAAAATTCTGTCTGACATGTTTAATTTTTAAAGGCTATTATATTGTTTTTGAAAGTATATTTGTATAATTTGATATAACGGCTTATATAGACTTAGGTGCGCCGGCCTGGAAGTTCTTAGGCTTAAATTGTTTAAATTTTTTATCTGAAACAACATTGATATAATACATTCGGGTATTTATAATCATTCATTTTATTTTAATTTATAAATTTTAATTTTAATTATTTTAATTTTTATTAATGTGGAATTGCAGTGAAAAGGCGGAATTTAAAAAAGAACTAAGTTGGAACATTTTACGCATAACAACTTACCACACTTAAATGAAATTCATCTTAATAATGCGAGGAAATTATTCACTTTGTTGCAATAATATAGTCAAAGTTTAATTAAGGGTAATTATTATTTAAAAAGTCAATTAAAAATATCTTATAAAGGAAAAAAAATATTTTTATTGTTATCCATATAGTAGAAGTACACAAACCTTTAAGGGCCTCATGCCCCCAAGTACCTAAACACGTTGACGGCAATTATGATAATTTTAACATAGATATCAGTGTTTCAGACACAATTCTTTTTATCAGTCAACTTAGTAAAATATTTGCATGATATCAAACTATTTGAAATAATTTAAATTTTTATTATCTTTTATTTCTATTTTTCCACTTTTTTATTCAGTCTACGTAGTGATATATTAGCATAAAATTAATTTTTTTTAACTGTTAAAATTCATCATATCAAATGTTCAAAACTGAAAAATGCCAGGCTTATACTTTTCAAAAATAAAATATTTCCTTCGTATCAAAAACAGGTTATTTGAAAAAATTTGAAGACGGAGGAAAAGATGATGCTTTTTTCATCATATTACATAATACAAAAGTTTATTTTGAAACAAATTAAATCTAATGTTCTTAAATAAAAGTAAAAAATAAAAAAATGATAAATATTTTATTGAGCAACATAAAGGCAAATTATATTTTAATTAAAGAAATTGTATGGATCTAAAATGAATTAAAATAAAGCTATCGCATTATAGCTCTAAATAAGATTCAACATTCACTTGAGATTCAGTTCAGTATATTTTTTAGCTGCAAAGCATTTATATTTAGTGAATTATAAGAGATTTTATGAATTTTAAATCTTAAAATGGTTTTTTAAGCTCTTTTTTAAGCAACAAAAAATTAGAAACAAAGTTCAAAAACAGTAAATAGTTTAAGAAACCCAGGTCGAATTTCGCGTTTAACAATAATATTGTATTAAAGATATTGAAATTTTTTAAAAAAATTTAAAAATCTCTCGTAGCAACTTTAAAAAAAAAGGAGGGTTAAAAAGTGACTTGGATTGACGATGAAATCGGCATAAATAAGGCCAGTCAAAAGTGATGATTAAGATGCCTGATTCGAAAATAACAAGTCATTATGATACCAAATTAAAAATATCAAGATTTCGAAATTCCATGAAAAAACCTAGTACTAACTGTTGAAAAAACGTTCTTTTAAAAAAAAAAATGTTAGATTTACAATGCCTCTTAGATTTGTGTGCTCTTTATTTGCGGAACAAATAAAGGGCATATTTAAATGCGCGCTTCAAGTGTCATATTAAAATAATCGGAATTTCAAAAATCGTGTGGAGATGTGTGGAGAAAACAATTGAAAAAATACTCAGAGAAACGATACGATACTTAGAACAACGGTTCACCTAATTGGAAGGCGAACGCTCTATCCCTGAGCCTTCGCGGCTACATTGATATTTACATAGATTTGGCTCGTTGAAAAAATGCGCAATTCAAAATTCTCAATAATAATTTTTTTATATATATATTGAGGTGCTGCCGTGGGCCGCACATCAGAAGTTGGCAGCTCACAAATTATTGTGTACCTCTATCATAGATATTATTTCTGGTATTCTTGTGCCCTGAAACCAAGCACCCCCTTCCCCCCGCACAGAGGGGGGTGTCATTTAGTTCACTGATTTGATAATGATATAAAACGGAACAATAAGCAGTAGCGGTTGATTACTTTCTTATACTGCTATGGTCTTTCCTTAACTTGCAACAGAGTATAGGAAAATCGATAATCTTTTGCTGATTACAGACATTTCAGACTGATTGCTAAAGCTTCTTATGTCTATCATCACAATCTAATAAGTATATGATTTTGAAAGCAGCTGTTTTTTTTTATGTAACTGATTAGAGTGAAATTTTTCAGCTCTATCAAAACCCGGGAATTTATTCATACTGAATAATTCATCTGGTATCGGCAGAAAATACTTAGGTCGTTTTGTTTAATTTTGTTCAATCTAATCTTCAAACCTTTAAATTTGAAATTTTTTTTTTTTTACATTTATAGATAATTTTTTTAAAATTCTATTGTTCGTACTCGTGATTATTCGAAAACCTTTATCAAATTGCTTCTTGCTTAAAAATTCCACACAAAATTGTGTTCTTTAAAAAAAACGTATTTTAATCATGCTCACAAAATGTGTCGGAAATATTCTTCTTTAAACTGAGGATATAATATTGAGTTATTCCTTAAAGAAAATAGAGAGTTGTTTTGCTTTTTAAATTTTTTTAAAAGAATAATTCCCAGTTAAAATTAATTTGTAGGGCAAGAATGTGCAAAACAACCATTTCAGAATTTACCGAATATTTTTTATTCAAACAACAAAGCTTTTACACATATTTCAAGAATAAGAATATTCCGATGTAATATTACAGTTGTAAAATTCCGATGTAATATACTAAAATGCAATATTCTGAGTACATTTTTCAATCCCCGTTGTAATTGTTTTAAAATTATTTTACGTGTTCGTTAAAATTTAAAAATTCTATGTGCTGATCAATTGCACGCGCAGGTAATCCAACAAATAAAGTTTAGAAAACAGGATAAACTTTAAAATAAAATTTTCTTTCATTATATTGCAATGATATTTTAGGTTTAATTGAAAATTTCTATGTTAACAAAAAAGTATTGACTAAGCACTGTTTGTCTTTAAAATAAAATAAAACTTTAAATATTAAAAACTTTAAATTTTAAATATAAAATTTTCGTGCAAATTCATTGGTGTCAAAAAAAGTTTTTTTTTATTTCAAATTTCACTGACTGCTATATATTTATAAATAAACCAACTCATTTGTCTTATTTTTTTTTAAAATTTAAATACTTAGAACTATATTTGTGTCCGAAGCCATTTGGACAAAAAAATTTTGATAGTCATAAAAAAAACATTTCCACAAGATAATTAATCAGCCAAATTACAGATCCGCTGATTAATGAAAAATAAAGATTTGAGTCACATTACGTATAATTAAGAAAAATTGAGATGCTTGGGCAACTGTACAACATTTCAAACTTCTAAAACTATGCACTTATCACACTTTTATAACGCTTAGTGTCTTTTTTTCCCTGTCACTTCTCATTCTACCTATTATAATAAAAATTAGCTAATGTTTTTCTTATTTTTTTTAATTTGTATTTTTGTTGGTAGAATAATTATCTAATAGTTTAATCACCTCTAAACATTCTTCTCTTTTAACCATGATCTAAGTATTCTCTATTTAACCTTATGTTGTTAATTTTGTAGGACTGTACGCTCTGATCTATCAGTCGCCAAACGTATGGCTATGCTGGTATTCACAGATTTCGCTTGCTGGGCTCCTATAGCATTCTTTGGCTTAACTGCAGTAGCTGGCTGGCCTCTGATTAATGTAACAAAATCAAAAATTCTTTTAGTTTTCTTTTATCCACTGAACTCTTGTTCCAACCCATTTCTGTACGCAATTCTGACCAAACAATATCGCCGAGACGCTCTGGCATTGTTCTCTCGGTGGAGGATTTGTCGAAAAAACTCATGCGTGCATGGAAGAACACTTTCCACCAATATACACCAACACCAAAGAAGAATATCGTCTGTTAAAGCTCTATATAGAACTTCAATGGCTTCTGACAAAAATTTCCGCCAACAAGTAAGTTTAATTTATATTTCTCTTAAGTAAGAGTGAACAGAAAACGGGCCCTCGGTCGCTGGTTGCCACGGTGTAGTAACTAGAGCCTGATATTTAATATGAAAGTAAAAGGCAAACACGTAACTTAACAATCCGAAACATGCTGGCTCTAAGAAATTTTACATTTTTGTTGGCCTTCATTAGAGATTCACTGTTCCTTAGCCTCTCTTATTAGTGGCAGAATTTGCAGCTCTTCAGATAATTTTTTTTTAAATCTTTAGAATCTAAAAAACATTTAAAAAAAACAACGCATCATAATTTTTCTCACTAAACACCTGTCTTGTTTTAAGAGTTTCTAGGGTACTTTAATCTAACAAATGCTTTCAGCTAGTCATAACATGATCAGAGTATTTTCAGAATGTCACTTAACATGTTAACCACTAAATTCCACAAATTTGGTAATCAAGATGATCCCAGTGTTATATCTGTGTTTAGTTTTAGCGTTAAGAGGTTCAAAGTGTTTTCAAATTGTCTCTTAGCAAGCTCCACAAAATTTAGTTTGCAACGGGAATGAAATAAACTTCATTCTTTCTGATGAAATTCTAGTAAATAGTGACTATTTTATTTGTTTTTGTTTTTAGAGTTAAGATGTTCAGAAAGTTTCAAAAATGCCACGTAACATTTTAACCTCTAAACTCTACTATTATCATGTCATATAGGGAATAAGAGAAAATTCTGATAATCATTGTGATTTCGCTAAGTCTATGTTATGTAAGGATGTATATATATATATATATATATATATATATATATATATATATATATATATATATATATATATATATATATATATATATATATATATATATATATATATATATATATAGCATAATAAATAAATACAATAAACACGAAGAAAATTAAGAAAAACAATAAGTTTCATTTATTGCGCATAAGCTGCAGCAAAATAGAACTCATTAAATAAGTTCAAAAAGAAAAGAAAACAAAGGAAAATTACAGACAAATGAAAAAAGGGGAAAAAAGAAAATTATTAAAAATAAAAAAAACTGGAAGGGATTTAAAAAAAAAGGATAGAATTCTTTTAAAAAAATCCGGGGGAAAAAAGAAAAAAGATATAATCTTTTCATCAGCCCACGCGAATATATCTGCAAAAAAAGAGTGCTTTCTAATATTGTATTAATATAGCCGAAACAAAATATATCAATACAATAGTGTGAGGAGCACTAAAAAAATTTACAAAAAAATTACAACTAATAAAATAGAACACAATAAGTAGAAATAACGCGTAAAAACAGAAAGTAAAATACAAAGAAAAAACAGAATAGAACATAATCTATAAAGCGAGTAGCGAAATCAAATGAACTTACATGAACGGGAATCATCTCTCTTAGCTAACTTATTTTTGCATTATTATGAAAAAAAATTATACTCTTAGTATTAAATATGTTTTCAGATATATTGATGATTTAATTATCTTTAATTTTCAAGATTATACTATTTTATTCAATGATATTTACCCCGAGGAATTAATCTTGCTTCGTAATCATGATGATAATATTAATTTCAATTTTTTGGATTTGGTTATTATAAAAGAAGAAAATATCTGCTTTGTTGATTTATACGATAAAAGAAATGACTTTAATTTTAATATACATAAACTTATTACTTGGAATTCTAATGTTTCTAGGAGCTTCTATTTAAACACCACTTTTAAAGAAATGAATAGAATTAAAAGAATATATTGTAATATTTATTTATCCAAAAAAAAATCGATTAACTCTTTCAAAATTTGATAAAAAAACAATAGATACCCAACTAAAGTAATAAGATTCTATATAAAATCATTGAGTTAATCGCATATTTTGTAAATATATTTACTAAAAATTTTCTTTGTTAATTTATACAATTTTCCCATGTGCAAATCCATTTCGGGAAAAACTGTGGTCAAAATTATTTACTAAAAAATTCCTTTACTAAAAAATTCCTTTGTTAATTTATTTAATTTTTCCATGTGCAAAACCATTTCGGGCAAATCCGTGGCTAAAATTATTTACTAATAAAATTCCTTGTTAATTTATAAATTTTTTCCATGTGCAGATCCATTTCGGGCAAATCCGTGGCTAAAATTATTTACTAAAAAGATTTCTTTGTTAATTTATATAATTTTTCCATGCGCAAATCCATTTCGGGCAAATCCGTGGCTAAAATTATGTGCAAAACAGGCAATTCATGCTTCTTTCTCTTTTCCATTTTATATTTTTTTCTTAAATAAATATTTATTTTCTAAAATTATTTATAGTCAACTTTTTTAAATTATCCAGTATAATATTATCTTGCGCAAACCCATTTTCGGGCCCATCCTTGGTAACTAACAAATTAAACGCACTTCAGTAATGCAACAAGAACGCATTTTTAAATAAAACTCCTCTAGTTACACTATCTCAATTTGCGCTTTTGTTTTCATATTTTGCAATCTGGCAATCTTGTTACGAAAATATTTTGAATTTCCCGTTCATGTAAGTTCATTTGATTTCGCTACTCGCTTTATAGATTATGTTTTATGTTCTATTCTGTTTTTTCTTTATATTTTACTTTCTGTTTTTACGTGTTATTTTTACTTATTGTGTTCTATTTTATTTGTTGTAATTTTTGTAAAAATTTTTTGAGTGCTCCTCACACTATTGTATTGATATATTTTGCTTTGGCTATATTAATACAAAATTAGAAAGCACTCTTTTTTGCACATATAATCGTGTGGGCTGATGAAAAGATTATATCTTTTTTTTCTGGAATTTTTTTAAAGAAATCTATCTTTTTTTTTTTTTATCCCTTCCAGTTTTTATTTATTTATTGTTTATTTTTAATAATTTTCTTTTTTCCCCTTTTTTCATTTGTCTGTAATTTTCCTTTGTTTTATCTTCTTTTTGAATCTTCTTATCCTCTCTCTCTCTCTCTGTATATATATATATATATATATATATATATATATATATATATATATATATATATATATATATATATATATATATATATATATATATATATATACTTGGTCTGGATAAAACACAAATTGTTTTATTATCATATATTTTTCTGCTTCGGACTTTTCCCTGATTATCTTCCTCGAACAGCGAATCAGTTGTTCAGTTTCTCGACAAATCTTTAGCAGCCAGATCTTAATCACAACTTTTATAGGCATAAATGCGATAGCACGCTTTCAGTTTACCCCAGGAAAATATTATGGCGCAAATGAGAATATATGTCGTTTCTGTCTTTCACATAAATAAACCAATTACCCTGGAATACAAGTCCATAATGTTACTCTCGGAATAAAATAACTTATTTGTATTTAATCGTCTGATTCTAAAACTTCATTGTTTGTCTCCTCTGCTCTTATTAGAAGAAAAGATCTGTTTCTGAATAAATTGTAGAAAAAAAAGAATAAATGATTATAGAGAAAACAGCTATTAAATTTTCAGCATCCATTAAGTCCAATAAGAAGCGAAAAAATGAAACTATGTTTTACCTCGTATTCTAATTGGTGTAGCGAAATATAATAGTATTGGGTTTGTCGGAAAGTAATTTCGTTTTTTACCAACAGCTAAATTATTCAACAACTAAATTATATTTTTTCACAGCAAACTCCACGCTTAAGTCACATAATCATTATATATTTTAACTGCTGATATAGCAAGGTTTGCTTGTTAAAAAGTTCGATTGATTCTGAGCAGTAGCTTTTGATTGTTGCCCTTTCGAATATGAAAAGTGAAAAACAGAATTTTGATCGTATTTTACTTTTTTACTATTGAGAAGGTATCAATGCTTTTTATGTAAGAAAGTAATTATCCAATGTGTGTGAAGATGGATTTGAATTATCTCAGTGCCAAAATTGGTTCGCAAAATTTCGATTAAGATGCAAGGAGGTGCTCCAAGCCAATTTAATCGATGAAGACACAATAAAGGCATTAAATGATGCAAACCAGCGTATAATAACTAGTGAGATCACTGAAAAAATAAATTTATCTAATTTAACCATTCATGATTATTTAAAAAAAAGCCTAATATTTAATTTCAAAGCTTGGATTCCTCATGTTCTTACTGAAATAAATTTGCTTCGTTGCGTTGACGTCTGTTATTTGCTTCTCAATCGAAAAATAGTTTGTCTACAATAATGTTCTGGTCTCTTTAAAATTTAGACGGTCAAACCCCAACTTTATATAAATATCAAAAAACTCAACTGACTCAGTTTTTTGCCAGCAAGAACAAACTTTTTATGTGCGTGGAATAATTCTATTCTGCCAGAAAGATGGCAAAAAGTTTTGGACCCGAATGGGCAATATATGATTCAATAAAATATTTACTGACTATATAAAAATTGCTTTCCATTTATTTTCATAAGAAAAAAAACAAAATTAATTTCCGATCAACAAATATTTTTACTTTTTGATGTAAAAAACGCTCGTGATTTTTAAACTTTTAATGTGCTGTACTTATTCAAGTTGCATTTTAATTTTATGTTATTCAATGAATTATTATATACAGATATAATACGTATCATTACAGGCAGCGGGAACCCATAGTAGCAGTAGTTCAAAACGTCGTTTGAGGGGAATGGTGAATAGCTTACCAAATGCTGACGAGTTCTATGCACATGAGCACAAATCACCCACTTTCTTCCCTGAAAATTTTCCTAAAGAAGGTAGGTTATTTTAACTGATACTGAAGTCAGAAACAGATATAATTTTTCTAAGATGTTCCTGTTTGCGCTTTTACAAGTTGATGAATGATAAAAGAGATGCACATGAAAATATGAGCAAATTTAAACTTATTCATAATTTATTTTATAACCGGCGTTGAATAGCGGGTTCGATTCTGAGTTTACGACAATCAGTATTCAAATCCGTAGCCTTATAATTTTATTCCTAATACAAATGACCAAGGAACTCCTGAATCAAGCATTGCGACAAACTAGCTTTCATAGAGGACATTTTAATTGAACTGCCATCATATGGGTTACATGAAGAGGAAAACCTCCCACGCTTAGCCCAACTACAAGGATTTTCTAATCCATCATCCCCACTGAGGATATTTTATGCCAGCAGTGTGGTTAGAGCAAGCCGAGAGCAGAATTCGTATCGACCAGCCAACGCATGGATTCGAACCTGGGTCACCTCATAGGGAGGCGAGAACTCTATCTCCTGAGGTGCCGCGGCTCATATTTGTAATTAATTGTGCATATCACTTGTTTCTATGGATTATATATGTATAAAATTAAAAGTTAATATTTTTAAAA
The DNA here is from genome assembly GCA_949128135.1 of Parasteatoda lunata. Taxonomy (NCBI): domain Eukaryota; kingdom Metazoa; phylum Arthropoda; class Arachnida; order Araneae; family Theridiidae; genus Parasteatoda; species Parasteatoda lunata. The sequence goes on along the minus strand of OX421973.1, from coordinate 33,167,888 downwards.
GTAGACAGGTGATCAATCACCCAGTCTATTTGTTTTTATTAAGTTTACGTTAATTTTTAAATGCCCTCGGAATTAAATGCTACGACATTTATGAATTCAACATATCCACAGAATTCTCTCTAGATGGTTTTTGAGAAAAATCATGATTCTTATTGGTGATTGCCGTTTTTCCGAGTAACAAAAAAAGAATTTATTATGGCTTGAGTTATCAAATGCAGAAACTTGATAAAGATAAGACTTGCAGATGAGATCTTGTGCATATCATACTATACTATCTAAATTGAGTTAAATTTACCAGAAGGTTCAAGACTCATTGAACTATCGAGGTAACAGTGGTTTTTCTTCCATTGAAACTCGTCCCGCAGTGGACTGATCGTTAAGACACGTTTCCCAGCAGATCCCCGAAGTCAAGCATCACTGGCCGCGGTCAGTGTGCGGGTGGGTGACCACTTGGATCAGTCTGCGTAGGGACCGAGGGTGTGCGGTATTGGTCCTCGTTAAACTGTTCTACCGTAAAGTGCTCGACTTCGCGTGCAGGTCGTTGGGCTACCGAAGCAGGGGTGCCATCCCCTCTGCAGAGGATCAAAATTGTGATGGCATGTCTTCGGATCATCCTCAGGGATGTTTCCCAGACCGTCGCCAATAGCCCATTGTGCAGCTCTAGTGCGACGTAAATTAACTACATCTACATCCATTGAAACTCAATTTCGATTTAGCCTCAAAGGTTTCTTCATTATGACAGTCCCCGTTCTAGTATTTGCATCAAAAGTTTTGGTTTAAAGATTCGCGTAATTCTGTTTTATCCGAAACGGCGCACCTTTGTACAACATTCACTTTCTCTTCTTCATTGTGTGACATAACTAAACGTATTTAGCAACAAGTGGTGAAGAGACTTCCCGAACTACTTACTCTAAGTACTCTCTCTGGGTAGAGACTTACTCTGGGTTTGAGACTATCTGTTTTTTTGATTTTTAAATATTATGATTAAGCTATAAATGTCGCCGCTTGTGTTCGTCTTACTAATAAACAGGTTTAAATGTCTTTCAACACATTGTGTTTAGTTAAGTCACTATTAACTTAAAGGTAAGATCAACAGCGCAATAATTAATTACACTGTACAACATGAAAAAATGTTCTTTAGATGAAAGTATGTGCTTCTTCTTATATATTTTGGGCAAAGATAATAAATCTGCTGTTATTTTTTGTTTAATCACGCATCATTTCCGTAAAGTTTAAGATTTTATGTTGGCGATTTTACATATTTCAAAAGTACAGCACTACGACTTACTAGCAAAAAAAAAGGGCTTGGCATTAGGTCGTTCGCCAACTTAGCAACCATTCACCATTCGGGAATTTCAAGATTCTTCATTCATTAAAAAGCGAAATACTTATCAGAAAATTTACTTGGAGCTTGACAAAGAGCTCCTACAAAGACGGTAATTGGTGGGCTATTTTGTTTTTTATATATCAATCAAGCACTTTCTGTTTATACAGGCTCACTTAGTTTTATAAGGAAGGTGAAAAAAAAATTCAAACTTGCCCCCCAGAGCCATCCGGGAAAGATATTATTAAGAATTAAGGACTACTTCAAATTTAATAGTTTGTATTTATATTTATTATATATGTTTTTTATTTTTGGAAAACTTTTATGTTTTAAAACAAATTCATTTATAAAACAGGCATGGTAGCTGTTCACAAGGGCTCTCCACACCCAATAAAAAGCAGCTTCACTAAAGTCAACAACCCGGATCAACAACTTATTTTAAGAAGAGTTTTAGATTTTCCCAATTCAAACTCAGCATCTCACTCTACCCTTCATCTAAACTCGGGAGACCACACCACAGATACCACAACAGATGGTGGCCAAGTATCTTGCGACGAGGATGGACAAGTCAGCACTAAGGATACGGCCGTTTAAACATCCATTATTTCGAGAAATCAGACTATTGTATTTCTTGCTGAAAATATTAATGAACTGGGACATTTTAACGATTTTTACTAGATTGAATTTCTATGAGTTAACAAAAAGCCATTTCTGATATATCATGCCTATTACACCTTCTGTTAATGAGCTGCCAAATATTTGAAGACTTTTAAAAACGTTAATGAGAAATAAGAAATATTATAAGAACTCATTTTACCAGGATTTTCTTAACTCATATTTTGGGGTCTGTAAAGGAAAGATCTTGCAATCAGAATTTTGACATTTACGACAAGCTAAAGTGCTTAAATTTCTACTAGAACTCTATTCCGAATAAAAATACAAGTTGCATGATAAATTTTACTGACATAAACTAATACATACACAGAGTTTTAAAAAAAAAATAGCAAAATTAAAAAATTTAAAAAAACATATTTCTCGAGTGAAACAAGAAAGCTTTTTGAATTCGAAGCAATTTGCCACTTTCGGAAGCTTAACGTTAATTTTTTAATAAAACTGCTATTGACACCTAAAGTTTCCCATCATCTTTTGAAGTCATCTGCATTTTTAGGATAGCTTCAAGATTTTTTGATTGTTCAACATTTTTTTTTTTTTTTTAACTCAACCTAGCAGTTATCAAAAGTTTAAAATTTTCGCTGCACATTTTTTGTTTTAGAAGTGGAGCTATTTTCTCACTTTAGTTTACTTTTAAAAAAAAAAAAAACATTGTTTTTTAAGTGTAAATTATTTAATATTTTGTTTTCCCTACGGACAAAACCATAATTTTTGTATATTTTTAAAAATGAAGTTCAACCCACGAAGTGAATTAAAATCGTTTTTCCACCCTATTAATAGGTCACCAATTTTTGAAACAGTAAATTTATATACCGCCTTTATCACTGTGGTTCGCAAATGGCAATCCATGGAACCCTTGGGTACCTTGAAGGAATAAAAGGGGTTCCGCGAGTCCCTACTTTTTACAGCCAGTGATGTATTATGAAACTTCTGATTTACAACCTATAATTCATAATTTATTTAATCTTTCGGTTGCCTTTGTGAAATAATTTCAAGTACCAAATGAAATTAAATTGGTATTTTTTGAAGGCAAATATAATATTTCTAATAACAATATATTGCATAAATTATAAATTGGTAATTATAATTGTGAATTTTCTTTCGCACTTTTCGAATCAAAATAAAATAATTTAATTCTTTAAAGAAAAATGTTTCCTTAATAACCATTTTCAACGTTTATAGCACTTCTTTTAATTGTTATCTCAAAGTAAACCATAATTCGGTTATTTTAATCATTTTCACCACATTTATATCCTCACAAAAACCTAAGATGTTTTTGAGGTTGACAGATGTAAAAAAATACACCAAGAAAATGAGATTATGTTTTGCGCCAAAAATAATTTCATTCATATTCCCCAATTTGAACCTCATTTACACCTAACGAAATCAACCTCATATGTAACTCAGTAATACCTTTAGTTGAGATCGGGTAAAGTTTTTCGCATCTCAGATATAATTATTTGTTTGAAGTGTAGAAAAAATAGCATGTACACGTCAAAAACAACCTTCCTAAGCTTGTTGCTCTAAAGTAGATTTCAATCAACCTCAAGTGTGAATAAAACAACTTTCTTGGGAGGTTGATCTTTTCAGGTTGTTTTTGAAGTACACTTCGAATAAACCTCCTACCAACCTTGACATCGAAAATAAACCTCAAAAATATCTTATATTTTCGTATGGATTTATACCAAGAACTGATTCGTAACTAGATTAGATATAGCACAAGGACGTGACAAATTTGACTGATGGACACAAAGCCCAATTTAAGATTATTAATGATAAAACAATGAAAAATCTTCATTTCCATGATTAAATATTTTAAAAATAGTCTTTTACGGCTTATAACGTTCACTTTTACCTTAATAAACTTTATTTATAAAATTGGGGTTCAGCTGAAAGAAGGTTGATTATTTAGGGTTCGGGATCCGAAAAAATTTTGAACCACTGCTTAGCATACCTTTTCGCACGCAACTTAACTGAATGACAGATGAAATGGTATATACAGTAACAGCTTGAAGTTTTGTGTTTTATACTCTGTTGTGAGTTAAGAAGAGATCATTGCGGTATAGGATTTAAGTAATCATCCACGATTGCAAATAGTAGCAAAAATTCCTACTTAAAGTTCAAAATCTCTAAAAGCATCACGCGGCTTTAAAACTATCCCTGAAATCAAATCTGTCCCTAACAATGTGCACCTTGCAAGGAAACAGAAAAGAGGAATCAAATTGGAGCCAAAGAAGTTTAAACTACACTTAATTTTTTTTTAGTTGGAAAAACATTACCAATTAGCTCTACTCTTAGTAATACATTTTCAAGCTGCCCCCAGGGAGTCAGGATATGATTATATAGCAACAACCTTCAACTTTCACCAAATTTTAAACATCTAAACATTCATAATCTACATTTTCAAAATAACATAGAAAAACAAAATGGGACAAGCCCAGTTTTGACTGACTACATATACAATTATAATTGCCAGTGGAGACCAACATTTCACTTTTATGTAAATAAAAGGACTTTGGTTCACCAGCAAAAGGAGGGTGACCTCATTGGGAGGCGAACGCTCCATCCCCTAAGCCACCACAGTTCATAAAGTGGCTGTTATAAACACCCCAGATCTCTTCATGCATTTAGGCTAGTTTTTAAAATTTTCATTCCACCTCCTTAGTAGCTTACTCAGATTTAGCCTAGCATTTTTATTTCTACCTCTCATACCTATTAATTTTCGACCCTAATGCATGCTATTTTATTTTCATAAAATATATACTATGACGCATTTTTTTATTAAATGTTAATGTTACCATAAAATATATAATAAGGGCAAATCTAATATTTTGTGTTAATAAACCTATATTTCAAGGGTAATTATTACAGAACAACATGTGTATAATATAATAAAATTACATGTTTTAAAATTGTAATGTTTGTTGATTTTTTATTTATTTCTTATTTTGATATACGTCAACTAACTTAGAAATGTGACCTGATTTTTTTTCCCCAAAATGATTGTTAAAACTTTCAAACTTTTAATACTAACTTCGTGATTGCAAGACAATACCATGTGAAGCAGTTCTGTGCACAATTTGTTTTATACTTGTTTTACCGGCCTTTAGGCTTAAGAAAAATGCCATTTATTGTATTTTAGTGGTTTTAGGCATCCTAGTGAGCCAATTTAAACCGCAAATACTTAGCTTACGTGGTAATTTTATTAAATTATTTTTCTTCAATTCTTTTTGTTCAAACTTGATTATATAAGCATCTTAATTTCGTAAACACATCTTGTACACTCCTTCCTCCGAATTAGTAACTTCCTATTTTTCGTTTATGTGCTTGCATAAAATTTTAATATCACCAAAAATATGATTCTTATATATGAAAAAAATGTTTAATTGACATATTCACCATTTATCCTAAAAAGTAAACAAATCCTGCCGGAAGTCTTGAGGTCCTCTTCTGACGCCATAGCATTGACATGACTATTTCTTTTTTGGACGTTTCTGGTTTGTTTGCATACACTCGAAATACTCAGTTGTTCTGAATTGACTTTTTGTGTCGTGTCTTTGCTAAAAAACGTGTTCTTCATATTTTGAAATATCAGATAAAGATATGGAAAAAAAATACATTAGGAAATTATATTAATATGCAAATACTTGATCGTTGAGATACTTGTTTACTCAATTTAGTTTACACCAGCAAATTCTTCTACCGGAACTTGCTACCGGAAGTTGAAACAACTTATACAAATACTGCCTCCTACCGTAGAGAACATGAAGCACAGTCGGGAATAAGTTGAATAGCTAATTAGAATCTTGTGTGAAATTTCATTTTCATTTATTTTTTTATTACAAAATTAAAAAAAAAAGAATAGAATTCAGCACAAAAATATACGTTTTGCTGTTAAAATAATAAAGAACACATAATAAAAATTTTCCCCTGTAATATTAAGTAAAATATCATACCGAAATTGGTTCAATTTTTTGTAAAATATTTATGTTAAAAATTTGTATTGATGCTTAAAGATAGTATTAATCAGAAAAAATTAGTCACGTTTCGTTTTAAAATATGAACACAATAAAGATTATGGAATTACTTTACACACATATAAGCTCTCAGGGGTAGGTGGTTTAATAAAATGGAATAAAAGTTTAACCCTATGACGCAAATTTTTTATTACACTGATTTTTCAAATTTTTTTCATTATTTTGTATTAATTTAGGTCAAAATAAGGAAAAAACAATATATTTAGCAGTTTAATAATTTATGGTTATGGTTTTTTCGGACTTTATATTAGTACACATATAATTCTAATAATCTAACAGATTTTTTGTTAATTATTAGACTGCTTTTTTATAATAAAAAATACCAAATTAAAAAATAATATCCCATCTCTGTCAAAGGGTTAAAGTATCCGTTTAAAACCATCATTGTTCAAACGAATATCCAGCTTCAATTGCTATTATAGAGACAGAACTCCAAAATTTTAAAATGATAACTCAACTTTTCTATGAAATATGATCCTCAATGTAAAAAACGTTATTAAGGTATTTTAGTTTGTATAGCTATATTTTTGCATGAATAGGAGTATTGATAGACAAAATTGAAAAAAATAAAAAATCTGTTCATCAGGGCTGCATCGATGACTTGTCGAATAATGATAAATTACTCTTTTCTTAATTTTACGCCCAGTGTCGCCGTTTTCTAAGCTGAAAACATAGTTCTGAAGTTTTTATTTATTAATGTGAGAATCATATTTTGGTGGATAAAAAGATATTGCTATTCAAAAATTCATATCGACGACAACTGTATCATACTCTCATACAAAATTTTATTCCGAATTTTATTTATGTTTTATTAAATTTTTTTTAAAGTTTATTTATATTTTATAATTTTTTCCTTGAACGGTATGCGCACGACGGAGGCATGTATTCAGGCATGTATTCTGTATTTCAAACATATTTAGAAACCCAGGGAGATGCACAAAATTATTTGCAGTTTTCCTTACAAATAAATTATTTTCAGCAAATAATATTTATTTAGAATAAAATAAATAATTATTTCGAAGCCCTTTTTTAGATGTATATACCTTATTTGACATTTATGTGTTATGTTATGTGTTTATTCATTCTTGAAGAAATTTGGTCTAACGAAATAGAGCCCATGAAGTACAACATGAGGAACTTTTTAAAAATAATATAACCTTACAAATATAGCTGCAAATTATGTAGGTTTTAGTTAGCCATGTCGAAAAAGCGCTATTTTTTACCTTTTTTGACAAGGCAAATATGGGAACGCAAAGGTGCTCTTTATGTTTTAATTCTATATATATAGTAGTGAAAAGTCATCGTGATATTTTAAATGAAATTTTAGTTCCTTTGTTATTGATCTTATTATTGCTCCTCTTAATAGTAAAAAAATATTAATATTTTTAAAATCTAATTGACTTTTTTATTGCTGTTCTTAATTGTAATAAATTATTCATATTTAAAAAAGTCTAATTTTTGACATTATTATTGATGTTCTTAATAGTAATAAATTATTAATATTTAAAAAATCTAATTGATCTTATTATTGCTGTTCTTACTAGTAATAAATTATTAATTTTTAAAAAATCTAATTTTTGACCACTATGTTCGGAAACTATTGTAGTTCTATTCTCCCTTCATATTTTGAGGAACAAAAATCTAAATCTAAGGAAAGAAAAATATGTTTAATCAGAGACAATACGTCCTTGGGTTTGATTTAGTAACTAAAAATATCTTACGCTATTTTAAGATTCAAAAAATTTAACACCTTTAAAATAATAACCTCGAACCATTAAGATGGCATCTTAGCACATGAAAGTCTAATAATGAAACCAAAAATGATTAAATGTTTGTAATTATAATGTTTGTAAAAATTAGTCATTTCTATAGTTATATTTTGAAAAATTTAAGTAGTAAACATAATTGTAAACACATTTAAAAGTAAGCTATAGAGCTTAATATTGGAATGAAGAAATTATAGAAAAAAAAAAATTAAGGGTTTGGTCCAATATAACAATACAAAGAGTTATTTTGATGTAAAGAATTATTACAATATTGCTCACGTCTTAAATATAGTTTTTTTAACAATATTTTCGTGGAGCTTCTCTGATGCAGAAAGTTTTCAGAAGAAATAATTTTGAGTAAAATATATACGATTTATCGATATACATTCTAATGGTAATAATTAAAATAAATTTGGGTAGTTAGTGAGGGAATGACTGTAAATCAATCAAATCTTTTCCTCAGCACTTTTGTTATTGCCTTGTGCCACTTGCCAATACTGATAAGCTTATTTTAAGGCAAAAGTATGTGCTTCTTCTTGTTTTCCAGTGTCATATATAACCAATAATTATACTTTTGCCAAACACATTCGTCACAGCCCGTTTTACAGGGAAGACACATTCACACACCACCCATCCGCAGATCGTTATTTTGACCTGATCTAGAGCGTGATCAATTTCCGAGCCAGTACCCCCAAAGGTATGGGTTTGTTACGGGGACTTGGAGGACTTAGAGACCCAGGCAGATACAGCGTGCACAAGTCACCATTTTGTGCACGGGAAGTTTTCGGGGACGGAGATCGAATTCACAACCTCCTGATTGGATCAACGCCTTACCAACCAGGCTATTCCGCCCCCACAGCATTTATTAAGAGAACTAAATGAAGTAATTGGATGAGGGGGCTGGGCAAGCACATAAGCAGTATATATGAAAATATATACTGCTAATGTGTTTGAGCAGTATACATCAAAATCGCAATTACTTTTATTACTGGGGAAAATTACTTTTAATGTGTTAAAATTAATACTTTATTACTTAATTATATACTTTTAATGCACAATTACTTTTAATACTATTTTAAAATGCACTTAAAACCTGAAAGGGTGAACAGTGCAAAGATTTGATTGGAAAACAGTCAACGTATGCTAGCGTAAGCAATTTTCTTAAAAAGTCAATTTTTTGAAAAGCATCAATTGTTATCATTCTTTATAAATTCTAATTAAAACAAGATAGGTTTTTCAGGTTTAAAAAGTGTTATTAATAGCCAACATTTTAAGTTTATCAAAATCAAGCTTTATTCCTGAATTGCATATAAGTTTATTCTCAGTTTACATATTGCTTAAAATTGTTTTAACACCAAAATGGGAGCTTTCTTAAAAATATTTGATGATTTATCACCGTCCTCGAATATTATTATTGTACTGCATATAAATATGTGTTGTACATGTTTTTATCGTCATTTGTGGAAGTAATAAAATGAAATGTAAATTCCTTTGTGATCTTTTTTTTTATTACAAAATATAATTTCGCCATTCTTACATTATTTTTTAAACATAGCATGAAAATCATGCTATGTTTTCAGGCATTAGTGTTAAACATTAACTTTGAGATGAATAAAAGAAGAGTAAAACACAGCAAATAATAAATATGTTTTACAAAAGAAGCTAGTAAGAAAATAGCAACATGCTTTCGTAGCTGTTGAACTTCCTTAATAACAACATTACAATACTTGAAAACGTACGTTTTTCAAGCGGTACGAAAATTGTTACTGTAAATTGTTTCTTTATGTTTTTAGAGTGGTGCTTAAAAAGTTTATAAAATGTACTCTAGACAGCAGCACATTGCATTGAAAAATTAATCTGTTTGCATAAAAATAGAGAGGCAGTGTTACACAAAACGCTCTTCTGAACAATTTCTAAAATATGACTTATCACTGTACTAGTTCATGATATTATACGTTTTTCTTATTGAAAATCTTTCGTATTTTTGCCCATGTGCTAATTTCATCACAAGTAGAAGGAGGAAAAGGAAGCAAAAACAAGTTGTTGTTTACTTGCATTAAGTGTTGCTCAGCTGCTACCGAAAATCGCATTAAGTTATTGGTTGTTACGTAAACAATTTCTATTGGTGGAGTATTTTATTTAATTTTCTGATTGGCGTTGAATAACCAACTCAGTTTTGAGTTTGCGCCAATCAATATTCAACACCTTAGCCTTGTAAATTTGAATCCTGCCCAGGACAAAAAGAAACTCCTGGATCAAGCATTGGAACAAAATAGCCTTCATGGTGGACGTTTTGATACAACTAACTCGCGTTTTCATAACAAGGAGGGAAAACAGTGAAAACATTTTACGGTTTGCCCAACCAAAAGGGGATCATAACTCATAATCAGTCAATCACCGAATATACTTTGCGTTAGCACAGTGATCAGTGTGAGCAGAATGCATATCAATCAGCCACCTCTCGCATTCGAACCTGAGTCATCTCATTCGGAAGCGAGGGCTCTATAACCAAGGCTCAGTAGAGAATTGAAAACAACTATCTGATTTTCTCAATCTAATTCAAGCGAAACGTTCAACCACGTATGCCCTATTTGAAATGATTTAACTCACAATTACCCCCAACACTTGGATAGATCAAATCCGATAGCTACCGCGACTGGGCAGAGAATTTTATATTTTATTTTATAATCCTCGTTGAACAGCCGACCTAATTTTAAGACGGCAGTTTTTTTTACAACTACCAATGTTCAACTCCGTATCCTTGTAATTTTGAACTCAATCCAGAGGGCAGGGGAAGAAATTATGAAGTCGATCAACGATATTTTTTCAATTGTTTAAACTTTATATTGTTAAATGGCAAAATCTTACATTTTATTTTTAGTTTTTAACTAGCGTTGAACAGCCAACCCTATTATGAGTTTACGATTACCTATCTTCAACTCTATAGCCTCTTAAATTTGTTCCTAACCCAAAATAAAAGGAAACTCCTGGTGACATTGAGACAAACTAGCGATAATGGAGAATTTTTTTAGAGGGAACTAACACGCATGGAGAGGAAAACCACGACAATTTTCCTTGGTTAGCCGGAGAGCAAGGGGACTCTAATCCATGATCTGTATACCATTGAGAAATATTTTTGTCGGTGCGAGCTGGGTGCGAGGTTCGAATCAATCAACCATCGCTGGGAATCGAACAGGGTTCATCTCATTTGGAGGCGAGTGCTCTATCTCCTGAGCCACCACGGATCGGTTAAGAATTAAAGTAACTATCTGACTTTCTCAACTTAATTCAAGCGAAAGGGTTCCACCATGTGCGCCCTATTTAAAATAATTTAACCCATAGTTACCTCCAGCACTTGAATATGGTGTCTGGAGGAGTTCTTGTGAAAGTTTGGCAGCATTATAGCTTGTTAAGCTAAATTATGTTTATTTTTATATATATTCCTTGTTTATTTATTGGTCCTAAATCACTGAGCAGTTAGTGTCCAATTCCAGTTAGTGTACAGGTAGATGTGATCATTGATAAAAATACGTGAGTAGACAATCACTATCCTTCATCAAATCGAACGTTTCCATGCACAAATATGAGATTATTCCTTGTGGCACATACTCTCTGATGATCATCGGTCTATTGTCAAGTTGTACATCAAAGCGGGAAGACAAAATGAGTGAAGCAATATATTCTTCCCAGAGTAGTATTTTGATCCATTCAACTCATCTCCACTAAGATACTCCTATACTCACGTTCTGTAAGCAGTACGGTGACGCCCTGTCATCTAAGACAAACCTAGGGCTAAAGAGAATAGAAGGGCTAGTTCACTCCGCTCTTAGAGCTGAAGCCACCATTTCCCTCCTCATTACGTCACTGTGTCCACAGATCTCGGAGATGGCAAGCAAAGATATTATGATAATTTTGCATCTTTCTCTCTGTAAAAATAAATTAGTCTTTTTCTGTATATTAGCTTTCAAACTTAACGTAATTAACACATTATTTCCGTTCATAAACATAGTTCAAAAAAACTTTCTTGGCCATTATATTAAAAAAATACCATTTTAAACTTATAAAAATATTTTACTAGTTGGCGAAAATGACACTTAAATACTTTATTTTAAAAAGTACAGCTTTAACTTTAATTATTAAGAAAAATGAAAGCATATATCTACACTTTTTTATCTACATATTCTTTTATAACAATAAGTTGCGTTAAATTTAGAGTCCCTGATTTTAAAATATGCCGTTAATAGCAATTTGTTCATACTTAATCATTAGGAAACATCAACCTTAAATGCTAATTACTGAAACAAAATAATAATTTAGGTTCAAAATGAAATCAGAAATTTTAAATTTTTATAGATATTTAAATTTAAGATCATATAATTTATAGATCTTTAAATTTAAGAGAATATAATTTTTTAAAAAATCATAAATATTTAGAATACCTACATTAAAAAATATGTTATGATATTAGGAGAATTTGAACTATACACTATATATTTTATTTATACTTTTTACTTACGTTTTAATTTTCTTTTAATATCCATTTTTTAATTTTTTTCACCTGCCTTTCTTTTTGAAGTAACGAGGTGGTTTCTATTTAGGTAACGAATTTTTATAAAAGTTCTTAACGAGAGAAAAAACGTATTGCTGTTTTATATTAACTGTGTCCTTTCGGAATCCATTCTTTACATAGTTGTTCATTTACTTTAGGGAACACGCGGAAAATTATATTTTTTCCTTTTGTTTTTCTATCAAAATTTTTGCAAGTTGCAATCGCGCAAACTGGCATTTCGTTAATAGTTTTAAATTTTTGTAAATTCACTGCAAAAACTGAGGAAAGTCATTATAGAAAATGACAAATGTCTTAGAATATGTCACAAAAAGAAATGCTCCAATATTAGTTTGAGCTAGTAAAGCCGAACGCTCTGTTCTTGAAGTAAAAGTTCGAGCTTTGCGCCAAAGTGACATCACTAGAGAAAATCGGAGGATTGGCGCGGCGAGAGTTTCTTCAAAGGAGTGAACCAGCCCTTCTATTCTCTTTAGCCCTGAGACAAACCATGGGTTTTTGAGCATACATGGAGTCGGTTTCGAAGATTTTGAATCGAAATTCTGAAACCGGAAGACCTATAATATATTACAATTAAGTGGCTCCAATAGTGTGATTTCTACTGCTTGATAGTGCTGAAAACCAATCCTCATTTCGTTTTATTTTAATACAAAAAAGAAATATTTTCAATAAGTGTTCAACCTTATCCCGAAATTAGGAGAACATTTCAAGATTTCAAAATTCCATAGTCTGGAAAGAACACTCCCCGACAACAGAGTGTGTTTGACCTGATTCAAAATGAAATTCAGTTAAATCCTGTTCCTACGAGCTGTTTCAAAGCTGTTCTCTGTTACTAATTATTCAACGCGTGTCAATGCTTTTTTTGTCTACCCCTGTAAAATAAATGCTGCTTTCCGCTTTCCACTCAATATCTAAAACGCGTAAGTTTTCTGCGCGTGCACATTCCTAACATTATACTCTAATTGCTTTGAGCAGTGTATAAAAGATATTGATTAGAGAACACATTGTTTATGTTAATTTATTATTTTTTTTCCTGCTTTATTCTTTCATTTTATTTTTGATAGTAACTTTTTATTTCATCCAAAAAAACTTATAAAAATTTGAAATATTTGAATACTAACATATCCAAATATTATTTACTATGTTTTTTTTGGTTAGATTAAACTAAATTATTATTTAATTTATTACTACTAAATTATTTAAAGTATATTGTATTATACTTTTTATTGCATTGGGGAAAAACCTATAATGGATGTAAATTTGAAATGTTTGAATACTAACATATCAAAATATTATTTAATGTGCTTTTTTGGGGGGTTAAAATAAACTAATTCATTGTTACTTTTAATAACTGCAATCATTAGATTCTTACTATGTCTCTCTGTAGTAGTAATGTCTTATATAAACTTGAATATCTTTAAAATATTATTTAATATAAATAAAGTTTCAACGACTTTTATATAGTAAATGATTTATTATAAGCAAAATTTTAAGTTAGTGCCATGGAAATAATTAATTCTTATCTTGATTGTATTCTAAACAAAAAATAAAGTTCTTCAATATTTACATCTTTTTTCTGAAAAAGCTTTTAGATTCAAGATATATTAATACTTTAAATTAATGATCTTGAAAAGAAAAATGACATATTTATTATTAAATATAGATATTTTTGGAGTTTTATTTATTTATTTATCATTTTTCATTCCTAAATTCAATCATTTCTCATGATGTCCAAAATTGTTTACAAAAATTCTTCACTCCCCGCATTTAAGGACTTTTTTCCCTTACAACACAAATGTCGTAGCGTTGTTAAAATATAATAAATGTGTGAACTGGGTGGTTTCAAAGATTGACGGGAAAATTATGTTCATTTTCTAATATTAAGGAGCTGCTTAAATTGTTTTCAGGGAGAAAATTCTTGAGCGTCAAGGAACTTTCTCTCGTTTCGTCACATGAGAATGATAGAGAAAGCTGTTTCAAATATTATTTATAGCAATTTTAAATAAAATCCTGTTATTTTTTTTTTTTTTTTTTTTTTGGTTTTTTTTGCAAATGAATGCTTATAATCTTTTGAATTGAACTAAGATATATTTCCAAAAAAAGAAGAAAAAACTGGATGCAAAATTAACATTAAAGAATCTAAAATTTTGACCCACTCTCCTGGCTAAATTAGGATGACGCTTCTAAATACGTCAAGTATATTATATGCTTACTCGAAAAATATGCATGTTTGTGTCTGATTCTGTAAACTAATAAACCCTTTCCCTACGAACAGTAAAATAACTTTGGCCCTCATTGGACTAATATTCACTAACTTTGGCTCAATAATGGTTCAAAAGGCCGTTATTTTCCAGTATTGGCCCTATAACCAAATATTTAATTCTCCCGTACTTCACAGCCACTTTACTACCAATATCGGCCCTATATAAAATTTTCATATTCTCCGATATCACTTATTCAGCCAATATTGGCCCTATATAGAACCAATATTAAAAAATCCAGTCTTCCCAATGTAGGACACATATTGATTTTGGACACATTATGCAATGTTGAGCCCTACTGGTTCCAAAGTAAAATTGTTACTAGAGAAGCTTCTATTCTGGACCATCAGTTGTACCAATCGTAAGAAAAAAGTTAATATTTAGCAAAAATGAATTGGAATATTTGAGGTAAACCTTCAGAACCATTAAGATTGGTTTTTAGTAAGAAGAAATCCAATCATTAGAATAAAAGTTATTTAGAATAATAATTTTTACTCACTGCAATACTTTTCCTTTCAGAACTCAATTTATTGTGAATTTTAAAAAAATTAAACTTAAAATAAAAAATGTGCGACGGTCTGTCCGTCACTGTAACCGTCATTCAAAACATTTAAGACCCAAAAATTTTATTTTGTGCCCCAAAATTCAATTTGAAAGTTGATGGTGATCAGATGTGATATTTCAAAAATACGAGTGGTTTTTTTTATTCGTTTTTTGGCTAAAGAATTTTTTTCATCATTTTTCTCTTTACTTTTGTACATTAAAGTCGATCGCTTTCAATTTTAGAATTCATCCCAGAATTTAAATTGTTTTCATCGTAAAAATCTCACATTTGTCTTCAATACAAGGCCTTTTATTTTTTCTTAGGATATTTTTTCAAATTTTCATTAAAGAGAAACTTAAGGAAAATTGAAAAATTAATTTTTCTTGACACCAGACCTTGATTATAAGTTTTTATTCTTTTGGGAACAAGAAAAATAGAATTTTTTAAACAAAAATAAATAAAATTATTTACTTATTTGTACTAGATAAGTTCAATTTTTTTTTCTTTTTTTTACGTAAAGTGAAATATTTTATTTTAACTATTTTCTGTATTTATTTCTTCCAATAACTTAAGTCGTAAAAAAAGTGTTAAAACTTAAATATGACACAGTATTGGCTCGAGCTTAATTAAAAAATACCAGACTATCCTTTGTCTTAAAACCTATAGTGCGAGCAAAGCAATCCGACCGGACTGAGTAAGCCTTTTAGGGCGTTGGTAAGTGATTGCGAGAAGGGATCTTAAATCCTTATTTCTAAATATAAATATTAATGGTGGTGATTTTAATTTAGCCCGTATTTTAAGGCCTAACATGATTAATGCCACAACTCCGCTTTTTTAAAAAAATAGTTACCTTCAATATCATGTTCAGACGTGACATTTCTTTCTTATTTTAAAATTAATTCAACTCCGGGTAGTTTATATTCAGACGAGATATTTCTTTCTTATTTTAAAATTAGTTAAACTCCGGGTACTTTATATTCAGACAGGACATTTCTTACTTATTTTAAAATTAATACAACTGAGGGTAATTTATTTTCTGATTAAACATTCATTTTTTAATTTAAAAATAATGCAACTCTGAGTAATTTACGTTCAGACGAGACATTTCTTTCTTATTTTAAAATTAATTCAACTCCGGGTACTTTATAGTCAGACGGGACATTTCTTTCTTATTTTAAAATTAATTCAACTCCGGGTAGTTTATATTCAGACGAGATATTTCTTTCTTATTTTAAAATTAGTTCAACTCCGGGTACTTTATATCCAGACCGGACATTTCTTACTTATTTTAAAATTAATACAACTGAGGGTAATTTATTTTCTGATTAAACATTTATTTTTTAATTTAAAAATAATGCAACTCTGAGTAATTTACGTTCAGACGAGACATTTCTTTCTTATTTTAAAATTAATTCAACTCCTGGTAGTTTATATTCAGATGAGACATTTCTTTCTTATTTTAAAATTAATACAACTCATGGTAATTTATTTTCTGATAAAACATTTCTTTTTTATTTTTAAAATTAATACAACTCCAGGTAATTTACGTTCAGGTGAGACATTCCTTTCTTATTTTAGAATTAATTCAACTCCTGGTAGTTTATATTCAGATGAGACATTTCTTTCTTATTTTAAAATTAATACAACTCATGGTAATTTATTTTCTGATAAGACATTTCTTTTTTATTTTTAAAATTAATACAACTCCAGGTAATTTACGTTCAGGTGAGACATTCCTTTCTTATTTTAGAATTAATTCAACTCCGGGTAGTTTATATTTAGACCAGATATTTCTTTCTTATTTTTAAACTAATACAATCTCAGGGTAATTTATTTTCTGATGAGGCCTTTCTTTTTTAAATTAAAAATAATGCAGCTTTGAGTAATTTACGTTCAGACGAGACATTTTTTCCTTATTTTAAAATTAATTCAACTCCCTGTAGTTTATATTCAGACGAGACATTTCTTTCTTATTTTAAAATAAATTCAAATTCCGGATAGTTTATATTTTTAGACAAGTTATTTCTTTCTTATTTTAAAATTAATATAACTCAGGATATTTTATTTTCAAATGAGACATTTCTTTCTTATTTTAAAATTAATACAACTCCAGTTAATTTATGTTCGGGCGAGACATTTCTTTCCTACAAAAATCTGAAAAATAACAAATAAAAAAATCCTTTGACTTTAAGGTTCTATATAAATGAAATTATCACAAGAAAGACCTTTATATTCATAAAATTCCTTTATATGCATGCATGAGCCTTGTATAAAACAAAATAAAAATTTGATTTAAGACAACACATTTAAAAACTAATTTTTATATTTCTTTCAAGAAAGGTATGCATTTAATACAGCCTTATTACAGCATTCCTTTATTAACTAATTTCTCATGTATTTTGCATAAAATTTAACTAAAATGCTAATGACGTAAAAACTAATTAAATGTTCACAGAATATAAAGAATCAAAACTTCATTTAAATCTTTTAAATCCAGATTATTTTTACTTTTAATTTTAACTATATAAAATTGTAAGAAAAAACTTTTATTTTAGAATTTTAAATTGATTTGTTAAAGATTTTATCTTGACATTCTTTTTGCAGACAAACTTTGTCTGAAAACTTTTAAAGTAACGCCTTGAGCAAAGATCAAACTTTTCTACCCCGATTTAAACTAAATTAATTTAGTTTATGGTAACGTTTCGTTAAATAGTAATGTTATGCCTCATGATTCAAAAATGGTACTTCGAGTATTCTTTAAGTATTTCTTTGCAATATTTTAGCTTATCTAGAATAGCATTCGATGCATTTAAACAGAGCTTTAACTGAATGATGCAGCTGCAGCTTCTTCAAACATTTAAAACTTCGGCCATATATTGCGTCAAATTCTTTAAGCTCGATACGCATTTTCATTTGTCAAATTATTAAACTGAGTTAATAAATTACTTTATAATTAATTTCACTATTCTGCTGTTGTTGTTGTCGGAGGCCATTGCAGAAAAGCTGCGATTGTTCTTCCTTTCCAGTGGCGCCATCTATGTCAAGGAATTCTTCTTCTGCCACACCTATACGTTACATCCGTTTATAGAGCGTCCATTCTTTCATCCATTCATGCATCCACATATCGTAATTTTGACCTGAATGAGGCAGCCATCAATCACTAATTCAGTACCCTCAGAGGTATAATTTATGGGAACATGGAGGACTTTGTGATCCGACAGGTTTTTAACGTGCATCAGTCACCATTTATTTCATATTCTTCAGGTGGATGAATAAAAACTCCCGTTCGCGGGAGTCCAGCAACCTGCCAACCAGACTATCCCGGCCCCACTCTTCTGCTAAAATATTAATGTGGCTAAATAAGTGATGTTCAACCGTTTAATTTTTAATAATGATATCATGCACCACAAAATTAAACACACATAAAGGAGAGTTGCCTAAATCGTACCTCTCCCAAACATATCTCTTCTGATTTCTGAAGAATCATTCTATATAGAACGCTTTAGCAAATAAATTAGGAAACCGTTTTTCACTATAAGATCCACATAGGAGAATCAAAGTCACTGTGTACTGGCGTTATATATTTAATTTCAGTTAATCTATTTCACAAGTTTATCTTTTGAGCATCCTGTGTACAGATATAACAGAAATACATTATTGTACAGTGATCAAAAAAGATAAATAAAAATAAACGGACCAACCTGAATAACTTTTGATCTAATGATCGGATATTCACGTTCTAGGACTCAATCTTAATGGCTCGAGAGGGTAACCTCAAATATGCTAATTAATGATTGAAGACGATATTTTAAGTTACGAAATCAGGCACAAAAAAAGTATTTTCCCTGGAATAAGCATGCCTTCTTTTCGACGAATTCAGATTTCTAACCACCAAATATAGGGGAGTGCCGCAATCTGGGAAATATGGTCCCAATAGTTTGGTCAGGAGAGCTCTCCTAAGTTTTGACCCCTTAATGTTAATTTTACTTTCTGCATATTGCGCTAGATCTCAAAAACTTTTTAAGCGAATTGTAAAAGGTTTGCACAAAATTATAAAATTCGTTTATCTAAAGATAATTCCATGCAAAAAATAACTTTTAGTAAATATTTATTATTTTTTTAATAGTGGTCAAAAATTTTTAAGCTGTAAGGTCTACAATTCTCTGCATCATTTCAAAGCATGTAATTTTATATGGCAAAATACAAAATTTTAGCCGATTCGGTCAAATAGTTCCTGAAAGATCAAATTTTAAGTATCTGACTTTTTAGAAGTTTAATTTCTCAAGAACTATTCGACCTATTTCGCTCAAATTTTCTATTTTGCCATGTAAAATAACATTTTTTAAAATACTGCAGCAAATTATATACATTAAAATTCAAAATCTTTCCAACTATTCTTAAATAAAATGATAAAAAATAATAAATATTTACTAAAAGTTATTTTTGCATGAAAATATCTTTCGATAAAGGAATTTTTTTATGGGATACATGCAAGTGACGTTGTGTGGGTATCTCGATTCTGATTGGTTGTTGAAGCGTGGCATTTGCTTACGTTAGCAACTGTTCTTTCCATTCTATTTCGAGTGAGAAAAAGCAGTCAAGCAATCATTCTCTAAATTGCTACATTCTATATTCATCTCCAAAGATTTCAATTCTTTCACTATATATCTCTTACTTGACAATTATTTCTAACTTACAATATATTTTACTTTGCAATATTTCTTAACGGCAAGCATGAAGCCATGTAGAACATAAACTAACTAATTATGCATCGAAGTTGCCAGGCACACAAAACAAAAATATAAAACTTCAAGCAAATAATAAAATTTTTATAATTTGTTTTCATAAAACTTTTTTTATTCTTGATTAAATCATGAGAAATGAAAATTTAATAGAATTCCTTTTAAAATTCGCTATCGATTGTGCACAGCTACCTTAAGCACGGTCACCACCATTCCACCTTTACTGGAATCAAAGATGGTTTCTAGATATTTTTACAATCCTCTAAATGGATAAGTATCACGAATTTTTAAAGAAAGTTAAGCTTAAAATAACTTATTCGTGGAGAATTAAACTTTGGAATAGTTGCTACCATTTTACTTAAATGTTGTAGCAATTGTATGTCTTTCTTAATGAACTAATTCTTTTTTCACTTATTAATGGTAACACTTCTTCAACGGAAATTAACCAGATGTCTTAATTTATTTCTTACAACTTATAAAAATTGTGGTAATTGAATGCTAAATTCCATGTTACCGCACGCATTTATTAGGACAGTAAAAGATAACCTCGTTTTTAGATTATAATTCTATATAAATAAAGGAGATGTAAGTACATTCAAGATAAAATATAAGGTTAAATAACTTCCGGTACTTCTGTTAACTTACTAAGAGGTTAAAAAAAAAAATTGAACTCTGAAGCCAAAAAAATTCAAAACATGTTAAGAACAGATATAGTCAAACTAGAGTTTCAGTTTTTTAAATTAAAACCTCCATCAGTGTCTAACAATAACTTTCCTCGGTGTTCCTGTTTCGAAATTTGAAACTATAGCATGTCCAATTCTTTGCTTTATTTTGTATTAATTATCATCTTTGCTTCAGTCTACGTAGTACCTCGTTTTGCATGAAAAAAACTCCTAATACAACCTATACAAGTATATTTGATTTAATCGTGAATTAATATTAGAAAATATCTTTTTAATATATTTATTTTGAAAGCTTTCATATTTAAAATGAAATTTGAATGCAAATTTTAAAATACAACCGAATTATTAAATCGTTACTTCCGTTATATATTGCACAAAAAGAAGCGAACACTAAAAATAGTCATTTTTTAAAAGAGCAAGAATACATATTTTTTTAAAAACTTGAAAGTACATATTTTTTAAAAAAAACTTTTATTTTAAAAATACTTACAAAATTAACATTTAGTACCGGGGAATCTACATTCGATCAAATTCAACGGATCTAGAATTGACACAGTCGTGAAAATTCTCCTGCAGTTTCTATTGATTTACATGTCCGATAATTCCCGTTCGAACTTAAGTTTCATTATTGTTTTTGAGCTTTAACCTATTTTCCTATCTTTTTTATGGCATGGTCATCTATTTTGGACATAAAGTCTTAATTCCGAAAGTTTCTCTTTCTTGAGCATAAGCAAGTCATAAGTAATCTATTAGCAAGTTGTAAGTCGGTCTTGGGGAAAATCACCGATACTTTTCTAAATGTGAAGATTAATGATTAGTTAATTTTCACTCTAAAGGATTGATTTTACACTCGTGTGAAAACTTCTCCAACCGGTTTGCTTTTAAATGTGATTTATTTGTGTTCCTTTCCTCAATTCGATCATTCCATATTTTAGAATTTAGTTGTTGATTAGATAATATCAAATGGCAGAACAGTAGAATTATTCAGAGTATTATTTGTGCTCCCACGCCCGCTGCCCTCATATATATATATATATATATATATATATATATATATATATATATATATATATATATATATATATATATATATATATATATATATGAGGGCAGCGGGCGTGGGAGCACAAATAATACTCTGAAAATATTCTCCATGATGATCAATACACTTTTGCATGCGTTTCAACCAATTTTCAAAGCACTTTTTCCAGTCCGATTGAGGTAACTCCAAAACATGCGTTTTGAATGCATTAACCGCTTCTTCGGGTTGTCGAAAATCGTTGTCCACGTAATTTATTTTTTATGTGTGGGAATAAGAAGAAGTCATTGGGTGCCAAATCAGGGCTGTACGGTGGATGACCCATCAGTTCGATCTTTCGCTCCATCAGAAATGCCTTTGTTTGAGTCGATGTGTGAGAGCTCGCATTGTCATGATGAAGAATGATTCGCCTGTTCTTCTGCTTTTTTCGAATTTCTCCGATGACTTCTGGCAAACAAATGGTCGTGTACCATTCAGAATTGACCGTCCTGCGTTGCTCTAACGCCACTGTTGCCACATGACCGTTAATGCCGAAGAAACAGGCAATCATTTGTTTCGATGTGCTTCTTCCTCGAACAACTTTTGTTGGTTTTGCCTCGTCTTGGAAGACCCATACAGCTGATTGCAGTTTTGTTTCCGGCTCATATGCATAGATCCATGATTCGTCACCTGTGTAGATGTTATACACAGCCTTTGATGTACCAATGATGAACGTATTTTTCCAACATTTCCTTGCACCAATCGACACGAGCCTTTTTTTGAGCGTTTGTCAGATTATGCGGGATCCAACGCGAACAAATTTTTTTTACGCTCAAATGTTCATGCAATATTTTATTGATGCTAGTCATACTAATGTCCAAAGACGCCTCTATCTCACGGTATGTCACATGACGATCTTGCTTTATCAGTTCACGCACAGCATCGATCTTTTCTGGCACAACAACGGATTTTGGACGACCTGCACGGGATTCGTCCTGGATCGAACATCGACCACGATTAAATTCGTTATACCAATTTTTTACAGTGCTGTAGGATGGCGCTTTATCGCTGAATAAAGAATTAAGTTCATCGAAGCACTCTTGTCTTGGCAATCCACGTCGAAAGTTATGAAAAATAATGGCACGAAAATGTTCACGATTCAATTCCATTTTTTGAAAGAGAGGAACTTTTCAATTTACTGTCAACAACACAAATGAAGCTATAATGGTAAATCGTCTGCTGAATTTATGTTTAAAAATATCAAACTTTCGATTAAAATCGTCTGCGGTCGCCTAGCAACACTTACTGTTGCCAAGGCCAGAAAAATAGCAACCCTCGTATATATATATATATATATATATATATATATATATATATATATATATATATATATATATATATATATATATATATATATATATATATATATATATATACATGCTATATTAGTTTAATTAATTAGTTTAATATTGCATTAACTAATTATGCAGACTTATGCTTAAAATAATGTATGTAATTTTTTGTTTTATTTTGTAGTTGACTAAATTGAATGAACAAAATAAGTGTTACTTACAGTTTTTACTAATGTACCTGAAAAATGTCGAGGAAATTCTCGCCGTAATCAATTAAATTGAATCACAAAAGAGCAGTTGAATAAAAATCGCCCAACTCAGTCAATAGCCTTTAAGAAAGTGAATTCTTTCATTGTTACGCGTCTGATATATATTTCTTGCATTGTTTAGGTTTTTTTTTAAATTTTTATTCGTTGTTAAGTGTTTGAAACAACAAAGAAAATTTTAATTGTTTGGAGTCTTTTGAAACAAACTACTCTGTTTAAGTTGGATAGAAATTTTAACAATAAATTCCCAAACATAATTCTTTAAATGTAAATATTTTTTTTTGTTTACAAAAAATACAATATGTAAATTACTTCCTTAAATAAAATACATTTAAGAAAATGTTTGAATTCTTTAAAGATAAAAATCTTTGAAAAAAGTACATTAGTATTCATTAATAGTATTATATCACAGTACTCTTAGAACAATTTTCATAGATAAAAGTAAAACATAAACTTTTTTGGTTGCTTTACATGCAGATTTCATTCAAAATCAGCATTAAATTTTCAAAATTCAGTTTTAGACACAAACGTTTTAAAAAATCATTTTTTTGTCTTTGAATATTTTTTTGAAAGAATTTTGTATAATGATTATCTTCATCTCTGCTAGAAACCTGTGCATTCAATTGCATAATATAAAACATAAGAACATTTTCTGTGGTAACTTGTGTGCAATACTGAAGAAAAAAATATTTTTAAAAAAATAACGAAGACACGGATATAACATTCATCGAAAAAAAATATCGAAGACACGGATATAACAACAAATCATCGAAAAAAGGTACGTTTATTCAGAGAAATTACGTTTTTGTGTCTGATTTCATGTTTTAAAATGTCATCTGCGCTTATTAATTAACATATTTCGAGGTCACCCCCTCGAATCATTAAGAATAAATCCTAGAACGTGAAGATCCGATAATTAGATCAAAAGTTTTTCAGAGTGGTCCTTTTTTTGTGCGTACTGTACAGAATATTTAATACATCATTTAATTGTTAAGCAACTTATTCTGTACTGTTTTACACTGATTTTTTGTAGCTAACTCTCGTTTGGAACTTGGAATAACACTTTGTTTTACACGTTACGTATTTGCTTAAATCATATCTCGTGTGCATTCCTAAATCGCACCGGAACGATTTAGCAGCCACGTCTGAACTTCAATGGATTTATTTCAAGTTATTCTCACTGCACTTCACCCTACCTGTCGAAAAGATGCTGACAGCTATTTCCGGACAAGGTTTTAAAACTTTACCAAGTTTATCATCTAGTGATGCTTATAAATTGCAACAATTGACAACAAGTTTAAAAGTATTTAAATATTCTGATGCATCTATCTTTAATTAAACTGACATTTTGAGAGCTGAAATCCTCAATCTATACGTGAATCATTCGAAAAGAAATGAAACTATTTCTATAAATTTATATAGAAAATAGATTTAATATCCTTGCGATGAGATTCATTTTCGCTATTCCAAGAAAGGAAAAGGGATAGGACTTATTTTCTTTACTCCAAGAAAAAAAGGGATAAATTTCATTTTCCTTATTCCAAGAAAGGAAAAAGATAAGATTCATTTTCTTTATTCCAAGAAAGGAAAAAGTAATGAAAACAACTATAAGCTTTCTGGATAGTCAATTAGTGATCTAGTAATGATTAGTTAGTAATGTGATTTGATAGATTTATCTGACTCAGTACTTTCAAAGATGAAGGCTTCAAACAAACCAAAATTTTCCCATTTCTAAAAACTAAAAAAAAGTTGCTAATAGATCCCCCCCAAAAAAAACCATATCTTAAAAAGCAAAACATATGACGGTCACACTTGAACTTTGTAGCACGTAACATCATGTTTTCTTAACATCGAGTTCATTATACTGTTTCTAACATTAGGCTCATAATACTGTTACTATTCTTGTAACAGTTCAGAAATTTAATATTTTCTTATTTTTTATAATGTAATCCTTATTTCTAATATTTTCCAATTTTATATTTCCGTAATTTCTTTTGCTATTCTTGTTATGCTATTCTTATCACTGAGCTATTTCGGAGTTTTTGCAACATTTTTAACTTTTGGTAATTAACGGTATACTATTGTTGAACGAAAAGTAAAATTTTGTAAGCAAGCGGCATTATTGCAAGTACTTATTCTAAAACCCAACACTTTGAATATTTTGAAACCGTTATAAACAGAAACCGAAAGCTATAGTTTTCTTTGGTTTTTATTCTCAGAGTTATTAAATGATATCTTCTTTCAAGTTTTTTTCATATTTGAATTCTTCAGGCAACTATCAAATAGTATTTATTTAAGCTCTCGATTCATTTTCAAATTTTACCTCTTTTTATTCCCCCACATGAATACCTTTTATTTATTACTTTTAAGTATTCTTTCTTGGCATTTCACAGTTTTATGATCGAAAAAACTTCCTCTTCCTCCATACTTGGAATTCCATTTTTTTCTGCCGTTAATAAATCAATAATTTGCATATCTTTTCTTCGAAAAACCTCGATAAGCTTTATATATTTTTTTTCAATGCCCATTCATTACTGGAACTTATCGAATAATTTTCTTTTCAACGGAAGCATTTTTTTATGTTATTAATAGCATTTTTTATAAAATTTTATTTTCGTTTTATTTTTAAATTATTTAACTGCAATTCATATAAGTTTATAATAAATATTATTACAATTTATGTTCTATTTGTTTAGTTTCCTGCACGTTAATATGCATAATTTCTACAAATTTTTCTAAGTATTCCACGTTCAGAAATTAGTAAATTATTTATATCTTTCTGTGTCCCAAGTATCGTAGCCTTATTTTTAAAAGCTTAAAGTTAGGAAACATTTCAATCTCACTGTCAGTTTCTATGTCTTCGAACGCAAATTTTCATGCAAAAATTAGTTCTGCACTGAATTAAAAAAAAAAAAAAAAGGCCCGAACGAAGTGCGTCATGGAGGCTAAAATCCCATTCTTTAAACTTGGTATACCAAGTGCATTGTAGACTAGATTTCTAATTCTTAAATAAAAAAAGCAAATAAAAATATCTTTTAAGGAATGAAATTCTCTTTATTGACAACTTCAATCGTATTTTATAGGATCTCTCTAGTACCACAATGATATACTTGCAAGTGACGTAGTCTGAGTATTTCGATCCAATCTGGTTTCTAAACGTGGCATTTGTTTACATTAGCAATTGTTCTTTCCATTCAATTTTGAGTAATCCAAGCCCGTCAACTATCAATTCTTTTAAAACACACATTCTATATTTTTTCACAAATATTTAAATTATTTTACTATATATTTCTTACTTAACACAAAGACAAGCACGAAACCATGTAGCTACAACTAATAACAAACTGAACTGCAAACAAACATGTATCGAAGTAGCCAGGTACACAAAACAAAAATATGTCATCTTTACTATAAAATACATCAACAAATAATAAATCCAAGTTTAATAAAAGACGTAGACGAGAAACGACGAGACGTGGCGAAACAAAGTTATATTTTAATGAATCCGATGTGCGATATGGCGTTGTATTTAATTAACTTACGTTAATTAACATATTAACTTATGTGGAGAAACATATTCTAGACTTTAACACGCCATCTTGTTTATAAACAATCAGCCGGCGCTGATGTCACGTGTCTGTGTATCAGTGATCATCTTCTCGAGTTGCAAATATCCAATTCGAGAGTGAACTCACCAAAAATTTCAATGCGTAATTAACTTAAAAAAAGAATTCTAAAAATTATTGAACAGCATCCGTCGCCATAGCAACGCGTGCGCCCTGCTTGCTCTTGAACACCAAGCAAGTGAACTATTGCACCAAGCAAGTATTCTTTGAACTAATGCATTCTCTACTAAAAAACTAAAGCATTCTACAGCACAAATACCACTAACATTTATTGTGGATTTAAAACTTTGACTGAAAGTTAAAAAGAGAAGGTGTCAAAAACTCATTTTTCTCTATTTATTCATTCCATTCTTATGATCTAAATATTAACTTAAATTAACTCGAATAAGAAAAAATTATAGATTCCGATCGTAAATATTTAATGACATGCGGAATTTCAAACTTTAAAAAATTCGTTGCTAACTCATTATTATTGTTCACCAATAGTTCAAGAGTTTAGCAAAAAGTAAAACCAAAAAGCAATATATTATAGTTTTTCAGTACTAAGTAGAGAAAGCGTGTGCTAAAATAGATGATAGGGCAAAAAAGGTTGTTTAATAAACCGCTTACAGAGTACTATATTCTGTATCTGGAGTTATTTATAAGTGGAATACAGCCTGTAAATTCACAGACAGATACTCTCCTGAGATTTTTTTATTTCCCTGATCTTAGAAAAACGCAATATTTGGATAACACTGGGGAGCAAATGTTTCTGGGGTGTGGGGATTTCAAGTTAGCTTTGCCTCTAAAGCTACAAAAAATTTTAAATGACATTTTTTTGTCTATTTTAAGTCAAAATGTAGAAGTTTGGAAACATTATTTGTAACAGGGGTCGCAAACTTCTAGGGGCGTTTGGGTACATCATCAGAATTAAAACTGCATTGGAGCCCCACCCGTAAATGTTGTCGTACGCGGCTCCTAGTTATGATCTGGCTCCTAGTTATGAAGCACACGAAGAAACAGTTCATAATAAGAAAGAGACCCAAGCGGCATATGACGAGATTTCGGAGCATAGGCTCTTATACAATTTTAATTCTGATTATATGCATTAACTTCCTTAGAAGCTTTTTGAAACATTTATGTGAGCCCCTGTTGCAAATAACTTTTCTATATTTGAACATTTTGATTCAAAATAAACTAAAAATGTCATTTAAAAAAACTATTGCTTTTAAAGAGAACTGGTTGCAGATTTTGAATCTGTGACGAGTAAATATCCAAGATCCATTAAAAATACTCATGCGACAAAAAATGAAAAAAAAATTTCACCAATGTACTTTGTTTGTTAGCTTCACTTGTAAATATTTTGTTCTGTAAATTTCGAAAGCAAAGAGCAATACATAGTTATTTAGCAATATTTAGTATATTTTTTTAAAATTCGAAAACAAAGAGCATAATTTTTTAAACCAAACATAAGAGCAGGGGCCTTTATATTTTAAAGGTCCACTTCAGATAGAGAAAAAAATATTACTTCATGCTAAACTACTGAGATGTTGTACAGAATTTATTTAATCAATAAACAATTAATATTTTTGAATAATTTTTGTTTAGTTTAATTCGTAAGCTAATATTTGATCTTTTACACCTATTTTTAAGCTTTAAAGTTGGAAATAAAAATATTTTTACTTTCAGCTTTTGTAAATTTTACAAACACTAATAAACATACGATTTAGAATCTGGTAGTAAGTTTGAACATATTTCAATTAATAAAATATATTCAAAAAATTTAATTATTTACTGAATAAATATTATTTATTGAATAAATAATTACTGAATAAATGTTATTTACTGAAAAATTCCAGGCATACAATTATTCCAACTAGAAGGTAGTAAAATCGTTTTTCAATCTCATGTCCCTTAATCGTATGTATCACCCACCAACTTTAAGGAGAAATACGGTTGTTAAGTGACGCCAGAGGGCGTATGTGAAAAGGGGAGAAAATTGTAGTAGTAGATGTAGATGTAGTATGTTGTATGTAACTGCAGCGCGATGAACCAACCATCGCCACATCCTTTAATAAAATTATTTTGTTTGTAAAAAGCAGTCGCCTAGAATACTTATAACTCTTTCAATACAGTCCAAAGCTATCGACGACCCTACAACGGTTTTATTATAAATAGTTCTAAAACTAAAGTTCTCTTACTTTTTCAATTTTGCAAAACCAAAAGGTTAACCTCATAAAAATTTTATTAAACACACCGTATTACTCTTAAACCTCCTGATAGTGTTTCTACCTTGTCGGGGCAGTGAAGCTTACGTGTACCAATGACCAGGAGGGCTATGTCGACGGTAGCTTGCTACCGGTAGGGTCTCCCAAGCTGGACAGGCCGGAGGGTAGGTGCCAGATGAAAAAGAACACCAACACCAGCCAAGACAAACTTCTACCTATATGGTGCTCAGATCTCCGGATCATCAGAAGCTGCATCTCATCTCCTCCTATGACTTCGTTGATCCAGATTTTTCGAAGGCAGGAGATTCTTCAAGGTCTTCTCCAAATGTCAAACTGAGGCTTCTCCCGAACACATCCTGGACTGTTTGAGACTTTCCAGTGAGGACATATACTTATCCCCCCTTCGGGTCCTCTATTTTCTTAGGATCAACGGTCTGATGGACCTTCTTTGACTTCGTCAGGCATTTGGAGGATAAGCCACAACAACAACAACTCTTAAAGATTACACCTTGCACAAAATAATGCAGAAAGTTTAATTACATAATTTAAAACTTACATAGAATACATACGAAATCGAAAATGTTTACTTTTTTAAAACATACCGTATTACTCTTAGAGATTAAAACTTACAAAGGATAACGAAGAAAGTTCAATTACACATAGTAAAACATGCATAGAATAATGAAGAAAATTTAATAACATATATTAAAACTTACATAAAATATATAAGAAAACTGTAGCAACCACATCGCTAAGCTACAACAGCGCCACCACGTCCAGGGCAGTGGATGCTCAGACTACGAACTGAATGGACCTACTTCTTTTTCCCCCTTCTCATAATTAATTAAACTAATGTTTGTCCGTGTGCTATATGTATATTAATAAAATTATTTAGCACTAAGCTTTTCTTTATTTTAAACCCCTCCGAGTTCTAGCTAGGGGCCACATTGGCGCCCAACGTCTTCTGTTCGAGCATAGTCTGAGCGTCTCAGATTTTCATGAGTGAAAATGTTAAATAACAGCGTCGCACCCTCCGATGCTACCTACGTACAACCTGTACGGAAGTCTTAAGACTAACCAACATAGTGGCCGATGTTCCCCAAGATTACGATAAGTATATTTTTATTTAGTTTCGTATTTAAAATGAACGAGTTAATCACCCAGATTACCTTTCAAAATGAATAGATATAAATTACTTTAATATATTTATATTGCACAACAAATGCAATGACTGTATTCGTAAACAAATAAATTGTTATATTTTGTTCTTACCAAAGAGCTTATCCAAGCTCAATAATATAAGTGTGTTACTTTGAAGAAAAATAAGAATTGAAAACGCTCATCCGAGCTTTGTTTTGTTGTTATTGCACAGTTACTTTTTACACGATTAAAATTTGTGTACGTATTTCTGAATATAAGTTCATTATTTTAATTATAAAAAGTATTTAAGAATTCACCCCGAATTCTATAATTTTAGTTAAGTAAGGTAACAATTGATTTTTGTTTCATAAAAGTGATAAAAGCAAATATTTAGTTTAAAAAAAAACATTTTCATATTTATTGAATGTTTATTAAAGATGGCGACGTAAAGTTAGAAAGTTTCACTTTCTATCACCCACGCAATACTTAGGAAATGTATGATCCATTCCAACCAGGAAGTTTGGATTAAAAATATTTAATTCATGGATAAATGAGAATAGCTTATTTATTACTGTGGTTTTGAAAATATGTTATCCCGATTGAAGGTTTAAGAGTGAGTCGAAAATGATTTCATGTCATTATTATTCATCTGAATGCTTTATTAAAATTATTTATCGGTTTAAAGTATCATTTATTTTGAAAGTATGTTGTTTATTAATCTTTGATGGTTTCATTTAATATTCAAGTGTAGTTGATATATTTTATTACGAATCTATACCATGCGAATATTTTACCTCATTATTTAAAAAAAAGAAGAAAGAAATGATAAAGATATTTTGTAATTGCTATTTTTAAAAAGACTTTTAAAATGTGTGTTTATTATAAGTATCACAAATAAAAATTAGCAAGGAATTATTATTAAGGTGTTTTACATTTATTGTGAATTCATATAGTGTTTTGTTTAGTGAAATATTCAATTTATATCAAAATATAATATCTTGCAAAAGAAATAAGTACATACGGTATATATAGATATAAGAAAAATATTTTGGTGTTTGATTATCAGCTATATTGAATGACAGTTAGTTGTATCATTATATCAAGTCCTATTGTTAATTAATTTTTTTTTAAAAAATCACATTTTTTACAACAGTGAACAATTAATTTCATTCATGTTTTTTAAACATTTATTCACAAGTAACTTATCTACCTAAGTAACTTATTGAACTCATCTACGTAGTACTATACATTACTGTGAAAATTACGTATTTGGGAAAGGGAAAAAAATCGATTTATGTGTATTAGCTGAAGAAAGGGGTCTCACTGTTCCTTCAGATGCTAAAGTAATTCAATTAAAAGAACTGATCACGAAAAGTGCTGAATATGAAGAGGACTTTTGTAAAAATCTATTACAAACAATAATTGAAGAAAGAGTTGAAAAAGAAATTAATGAAAAAACAAATCGCGAAAAAGCAGAAGAACAAGACAGGATTACTTGGAAAAGAGAACAGCTACAATAATTTGAGTTAGAAAAATTGAAACTTCAAGTAGAGGCACAAAAAGTTTCAGAAACTTCTCCTGTCAATATAACTTTAGTTCAGCCAAGCTTACAATTAAAAAAGTTAGTTCCGGATTTCAATCCCAACAAAGATGACATGTCGCTGTTTCTAAACTTGTTTTAACGTCAGCTTACATTTTTAAAAGTGGAAAAGGATAATTGGGTAGCATATCTTCTCGGCGTTTTGCCTAATGATATAGCTCAACTTATTGGTCGAGAAGCGGAAGAGAAAGCACAAGATTTTGACCATATCAAAGAAATGCTTCTGAAAAGATTCAAGTTAAGTGCCGAGCGTTTTCGACAGTTATTTGCAACTCATAAGAAAAACCCTGATGGTACATGGAATGATTTTTATTTTGAACTTCGAAGCTATTTCGAAAATTGGATTAAGGAGGGTAATGTTAATACGTTTGAAAAGCTAAAAGAACTCATAATAAGTGATCAGATATAAAAGAAATGTCCACCAGACTTCAAGGAACATTTTTTGGATGTTTGGAGTGAAATCATATCACCAACTGAACTTGCTGAAAAATTAGACGCATGCGACAATCTTCGTCATAAAACAAAAAGAGAAGGACCAGTGGTTACCACTAAGAGACCATTCACAAAAGCAAGAGAAGACTATCCCAGATTCAACTCGGCGAAGAAAGAGATCTTGGTCAAAAAATTCGAGAAGCCCAAGCAAGAAGAACACTCCTCTGTTTACTGCTATAATTGTGGCACCCCAGGACATATAAAATCAAACTGTCCAAATTGTCCTAAAACTGAAAAGAAGATTTCAACTCGTTTCCATAGCATTCAGCTGAACAGTCTGTAAACATCCAGCCAGATCGCAATCCTCGAAGTAAACATCAATGGAATGTGGGGTACAGCATATGCAGTTACTGCCGCAACCCATACCATAGCTGGTGAAAGCCTCTATCACCTTCTTAGAGAACAGGGGACTCGTTTCGAAAAGTCAAACATTACCATGACTCTGGCCGATGGTAGCCAGTCAAAAAAGGAAGTTTTCGAAACCCATGTAAATATCTATCTGGAAAGAAGAAGATTTTCAATGCCAATTTTCGCCATTCCGGAGGCCCAAAGAAATAATACTCTGCTTGGAATTGACTTTATAGAAAAAACAGGAATCGTTCTAAATCTTCAAGAACACTTCTGGTACTTCAGTAACAGGCCAAATAAAACTTTACCATTTGTGAAACTCGATATTTCAGAAAATCCTGATGCACTTCAACCGGAAGTCAAAAATCATTTATCTGGAATTGTGGACGACGCTACCCCAGCGAATCTCTGCAAAAGTCTACCAGAAGATGAAGACCCTTTCCCTGAAGTTACGAATAACAATGCACCAGCAAAAATTTTTCCTCTCCAAGTAGGGGTTACAGAACAATTTTCCGACTCCGTTGAGATCAGTAAGGTAAAGAATTCTACTTTTCATCAACCACATGAAGGGGAAAATCTTAATTCTAACCAGAGAAGTCGACTCAATGCTTTATTGAATGACTACGAACATATCTTTCAACCACGGGGAGATCCCACCCCTTTTATAGATCACAAAATAAATACAGGCAACCACCTCCCTGTTGCTGTACCGTCTTATAGGATGTCACCTACTAACAAAAAACTTTTAAGACAAGAAATAGATAGACTTTTAACCGAAGGCATAATTGAAGAGGCCGAATCTCCTTTTGCCTCTCCCGTAGTTTTGATCCCAAAACAAAATGGAACAATGCGTCTATGTATTGATTATAGACAGCTTAACTCTATTACAGTTCCAAACTCCTACCCATTACCAAGAATAGACGATTTATTGCACGAAGCTAAACCAACTCCCTTTATGTCGACGATTTACCTGAAATCTGGTTACTACCAAGTTCAAGTTGATCCAAATGATCAAGATAAAACTGCATTTGTGTGTCCCTTTGGAACTTATCGTTTCAAACGTTTCGAAATGCCCCTGCAACATTTCAGAGATTGATCGACCGTTTTCGTAATGGTCTGGAAGAAATTCTAACTCTCGCGTATCTGGACGATATAATTATTTTGTCCGAGACTTTTGAGAAACACATTTCCGACTTAAAGAGTATGTTTGAAAGACTCATACTTTTCAAACTTCGTGCCAATCGAGAAAAATGTTGCTTTGCATCTACTAGAGTGAAATATTTAGGATTTTGGATAACCCTAAAAGGAATAGAAGTTGATCCTGAAAAAGTGGCCTCTATCCAGAGCATTCCACCTCCGAAAAATGTTAAAGAGATCCAATCCTTTCTTCAGACATGTTCCTGGTTTAGAAGATACATTCAAAATTTTGCTGAGGTTTCACGACCCTTCAGTTACCTCACAAAAAAGAAGGCTCAATGGAATTGGGGATTTCAACAGCAGTCAGCATTCGAAACCTTAAAAAGTGTCTTATAACACCTCCTGTGTTAAAACAAGCTGATGGTACAAAGCCGTACATTGTCCGAACTGATGCCAGTAACTACGCTGTAGGAACTGTTTTACTTCAAGGCAATGGATCCGACGAGCACCATATTGAATATGCGAGCCGACTACTTTCTCAGGCTGAACGCAATTATTCGACAACTGAAAGAGAAGCTCTAGCGGTTGTATGGGCTCTCAAAAAATTTCGTGGATACTGTCACAGTGTTGGGTGACATTTTTTTTTAATTTTCAATAATTTAATTTAGTCTTTCTTTCATTTCTGATTTTTTTTTCCTTTTCCGAATTTATTCCTCAAAGGAATTGCTTTTTTTCTTTCGCATTAAGAACAATTTTGTTTTTGTGTCACTTTTTTTCACCTCTTTGTGATTCTAGGTCGTTTGGCCGATTCGTCCTTCTCAAGGACGACATTCTTTTCCCTCACATTCTAATTTACGTCACCACTTCCCCTCTTTTCCCATCACTTTCACGTAACCTTCATATTTGCACGTGGTGTTTCCGGTTCCAGCCGAAATTTTCAAGTTTCCGAGAAATTGGTGTGGTCACACCTTCGTTGAGACATCTCCCCGTTGGTACCATATTTGGGTATGTTGTGGGAGTACTCATTTACACTGATTGGTGTTGGCGTAATCATGCGATGATTCCCCCATCCAATGACAGTCGTCCTCACTCCTTTTGTACCACTCGTTCTTTCCCGCGCCGAGGGACGCCTTACTGTCACTTTTCTTGGATCCTCGCTCGAGAACTGTGAAGCATGATGTAATTGTGCTTGATTGAATATTCTTTCCTTTTTTTGGCGTCATCGTCGGAGCCATCTTGAATGGATGGTTCCCCTTTTTTTTTAACTTTTGTCTTTTTTTCGTGAAAGGTATACGGCCATGTGCGGATGATGTTTCCTTTAATTATTGAAGTCTAAAGACTTCCGATATGTGAATAAATATATTTTCTTGTATGTCTTATCCTCATAAGAATACATGGTAGTAGTCCCGCAGATCCTGTTGTACAATTGATCCTGAAATCTTAACCTGAAAGGCCGCCGATCTTTCCTTTTCATCCTGAGTATTCTCTATATTAATTCAAGGCACTAACTGAAAACGTTTGGGAATCTTTCTAATATAAGCAAATCTTCAAAACCTTTTCCCTGGCATGCTTTTCGAAGAGTTTACTGCGATTTTGGACCTGAGATTTTTTTGTAAAGTCGCATCATCAAACATCATGGAAAGGACACGCAAAAACTAGTGCTCCCACGTTTTATACAAACACAGATTGGAGTAAAAAGGCACAGTCTCTGAAATACTTGTATCCTTACGCATTAAGGAAAATCATTTAATGCTTCTTGATATGGAAGTGAAAGGGGGAGAGATTCTAAAAATAACTCCTCGTTTGAAATATAAATCTAATTATTATTCATTGGTATGTTACAGCCTTGAATTCCCAAAATAGAATATCTTTACGCTTATTCTTTAACAAAGACATTTTATGAAAACGAAAGAAGTTTTAATTCTTTTATTAATACAAAAGTATTTATAATTTTTGTATTACATATATATATATATATATATATATATATATATATATATATATATATATGTCACTAACTGCGCAGTGGGGAAAAGAGAGAATGATCGGATTTCTCGTTTATATTAACCCGTGTTCACTCTTCTTAGAGGCTATACTCATTCTACAACCACTGTACTATGCTGACTGTAAGGGATCTAATTTTTTTTTTACCCTTAATCAGCAACTATTATCGTTGCGTTTTAAGGGGCAAAAACGTAAAGATTAAATTTAACTAGAATTAAATTACAATCTTTAAATATTAAATTTCATTGTAAATATTAAATCTCTTTGTAAGCATTTTAATAGCTGAATTAGAACTAGAACGAGAAATTATTTGAAACTTAGATTAGAATATGCATGTTTTATTGTGCTTTTGAAACCTGAAACTGAATTCTGCCAAACGTTATTCGTTATCACTTATTTTGTAAATTTTCAAAAATTATCCATACAGATTTCCTACAGTTATATTTTCAAAAACTTCGCAAATAAAACGAAATAGATTCTTCTTCAACTAGATCAGAAATAGATTCTTCTTCAAAACTGCAGTCTGATTTTTTTTGAGTAATGTTTCGAGCACCTTCCTTCCACGCACGAGAAACTGGAACTAAAGCAGTAAGTGGATGAAACAAAAGAAAGAAAAAATTGAGTTTGCTGACTAATTATAACGATTAGTACCAACTATTTATAAACTTTATTGTTTCAGAAACTATTTTCCCATTCATTGATAAAACATCGTACTTGTGATATTTTTGGACAACTCGTTACTCTATATAATGTTATTTTTAACTCCTGATGACTAAAGCAGTTTTATTGTCAAATACATATAACTATCAAGACTAATTTTTTCTGTCCAATCGCTACTGATAGAATAATTTTCCCAATTCATGACTTTGTCTTCCGTTGTAGTCTCCATCGATCAGATTTTCTTTTCTATCATCAGGCCGTAGTAATTCATAATGTAATATCACCAGTGGTTTCAGAGTTCCACGCATGGTTGGGTGGTTGAAGAACGTGGTGCTGAGACCGGGTGGTAACTACTACCATTTGCGTCCCGATCTAGTATAAAGAGTGCATGTCCCAATATTGTCTTCGGAGAAATTTGAATAATAAATTTTATAAATTTGAATATTCTGCTCTTTAAATGAAACTATGAGATTCTGTATAGACGAACGATTTATGATTCATGTATCGAAACCAAAGTCATCCCTCATGTACCGTATTTATAGAAAAAAAGCAGCCACACTTTTAATAAATGTCCGGATATTGCTTTCCATCACACCATTGGTCAGAGAGCTACGAATAGCGAGTTCGACCCTGATAGCCAACAAAACACGAGCGATTAATCCTCACTTCGGCGGGATCACGCTATTGGTCGAAAATGACATCACTGTTTGGAAGGGACATGCTGTGTATTGTATAGTATTTTGGCGACATATCTTGATTTGGCGACAGATTTGATATTTAGTTTTCAAACGCGCTCTATTTACACATGGAATTAATGTTAAGTATTCACATTTTGCACAGTTTTGTGGTAATTTTTATTAGAATCTAAGTAAGTGATATTAAACTATACTGCTTTTACGTCATAGACAACAGGGGCTGATCTAGAAATGCAGGGGGGGGGGAGGGGCTAGCCTAGAATTTTGGTCATTACTTCTTATAGTAAATTTGCATGTTGCTTGATTATGAAGTTTTTAAAATTATTCATAACACAACTGAATTACGATGTATTAGTAAATTTGAGCTTATATTTATTTCAATTTTTGTTACTTTATAACTGTAAAAGATAATTCTTAAGGAAAAACAAAAAAAAACGTATTTGCAATATTACTATACCATCTTATATTTACAAAAACATTCGTTATTTCTATTTTTCTTGTTTTTAGCTTTGCGGAATTTAAATCAATTAAAACATAAATATTGTCTGAAGTACTGAAGAGGACATTAACCTATCTCCCCCACCCTAACGAAGACATAATATTACGTAAATATTTACAAGGAAGAAATAAATTCCGAGTGAGCACGTTTGAATACAAAATTTGTCGCCAAAATCATACAAACACCAGCCAATAGCCACCATCTCCCTTCCTCCAAACAGTGATGTCATTTTTGACCAATAGAGTGATCCGGCCGAAGTGAGGATTAATCGCTCGTAACAAAACAAACTGTCGTGACTGAAAGTCCTCTCGGTGGTTGTGGCGTAGAAGTTCGGAGAGCGGATGTGAAGTTTGGGGAGTACTGTCCACGTCACCTGACCAGGATCAAAATTACATGGTATTCCTACCAAGTACCGTTAAAGAGATAAAGCCTTAAAAAAGGGGCTAAATACTTGACCATAGTTGGGTGATGGGTGTATCCTCGGGAAAATACATAAGGACACTACAACTATCACAAAGATGACGATTATGATTGCCAAGCTGACAACAGCCCCAATGTTAATGAATGCTTTTTTTCCTTTGCCTGTAAGTTATTATTGTGTGTTGTAAAATCACTTTAATTCCCTTGGGCAAATCGCGGATTTTGCAGAAAATGTTACATGGTAAAACACATTTATTGCAGATTCATTATTCCTGTCACAAA
Source organism: Parasteatoda lunata (assembly GCA_949128135.1). Taxonomy (NCBI): domain Eukaryota; kingdom Metazoa; phylum Arthropoda; class Arachnida; order Araneae; family Theridiidae; genus Parasteatoda; species Parasteatoda lunata. Next base: position 33,129,549 of record OX421973.1, on the reverse strand, counting down.
AATACAATTGTGCATATTGTTCTTTGCGCAATTGTATTTTCTTCAAAAAGATATTTTTAATGTTATTCAGCGTAATAATTAACAATTAGCTCCAGACTGTCTCTTACAGCAAATTAGTTTTAATTCTTGCACCATAGTACTTTGTACCATAAATTTGTACCATAGTAATGGCACTTTGTAACGGTGATACCATAAACACGGTAATACCACGGAACCGGTAATGACGGTAACGATGATACTATACAAATTTATTGAAGCTTTCACAAAATGTCAAATTCAACAGTGTGTCCGTACACATTCAACCAGAGTATTGAGTATTATGATTGGAGCACGCTTTTGACGAGCCTTTGATTCCGTGCCCTTCAAAATTTTTGAAAATGCAGCTCTAATGTATAATAAATAATAAAATCGCACTAACTTGTCTGTTGTTAAATAATCAATACATTACATTATGACATGAACGAAATAAAAAGTGAACGTTTTAGTTTTTACAAAAATATTTTATTTCTATACCCTGTTCATTTTTAGATTTTCAGTACCTCCTAATTTTACTCATAAAACTTAAAAATTAAGGTTCGAAGTTTATTTTTTACTACTCCCTTTCTAGGAAAACCCATGTTCTTTTTAGAATATTACTCTATTTCATGTTCAACTCAACTTATTGGTTTTTTATTGAGTGTCCCTCAGAGAAAGTAAACTATCAAATAAATATTCTGCCATGCAAAAACTGTCATTTCGAAATGGTTTCAGTACTATAACATTTGCAATTCAAATCAACGGAATGGCAACGTGCGTGATGGCGATTACGGAGAAGAAGATTCCATGTTTTCTTTTACAATTTATACCGCTCGCTGTCTGCTACAAATATGGACATCAATCAATAAATAAATATTGCAGAATAAAAATACTATTTATTCTATACATTTCATAGGATGGAGCCATATTTTTGCTAAGAATGGAAACTGTGTTTAAAATTTACAAAAGTACTTTCCATATTTTTTCCCTCCATCGAATAAAGATTCTGAATAATTTCCAATACTTTTAAAATCACTCATACCTAAAATTTCAATCTTCTCTTATCCTGTATATGCTTTTATATTTAGAATATTAGAATATACAAAGGTTCTTCAAATTGAATATAAATTTCAGAAAATGCACGAAGTTGTTAGCATTGAAAGTAAAAAAATTTAACAAGATGAAAATACAAATTAGGTAATCGTTTTCGGTGCATTTGATGGATTATTTAAGGGATTATTAAAGTCCATGGATCATTTAAAGAAGCTAGTTTTCATCATCAAAGTTATTTCAATTTTAGGGATTCCTTCTTTTCTATTGTTCTTTGAAAGGAAATAAAAGTAGGGTATATATATACTAAATATTGCTGATGTACCAGTAGGGTATATATATATACTATATATTGCTGATGTACCAGTAGGGTATATGTACTTGCAAATGCACCAAATTACGCTTTTGAACTATAAAAAATTTAATTTAAGATTTACAAAGAATAGTAATTATAATATGTTAGCAAAATATGTCAGAAATATAATAGAATTATTAACAATAAATTTTGTCAAAATATTCGCAGGTTATTGTAAGTCTACTCTAAATGAAGTTTAATACAAAGAAAATTATAAAGGTAACGCAAGAATAATTCTCATGAAATTCTCGAAACTTTCAAGAACTTTCAACCAAATGCAAATGGTGACTTTTAGAATGTTGAAGAATAAAGAATGGATCTATATGAGATAAATAATTCATATACTGTTTGTAGAACAAAATGAATGCATAAAATTAATTGTTGAATACTTTTGTCAAAGTTTTCCAAACTAGCATAGGTTTAAAATTTAAAATATTAAAATTACAAAATAAGTCTTTGCATTCATTAAAAATTTTCCCTTATATTTTTTCACTACTAATTTAATGTACAGTGCTCAAAATAAAAAATGGACCACCTGAAATAACTTTTTATCTAATGATCAGATTTCAATATACAATTCATTCATTAACATTAAACTCAATCTTAAAGATTCAAGGGGGTGACCTCAAGTATGCTAATTAATTAGTGCAGACCATAGTTTTAATTACGAAATCCGTCACACAAACTTACTGTTTCTGAATAAACATGTCTTTTTTTCGACAGATTCGGACTTCAGACCACTCTTTGGATTTATGACCTTCTTAATATTATTCTCTGTTATTATTTCATATTTGGTTTTGACTATTACTCAAAATTTTAGGCTTAGAACAAGAAATAATTCTTTTATTATAAAGTATTCACACGATTTTAGGAAAATAGGCAGAATTTTATGATAAAGTTTTTAGTTAATTCTTTACAATCAATAAACGATAATTACTTAATAATTCCCTTATCATTTTATAAAGTAATAGCATAATTTTATGAAAATATGCATCATTTTATGATGAAGATTCATAGTTACTCCTTAACAATTATTAAATTTTGAATAAATTATATTCATATTTTAGTAAATTATGTGTAACAGTATAATACATTTTAATGCAAATTTTGTAATTATTATGAATGCTAAATAACAGTTTAAACCCCGAAAGCAATATAAAGAGTCAGCTTGTGTAATAGCAACTTGTGTAACAGCATAATACATTTTGTGTTTGTGTGATAATTACAAATGCAAAATAACAGTGTAAAACCAAAAAAACAATATAAAGAGTTAACTTTTCACACAATCACTAAATTAAAACTCTTTCGGAAAAATATTTAACAAGTTTTTTTAGCAATCAAAAGTTAAATAATAATTTTCAAAAAAAAATTTATGCGCCGGAAGCTCTAATGGCAACGAGAAAAACTAATAAACTCAAATAACCACAACTGTGTTATTAAAATTTTGGTATAGATAGTCTATAATAATAAAATGAAGGGTTTATATGAGTGTCCGTGCTTGTGTGTGCCTGCCCTGCTTATAACTCCAGAACAGTTTATATTAACGTTTCGAAATTAGAATTGCAAAAGAAAGAAACAATTTTAGTTTTCAAACTTAAAATTTTTTAAAAAGTTCAAATTTGGCCATTCAAGAGATACGTTTGAAAAATCGAATTTTTTCATTTGTTCCAATTGGATTCTTGCACTTCAAGAAGAAGATCACGAATACCCACATATGTGACCAATGACGTCAGCGCCAGCTTGAGCGTTTATAAGCAAAATGGCGTATCAAAGTTGAGCTAAGTTTCCAAACATAAATTAGAATGTACGCTGTATTTAATTAACGTGAAGTTAATTAAATACAGCAAAGTTAATTAAATTTATATTTTAATTAAATACAGCGCTGAATCACACATCGAAATAACTGAAATATAATTCTTCCTCGTCAACATCTTTTACTTAACTTAGATTATTTGCTTTTATATTTCATTGTAACCGGGTAATATTTTTGTTTTGTGTACCTGGCAATTTTGATGCAGAATTAGTTTTTGTAGGTTCTACATGGCTTCATGCCTGTTTTTGAGTTAAGAAATACATCGTGAGAGAATTGAAATTTTGTGAAAAAATATCGAATGTGTCACTTAAGACAATTGAAACTTGACGGGCTTGGCTTACTTGAAATAGAATGGAAAGAACAGTTGCTATCGTAAGCACATGCCACATTTTAACAACCAATCAGGATCGACATACCCACACTGCGTCACTTGCAAGTATCCCAATGTTTCCATGTGAACTAGCCATTCATAAAAATTAACCCGCAGACGATTCTGTTTATACTTTAAAGATAGCATCAGTGATGTTTTCTACTTTAAAGCTCTCGCTAAAAAATAAATAAAAAAAGCTTAATTGCGCGCTCAACTATATATCAACTATATATGATAATATTTATTATCTCCCCTAATATCAGATAAACGCCATGATCAACTCGTACGTGGTAGAATAGATGGGCAACGTCAGAGAACTAACATTCCTAAAGTGTTTATGTTTATTACCACGTGTTTACTTTGTTTGTCGATATGCTTTAAGGAAGCATATCTGGCGAACTATAATTAATTTAAAGCCATTGGTATTTTAATTTTAAAAAAAATATGTACAGAAAAGCAAAATTAATGAAGAAATTGTACTAATTCTTTCAAGATAAACGTAAATAAATCGCAACACTATTATTGATTGTAATTTTACTTGACTAATTCCGATAATAAGTGCTAATTGAAATAAGAAAAATAAGCTACCCATTAGAAAACAAAATTAATGAAGAGATATGAAAACAGAGTTATTTCGGAGGAGCGTAAAAAAAAATTCCCTACAGTTATTGACTCCCTTCCTATTTGATTTTGGTAATTAAAGTAAAAAAAGTAACACATATAACAAAAAGCAAATTTAATTGAGAAAGGGCACTAATTCGTATAAGAGAAGCGTAAAAAATTGTCAAACTATTGTAGACACCAATGGTATTCAATTAATTATGGTAATCTATACATAATAATAAACGCGGCTGTGTGTGTGTTTGTAATCACAATATATCGCCCCAGTGTTTTGACATAATAAAGAAGTATTTTTTTTCTTTTTCAAAAATTTGGATTAGTTTTTTAGTTATCAGTCATTTTGTAAGAAAATCTATGCTTTTTCGTCTTCAAAGAGCCATATTCAAAAATATATTAAAAAATGCATATACTTTTCTCCACTCTTATAAATGTATGCTAATGCGAACCTTGAAATATTAATTTTCGACAACTTAAACCAGTAATATACGAAGGAATAAGTAATTTAATTGTAAGGTTCGCATTAGTTTACATTTATCAAAGTGGAGAAAAGTTTAACTTTTGTATTAAAAATGTGGCAACATATTCGATACGTAAATAGAACGCTTCGCTTTGATATATTTGTCACTGTTCATAATTGTTATAATAAGTTTTTCTTTTTTCCACGCTCTATTTTTTTTTTCTTAAGCGAAGACGATAATTTTTGTAGCGATTTAGAAATAGAAATTGATACCATAAAAAATTAATTCGTTTTCGTATTCTTTCCATTTATTTAGCATTTTAGTTTTTATTTCTTAAGCGTTGTAGCTATATAATATATAAAATAGGAATTTAATTGTTTTTGAAGGAACGATCACACTTACCTTGGATCTCTTTGGTTTTTCTATTCTTTATTTTAACAGTTTTTATTAAATGTAATTAGTTATTTTCAGAAAGTTTCAGTTTGCAGGTAAGCACTTAGATTTTAATATTGAAGTTTCATGATTTGCTTTCATAGTAATTGTTGTTCTAAAGTATTCGTTGACTTCTTAAAAACTCGATTACTGACATGGCAGAACCGCCTTCCAAAAAACTTTGTATTTTGTCAAAGAAAAAGATATTAAGAGATTCTCAAAGAAGAAGAAGGGCCTAAGAAACGTCTGTGGAACGTCAAAGAAGGATGGAACATGACCGAATTTCGACAAGCAATTCTAGAGCCCAAGAAGTATCAGAGAAACGTCAAAGAAGATTAGAAGAAGATCGTATCTTAACTAGCAGTGTTAGGGCCTGAGAAACACCTGAGGAACTTCAAAGAAGATTAGAAGAGGTTCGTGTCTCAATTAGCAGTGCTAGGGTCCGAGAAACACCTGAGAAACGTCAAAGAAGATTGGAAGAGTATCGTGTCTCTACTAGCAGTGCTAGGGCCCAAGAAACATCTGAAGAACGCGGAAGAAGAATTGTCCACTAATCTTCAGATTTCCTGCTATGTTTTAAAAAACTTTATTTGTGAAAACCTTTAGCGTGGCGGACAGCTGGCCGCCTTTAGCGGCTAGTAGAAAATAATTTAAACAAAAATAGCCACTCTTTGGCTAGCTGGGCGTAAGCGAAAAGTCACCAAAAACTGTAAACCTCAGCAAACTTTATTTTTCTTCTTTTTATTTTCTTAAACACTGAACAAAATAGACGTTCGCAAAAATTTAAATAAAATAACAAAAAAAAAATAGATAAATTCAATTTCGTCGACCAACTAAAAAGTGCCTAAAAATAAGTGCCTCGTGTACTTAAAACCGAAATGAATGGATTATTGCTACTAATTAATCCGTTAATTTTGAGTAATGTTTTAATGAGTTAATGGTTTAAGAGAAAAGTGGAGAATTGCTGTACAAGTTTTGCTACCACTGATGCTCAATTAATTTCGGTAATAATTACTAATTAAAATGAGAAAAAAAAACTTATTACTCTCTGAACTAAAATTAATGAAAAAAAGATACTAATTAAGAGAAAGGTAAAAAAAATTTATGCTATTATTGACTCTAATGCTTGATTAATTTTGGTAATAAGCACAACTGCTGTTGTGCAGTTTCAATAGGTATCAAGGGAACTAATATAGATACAATGTAATAAATACGTATATAATTAAAACTGTATCAATACAGGGCAGTTATAATGTAGATACTGTGGTAAAAATTCCTCACGGTCCCTGAAAAGAAATAAGTACCAGAAAAAATAGTTATGGTAAATTTAGACTTTCATGAGTGAACCTCATAGGAAATATTTGAGTTTATCCTTATTTTGATGGGATGAACTACTAAAAATGTGCTTTGCTCAGTCTATTATTATAAAGCCACTAGAAAGGGCAAAATTTAAGAATAAATAGAAAATATTTTGTACAAATAAGTTCCCGCCTTTCGTCATAAGATTGCTCTACCAGATGGTTATGTAGAAATTGACTAGTGTTAAACGTTTTATTGTAAGTTTGTTCATCTGGTAACAACATAACCAAGTATTAATGATTCCGTATTAGCATTACGTAATTGTTTTCTTGCAAAACTGTCAAGTTTAAATCCATTTAAGCATTTTCTTCTTTAAACTGCAGAAATCTGCAACTGAGCCGCATCGATTGCTAGGATAAGCTTTTGGTGAGGCTGCTTTAAGTGAGAGAAGTTGTCGTGAAAGGTTTCGGATGTTTAAAAGCGGTAGGTTTGACGTGGAAGGCAAAGAGCGCAGTGGAAAGCCGAAATTGTACGAAAACAAGGAATCGGAAGAATTATTGGAAGAAGATTAATCCCAAAGGCATTAAAAACAACTTGTTCGTTCTTTACAAGTTACTCTGCAAGCAAGTTCTCATCGTTTAAAATCGTTGGGAATGACCCAAAAACAAATAAGTTGGGTTCCATATGAACTGAAGCCAAGAACCATTAAACGTCGATTTTGCATGAAAATTGATTTTGCTATTTGGAAATACTTCAATGAGAAGTCCTACCCCACCCGCCGTATTCGTCAAATCTTTCCCCTTCAGATTTACACCTACTCCGGTCGATGTCACATAGTCTGTCTGAGCAGAAATTTACATCATTTGAAGAAACCAAGGAATGACTCAATTCGTGGATATCCTCGAAATATGAAGAATTCTTCCAACGTAGTATCCGAACGCTCTCAGAAAGATGGGGAAAAAAAAGTTTAAAGTAATAAAAAATATTTTGAATAAAGGATAATATATCGTTTTTTTTTTTACAATTAACTGTTAATTTTCGATAGAAAATGGCGGAAACTTATTTGTACTCCCAATAATTTAGCTTCATTAATTGTAATGGTCTTTCAGGTTTTTTGTATGATTTCGTAGTTTAGTTTCGTACTGATTTATTGGTTATTATCTTTTTTTCACCCCATACGAAGAATGGGTATTCAGCTAGATTGTATACATAAAAGGCAAAGCCCTCATTCATTCATCACTAATTCTTGCACCTCTCGTGAAATCAGAAAGCTAAAATTTCGAACACGTGCTCTTTAACAGATAAATAGAAATACTAAAAAGCTATATTTCTGTATTTTATAATTATCGAAGTAATTAGCCAAATTGACAATTATGCTAACTAACACGTTTTAACTAAGATAAAAATTTCTCATCTTTGAACTATGTGTTTTTTGTCAGATATATAAAAAAAAATTTAAAAAATATTTCATTTTGCTATTTTGTTAATTATTGCGGTAATTAGCTTAATTAACAATAATGATAAACATACGTCTTTAACAAGATAGACCTCTCAAATTTCGTCCAAGAGTTCCTTATCAGATAAATTTAAAAACTAAAGCAGTTTCATTTTGATATTTTGTAATTATCCGTGTAATTAGGGGTAATCACCTTATCTGACGTATGGCGAAATAATACTTTCCAACTTAATTAGAAGTCTCAAACTTGAATCATATGTTTCTTAACAAATTTCAAGGATAAATTTAAAAAAAAAAAAAAAAAACTTCAATTTCTATGCTTAGTAATTATCGTAGCAATTAACCCAATTGACAGTAATTCTAAATAGCCCTCTCATTTCTATGAAATATTTTATTCCAGCTGATTATAGCTGATTCCAACTCTTGTGCCATTAAATTACGAAGTGATAAGTTCGTGCAGGTGGAAGATTATATGAATATTACATGAAGTGGTAAGTTTGCGTCAACTGGCAACTAATTTGCTCTATTGAACTTAAAACACTAATGCGCAGGGCCAAGGTAAAGCCACGAAACGGTGAATTTAAGAAAGTGAAGGACAATGCTGTGGAACCGGATTGTAGCCGAACCGGATGGTTACCACAAGTGATTAGTTTAAAGTGCCATAAGCGCAAACAAAAAGTCTAAATCTACAACGGAACCAATAACGAATTCTATAAAGACTGCTCTTAATGTGAAAATATTTTGAAATCCTTATAAAAAAATAAAATAAGGAAGAAAATAAAATTGTGAAAAAAAGAATACAAATTAGTGGGGAGTAAATTAATACTTAAACAAGAAATGTATAGGCATGCCAGTAAAAGATTAGTAACAGCAGTGGAAGATGAATATAATAAGCATCAAAACCTACTTAATATTGGAAATTGTGTTTTTCTCATCGTTCAACTCCTCTCGGTTTCCAAACTTGTCAAACTTGTATTGTTGTTCATTACATAAGGCTTCCTGTACTGTGATTCTTCAGATTTTCTTGGCATTTTTTTTTTTATCTGTTTAATTATTATTTAGAAATACTTGATGTTAAATACTTTTATTGTTTTCATTTTCGATAAGAATTCGAAAATATAAGTTAAGAGCAGTCTTTACAGAACATCCTGAATTTCAATCATATACTCGGGCATGCTGTTATTCTCTTGGAAAAATCAATCGAAAATTTAAAAAAAACAATTCGAAATGACATGAGAGGGAAAAGTCCGTTAAAAGACTAAGAAGGCAACGAACCACACATTTTTCTCAAGTCTCAATATATTTCAAGAAATTGTTTTCGAAAAGTTATGTACACAACAAACGCTTTTTAACTATTTTTAATAATCATATTATGAAATTTTTCATGACAAACCTACATGATTATATTCATTATTACCAGGACTTTAATCAGTTTACTTTCAGTAATTTTAGCCCAGCAATATGTTATATATATATATATATATATATATATATATATATATATATATATATATATATATATATATATATATATATATATATATATATATATATATGAATATTTATTTATTTATTTGTGGGGAGTTTTCTCTCGTTCTCAATTTTTCAATTTTCCTTTGATAAAATTGGCATTTGTGCTTTGGAAAAAGAAATTCAGAAGAAGTCTTAAAAGTCTTAAGTGCTATTCAACTCTTCGAGTAGAGAAATTTAAATTCTTTTAAAGGACCAGAGAGCAACTTAAAAGCTACGCGAATAAACTCAATTTAAAACTTCTGAAAAAAATGACCAAAAAATTTTATTTAGCTAGAAGTCAAGACGTTCGAAAAGTCAAACACTTCCCATTTATTAACTACTGCTTTCTGTGTTTAAATTTATAATTTCTCAAAATATAATAAAAATATTATTTGAGAAAAGATGGAATAAAGAGTGAAAAGTAATTAGATATTTGATTTATGTACAAGTAAAGCTTCCTACTGTTTAGGGCTATTTTTCGAAGATTCTATTGTATGATTGAAATTTTGCGAATCTCATGATTTATCGTCTCATGGTTTTTTTGCAAATAATATTTTACTTTATAACCGTCGTTGAACAGCCGATCCAATTTTGAGTTTACGACTAGTAATATTCAGCTCCGCAGCCTTGTAATTTTGAACCCGATCCGGAAGACAAGGTAACTTCTGGATAAAATTTGCCTTAGTGGAGGAGTTTTTGATAGAACTAACCCTCATTTGTATTACATGGCGAAGGAAACCACGGAAACCTTCCGCGGTTAGCCTGACAGCAAGGGTACTGTAACCCATGATCCGTCTACCACTGAGGATATTTAACGTCAGCACTGTGGTTGATGCAAGCATGGTGCGAAATTTGCATCGGCCAGCCATTGCTAGGATTCGAACCCGGTTCATTGGATGGTGAATGCTGCCTAAGAGTTACGCATGACTATAAGGTCAAGTTTAAAATATCTTTAGCCAGCTCCCTCTATAATTATTCTGAAAATGGCGCAAAACGTCAATATGGAGAAAGTCACCAGTTTTGCGAAAATGAAAAGTGTTTGCGGTCCATTTTTAAATATTTTAAAACTTATTGCAATGATGCATTATTTGAGCTCAAGCAGAAAACGTGCATGTGGCGTTGATTTTTATAATTTTCTTCCAGTTAAAAAAATGTTGCCAAATGGCGATTTTTGAAAATTTTCAATAACTTTCAAAATAATTAAATTATTTGTACGTTCTAAAGCCCAGGTGATTCTTCACGGGCATATATAGTTTAAACAACAGCTTTGCTTTACCTGAAGGCACTTAAACTGTGGCTTTTTTTTTTCCTTGGCGAAAGAGTTTAGAAAAATCATGCTAAGAAGATAGTTATCGAATCCAATACTATTTAAAAATATGTAATTAAAAAAATTTTTAAAGTTAGGTACTGAACTCACGAATTAGGAAAGCTGATTTTGTGGTATCAATTTCCTAAATATTTTTCTTGAAACAGTAATTTTAATTTTTAAACTGATACTAACTCAGGCAATTTTCAACTGAAACCCCCCCCCATTTTAAAATATCACGTGGTGAAGATTTTCTGTTATTCCGAATAAATACGCCAAAAATAAGTTAATTGCTAAAATCTTTATAAAAATATAAGTGTTTTCTTGAAACTGAAACGAATCTATTGTCACCAATTCATACAAATTCATCACAATGAAGAATCAATGCTGGAACATTTATCGTTTTTGTGCTTGTAAAATCTTGTCTGTCAAAAACCGTTGCTTTTTAAGAGATGTAATTAAATTTTATCGAAGAATTTGGGTGAAAATGACATGAAGAATCATTTACAGATTTAAGTTATTCCAGATTTTATGATCGTTTATCTAGGGGTGTTGTTTCTTTCATCTGCTTCTACAAGACAGAAAATCAAGTATTAGAAAAACTCTGAACAGTTCCCTTAAAACTAATAACTAAAAAAAGATTAATTATTTTCAAATTTTTACACTTCAATTTCACCAAATTTTCTTTTTTGCTTTTATGTGTTTACTACATGCATTTTTATTTTATTTTTTATTTTCAAGTTAAATTTTTTTGTCTTTCAACATTCGCTAATCTGGAAGATCTTTAGACTAAAAATTAAATCCAGTCGCTACCGATTCATTATACTAATTTAGACCTTTAACGTCTGTTTTTCAAAGATTGTAAAAATAACGCATTTCAGCGAATAATATATCTTTATAACTGCTTTGTCAGTTATTCTTAACTGTTGGGTTAAATTTTATCCACCTTTAGCCAGCGCCCTCTATGCTGGTTAAGAAATGCCATAGTTTTGCAAAAATGAAAAGCGTTTGAAATTTAATTTTTTAATATTTGAAAAGTTAACCTAACGTAGCATTGTTTAGCCTCTTAAAATTATATTGTTATTCATAGATATTGTTGATTTTCAGTAAAGTGGAAAAACATATAAATTTTTATTTATTCATTCATTGAATATCAAGGCTACTGGTCCATTTCAAAGTCAAGACAAGTATTTGATTGGTAACTACGTTCCCGCTTTTTTTTAATTTTAGCATTTTGCCTCTGATAAAATGCTTTTGATCATATGAAGAAAAAAATCTATCTTTTTTTTCCCCGAGGGAATTTAGGTTAATTTTCAGATCATTAAAATGCATGAAAAGTTGGACATTACTAACACCTTCTTCATTTCACTTTTGATAAATCTGGAGAAGTTGCTATAGCTTAAAGAACCATTTGTGATTAAAATGCAAAGTTTAAAAACAGAAATTTCGACTTCAAAGAACCCTCCTTACTCTGACCCAAAATGAGCGATTAACCCTTTGCAATCGCATGTCTGCTATCAGCCACCAACGCTTTTTTACCGTTCAGTCGTATGTCTGCTCTCAGCCACCACAGCAAAGAACCATACTGATCTTATATTATATTATATCGACAAGCTTCGGAGAATTCGAAATAACATTTTATAAATTGTGCTTAAGTAAATTAATTCCGACCAGCATGTATAAACTTAATACGACCGCAAAGGGTTAAACCAACTTTTGTACGGATACTATCTCAAAAGCTAAGGAACTGGTTGGGGGGAAAAAGAATGCTAGCACAATTTACACTTTTATCAAAAATGTGAGCCGTCCAGGTGGCCTATTGGTTAGCTTGCCTGGCTGAGAAGCCAATTGCTGCCGGTTCGAATCCCGCTCAGGACATGGACGTTTCTCTCTGAGTGTTGTTCTGTGATGTGTGAATGTGGCCCACCCAATAAATGGGCAGTGTGGCGCGGGTAATGTTGCTCGCCTCTCTGTCTTAGGTTCACAGGTGCCCACTGAGTAACGTTAAATGAGTAACACTTTCGGAATCCTCCGAGGTAATGAATGGAAGTTCAGAGACTGCCGTTTAAAAAAAATGTCATGGACTCAAACTTACTTGTCCATTACTTTCAAGAAAATAGTGCATTTAAAATTAGAGCTTTGCTTACAGTTAAGGAACTCTGGTATCCTTTTTTATTTTATTTGTCGAAAGAATTTCGCAGAAAATCCTAAAATCAAATTTCAAACTATTTTTAAATTACGGTTGTATTTTAAGTTTATATATTCAACAACCGATTCTTTTGGATTTGCAATTACTTATGGAAATAAACATACACCACTTAAGTTGAAAAAGAAAATCTATTACTTTATATCTTATCAAAAGGTTGATTAGTTATGCCAAGGGTGAAAAGGGGAAGAAAGGAATAAAAACATTATGCGGCCTTAATTAATTTTTCTCGCCAATAACAACATTCGTGAAATGCTAGTCTCTAATCCTTTTCCATCGAATTAATTAATCTTTTTTTCGCTATGCAAATCAATTCTTTGTTAGTTTTAGAGATTTAAGCAACGATAACCTCAGATTAATCTCTAAAATAGCTGTATACGTTGAAAGTGGTAATCAAAAATATTATATTTTTTTTATAGTTTGTCGATAAAATGAATTGTACGAGAAAATATTCGCGATAATTTTAAATTAAAATCACTATAAACTTAATTTTGTTTTCTTTTTTTAGTGGAAACATGAATATTGTAATTTCTTAGAAAATTATAAGTATGTCTTTTCATAAAAGAATTATTAAATTTTATGTAGGAACAAATGAGTGAATTTAACTTAATACAATTGAATTGTGAAAATGCTTTTTGCTAACAAAACAATGTTGAAATAAAAAATAACGGTATGCGAAGAGCTCTTTTCACCCATTACACGAATACAAATGAAAATTTAGATTTAAACAGATCTGAACTGGAAAAAAAATTACTATAAGTTATATGACCCTATTTCTTTCATTTTATTTTGTTATAGGCGTTGCGCTGTGGACACCATTCAGAGTTTGCGACTATCAGTGGTCCAACTCCGTAACAAGCAACGGGAATTTATGGATCAAGCATGAGGAGAAATTAACCTTCGTGGAAGACTTTTTGATGGAACCACATTTGCGTTACAAGGATGGCAATATATGAAAACCTCCCATGGCTAGCCCGAAGGCAAGGGGATTCTAACCCATGATCTGTCTACCACTGAGGATAATAATTTACATAATTTACATAAGTCCTTTGACTGAATTGTGGGGCAGCCCTGGTGGAAGCCTTACTAGTTCTTATCCCCCGCCCTTCAGGATGAGCTACGTCATCATACCCGGAGATACACCCAGTATGTAGGGTAAGGCAACCAATCAGGGAAAGGAGACTCTCCGTGATGCACAGTTTCCTCCCCTCTTATATGGACAGTGGTAGGTGCGAGTTAAGAGCAGAATTCGTACCGACCATTTACTACTGGGAATCAAACCCGTGTTAGATCATTGGAAGGCGAATGCTCTATCCCTTGAGCAACCGCGGAAATCCCCGATCGTTGTGACGTAGTGGGTGGTCTTGCATGTGTTTAGGACCCATTGAGCTAGCTTAGCTACTGGTAGGGCCTCTCAAGCCAAACACGTCGTTAGGGAGACACCAGATGAAGAATGTCATCCTGATTATCCAGGTTAGGTGAGTGCCAAACAACGTCAACCTGTAGAAAAAAATAAATGTTCAGAAATTCCTCAAACAGTAAAAAACTGGACTGATCTTAACCAGACGACAGCGGAACAACATTTAACTGAGAAAAAGAACCTAGAATATACTTTTATTTTACAAAACTGGGGTATTAAAAATTCAGCAGATAAGTCAGAGCAATATAGGTTAGATATCCTAGCAATACAATAGTTCAGATGGCTAGGGAATAGTAAATTAGATAGAAAACATGTAGTATAGCTGCCAAGAAAAACAACATCAATTAGGTACGGGCTTTATTGTAAATGCGAAAGTGAGAGGATAGGATAATAGATTTTGAGCCCATCAATAAGTGAATGTGTAAAATACGTACAAAAGCAAAACCACATTACATAAGTATTATTTGTGCTCCTACTGAGGGGGGAAATGAAAAAAAAAATAAAAAAATAAAAAAAAAATAGCGCCAGGCACTGAACACTTGTTCTTCGCCTCAGAAGAGGCCGGAAGTGCTGCGCTAAGTAATATTAGATAATATCAGTAAAATCTAACGTTATCTTGCAATGTTCTAATGTTAGAAACATTATTCAAAAGGCCGCTATGTGCTCTGCATAATATAATATTAGATTCTATGCAAACTTATATTTTCTAGCTTTCGCCGTAATATTATTTTGCATTTGTTTTTATTCTGTATAACATTATATTTTATATTTTCTGTAATTATCTTGCGTCGTTTTGGATGGTAGTTGAATAATTCAGTGATATAGCTTCACTTAATTTTCTGTGCTGTTGTTATGCAATAAAACAAAGAAAAATAGTTTTTAAATGTTATTCCATCTAGTTAGCAATGCAAGAATCCCTCTTGTCTTCTGGATTGGGTTCATAATTTCAAGGCTACAAGTTGAACATTAGTAGCCGTAAATCCAAAAAAATGGGTCGGCTGTAAAACGACGGTTATAAAAAATGTATAACATAAAAATAAATGTAGCCAACCAAAACTAATAATTGTAGTGTATCTACCACTACAAAATTCACTAGTATATAAGACATGTTAACTCTATGATTAATCTATGATCGACCTTTTTATCGATGAAGGTTGACATGGTCGATAACAGCACTCCCATCATTGGTGACCCAGACACGATGCGAACACGCCTACCTTGACAGAAACGCCCACTTCGATTTGAACCAGTCTATTTCGATGGTTGGTTTGCATTGAATAGTTGACTGCTCGTGACTGCGACATTGTCCTCCTCGCTCTGTTGCTTCTCAGTCTCGATCACACACAACGTACAACGTATACACTCGACTGCTAAAGGCTACACGGGAGCGACCACGACCGTGAACTTAATACAGCTCTCACAATCAGCACGCAAAAAGTAAGGTGATCTGAATACAGCTCTCTCGGCTTCTCATAAACCAGCAATGAATCAACAAGTGGTATCCATTCATCGAATTCTATCACAGATATAATTCTGGTGGTGGAGTTCTGTAGTGTGTCTACCATTACTAAAATATAATTCCAAATCACTTGTATATAAGACATGTTAACTCGATTCTATGTTGGGATACCTTTACATAGATGAAGGTTGACATTGTCGATAACAACTCACCCCCTACAAATCTTATATGAAATACATATTTCATAGTAATATAAAATTGCAGTGGAATTTAATATTCTATATCATAAAAAGTTATTGTAGTAAATTTATTGAAAGCATATACGGATTGGACCATAATATCTCTAATACCAATTGAAAGTTATTAGGAAAAAATAATAGAAAATGCGATCATATTTAGGAAGAATAAAAAGAAAAAGGAAGAGTAAAAGATTCTATGATGGGGTACTTTTTCAACCATGTCAACCTTCATCTATGAAAAGGTACCCCCACAATCATCAATTGCAATCCTTTGTCTTTTGAACCACTTAGATTGTGACTTAGTTCGTGAAAATCGGATCATTAGATTAATAAATTTTTAGGCGTAATGTATTTTTTTTATATTATATCCCTCGACTCCCTTCATTCCCTATATTATTTACACAAAGCTTTTATACAATATAAAAATTGAACTGGTCGATTTTTAGGTTTTGTGAGCTTAAGCTATTTAGATTTCGTGACCTTCTTTAAATCTACAGCTTGCGTGCCGTGAAAATTAAATAACACACTCAATATATTTTTAACTTTTTAAAAATAAAGCACAATCTTCCATTTTACACCGACGATTATTTGGTATGTTTTGGGATTTTTCCACTAAAATTGTTTCGTTTTCTTTTTACTCATAATAACGGATATCCTGTCGGTAAGCAGAACATAATTAAAGGACGTGAACAACTTATTATGCTCACCAAGAGCGCAAAAATATTTTTCTGAGAAATGTTTTCGGAAAATTTTTGAAGTAAATATGATAATCGCTGGCAGAATGCGCAGCATGTCAAAAGTTTAGAGAAAAACAAGTTTGATAAACACGTCAAAGGTATTTTTCGACATAGTTAAAGATTTTAATCTACATTAAACTTCTTTAACTTATGTAAGAGGTATTTGAATTTTTTTTTTATTAGAATGCGTGCTATATATTTAATGAATCAAAATATATTACAATATAAGTTGTTGTATTAAATAGGGAGTTAATATTAATACGAATTTGTAAATATGTGTATAATTTTGTAAGTATTCTTTTGTTATTAGACAAAATATCTCAGATGGTTCCTACATAAACAGTTTAATTGGAAAATTTGCAAGAAATTCGCGTAATTCTAACGTAATTTAGAGAGAAAAAGACGCCTAATGCATTTCTGGCAGAAAACTCGGTTCGGCGACCTTTTTGTCGTCGTGGCAGTGATTTTGGTGACTTGGCGATGCTTGGAAAACATTTCGGGGACAAAATGATAGTTCTGGAAAATTTGAGTTTCGAAGCGACAGGACTAATAGTTACGGAGTTATTCGAGAATTGTCTAGAATCATGTTGAAAGTTCCGTGGTTTCGTCGCCAAACTTCTGTAAATAGAAGTGTGCCGCGCAGTGAATTATTAGCATTATTGTTCTAAGTCAGTTATTTATTAGTCTGTTTGTGACTGCAATATTGTTATGATCTGCGAGTCTTTGGTAAGTTCATTGACCTGTCTGAGATTGTGAAGCCTGTGTTTTGTGTGCAGCACTGATGTTTGTGCTGTAATCGACCACTAGAAATTGCTGTATTTTCTAGAAGATTTTATAAATAAAGTTTTTGAGTCTTAAGGAATGTTTTATTCATCTTCCATCCACACGAACTCCTGTTCTCGGTGCAATATGTACGGCTTATAAAATCTTCAGCAAGAACAGAATTTGAGGCATTAAATTCATTTCAATTGTAAAGCACTGAAATAAATTGCTGAAATATCAACTTAATTTTAACTTTTTTGTTGTAGTTTATTTTTCTGGTGCAATTGTTTAAAATATTGATAACGGAGTTATTATTAAAAAGCGAATTCGCGAACGAGACGGCCTATAGGGGGCGTTGTTATTCGAAACGAATTAGTCCTATCAGGACAAGGGGATCATCAGTTGCACTGGAGATTTCTTCAGTGTAGCATGGTAATGGCCATTCTTTTATTGTGGTTTATTAAACTTAAAAAAGAAAAATTTATGATATTCTCTCGTATGCGAGTGAAACAAAATGGAGTATGTTTTTTTTAAAGAAGAAGCTTCAAAAACACATCGGAAAATATTTGTTAAAAATCTTGTAATTCGAGTTTAAACCTAGTGCCTGAGAAATCATTCTACCAAATTTAATGATCTAGTGTGAAAGGTCTGTTTAAATTTTACATTCCATACTTTTCTGTATCATACTACTTCAAACAGTAAAATCATGTAAAAAGTAGTATACAGAAGCACATAAAATTATACCATTTAATTTTGCAAGAAACATTTCTTGACAACAATTTTTATCAAAACATTTAAAGTTTCAATAAAAAATCATTATTTTTAAACTAAAAAACGTAAAATAAAGAATGGTTACGATAAAAAACAGGTTCTAAAATTTCCTCATATTGAAATTAGAAAAAATTTCATTTTGTTTCCTTTTTCTAGTCTTAAAGTTCTTAATCAGACGTAGAAAACCCTTCTGTAGAGAACTATCATCAAATTAGTAAAAACAATTTTTTTCAATTAAATTTTTTTTTATAAAAATCATGACACTTACTTGCTTTAGAATTCCAAATGAAATATTCTTCATTTTGAAATTTTATTTTCAAATAACATATACATAGATTATCCCTCCATTACTACTAGATGACTTACCACATAACAAAATTTTATAATTGTAAGATCTCGATATGAATTTCAACACGAAACTTAAAAACAGAATAGCTGAATTCTAGTTGAAATTATTCATTCGAAATCAAAAAATACTTACCAAGAAAACGATGAAAAAAAATTTATAATCAACACGAATGATACTATTTCAAGTAATTCTGATGATTCTTTATCGTTGTTTTCCGAATGATATAGATTCAAAAATATATACTATTCTGAAAAGAAGAAGAATATTCTATAACTATTACAGTTCTGCAAGTTCTTAAATCACATTTATTCAAGTAAGCAATGTTGACTTCACTTTCATTTATAATGAATTGAAGCAAAAAAAAAAAAAATTATTTAACCGTTATACACACATCTGTAGCAGTATGCGATCACGAAATGGGAAGTTATCTGTTGCATGTTTGTTGATAACAGAAAGGTAAAATTATTGAGAAATTGTTCTACAAATGTTAGGCGCATTCTGTTTCAGAAAGATTTACGAATGTCCTAGATCGTTTTTTTTTTTTTTTCAAGTTCTGCCTTTTCTTTAGGGAAATTTTGCTTCACAAAAAGATTTTGTTTAAATTCTATTATGATTATTTCTTAAATTCTACGTACAAAACGGATAATAAAAAATATTTAGTTATGGTTTAATATTTTGATCACACTCGTTGCAGGTTTGTACTCAAATGTCTCAAAATAATTTTAAGAAATAGATAAAAACGAACAAATAAAATAAATTATATTTGGCACAAACATATATCATTCTCTTAAAACTTTTAAAATGGTTGCATTAAGTTATTTTTCCTGTAATCTTAGAATATCCTTACCAATCAAATGGGTAAACTGTTTTAGTTAATTTCTTCTTATTTGCACCTGGATATTTTTTTTCCAAATATTTAAACTACTTTAAAAATTTAATAAACACAATGTACCACGGCAAGCTAATACAAATGATTGTTTCATTCAAAAATTAAATAAGTCAAAAATATTAATATTAAAACAAAAATGTTAAAATATGAAAATTATTTACTTCATTTGACGTAATTTCTGGAACAGTAACTTAAAAGTTGAACTGTTAATAAAGATCAGAAACAAAACCTGCTAAACATATAATTAAAACCACATGATCACGCCACATTTTTTATTTGCTTTTTTTTTATTTTTAATAGAATTATATTTCAATTCTTTGAATTAAAGCTCTAGTTAGCACACTATAAAGATCAGTTTGTTATGTTTTCCATTTCTATTTTCAAACAAACAAAAAATGAGAATGAGAACATCTAAACTTTACAACCTAGACACCATCAAAGACTTTATATACTTCAAAATTTGAAACGACAGTAGAATAATAGGGAATCAAAAATTTGAACCTACTCATAACTTCGAGAACATGAATTTTACGTTAAAGCAGAAAGACTTGCACTTTGCTTTACTCCACATTTCCTGATCGCATCCGATTGGATTGCTTTGAAGTGAGAAAAAAATGATCCAGTCTAATCTTTCCAAGAAAAATTGAATTTGTTGACAATTTCGAATCATTCCATAAAGTCTCAGAATCGGGAAAATTGCATTCTGCAAACAAATTTGTTTTCTTTATCACTGTTTCAGAATTTCCCAAACTATAACATTTTATTTGATTGAGAAGAATGTTAGAAGATGGAATAGTAAAAGATTGTTAAAGTCACAGCAGGTAAATGTTATTAAAAATATTAAATGTTTCCTAAAAAAAATTGAATATTTTATGTTTAAGTGAAGAACAGAAAAATATATATTCAAAGGCAATTAGTAATTACTATTTACTACATTTTTATTAGCACTCCTTTGTGTTTGCTACGATAAAATCTTTCAATTAAACTTCGGGGAACTTTACAACTATCTAGTTCTCTCAAATTTTAACTGGAACTCATTTCTCGGTGGATTAAATTTTAATCATTTCCTGACTTTTATGCGAATTATTTATCGCAATATTATCGCCAAAAGAAATATAAAATTAATCAAATTTCCGACGAATTTAAGACTAGCTAGGGCACTCCTCCAGACTAAAAGTCTGGGGCTGTCTGATGCCATGGAAACAAACGAGAGCACATTTCTAATGAGGGTGCAATTGAAGAATGACGGGTGCCGATTTGTTTACTCACGCTGACCTATGCCAAGATCAAGACTAAACTATTCATCCCACGCCCCTATTCGAAGTGACTTTTTCTCGTTATCATGGCACCCGCCACAACGCGAGACTGATGTCTAGAGGAGTTCTCCTGAAAGCTTCACTATAAGAGAGTTTTTTGAGGTTTTTTTCTTTATATTTATTTAATCCAGTTAATACTACTGGAGCAGTACTTATACAACTCAAGCGAATCTGTTAATGATCGTTTAATATATGCAAAATATAAAGAGGTAATTGTTAATGCATCTAAGGTAACAATATAACAACTGAACTAACGGGAAACAAAGATGACTGCAAAGCAAACGTAGAGGTTGGGGAAGGAAGCGAGCAGGAGGTAAAGGCCTTTTGCTACATAACATCTATATCTAGCTTAGATATCATCAATGCAGTTTTCGTATCCCTTAGGATTAATAGAATTTTTAAGATAAAAAGACAACATATTGAACAAACAAGTACTTTAAAAGTCTAAGTTCAACACTTAGTTAAACGAAAACTATAAATTATTTAAGACTTTCCTTAAGTGTCTTAAAGATTTTATTAGTTTTGATAATCTCTGGGGCATTTACCGCATTCCTTGTCAATGCAGCCGTGGCTACACCTGACAAACTAGGCGCGCTTTAAAATTAAGACTTAAGGAACAAGATATATATGTCCTTTATCAAGAATACGAGAAATCATCAATTGCTGCGCATAGTTGGAATCTTGGGCATAAGTTTAATGTCGACAATGCCGAATTATTTCCACCCCTGTCAAGTCAGCTCATCTTGATGCCCTATAATCTTGTTTTATTCATATGAATGCTGATTTCCTTATTAATGACATTAGTTTCTCACAACCTCTCATTAGTGCTTGGAAATGCATTTTGGAATCTTGGTCATAAGTTTAATGTCGACAATGCCAAAATTATTTCCACCACTGTCAAATAAGCTTATCTTGATGCCCTAGAATCTTGTTTTATTCATATGAATGCTGATACCCTTATTAACGACATTAGTTTCTCACCACCTCTCATTAGTGCTTGGAAATGTATTTTACCTTGATTTGCTCCTTTCGACCACTTTAATTTTTTTGTTCTGTTTTTCATTTTTTTTCCTCTTTCGGCTTAGTATTTTTTTTCCAGTTTTGTTTGGCATCTTTATTTTTCTATTTTTCGTTAGCAACTTTGCGATTGTATTTTTAATCCCTTTTGTTTCTACTCCTTCACGTCTGGCAAGTCTTGAAAACAAGTGCCTGTTTTTGAGCGCCTGAAACATGTCGACTGTAATTTCCAATTCATATATCGTTGAAGTGAATGAAGTTTTTAATTAAGTAATATCTTACCCTTCAGTTTATTGGGATTATTTACTGAAAACTATAAATGTTATTTAAAAAAAACCTACATGCAGCACAATCTACTTTAGGTTACTTTCACTGTTAAAGTTTTAATCAAATTTAATAAAGAATTTATTATTAAATTAGATTCGCTCTTGTCGCAATCCAACCAGAACCATGTTAAAATTTAAATTAATATGTTTTCAAGAGGATTAGCCTTTATTAATGCCTGAGCACACAAAATATTAATATCTATTATATCTTTGATATGAAGGAAAATGTGAGAGACATACCGGATAATTACAAAATAGTTTTCCTAACTTAGTTTTCCAACAATCCAGAGACCCAGTGTCCAATAAATTGAAACCTTTTGTTATTATTTCATGACTTAAAAACTAATATTATATTATTTTTTTATTCTTTTTACCCCTTTACAAAACTTTTGCCTGCGTAATAATATAATTGGATTTACCTCTGTTGGTTGAAATATTTAATTACAATGAAAAATTATAAGACATGTGATTCCAGCGACCTTTCAAAAGTTTTATGTCATATAAATATCCTATTTTAAAGTTTTTAAATTTTTTTTATGATCAAAATTTAAAGAAATAAACTAATTCGATAAAGTTCTATTCAAGAAACCTTTTGGACAATTAAAATGGCTTATAAATATATTTTTTTTTTTTTTTAGTCTAGTAGTTTTTGTTTCGAGGCCAAAATGCGAAGAAAATATATGTAATATATAATTGTATACAAATATATACTAAATGTATATAAATGTATACGCTACAAATGTATTCAACACAGTGTAAAAAAATTCTAAAAATTTAAATTTATCGTTTTATTATCTATTTACCGTTTTATTATAAAAAATTATTTCAATTAATTGGCACTTATTCAAAAAAAAATATTTTCATCACATTTAGAAATTTATTCCATTCTAAACTACATTATTTTCTGTCATTATTTAAAACTCGTGTCTTAAAAGGTTAAAAAAATTTTAAATTGTACCGGTACAATTTAGGACACTGCACGAAGTGTCCAACTGAAAAAAGAAACATTTTTTTGTTTTTAATACTTACAACATTTAAAAACATGATATCGTTTTCGATAATTAGCATTATCGATATGACCGCAAAATTACCGTATTCTCTATTTATAGTTACATTTAAATATATTTTTTTTTAGCAGCAGCACTTGATAAATCATTCGCTGGAGCGGGCGGAAATTCTACGCAAGCATACTGGGAGAATAAACATCGAACATAAATTAACATCTAATTAAATATGTAACAAAGAAAACATTAAAAAGATTATAAATAATTATAAAACATTAGAGCTTTAAAAACATCGAACACATTAGAACATAAAAAAGTATAAGAAATCACTTATCAGAACTAGCTATGTATTACTAATTACTCAGAAAGACTAAGTTTTATCAATATTAGCAAAGCTATAGGCCTATAGCATTAACAAGCATAATGTGTAAGATTATCGAAAGAATGGTCAACGAAAGATTACAGTTATATAGCATATTCGTTATTCATCAAACTTGACGAAATCACCATTAATTTGTGAGAATACACTTTAAAGTAAATTGATAAATCGTAGAATCATTGATAGATTTTTTATGATAAATCGATAAATCGTCCTGCTATTCGAAACCTAATATATGACTAGCAAAGTAATTACTTTCTTGAAGAAGTAATACTCTCTTCAAAGGACAAATTTTACTCATGTTTAAGGTACCTCGATTACCTTTTTTAAGCCGATTTTGATAAAAAAAATATTTTTCTGTTTTTTTTTTTTTTTTTTTTTTTGCATAAAATAAAACTATGAACTTTAATCTTTCTTAAACCCTTTGAATTTTGTTTCCACATCAAATGAAGCATTTGATGGTTTAAAAAATCAATTACTTTTCTTATTACATTGATAATTGTAATCGCAATTTTTGACTTTTTTGTCAAATAAGCTTCGATATTTGCTGTGAAATATCTAAATATTAATATTATGCCTAATGCGCAGTCCATTCCGTAAGTTGAGTTTTTATAACTAATATAAATCAAGTACAATGAAAAAATAATAAATCTTAACAAAGCAATGTGATTTTTAAAATAAGTCGATTTAAAGACTTTTTTTTTTCGACCCCCCCCCCCGCCCATATTTTCTATAAAAAAATTATTTTTTCTTTTTGTATTCAAATTATGTTGTATTGTGAAATTCACACATAAATCCAAATAAAGAATTTCTAAAATAAACAATTTTAAGGTATTTGAGAGAGGGATTTAGGTACTTTAAACAAAACAATTTATAAGCAATTAACAGAAATTCCCAAAAACTTAGTTTAGTTATTAAAAAAACTAAACAACGATTTATTTTAATAAAAATATAGTACCTATATTTTGTTGTAAAAAATTTTTGATGAAATGTCATAACAAACCCTTCTCTTTCCTTGATAAAATTCTGCCATTAAGTTTGAACTACATTCCACTTATTTTTTCCGATAAGAAAACATTTCTTTCTTTTTTTTATTGTATGTGAATCTCTTTCAAAGTTGATTGAAAAAGAAAGTATTAATACTTTGTATAAAGTAGAGCCTAACATATTTTTACCGCAAGACTTTTGACAAGTTATTTTATTTCTGATGGTTCAAAAATACAATAGATACATTTTCCGAAAAAAACACTATTTTTTAAAAAATTCTTTTGGGAAAGGGGCTTCATGCTTCAAAAAACATGTACTTTGAAGTTTTTATTTCCGATGAAAGAAGTCTGTAGAAATGGAAAATAGACAACACACATTATGTGTTTTTTAAACGTCAAGAGAGATGAATAAAGGTAAAATTGTTTCCTGATAGTTTTGAAATATTACTTTTCCTAAAAACAAAACAATGTTTTAAGATTTCAGGTGATTGTGATTTAAAATGGAGCCAATATATTAAAGTGTTGCATTTTTAAATAGTTTTCAAGGATTTTTATGTTTTAGAAACTGTTTCTTTTATGCAAGGATCATAATAATTTGTTTGACTGTATTATTATAATCATTATTATTATAATTATCATAATTTGTATTATTATCATCATCATTATTATCATCTTCATTATTATTATTATTATTGCTATTATTATCATCATTATTATTATTAGTAGTAGTATCTCTATATAATATAAAATCATAATGGTCTGATACCGTTTTCCATTGTTGTCGGCGCATTTTTATTGGCCGGAAAATCACGTGGTAGGATCCAGTTTTCCCTCATTCATTTCCATATTGTTTTGGTTGTCATCAGCATAAAATTAACAATAGTCGTAAAGGTATTGTTTTTCTTTAAATATTTTTGTATCCCTAATTTAAACTTATTTTCCAGTACTGCTATTATTAGCGAGAATATTAAAGTATGGTTGTGAACTCATCAAATTTGTTTGAACAATATAATGTTATAAGAATATAAATATTATTTAAAAAAATGATTACTTCGAAAAATCACTTCCGTTCACCAAGAGATCTAAATGTTTATAATACTAATAAATAGTAATATTTAAACGTGGGAAGAAGAGGCACAAGAGTAAGCAAACAGAATTCCTTTTAGTACATATATGTTAAGTGAATAATTTTAGCTTCTGTAAAAAAAAAAAAAATTCTGCCAAGAAAAGACAATTATTGCGAAGCAATCATCGGGGTTGGTGAGCGGCAGCGAAGAGGGGGATTAGCCCCCTAGTAACATAAAAAGATCATGGTCTAGTTCTTTCTTATTATTGTCGGATTAATTTATCATCCAGAGAAATCATATTTAAGTATCCTTAATTTACACAAAAATCAAGTTTCATTTGTTGTTTGTAGCATTTTTTTACCTACGAAATATTTCTTTATTTCTTTTTTAATGATATTTATTTGTAATGCTTGTTTATCATCATTTTTTAGAATTATTTTTACGCTATTAATAAGTTTTTAATTTTAATTATAGTTTCAAATTAAAGGCTTTAAATAAAAAGTGGTATTATCTGCATTTTAGAAAACAGTTTAAGAGCTATAAAATTGGGTGTTTATTTGAAGATTTATAAACAATTTATTAACTTCCAACTGTGAAAAAAAAACATCTCAGAAAAAAACATTATATAATGAAAGAATATGATTCACGCGCATAATAGTTTTTTTTTTTTTACTTGCTCCCGAAAGAAAGTAGTATCAAAACAGCTAGCCAAGCTATTACAATAATTTTCATGAATCACCTAACAACTAATAACTATCACCGAACAACTACTTAAGCTTATTGACGCAACGCGGCGTTGTATCCGTTAGAGCTAAACATTTCTACCATTTGTAGTACCATTTTTTCAAGCGAGGAAAAAAATAGAAACTTCTTTTAATAGTATTCTTTAAATACTTCACTGTAATAACCTTATTTTGGCAACAACAACAAAAAAAACTACAAGTAAATTGTTAAGACAAAAATATCTCATGCTTATACATTTTAGAATTATAAACATGGTAACTTATAATTGACTTAGAATAGTTTTGACTAATTCTGTAATTATTTCAAGATAAATTTTATTCATATTCACTCGATAGAAAACGAAAAAAAGGTAACATAAATAACGTTCCGTCTATATATTACTAAATTACTGGATTATTAAACTTCGGGAAATATTCTAGCTGTGTTCCATAAATAAAATAACAAAATGGTTAATTTTGCAAACTTTTATCTGCCGATGAAGAATGCTGAACTATAAATGAATGAACCGCGATTCTTGGTGATTCCATTGTTAGTCTGAATTTCAATCTCACTTAAATTGAGAGCATGCTCTCAATTTTCAAAAGGACCTCCATTTTCTAATCA
This sequence comes from Parasteatoda lunata, assembly GCA_949128135.1. NCBI lineage: Eukaryota > Metazoa > Arthropoda > Arachnida > Araneae > Theridiidae > Parasteatoda > Parasteatoda lunata. Next base: position 33,102,588 of record OX421973.1, on the reverse strand, counting down.
CTTTTGAATTCCTTTTGTGCACTTTTGGAGATTTAATTGTGCCACAAATTTAATAGAATTGGAGTTTCTAAAATGATTAAACTCAAGCTTAATTGTGTGGAATAAAATATTATAATGCCATCGAACAGTAAGGCAAGATTGTATTATTTATTAAAAAACGTTGCACATCTAAACAAGAAATTTATATCGTAATAATAAAAATAAAATTCTTTTAATAACTATACAAAGTGTCTAGCCTCTAATATACAGTGAAACCTGTTTTTATGCGGTCCTTTTTTATGCGATTTTATTTTTGTGCGATTGGTTTTGTGCGATTTTATTTTTGTGCAATTTTTTTTTGTGCGATTTATTTTCATGCGGTATATGAATCTTAGCGGCGTTAGCACCAGTTTAATGTTTCCTATCAATGTGCATATACATTTTGTGGACGAACTCTGATTACGTGGTCTCCTTGACAACGATGTATCTGGACTTCGCGATGCTCTGTTTATTTACTTTCATTAGTTCATTTATTATCGTCAACTCCATTTTCTCTTCTGTTTAAAATTTATTCTGCGCTAAACAATTTGAAGTAAATCAGTAAAAAATCGTCTGCTGTGTTAAAATACGTAGTATTTTAAAATTAAACCGTTATTTTTATTTTGTAAATTCTCGTCTGCGCGTATCTCAAATACTATAGACGCTTCGTATTCAGAGTTTATACACGATTCATGTGATTAAGGATTCATTTTATAGTGAGATTAAAGGTAAATAAATTAATAACTTTTGTTTCTATTTATATGTAGTTTTTATGATTTTTTTTTTATTTTTTAATCGTAAGTACTCCCTTAAATGGACAGGAAGAATCGGAATCTATTACAGCAGATAAAATATATGCAGAGATCCAGATTTCGAAAAAATTGGAAACGCATTTTCTTAAGATCGATACCTACCAATGCGGAAAGACGCTTAAAATTCCAAAAAGAGCTGAGATCATGCATGTCTCACTATCGTGAGGTTTACAAGCAATTGACCAGTCGACCGTCGTCACAAAAACTGATCACTGACTTTATGGTACCAAAAAACAAATCAATTGAAATCCTATCTTCAAGCGACGAAAGCGATTTTCAACCAATTCATTCCAAGAAGATGCGCGTTTTGGATTACGACGAGTAGCAGCAAACTATTTAATAAGTTGAAAACTTTTCGATATTATATGTACAATGAAGAATTAAATATTTTTACAATTTCTTTAGGTCTAATTTAATTATTTATTTCAATTGAAAGCATTCTCACATCTATTGCATGAATCATTGATCTATTTTCTGAGTTCGACTTTTTTTATACGGTCCCTATCCCCCGTATAAAAAAAGTTTTAGGTTGTATATCGTACAAAGTTGTTATTATATGTAAGAATTTATAAAATTTTCAAATATTTTTTTTGTACGATTTCTTTCATGCGGTCCCTATCCACCGCATAAAAACAGGTTTTACTGTATCTGCAAGATTAAAAAAAAGTAGATCACAATATATTTGGACAATATTTCTGTAACTGTTTATTTTTTTATAATCTTTTTAAAAAAGATTTAAATACCTGTTTTTTAAACGAATATTTTAGTATCTTTTCAAATTAATGCTTTTAGATTTTTTTGAAATAAAAATTATTTTGTGTTTCTCTTATTTTTTTGTATATTTTTATTTTTCTAAATGTTACAGTAGATCATAACATAATCCTTTTGCAGTACTAGACAAACCATTTTTCCGATACGTTTTGTCATGTTAACCTTTATAATTTGCAGTTTTTATCTTAATCAGTTCTATAAAACATCTCATTTCCTCACAGTTTAATTATTTATTTTCTGTTTATTTACTTGAAGTTCTGATTTTTGGAATAATTTGAATTGAGAAAAAAAATGAGTAAGTGTAAAATGCAACCAAATGGATAAGTACTGTTGGGGTACTTTTCAGTTTCGGGTTAGCCATAAAGATATAATTATTACAGAGCCTATATTAGGTACTTAATATATTAGGTACCCATTCCTACAATTAATTAAGCAGCATTATCTTAAATAATATATTATTGAGAACAATAATGTATGAATAATATATTACTGTGGCTAGTGATACTTAATAAATGGTTTGGTAATTTTTTACGGCATCATAAAATGTAAGATATCCAAAAAATAAAAATGAAAAAATCCAATTTAAAACCATAAAAGATCCAACTACTACAGTATCCACATTAGATACTTATTAAGGCATTAGGTACCCATTCCAACAATTAATTAAGTAACTTATACTTCAATAATATATTATTGAGGCCAATAATATATCATTAATATATTACCGCGGCCAGTGATACTCAGTAAGTTGTTTGGTAATATTTTACGGCACCAAAAAAGGTCTAAGTACGAACTGAAAAGACTTAATGGTTATGTAGGAGTGCAATTTGTAAAATAGGACTTAAATAAATTATAATAGTACAACAGTTAAAACAGTATGATTGAATAACTAAATAATGATTGAATTGGTTAACTGAATAAAAACAATCGCTACTTTAATTTGGATATCAATTGGATTTCAATATTAAACTTAACCTAAATTTTATTTCGTTAGCAAAATAGTCAAGCAGAAAAAATTCTTATAAAGCAACTAAATTTTGATTAAAAAGGTAAATAAATAATTAGAGATACCATTTAGAGATCTTATACTATTAGTTATCTATCTCTTTATATATCATTTAGAAATCTATAATAAAGAGATTATACTAGCATAAATAACGTGAAAAAGAATAGGGGAGAGTCGGGTAGCCCCGTCCACTTAAGGAGTATTGCTTATATTTCTGTATAATATTGAGTAATTATCAATATTTTTGTATGTTTCTATTGTTTCATCATATAATTAAATAATGCAAAAAGAATAAACCAAAAAAAGAATAGTTTAACTAAAAAAAATAGAAATTTAAAAAATTTGACTACTGTATTCAACATATTTTCAAAACTATTGTTTACCATGTTACCAACTGCATAAATACTTGAAACTTTGGAAATAATCTTTTTTTAATATAACAATTAATGTCCGATGGCCCATTGACTTGAAAAAATATTCTATACATATGAAGTTGACAGTGGGCGGGGGTACCCGACACTCCCCTATATGCTTAAAGTTCAGAAATTAATTAAGCTATCTTGTCGGTGACTTCTTGTTAAGGAGCATTTTGTTTGGTAAATTTTGGCTCGCAGCAAATCAAAGACTTTACTCGTTTGTCATAACTCTCTAATTCCGTTATATACAGGAACTCGCAGACATCTAATTTTGAGTCACACGAAACATTGGTTGAAAATCTCTGTGTAATATGTTACTTTTATCTTTAACATTGTGTTGCAAATTAAATTTTTTAAAAATAACATCAAAATAATACAAATACATAAACAGTTACAGTTAAATACATAAACAGTTATTTTCGAGAAATATTTCTTACATGAAATCTTGAACACGCCTTTAAATTTGATCCTTAATATATTTCACTTTAAAAGTAGAATTTATTTGATTGATTGTGACAACAAGCGACGAATTCACAGAAATCAATTTCAACTTGAAAACTAGACTTACAATTACGTTTCATTTAAAACTTGAGACGTAAAACGTCAATTTATGAATCTGAAAACTTCAGTAGAAATTAAATTTATCGAACACATATATATTCTCGAATATTACTGTCAAAGTGCCAGTGTTTCTTTATATCGTATTTAAACGAGTGTATAGAATTGGTGAAAGTCTCTTTTTAGATACTGAACTAAAAATTAATAATTTTAAGTAATTGAAAATAATTCAAAAAGTATTTTACATTTAATACCCCAAGTACTTTTTTAAAGTCAAACTTAAAGTAATGAAGATATTATTTATTTTTATACAAAATAAGAACGTAGTGTAATTAAAATCAAAACTAAAAATAACACTGCGTTGTTGTTGTATGAAAAAAAAAACTTTCACCATTCCTACTAATTATTCTTTTCATTATACCGTCATGTACTAAACCTTCTTGTTTATAGAGATGGATAATTCAAATAACACCAATGCCTATTTTTCAATGAAAATGCAGTATATATATATATATATATATCCTGACAAGGCTGGGCTTGTAACCGTTTATATACACCAGGATTGCTCTCTGCTACAAAAACAAATAAAGAAAAGAAAATAATAAACTGATTCCTTAAGTAGAAAACATATGAAATTTCGACTTTACGAAATGTGATCTAGTTACCTTGGCAACAAATAAATGAGCGAAATCTTATTTAAGAATTTAACTTGATTGATATATTAATATTGTAAAGAGCTTTGTGTTTTTATTGTTTATTTGATGTCTTTTTGCCAGAAAAAAGGTCAGATTTTCTTTTTTTTTTTGTCTAAACAATATAATATGAGTATTAAGCACCATTAGCCTCCTTAAAAAACAAACTGGATTTTGATATTATAAAGAATGACATTGTGCATTTGAAATTTATTGAAACACAATACAATAGTTGTTTTTAACACTAGAAAGACTGAAACTTAGTATATTGCCCAAAAGCAGTCAAAATGACTGGATTGTAAAACAATAAATAATATGTAAAGAAATTTATTTAAAATTAATTTAATTTTTCATATTTTTTATATTATTTACAGTTATATAACAAGTTATTAGTAAATATTAACAATAAAAAAATTATATGTTGTACAAAATTCTGAGAAATCGTGTCATAAAATACATCATTGTTTTTCTAATTGAAATTAAAAGCAGTCAAAATAACTTCCTCAGGCAATCTAGTGTTAAATGAAACAAGATTTTCTTCTAATTATTTTGATTACTTTAAATGTTTTAATTGATTTTATAATTATCACAAACAAGTAAAGAATGCTTAAGTAAATGCTTAAAACATAACTTATGAAAATATTAAAAATATAGGTTTTAAATTTTTATGCGATTTAGTAAAGTTTTAATTAAAAATCCTTACTAATAATATTTGTTAGAATCCTAGTATACATTACACTCTTGGCGCGACTTTGAAAAATGTCTCCAACATCAAAATGAAACGCTTGCCACATAACTGTTGGCATACTAGCTGATTCAATTCTAAAAAAAGACCAGTGTAAGGTATAATGTGCAAAGGTATTAGTGTAAGGTATACAGAGCAGTAGCACTAAAAGAACAAAACTATAACTCAACTATTTGAGTTAGGCAGCAATTTTGTTTACGGGGCACCAGTGCTGCACAATGGGCTATTAGCGACGGTCATGGAAACATCCCTGAGGATGGTCCGAAGACATGCTATCACAATTTTGTTCCTCTAAAGAGTGGGGATGGCTCCCCTGCTTTGGTAAACCGATGACCTGTGCGTGAAGTCGAGCACTTCACAGTAGTAAAGTTTAGCAGGGACGGATACCGCACACCCTCGGTCCCTACTTAGGCTGATCAAAGCGGTCATCCACCCGCTTACTGATCGCAGTCAGTGATGCTTGACTTCGCTCTCAACTATTTGACACCAAAGTAAGATAAGATCGTTACCTGAATTGCAATATTCTTAATTGCCTTCATATTTCAAATGAATAAAAAACGGCAAATTTATAAACATCTTACTTTTATAATAATGTGAAACTGAATAATAACTTACCTTTTCGATAATAATTCTAAAATATAAACCTCATATGTTAACAACATATGAATCCCGTACCTCGACAACAAAGAGAAGAAAAGAAAATCAATTGACAATTTTGCAGATGAACACGTATCTGTAATTGCGGAAATGACAACTAAGCACTGCTCTCGACAATGGTGAAATATTTTCGAACTATCATCTTTATTCCAGTTATTGTTAGATGCCATTTAACTCCAGAAAACATCTGTGGTAAGATTTCATCAACCATAGCACAAAGTCTTCGAAGCACTAGGTTTAGTACTTTTTCTGTTCAAAAATGACCAAAATATCAAATACACTGATATAAACCCCGATTTTTAAATCTAGTTAAACTGAAATAAATTTTAAGTAAAAGTAATACAAAATTATGCACTTAAGGTGAGAAATTAATTCGAAAAGCACGCCAAGTGCAAAATCAAATAAAAAACTTACGAAACAAAAATGGTAAAAAGTCATTAGAATCTGTACTAATCTAAGAATAAATTTTATTTAAATTAAGTACCGTTAATAGATGTCCGATTTAGAAAACAAAAAGATTAGAGTTCATAAGAAAGCAATTATTTAAACTAGATTAAAACTGTTAGATGAAAAATACTATTTTATCTCTTTCATAGTACGATTGCAATAGAATATTTTTATTTAAAAAAATTTATTTTTATTAATTTTTTCAAAACTATTCTTTAAGCTACACACTTTTATTTCCTTTAAAAATTACCAATAACCGCGCCAGCTTGGTATATTCCAAAGGTTTAGAATCTCTCAGAAATTGAAATAAATAGCTGTAAGTTTGGCCACGAAGATTTCAAACTTGTGCTAAGGTGAGATTAACCTTAAGACAACACGAAGAAGTTTTAAATCTTAATTAAGCACATTTGTGAGGGAAGTCAACGCAGAAAGAAACTGCAAAAGCAGTTAAGGCTTTCATTTAGGACAGTTTAATTTGAGCCATTTGCATTAAAGCATCTTGCTGTAATTAAAGTAAACACTTTACCAGATCCATTTAATATTAATCTTAAGAGTTTCGCCTCTTTAGCTTTCTATTAAATTTACCCCTAAAGGAATTTAAATCTTGGAGAAATTTAAATCTCTAATATTAGTTCTGTTTTAAGTTATTGATATTTAAAATTTAAAAAATGTTTTTTTTCTGGAAAATTAAACAAAAAAACTTATAAATTTTAATATTTAAATTGCTGGTTTCCAAAAATAGTTGTAGGAAGCAATTTTATTAAACCGAAGAGGGATAAATTAAATTAATATTGATTTTGCGAATAATTTCAATGGTTACAAAATGGCCCTCTAAATGCCATTACGAAATCATATAAACCGGGTTTAATGTACCTCGTATAATGATAAGCCACATTTACAAATTATTCAAGAAATCATTTTTGGTGAAAAGCACGAAAATTTCCATACAGGCAATAAGATGTGCCTTTATATTCAGCCATATGAAATTTGTGAAGTATGTATCAGGACGCAATACTAGGAACAGTTTGTTATTAAAACGCAATTTTTCGAAAAAGTGGGACTCATCACTAAATTACCTCGAAACCCTAAAACTATTGAGCTTAATTTCGTCCTCATTCAAATGATTGCTAAATTTTGATTTTGCAAATTTTCGAAGAATTGAGGCTACTCCAAATTTAATTACAAGTTGTGATCCATCGGTATAATATAATCTCCTGACACCGAAAACTTAAAAAATTTCAAATCATTTTCTTAGAAATATGAAACTCAAGAGAAAGTAAACTCATAAATGCGGTTTTTAATTAGAATTTTATAGCTTGAAAGTAAAATCATAAATGTGGTTCTTAATAAGAAATATATAGCTTAGAAGAAAGTAAACTCATAAATGCGGTTTCTAATTAGACATATGAAGTTTAGGAGAAAATAAACTCACAAATGCGGTTTTTACTCAAAAATATGTAGCTTAGAAAAAAACAAACCTATAAACGCAATTTTTACTTTAAAAATATGTAGCTTAAAATAAAATTAACTCATAAATGCGGTCAGATATTTTTATATTTTAATTAATAAAATGTAATTAATTTTGTATAGGTAATTTAATTATAACATTTTATGTTTTACGTTATTTTTGCATATTACATATAACATTTTATGTTATTGTAATATTTGCATATAACTTTTATGTTTATTTTGCATATTTTGAGATGATATTTTAGTTTTTTACATTTCGGTTATGAAACAAAACTCAGACTCAAATAATAAGAATTTTTTTTTACAATAAAACTGTCCAAAAGGTTATTTGAATTGAATTTTTTACTTTTAAATTTTTCATTGTATATAAAAACTTCGACCAGCGAAGACAAATGCAATTTTTTTACATAGATAATATCTTTTTTGAAGGCATACAAACAAAATAATCTTAAAATATTTTCAAAGTGATAAAATTGTACCAAATGTGCAATGTCTCAGGAGGACAATGTCGAAAGTACAGAATTATTAATTAATTTTCATAAATATAAACCTCATTTTACAAATTAATTACATTTCCATTACATTTAAAGACTTCGAAAACTCACGAACAGAGTCTGCAAGGCAAAGAGTTTGTTACATTAATTTCCCTAACTATTATTCACTGTTAAATATTGAATTGAATTATTTATACCTTCAAAGTATCCAAAAACTCACTTATGATTTGCCTCTATATATGAGATAAATTTGTAATGAGTATTTAAATGTAACCAGTTCAATTCATCGTGAAACAAAGGATGATATTTGTATCAGCTAATTTTAATAATATGGCATTTCGCACTAAAAGCTTATTAAAAAAATGGTTATTTTTATATTGAATCTTTAAAGAAAGACCTAATTAATAAATAACCTTATGCATTATGAGTTGCATCGGTGTATCAGATAAATTATACTTAGTATTTAAATTCTTTTCGAGTTAATCGTAAAATAAAGGTGGGTATAAGCTAATTTTAATAATAGCCACAGTTGAAATAAATTTTCAAAATTTAGCATTTCATTAAAAGGATAAAATTTTCTTCCTAGTCCATGTAATTTATAAAATTTCCTGATTTTCTCCCAGGTACCTTTTTTGACCAAATTTCTGCTTTTCTTCTAAGCACCTATTTTTAACCAAATTTCCGGCTTTTCTGCTAAGTACCTATTTTGGACTCAATTTCCTGCTTTACTTCTAAACTCCTATTTTTCTTCTTGGTGTGGTGCGTGTTTTTATACAATAGCCATACAATATTCTAAGAAATTTTTTTGCACTTTTAAGATCAAATTTTTACCAAAAAGAATTGAAATGTGACATTTCAAAAACCAGATTTAGTTATTTCTTGCATAAAAAAAAATTCATCAAAATAAAAGTTTCAAACAAAGAACTGTGGGGGTTAAAAGATGACTCAGTAGCCTTCGAGAAAAAGTAAGTCAAAGTTGGCACCATTGGCTGTAACTGAATAACCAATTCCCTTAAAGCGCATCAACTTTTCATTTTAAGTCTTTTTTTTTTAATCTCAATACAATTGTTACAAAAAAAAAATAAGTATATGAAACAATCTATATTCAAAAATGGAACATAAAAATTATATTTTCTATTTGAATATTTTAATTATAGTACTTTTTTTCTTACATGTTTCTGTGTCAGAACTATACTTTTGAATATTACATACGAAATTTTGGCATTTTCCCGACATGCTAGCAGGAGTGTCAAACTCAAAAGCTATCTCGGGCCAAATAAATAATGCTTAATTTTAGGTGGGCCGCAAAAAAAATCAATGTTCATAGAAACAAATATTTTTATTTTGAATAGTTCATTGTAATAAACATATATAAAGTAAAATTATTGTTTACGTCCTGATACTTGACATCGTTTTTCTGCTACTATCTTTATTTCGGGAGAAATTTTATTGGCCGAGACTACTTTCAAAATTGACCCAACATGAGCGATATAAATACGGTTTCGGACAAGAGATTTATTTCCATTCATAACAGAAAATAATTGCTCGCACTGATATTTCATATGCGAATTTTCGAGTATTTTCAAACCTTGCCGGTAAATATTTATATAATTCAGGCACACCTTTTTCAATGAATTTTGCTTTCAAATTTGAGTCGCACTGAATCTTAATCACTTCCATTTGCATAATACTGGGCACTGAGTCTATATTTATTAAGAAAATCGAAGAGAACAAACAAAATTCGTCTTCCATAGAACTAAAATCTTTAAATCTAGTTTCAAATTCTGTTCTAAGATTTGAAATTTTTTCTGAGTATTTTTGATACGATGCAGTATCATCTAAACTAGATTTGTTCTGGTTGGTTGGTTCTAATGCCACTTGCCACATAGGCAAGCCTGCTTGGTGAAACCGAGCAAATTTAAGGCAGAGTGCGCGATTCTTCTTTTTCAGTGGCGCCATCTATGGCCAAGAATTCAACTTCTGCCACATCATACGTCACTCCTGTTTATAAGGTGGACCCATTCATACATCCATTCATTCATCCACAGATCGGTCCCGCAGTGGACTGATCGTTAAGACACGGTTCCCAGCAGATCACCGAAGTCAAGCATCAGTGTGCGGGTGGGTGACCACTTGGATCAGTCTGCGTGGGGACCGAGGGTGTGCGGTATTGGTCCTTGTTAAACTGTGCTACCGTAAAGTGCTCGACTTCGCGTGCAGGTCGTTGGGCTACCGAAGCGGGGGTGCCATTCTCTCTGCAAAATTGCGATCAAAATTGCGATGGCATGTCTTCGGATCATTCTCAGGGAAGTTTCCCAGACCGTCGCCAATAGCCGATTGTGCAGCTCTAGTGCGACGTAAATGAACTACTACTCATCCACAGATCGTAATTTTGACCTGAATCAGAGAACGATCGATCTCCAATCCAGTACCCCCAGAGGTTTTGATTTGTTATGGGAACATGGAGGATTTTGCAACTCGACAGAATTTTAACGTGCATCAGTCACCAACTTCGGCCGGTGGGGTTCGAACCCACGAACTCTCAGACTTGGGCTCAGCACCCTACCTACCAGGCTATCCCGGCCTAGATTTGTTCTTGTTGCACGTTGGGAAGTGCGTTAAATCTTCATTTTTTCAGTTGTTTTTCCGAAAGAAATAGTCTACATTTGAATGCTTTAAATACGTCAAACATCTTCGTAAGGATCTGGTCCTTGACTTCTAAATATAAATTTTAATCGGATAAGTGTTTGGTTATATCAACCATAAAAGATTAATCTTGCACCCATATTTGATCAGAGAACAAGCTTGTATCTTGATTTTTTAGTTTGTAGAAACATACATATTTCTTCTTTCTAATCCCAGATTTGTCTGAGAACCTTGAAGCAAGATAACCAAAGTAGTAGGATAAACCTGAATATGTACTATCTAATTCACTTAAGAAAGCAGTGAATTATCGTTGATTTAAGCCTCGAGATCTTATAAAATTTATAACTTTTTTATATATGACAAAACATTCTCCATTTTGATTACCTTCGTGCATAGTACTTCTTGATGTATAATGCAATGCGTATGATGAATTTTTGAACCGTGAATTTCACTAAGTTTTTGTTGTAGTAATGCTACGAAGCCGTTGTTTTTTCCGGTCATGAAAGGAGCGCCATCTGTAGCTACAGAATTTAATTTTGACAGAGGTAGATTGTATTTTTGCAGACGTTCAAAAACACTATTAAATATATCATGTCCTGTAGTAGTACAATGCATCGGTATTAGCTCCAATAATTCCTCAAAAATGGTTAAATCCATTTCTTGAGCTCGAAGAGACACAGCTAATTGAGCTATGCCACCAATGTCCGTACTCTCATCACAGACGATGGAAAAACTTTCAAAACTAGATTATTTTGCTTTGATCTGATCACTTAAATTGGCGGCCAAGTCGATAATTCTTTCCGCAACTTTTTTTCAAGACGAAGACATTGTTTGAACAGCCTTCGAATTTTTCAGGACAAAAAATTTCTGCAGCTTTAATTAGACATTTTTTGATGAAATCACCTTCAGTAAAAGGCTTCGAGTGTTTAGCTATCAATTCGGACAAGACGTAACTTGCACGTACCGCCTTTTCATTTTCTTGCAATACTTTGCTAAATATTGACAGTTGTTTTTTCATACAGACCTTGAGCTCTTTGAACTTCTCTTGTCTCATTAAATCTTCGTAATTATCATATTTTGATTGATGTTTTTCGTAATGACGTTTAATATTATATAACTTCGGGACACTAATGGTACTATTGCAAATCAAACATATTACTTTACCATTTACTTCACAGCAAAAATATTCCCAATTTACTTGGAATATTCGATGTTCGTCGGTGATTTTTCGTTTAGTTTTACTCCCACTTGGCTTCGATATAAACATACTGAATACAAAGGGCTGAAATAATTAAGCAATTGTTAACAGAAAATAATAAAACATTTTAATTGCAATATCAATGTTTCGTCTTGAATACTAACTTAACAAGTGGAGAATAACTGCATGAATCAATAAGCGTAACATAAATTAAGCAATAATCATAACCACTTGTAAGATAACGTATGCATAACTATGTCTTATTAGGCTTGGTGTATCAGCTGATGCGAAGCAGTTTCCTGTTGATAACTTAGTGTGAAACGGACTCCATTTCAGCCAATTAGAATTTTACATTTTCGCGCGTAAAATTTAAAATGATCCGTATAGTTTATAAATAAAGTATATTATAATTTCATATGCTGGTTTCATTTCTAATTTTACTTTCTTCTTCTTCTTCTTCTTCTTCTTCTTCTTCTTCTTCTTCAGCACGACAGCCCCTTACAGGCCTTGGTTGCCTCACCCACACGTAGCCTCCAACGCCTCCTGTCCATAGCGACTTTTTTCCAGTTGTTTATCTTTAACACTTTTAGATCTTTAGCAGTGTCATCCAGCCATCTAGTTGGAGATCTTCCTCTAGTCCGAGATCCCGAAGGATTTTTAAAGGTGGCGATTCGGACTGCATTATTTTCTGGACCTCTCCAGATATGGCCAAGCCATCTTAATCTATTGCTTCGGATGACCTGTACTATCTGTGGCTGTCCATAGAGTCTATATGCTAATTTTACTTTGCGTCGGATATATTGCTGGGCAGCAAAAATGTTCATCGCGGGCCGCGAGTTTGACACCCCTGTACTAAAGCAATCAAACCCTTATAAAGCTGCATGTCCTATGACAGTGAAAGTTTTAATCAATTTGTAAGCACTACAAAGCAGAATTCAATTCTTAATGTTAGTCCCAAAGTGAGTTTAACGTCAAGCAAATGTTCGTTTACTTTCCAACTAACCAGAATACTGAAATTTGAACTGAAGCTCTGTATCTGATAGTAATACAAGCTTCAATCGTTATCTGACCTCTCAAATCAAACATTTTTGTAATATTATCATCACAGGAAATTAATTTTTTATGAAAACTCTGCTGTTTCTCCAACATACTAGTGTAATCAAGTTTTGATCGGGGTTATTGCCTGGATTACTGCACAAGATTAAATTAACCACAGCAAGCATAATATATTGCTACACCAATCGTCAACTAAAATTTCAATCACTTTATGACGAGCTGGATTGCTGAAACTAATTGGAACTTTGTATTGGATAGGTACTTTATATTGGATAGTTTCTATTCTCATCTAACCGCTATACAAAAAAAGTGATCACCATATTATCACTAACAGGAATTCATAATCAATGCAAGTTACACCCACTTCCTGACTTTTTAAAGTGTTTAAAACTGAACTGAAGTTTTGTGCCAACTAAAAATAAAAGATTCAAAGACGTTCTGAACTCGAAAATTTATATCATTTTTTGCCATGAAAAAGTTATCGCTGTTTAAAATTTTTAGTTCAACTGCAAATGACTAGCTGGAGTAGTCACATTTCAATGTAGAGTCCTAGGTAGCAGAAAACTATCAAATTTACGTCAAAAATACGTATATTTCACTTTTAAATTTCTCTAAGCATTCGTAAAATTTATGTAAAACTGAAACATCAAATTATAGCAAAAAATAGTTATCTAAAAAAAATCAAAGTTTACGTAAAATTTTAAGTAAACAAATTTGTTTCTTTAACGAATGTTTTACCAACCACTTTCTAAGTTACTTGAGTTATTACATTTTTACAAATAATAAAAGTAAAACTGGACCAAAGTATAAAAATTTCCCTTATTTTATTATTTTGATAGTGATATAAAAACACGTAGTAAGACTTGACCTGTACAAATAGCGTATGTAAATGTTTATTTCAAATAACTAGATCTACTTGGAATCTCATCTTGCCCTATAGTAGAATTACAAACAAGAAAAAAATGAATAGAATTTTCGTTAGTATCGTTATTTACAATAATAACAATCAAAATATTATTTTTAATACATCCTTTTATTTTATAATTTGAATTTTTTTTTTTTTCTGTTTAATAAATATACAATAAACTAATAATATGCAGCCGAACTCAACTTTCATCATATCGTAGAAAATGCTTTTAATAATAATAACTCTTCTTGCTTTTAACAATAATAACTCATCTAAATCATAATATTAATAATTAAAATATTAATTTTAATACATACTTTGAAATTATGAATGGGATATTTATCTCTTTAATAAAAACAAAATAATATAATATCCTGCTGAACTTTATTTTCTTAGTCTCGTAGAAATTGTTTTTAATAATAATAACTCCTTTCTTGATTAGTTGGCTTTAAAGCTTTTGAGAAATATTTTGAATCCGAGACCGTTTAATTTTGTTAGCATTGTGTCAGGAATAGGAGAAGAGCAAATAGATGCACCGTTTACATTTTCGCAGTTAGTTTATTTCAGGCATACATATAAGCATCTATACTGAACTTCGAATTAATCACTTTAAGAAATAAAATAAATTATAGAAGAGTTTTTTAGTTCTAAAATATTTTGAAAGAATTGATTTTTAATTTTTAAGTAATACGTCGTATTGTTTTACAAGAAGGTTAGAAGAAATTTTTAATATTACCTAATAATATTTTATATGAAGCTTAGGAAGAAAATTTTAGTTTTAAAATATTACTTAACATTGTTTTATAAGAAAGTAATAAGAGATTTTATTTTTAAAATATTTTATAAGAAGAAAGTTTTAGTTTTAAAATATTTTCTGCAAAGATATTTTTAGTTTTAAAATATCACCTTATATTGTTTTATAAGAAGGCAAGAAAAGATACTGATTTTTAAAATGTTACCTAATATTTTTTTATAAGAAAGTAAGAAGGGATTTTTAGTTTTAAAACGTATTATCATAAGATATTTTTAGTTTTAAAATAATTTTTAAATAATTTGAACTGTCTTTTAAAAAATATTAACTGAATTTACTGCTAAATTTTTATTCAAAGCTAAAATCTATGCGTTAAATAATTAAATGCTTTCTCTGTATCAAAATTATTCGAATTAAAACTTAGCTTTAATTTATCAAATAAATTTCTAAAAATAAAAGTTAAAGTTTAAAATCACAGTTGAGAATAATTCTGTTGATTATTTTTCAACTGCCACAACTCGGTAAGCAATCGTAAAAGATAAAAAAAAAATGTTTTTACAGTTGATCAAACACAAAGTTATATTAAGATTTTACATATATCGAAAATAAAAATAATAAAATAAAAACTCAGTTAAATTTATTAAGGTGGATAAAATCAGAAAACTCCAAACAAATGTATTTCGTTTTCTTAATTATGCATTTTCTTTTCTAACAAAATTTAAAAGTATTTTTTATAATTAAAAATATAAATTTTAAGTTAAAATGCTTATTACTTAGTTACTAACAAAGAGTGTAATCCATTATTTACATTCGTATTAAAAATGTGTATTCGTATTAAAAATGTAATTCGTATTGAAAATCGCGATACTCACGATTTTCCGAAATCCGGCAATCATTTAAGATTCAAGTAAAAAAATGAAATTCACAGAAAATATTAAAGCATTAAAAATAAATGGGAGATGCACGATTTAACGAAATACAAAAATCATTTAAGATTCAATAAAAAAAATTTAAAAAACTCGAAAACCGAGCATTTAAAATGAACACAAGAATGTGATACAAACAATTTTCCAAAATCTGGCAATCATTTAAGGTTCAAATAAACAAAACTCAGAGAAAATATCAGTTAATACTGAAATTTCAATAGTTTACGAATTAGCTACACAGAAATGCAACATTCTAAGAAAAGTGTACATTTAAACTGTTATTTTTACATACGCATAAATATTAATACAAAATCTTTAATATACAAAATCTTAATAAATAGTACAAAATCTTTAATTTCGTAACTTACATACAATACGAATGTCTAAATATAATGTGTCGCATAAAAATATTCTGATTGAAAATGACTCCAGAGAAAAACTAAATGTATCTGAAGTAGAATACAAAAATATTGAAGAGTTCTACATAGCATTCGAATCTGAATTGAATCTAAGCATATTTAAAGCAGAATTTTGGTGAAAAACAAACCTGGATTTCATTCCATGTCAAAGAAATATAAACTATTCTGATTTGCTCAGAAAAGTTTTTCATAACTTATTCTGAATAAATTTAAAATAAAAATAAAAAATATTAATACGAAATGCATTGTATGAGAAACTTTTCGACATTCCTTAATCACCAATAGAAAAAGTCTAAATTTAAACTGTTATTTTTACAGACGTATAAATATCTATAAATACAAAATATATATTTTCGTAACATTCATTATGTGCCTAAATATAAAGTGTCGCATAAAAATATTCCGATTGAAAATTACTCAAGAGAAAAAGTGCAGACAAAATAGAATACAAAAACATTGAACAGTTCTATGCAGAATTCGAATCTGAATTGAATCTGAACAATATTTAAAATAGAGTTCTAGTTAAAAACAAATCTGGATTTCATTCCATGTCAGTGAAATAAAAACTAATCTGATTTGTTCAGAAAAGTTTTTTATAACTTCATTCGAATAAATTTAAAAAATAAAATGAAAAATGTTTATACGGAATGTGTTGAAATCATTGCAATGTATGAGGAACTTTTCGACATTCCTAAATCGCCAACGGAAAAAATATGCACTTAAAATTCCTATCACGTAATAGACAATATTTTATTTTTCAAAATTCATTTAATATTTGATATGATTGCTTTAGTTTCATATGAAGTCGCTATTGACTCTTATAAATTCTTATCGAAATATTTTACTTTTGATAAGATTCAAAGAAAGATTTTTATTATGTAGAAATCTTGATTCTAGAAAATAATTATTTCTTGATTAGATAGATGGATAGTGGAGTTTATTGGTACAACAACCAGAATTAGCTGCAATGTTCTAAACTTAAGTCACATTACGTAAGCAAGTTGAAATAAACAAACAGTGTCATAGGTTTGATATGAGGTAAATATTAACCATTACACTAACTAAGTTAAAAAGGAAAAATCACTGGATAATTCACTATAGTATTTAATAGGTTTGTGTTTACCTAACGAATGCTAACCCTTTAAAATGATCCATATATCCGTTTACAATAAAAATCGTTTACAATAATCTATAATGACCACTCCTTAGATATTTTTTTGATATTTTTTGGTATTAAAATTATTTTAAAACTAAAAATATCTTATGATCATACGTTTTAAAACTAAAAATCCCTTCTTACCTTAACAATATTAGGTAACATTTTAAAAATCAATATCTTTTCTTGCCTTCTTATAAAACACATCAGGGTTACAACTTAATACTTAAACGAAAAAAACTCTATATAAATCTGTCAAATCTGTTCAGAAGAAAAAGAAACTGAACACCAAAACTTGTTTGATTGCCGGGGAAAACACAGAGGAGTTGTAAGAAGATTGAGATGTCTTTAAATTCCAGGCAATTACAGTGGTTTTATGCTTCTGGTTCCACCTCTTTAGTAATTGAACAGATTTGATAAAGTTCTTGTTCTTTCCTCAAGTAAATAGTAATTTGAGAAACATAATGACCATACTTTTTTGACTAAGAGTCTATAAATATAAAGAGGATCATTAAGGAACATCATGTATTTTATTAAATAAGTTAAAAATAGCTTATCAATTAAAAAAAAATTTATTTTGCGTGAAAAGTTTTTAGTGAAAAAATACTTCCGATATCAAAATGTATATAAAGAAATTAATAATTTGAAGTAAATTAGTAAATTGTACATATTACGTAGTTTACGTTGTTTTTTACTTTTGCAGACTCACACCGACTGTAAAATAAGAGAAGAATTTATTTTTGAAGTGTAACAAGTGTAAACGTTTGTAACAATTCATTTATTACACATTCACGCCTACCAGGTATCATAAAAAATGATCGATGATTTGAATTATATATTTATATATATATATATATATATATATATATATATATATATATATATATATATATATATATATATATATATATATATATGGAATAGGATGCCTTTAAAGGCTAGATAATTGAAAAGACTTAGTCTTATTCTGTAAAGAAAAGGCATTTTATTACGTTATATGAAGTATTGAAAACAGTGTTCGTTGGCGATGTACAATAATGGTTTCCCCCTTGCTGGGATGTTTGGATTTGGCCCAGATTTATCTAGCCATGAGAAATATGGAAAAGACACGCATTTTTTGGCGCCCCGAGCTTTTATAGTGATGTCCGGAAAGGGAGTGGTCGCAAGGATCTTCTTATTTTATTGAAACGTCATTCAATTGATAAAATTTAAAGATTTTGATTCGCTAACAGGATAGCGCCGTTATGGTTCTGGGCAGTTTTTGAGAATCTTAATGTGTACTTCATCTACGAATTATTGCCCCTTAACTTCAGAAAAGAATCTTTTATCTGGCCTAATCTGGTTTATCTTGACTTTTTATGGCTTTTTGTGAGAGACCGACTTCTACATCTTAAACTTGATAAGAAACATATGTTTTAAGCTTGTCAGTTAATATAGAATGACTCGCATGAGAAATTCTATATTACACACACACACACACACACACACACACATATATATATATATATATATATATATATATATATATATATATATATATATATATATATATATATATATATATATATATATATATATATATATATATATATATAACATAAGAAACTTCAACTAAACTTTTTATGTTATTCCTTTATCTAAATCTTTTTCTGAATTAATTTTCAAAACTAAACGCTTTCTCATATTTTAATATCCACATCCTGTCTTTTAATCTATTTTTAGTTCAAGTATGCATTAATTAACATTTTAAGGCAGAAGAAACATATTTTTCCATCTACCTATTTAATTGAACAATTGTAATTACTCAGGTTTTCTTTTTTGTTTATCTTTATGCTGAAATTGATTCTGGGCAATAAAGAAATTTGGATTGATATTTATATTAAAAATGATTAGAATAATGGTTTGAAATTTATATTAAAATGTATGAGCCTGTCTAAGAACTGAACACGACTCAAAAATTAATATATCTGGTTCTCCTTTGGTTTATTTGGATTAGTTTTTGGTAATTTTTGAAAATTAGTACTTAATTCCTCTTCCAAATTATTTGTATTAGTTATTTTCATTTTTGATACTTCTATATTTAATTTAGAATTTCTTCTTTTCAAATATTTGATGAATCAGAAGAGTTATCATTAAGGCCCGGATTTTGATTACATTTGCATTTTTTTGCATTTTTTGCATTTTCGGACATTTTTTGTCCTTTAGAGCATTTTTTTAGATTTATAGGGCATTTTTCTTTAAATTTTGGGGCATATTTTGCATTTTAAAGCATTTTTTAAATTTTTTGTTAATTTTTCCCAATTTTTATTATTTTTTATCATTTTTTATTATTACACTGGCTTCCAAACAATGAAGAAAATCTCTAGGATATTAACAGGTGAAGCAACATCTTTTCAAATTGAAGAAGATTTGTCAGTAAGTGAGACCGTCTTTTTCAAGTACGCACCAATAACATCAGTTGACGTTGAAAGAAGCTTCTTCAGGTATAAAAATTAACTTTCAGACAAGAAACGCTCGTTTACATTTCAAAATATTAGAAAAAAAAAATAATAATCCAATGTAATTCTGATATTTCGTAATATTATGAGATGGAAGTTGTTATATTCATAAAAGTTTCTATACAAAATGAAAATGTTTTGGAGTCAATATATTTTCCCTTTTTTTTTGTTATTTTAGGATATAAAACATATTTTTCAAACTTTAATGAAAGTAGAACAAGTATTGCATTGCTTTATATTTTTTGAAATGATTCATAACAATTTTAAAGAGTAAAAAATTGTTTTAGTTCAATATTTTTACTTTATTTAAGTCATGTCATAAGGCGTTTTTAGCGCAATTTTCGCATTTTAAGGGCATTTTTTGCATTTTTAAGGGCATTTTTTGCACTTTTAAAGGGCATTTTTTGCACTTTTTAAGGGCATTAATTGAGATTTTTTAGGTCATCAAAATCCGGGCTCTAGTTATCATCCTTAAATAAAGCTCACACGCGAAATAAATTTACTTCAAATCACTTTTCCCAAGAATTTTTAATCTTTCAAAGCACTTTATTTTGTTGAAGGAAACTTGTAGAAGCACATTTTGTAATGCAACCGATAACAAAAATGAGTCGATCACACAGATAGGTCCTCCATCACTTCTTAATGATTGCGAAATAATCATATACACTGGCAGTAAAGCAGAAAGATGTTTTTGTGGATTTTTACATAATGCATCGACGGTCATTGATCTCGGATATTGGCAATAACTTAGTTTTATTCAGCGGCTATTCCTTTAAACAGCAAAACAAAAACTCCACTCGTCAACAAAATAACGCTCCTCTTTTGTTACACTTTTTTTTTTAAATTAATAACTTGCACTTTATCAATCTGCTTTTTTAAAAAAAAAAAAAAGAGAAAAAAGCAATCATGAAGATTTTTTATGCTGCTGGCTTATCTGATCGTCGCTAAGAAAAGTAAACAAGCAGGTCTCATGCTCCAGGCCTATACGTAAGTAATATTTTTTTGGCATATTCATGAAGAGCCTATCTAAGTGACACACAAATCGAAGTGCTCCCGTTTTAAAAGTAGGGAAAATCTTGCAAAATAATCAGGTAATATGTTGCATCTTAAGGGGGAAAGAAGGAAACCTGAGTAATTACATTAAATAGATCTAGGGAAAAATATGTTTCTCGCGGTTATTAAAGGGAAAACGCTAAAATGTTAATTAATGCAACTTGAACTAAAAATAGATTAAAAGACAGGATGTGAATATTAAAGTGTGAGAAAACGTTTAGTGTTAAATAATAAATTAATAAAAAGATTTAGATAAAGAAAAAACATAAAAAGATTAGTTGAAGTTTTTTGTGTTACATATATATTATACGATCGTCAAGTTATGGCCAAGTGGTGCTTAAGGAAAAAGTAGAGCACTTAATGGAGCATTGGAATAAGTTTTCTATTTTACCTCATGACAGAAATGGAAATACTTCTGCTACCTACTATGCTCAAAAGTCTCGAACTCATACTTACGGTGGTTTGTGTGATTTAATAACAGCCGGACGTATTTTAAATTATAACTGAAATTCAATACGTAAAGAACCTAGATAATATCGCGGACAAACTCTTGAAAATAAATAAAATTGAAATTAAAGAACTTCCGCGAAGGCAAAGCTTACAACAGCTAGCTGTTGAAAATATTCATTAATATATTGTTTAAAATTAACAAATTTGTTTGGATTTGAAGAGGAGTTGGAGAATTAGTATATTAAAATACAGTTGTGCTGTGCATTTAGTTGCCGTTAAAGTTTCTACGTTGTGCAAGATAATTTTGAAACCTGATCAAGCTGATCTCTAAGACTGCTAGTTAACTCAATTTTTCAGTTAGAGTCAATCTGCTTTAGAAACCAATTTTTTTCACCAAGTTATAAGATTAGTAACAAAGTTCGACAACAGATGGCGCTGCTGTTTAGAAAAACTTTAATTAATTGTCGTCTTCTGCCCGTCAGACTGTTTAATTTGAAATACTTTTATGGGTGTACTTTCAGACCAAGCAACGTAAGTGCTGCAAATGGTGGAACTCTTAAATTTTTTTTTTCCAGTTAGCAGCGCAAACTGTTTCAGAACTTTGTGAATTGTGACCTAATCTTGAAACTGAAAAATTCCTGGTTTTTGGCACACATTTCTATCTTGCTCAATTTTTTAAATTAATTTATAAAACTCCGATTATTTCGGGGACACATTATATTAATCATTAGAGTATCTACGTCCCAATTTTGGGTACGAATTTTAAATGTTTCTTTTAAGAGACTATGTCAAAATCGGCTAAAAATTTCTTTTCCAAGTTAAAAGCATGTGATTCTCAGAAGATATGTTTCTTATATTATGCCAGAAAAATTCGTGGTGGATTTTCTCCCTACTTCTTAAAAAAAAAATGTTATTCTTTGAATGGAAAAGAACGGTATTTTTCCCGTTTGCCTGGTGCTGCCTGATCTGAAAGCAACTCAAGAAATCAGGCTGTTTCTAAATCTTAAATCTGAACCAAATAAAGGCCGTTTCTCGAAACTAAAAATATAAACCGATTTATCATTGATTCCTTGTTGTATACATAATTTCCGCTGTCTCACCGATTTTTTTTTTTTTCAAATCCGTGTCAAAAATGAAATAGAAATAAAAATGATGCACGTTAGGGTTAACAAACTAATGTTTAAATGGGGTAACAATAAAAAAGTAAATCATGTGTTGAAGATAGCATATTATAAATATTAAAACTTGTCTGATTGCCCGATGAAACAGATAAGATAAAAGTCGATTATCAGAAATACCTTCAAATTAGATACCGCAATCATACTTGATTCGGTATTTCAATCCCATCTTCATCAATAGTGATTCACTAAATTTCGATGAAGTTTTTGTTGTTTTTTTTCCTGTTAATCCAAAACAGGTATCTTAACTAACATTCTTTTTTTTTCACTTCATTTTTGGCAAACTATTTTTGTTTAAAAAATGCACATTTCTTTATACTTGTTTCAATATGAGAAAGTAAGAAATAGTTCTACGTATTAATGACATTCAATTGATCCCAAGAATTGAAGTAAGTTGTGAGTGGAAAGAGAGAGGAATTCCGCACTAAGCCTTTCTCTAATAAAATGTTATACGCAATATAAATTTAATTTAACAACAAAATTTCTCATTAAGTAAACACTTTAAAACCATTTTAATGACGCAATAAAACTCATGACATTATTTATTCGATGATTCGAGAAAAGAATTTCATATTAATTAAAGACCTTATTGGAAAGAAATGAAGTAAAAAAAATGAAAACTTTTCTAAGAAAAATAATTCTTAGCAGGGGCAGTTTCATGAGACAAGCTATTTTATTATTAGTAGTAATATTATTGTTATAGTCTGGTTTATTATACCCTTCTCAAAGCACAAAACACCATGTCGTTAGGGTAAAAATTCTTTTTTTATTCATTGTTTGTTCTTTAGTCTATGATTATTAAGAGTACACAGCCTCCATTGCGGCATTAATTAACTAATTTCATCTAAAAACACAGTTAATGAGACTTTCTGAATACACTATGGATTAATTTTTTATGAAACATAAAGAATGAGAAGGGTGAAAAACATAAGTCATAAGAAAATTAATATTTGACATTTCTCCCCCTTCAAATTCCGACACTTCAAACAGTTAATAGCCTATTTCCTCTTTTATTTTGTATGTAAATATAGTTTAAAGAAACGAATACAGCGAAACTAAGAATAATAAGAAATAATTTATCATTTAAAGTTTTTATGCATAGTAATGAAGTAATGTAGCCACACACACAAATTAATTTAGAAGAAAATTTTTTAGACATGCTTCGTGGAAAAATGTGTTAGCTAAATTTTTAATTATTCTGAGAAAATCTGCCTTAGAAAACAAAGAATTTCGCAAAATTTGTCCTTTATATACATTTAGGAAATTCTTCTCAATAATGAAGTCAAAAAAGCAAATAATAGAGATTGCAAATAAAAATTTGACGAATTTGACTAGTGACGAATTATGCCCGCAACAAATCGTATTCACAACGAATTATGCCTACAAATAATTGGGTCCACGACAAGTAGAGCCCTAGGAGCCATGGTGGCTCAGAGGATAGAGCTTTCCCCTTCTAATAAGGTGAACCGAGTTCGAATCCCAACGATGGCCGGTCGATACGAATTCCGAACTCGGTTCACATCGATCTTAGTTCTGACTTAAAATATCCTCAGTGGTAAACAGATATTGAGTTAGAATCCCCTTGCAGTCAAGCTAACCATGAAAGTTTTTAGGGGTTTTCCTCTCCGTGTAACGCAAATGCAGGTTAGTTTCATCAAAAAGTCATCCACGAAGGCAAATTTCTCCCAATATTTGATCCAGGAGTTATTTTGTCTTATGAATTGGGTTTAAAATTACAGGGATACGGAGTTGAACATTAGTAGTCGTAAACCCAAAATTGGATCGGCTGTTCAACGATGGTTATAAAGTAGAATAATTGCTTTATAACTCTTGTTTTCTCCGGCAATTAAGCAGGCTTTAATTTTTACAGTCTTCCCTTTTTCAATAAGGATTCCTTGGATTTGTTTTCGTCCTACTTGAAGGTTAATTTATGACCCCTAATATGTTTCATTCCTTCATTTTTGTTAAAGGTTTTAAAGAAAGAAAAAAGAAAAAATATTGTGTCCAGGACGAGTTCTCATCCCAACGAATTGCGTGTGATGAATTGTCAGATAAGGGAAGGTGTGTGACGAATTAACGCGACACCGAATCACACAGCAGAGAAAAAAATTTATGAATCTTAAATTTTTTATTCGACTAAAATTAACTGTCTATGCTTAGTCTACGTATGTTCAGTTGTGAAGTATTCATTGGACACTTCGCAATTAAAATCCTTTTAATGCTTTAAAAATCTTTATAAATCTGTATCCGCGATTTTAAAACTGCTACTTAGTGCATAATATTCACACAAAATACCAACTGGTGTTTTGCCACTAGATTTTTTTTCCACGCTTATTTTACTCATGACAATGAATAAACTTTTCACACAAAAAATTTACCGGTTGATTCTGAAAAAAAAGGAATATTTTTTTTTTCCTAGTTGCATACAAGTTAACAATGTACAGTGGCATTTAAAGAAACAATAATAGATCCACCGCATTAACATATGAGTCAAGTGTTGCCAACTTAGACAGAAAATACCCTGTATTTCGGTACCACGTAAGTCCTAGATAATTATAGATGTTTGAAAAAGATTTATTATTTGCAAATTATAGATAGCTCTATATAATTCTCTATAAACTTAAATGTATATGTTTAGAGTTTTAAATATGAAATATTACAGGAACTTTTTTATTTCCAAACATTTTTATGCTATTTTAGTATTTTCAATAAAATAACAAAAAAGCATGAAACTGCTTATAATATAATAAAAAGTGTGATGTAAATAAGAAAAATTGAATAATAATCAATTTCAAATTCTGAACCCAGCTCAATCAGAGTCTAAATTTATGACTTAAAAATAAAGCGAAGAAAGCCATTTAATAAGCCATTAATATATAATAAGCCATTTACAAATACTCCGTGATTCCATAACTTGTAATTAAACTAATATTGCTTCGTATTCTGATCATTAGAAATTATGTGTTATTAATGAGGAAGTATGAGTTCATCATTAAACAATTTGTTGAATATAATGATTAGTTTCATAGAACTAATTTGGTAACTTCTCTATTGAATTCATTAAAATATAATTTACCGAAAATCGAATCAAGCGCAGAATTATGATCTATTAATCCCGTTTTCATTCCTGGAATAGTAAATTATAAGAATGAAATTGTTTTTTTTTTTTCTTTTACCCCTCTGAATCTGAATCGGAATTTTTAATCACTATAAATTCTCTTAGGAGAAAATATCGCGATAATTGACCTCTCTATTGATCGTGCTTATTAATCTCGTTTTCTTTTTTGGAATAGCTTAAAATAAGAGATTGATTTCTATATCTATTACCTCCCTAAAACTAAATCGGAATTTTTAATCACGAAAAATTCCCTTAAGGGAAAAATAGAACGATAATTATGCTAGTATCAGTTAAAGTGATTCAAAAAGTCGTAGCATATTAGCTTGACAATACATTTCCCCGTGGATTAAAATCGAAATAAATTCTACGCGCAGTAGTTTGCAAAAGAATGAACTTGCATTTTCACCAGATACTGATTATTCATAAAACTTTAAGTGCTCTAGCCTAGTCGGAAACGTTAGAAATTTTAATTGCAAGATTCAATCTTTGTAAACGTAAAATCAAAATATTAAAAACAGAGTAAAAATAATTAATATCAAATTAACTAATATCGCATTTTTAAAATCACTTGAAAGATACAAGAAAAAGGAATTTGAACATAAATGGAGTTGGATAGAACTGATACGTTCAATGGTTTGGTTCGTAAAATGAATAATTGCATTTTATTCAATGGAGACTTTTTGTTTTTGCATTTTATTTGTATTATTGTACATTTTAAAGTGAAAGCATTAACTAAGCGAGATATATTTGCCTTAAAAAAAGAACAACTGTTTATTATTTACGTAATGTATTAAAAATGCTTCAGAATGATTACTCTTTTTATATTTCAACCATGATATTAGATAAGTTGATTTTGAACAATCGAAAGAGTGAGGCATACCTATAAATTAAATTAAATAAGTAGCTTTTAAAACTATTCTTTTTTTTTTATTAAACTACAGCGAAAAATTACTCTTATAACAGAACAATTTTTTCTACTATCTAATTTAAAGCAATACAAGCAGTTCTTTGTTCAAAATGAAGCACATTTTCAATTATGAATAGCAAAAAAGCTTCTTAAGAGTTTTTTTTTTTTAAAATCCATCTCTTCATGTACCTCCTAGAGACATTTGAATTTATTTTTGCCATTTATTTACAAAAGATTAATTTGTTGTATATAGAAAACTCAACTTCACTTTCTCATTTCCTGTCAAGATGAGTAAAATTTTATTTAAAAATTTTTTCTTTTATAAATAAGTTTATCAAATATATACAAAAGACAAAGAAATATTTATACATGAAGCGAAAATAAATGTAAACGTTTATCTTATCTCCTAAAAAAAATATTGTAACTAGTTCTCAATTTAAAAACATGTATTAAAAATTTTAATGTTTAAAAGCATGTTTAGAGAAAGATGTGTACATGGAATTTAGAAAGCTTTATTTCTTAATTAAATCGAAATAAACTATTTTCATTTTACCATTTTAAAGAAAGTTTTTTTTCTCCCTGTTATTTTGAAATAAAAGGCACAAATTGAAGCTTTTATTTTTGGTTTTTAATTATAGAAACTGAGCCGAAATAAAAGGAATGACGTAGTTTGTGTTTTTGTTTTATATCTTTAATTATGATTAAAAATTTAAATATCCCGAATAGAAAACTATAAAAAAAAGTTTTGAAAAACTATAATGATTCTCTTTGACAGTAATGAAAGAAAGTTAAGAGACACTTTAGAAAATAGTGATATTTATCAAAGGCACTTCTAGTTTAGTTTTACTTAACTATTATATTATTAGTTTTACTTAACTATTATTTTTTCAAACCTTTAAATTTTTCAGACACCGGGAAGGGCGGCAGAATTTCAATGGCGTTTGGCAACAAATAGTCTACGAGTAACAAAGCCTCCCTTTTCACAGAAAAATAAAAACTCAAGAATGTGAACGCTAGGACGCAAACAGTTTAAAAGAGTGAAAGAATTATAGATAATTCCGAAACAAAGCTTGCAAAAACGAAACAAAGGCAAGACATACAGGGGTTGGACAAAAATATGGAAACACCTTGTGAAATGCATGTTTGAAAAGAAAGATTGATTTTAATGAAATATGTAGGTGGCGCTGGCGTTTTGACTACTTACGCCACCTATACAACTTCGTAAATGTGCTAAACAGTTCAGTTGTTGTCGGAGTACTGTTATGTGAGGTTGTCATTGCATTATGTCAGAGTTAACAGACTTCGAACGTGGGCAAATTGTTGGAGCACGTATAGTAGGTGCTTCCGTAAGCAAGGTAGCCGAGGTGTTTAGTGTTTCAAGAGGTACTGTATCGAAGATTTATTCCGCATATTTGAAAAGCGGAAAAACATCATCTGCTAAATCACAGCACGGACGAAAGTGAGTCCTGAGTGATCGTGACAGACGATCATTAAGGGCAATTGTGACAAAAAATAAGAAGACCACAGCTGCAAAAGTTACTGCTGAAATGAATGTTGTGTTACCGAACCCTGTGAGTACCAAAACAATTAGAAGGGAGCTTCATAAACAGGGAATTGCTGGCCCTGCTGCAATTGAGAAGCCACTCATCAGTGATGCTAATGCCCGTAACAGGAAAAGGTGGTGTTTAAGTCATAAAGCCTGGACTATAGAGCAGTGGAAGCGAGTAATATGGTCTGACGAGTCTTCTTTCACATTGTTTCCCACTTCTGGCCGAGTTTACGTCTGGAGAACGCCATCTCAAGCCTATAATACAGACTGCTTGTTGCCAAGAGTGAAACATGGCGGGGGTTCTGTTATGGTTTGGGTAGCCATATCGTGGTTCTCTGCTGGGCCCATGATAACTGTGTCAGGGCACATGACTGCCAAGACTTATGTGAAAATTTTGGCCGATCAAGTTCATCCCATGGTACAAACTTTGTTCCCCGATGGTGATGGTGTCTTCCAAGACGACAAAGCCCCTGTTCACACAGCTCACATTGTCCAGGACTGGTTTTCTGAGCACGAGGATGAGTTGTCTCATCTCCCCTGGCCACCACAGTCACCAGACCTGAATATTATCGAACCTTTGTGGTCTACATTGGAACGGAAAGTGCGTTCTCGTTATCCACCGCCAACATCGTTATCTGAACTTGCCACCGTTTTGCAGGAAGAATGGTATAATATTCCCTTGGCAAACATACAGGAACTGTATTTATCCATTCCGAGAAGACTGCAAGCTGTTTTGGATGCCAACGGGTTTCCTACACCATATTAAGCAAAGAAACATGTTTTTTTTAAGGTGTTTCCATATTTTTGTCCAACCCCTATATGTTTGGACAATACCCATTGGGAAAACAGGTATTGTTCTAGGTGACAGATGCCGAATCTTTTTCGATTAGTGTACCAGTTAAATTGTGGTTTGCTATTATCGAGTGTCAAGTATGCTAGTTAAATTACGGTTTCTTATTTTCGGGTATCTAATGTTGTAAATGTTTTTTGGAATATTATATTTGTTATTTATTTTGGAAATGTTACGTGAGTTTGCCTGAATATAATCATGGCAAATAAGTGTTCAGAAACAAATCAGCGTGACTTTTTTCATAAAGTCCATTTTATTAATCAAAAGATATAGAATAAAAAAGATGGTTTATGCATGATACCATTTATGAAAACGATTTTTGCTCTCTGGAGCAATTCTAAAATTATCTCCTTTACAAAAACTTCGTATTACATGGTTGTCGAGCAATGTTCTCCAAAGTTCCGGTGCACATGTAGGAGAAGATGCGTGACTGTAACTCATCACCCAAGCATGTTCAACTCTTGCTGTATCGGATACCAGTCAGGTGAAAATATTTGCTCTCTATGTGTGACATGCTCAGATTGAAAGCATGTCACAATGTATGCTTGGTGAGGATGAGCGTTGACCTCCGTGAAAACAAATTCTGCTCCCACGGTACTCCTAAGCAAACATGTTGTTCCGGAATGATATCCCTATAAATTTGACTTATCAAGGTTCCATTTGAACACGCAGACATAATCTTCCCAGTATAATTCCACCCAACACAAGCAATTATGACACCGTAAATGTGTCGTTCAATGATGTTATCTTGGTGGTAACGGGTATCTGGCGCTCTCTACGTGAAAGTCCGACATCAATCAGGTTGCAACCTAAACGTGAACTCGTCGGAAAACATCACGCAAGCCAACTGTGACGATGTCCACGTTGCATGTTCTCTACATCAGGCTAATTAGTGGAGACAGTGAGTTGCCGTGAGTGGAACAAACCTGACAGGCTTACGAGCATATAGACCACTATTTTCCAAACGTCTGTATATATGGTCTGCCTTGAAACTGTGGTACCGGTTACTGCAGATAGCTTATGAGAGAGATTGGATGCTATGTTCCGGCTACTTTTTTAGCAATTAATACCAAATACCAGTCTTCATTCATTGTTGTAATTCTGGAACGTCTTGTACTGACACTTTGGTTTATCAGATCCAAGCTCCTCGGATACTTCCATCTGAGTACACCCACATTCCAGGCAGTCAGTAATTCTACCTCGTAAAACAATCGACTATATATACTTCCTCTGTGTCATAACAGTTTGGTTATGGCAATTGAGCGGCTTACAGAACAGTTGTGGACAATTTTAATTGTTTGCCACCATTCTTTATATACCTCTCTCTTACACTCTCGTCATTGTGACGTATTATCGGCGTCATCTGGTGGCTTTCTGTAATTTGTCTATTATTCTTGAAGATTAGAGTGATAATTCTACAGGTGAAGTTTTAAATTTAGAGTTCAATTTCCATGTGATTCTAATGATCCTCAATTTATGGACATGAGTGTATATTCTCGTAAGGACTGAAAAGTAAACTTTTAATGACATAAAATCTGCTATCGGATAGTAATAAACTAATAAAAAAAAGTGTTGTGAATGCTCGATTTGCAGTTTCAAGCAAATTTATTGAATCAAACGCAGTTTTTTTAATTTAAAAAGACTATTTATCCGATATATTAATTTATTTTTTTCTTAAGTAGTATTAACATGTCCTCTTTTCGACTTTGGACGATTTGATTTTTCATTTTGGCATCTATTCCCTTCAATTACACTCATTAAGAAATATATTTTACAGAATTTTTAAAGTTTTCAACAATTTCTTCATTCGTAAATCAAACATGAAGTTTTAAGCAAACTAGGTTGTTAATTGTTCTACAATACCTTTTTGCTTGCAGATAACCCTTAGATTCTCTCTGAGATTAAGATCCGGAGTGTTTCTAAGAAAGCCATTTAGTTTTTCCAAAGTCTTTCTTCGATTGCCTTATTTTTTAAATTGTGGCAAAGGAATTAAATTATGGCTAGTTGACAATGTTTTTCATAATTTTTTTCTTTGAGTGGCGTAATACCTCAAGTAATGAATTTTCAAACTTTTAATTAAAAATTAATACAATTTATTTTTAATTTAAATAATATTTCCAAAAAAAAATAAAGTTAGTTTTTCGTTTTTCAGGCTTCTTTTTTACTACTTTTTCAATGGATGCAATGTCAAGTAGAGCTAAAACTGTACAGACTTCAACTTTTATTAATGTTGTTGCTGTTTTTAATGCCATTTGATAATACGAGCAAGCGAGTTTAAGGCAGCTAGTGCTTTTTTTTTATTGGCGCCATCTATGATAAAGAATAAAGAATACTACTTCAGCTACACACACGTCACAACCCGTTTATAGAGCAGATCCAGTCATACATTCAATCATTCATTATTCATTCAATCGTTCATAATCATTCATAATTCGTAATTTTAACCTGAATCAGAGAACAATCACTCTCCAATTCAGTACCCCCAGAGATAAGATTTGTTATGGGGACATGGAGGACTTCGTGACCCAACAGAATTAACTTGAACCAATCACAATTTACTACACGGGGAGTCTTTGATCGGCGGGGATCGAATTCACGGCCTCTTGGACATAGGAACAATGCTCTACCAGATCCTTGGCCCACTTTTATTAATGATTTATTTAATGTGGGCTAAATTAAAATGATATTATTAAATTTATGAAGCACAAAAATCTGGCATAAAATTTTTAATCAAAATCATTATTTATAAATACGTATTTTAAAATCTATATGCACCTCATATCCAAAGCAAAAAAAAACATAAGAAGTTTTAACCGTTTGTGGTCCGTTGGCCACCTGATTTCGGCTGAACAGGTCCAGTGCCCAGTTCTCTTGACAGATTTCATTGAAATACTTATAAGGATTTATCTTCCAATGTTTTTAGATGTATTATATTGTATTAAATTTGATTTACCTTTTTGTCAATTAACATTATCTTCTGATAAAATCATTGTACTAGAAAAGATTAAAGACCTAAAATCTAATCGCAACTGAAATTCTAATAATATGAGTTAAAACGCTTGCAATTATGGGTCACCAAGAGTTATTACGAAGCATTCGGACTTTGAGTTTCATGAATAATTATCGAAGAAAATGTATAAGCGTTCCTATTCTGTTAGATGCCTTTACAAAATATATTGAGACAGGTAGACTTTCTACCTCAAATCTGTTTTAATCAGTGTTTCAAACAACTTTTACAGATAAAACTTTCGAAGATATTGCGTAGATGTTCAGAACACCGTAAAACCGACGAATAAGCATTAAGAATACTTGAAGTATAAAAATGTCTCACGTGAGTTGTAAAACTTAAACATCAAGTGCGATGGAGAAAATTATAAGATTGAAACATTCAGTCTAATACCGAGTTCTCTCTGTAAAGGACAATCTATTCAAAAATATGAATACTAAAACATCATGAGAATATTTTGCGGCATTGCAGTACTTCTTGTAATAACAGCATTTAGGAAGAATATAAAACTGAAGAAGTATTTGAAGCTACATATAAAGTTTTATTTAAAAACATTAGACTACCACAAATTTGTAACTAACTAAGAGAGAAGGTGTACAAATCATAAATTAATTATGAATTCACTCGTTCTAAAAGGAACATTTTAACTTGAAAGCACAAACTTGGTTCAATTCTATAACTTTATTATTCATCCTGGTTTACACATTTCCATCTGAACTTCTACAATTTAGCCTCTAAATTACTTCTATGAATAAATTAAGCGAAGTTGAGAAACCCAAATGAATGCCTATCTCATAAAATCAGTTGAATCGAATATTATCAATATCTGAATATAAAATTCCAATATGTTATTTTGAAAGCTTATTTCTGGGCAACTTTTAAGATTATATGAATATATAAAGTGAATGTAAGACTTTTATGTTACGTTTATTGTTATTGCAATATATTTTTGATCACATAATTTTCAACGAACTTGAATAAGATAATATAAATATAAGAGTATAAGACACGCAGCGTTTAATGTCATCTTATATATATATATATATATATATATATATATATATATATATATATATATATATATATATATATATATATATATATATATATATATATATATATATATATATATATATATATATATATATATATATATATATATATATATATATATATATATATATATATATATATATATATATATATTAAGTTATTTATTGCTAAACCCCGCCCCGCCCCCAAGGGGGCATCCGGGTATCAATAAAGACAAACAATCAGATTTTACAATAAAGACAAACCGGGAAACAATAAAGACATCCGGGAAACAATAAAGACAAACAATCAGATATAAACAGTTTGCAAGGATAAGTGCGATCTTAAACAGATGAAAAGAAGTACTTCACTACATAATAATGCCATTTAGAAAGTTCGTAAGAAGTTAGTCAAAGGGATCCTTTGAATAACAAAACCTTTAAAAGGGTGGTGTGCAAATAATCCACGCAACTTTTGAATATGAAAGAACAGATACACAAGTATATATGCACACAGTATGTATATGAATTAAAATGGTGAGTTAAATAACATGAAACTGAAAAGTTAAAGTGATGTCTGCGTGAAAATATTAACAGATGCATAGATGATTACTACTACAGTATGTCTTGTTAAACAGCTATACATACATCCCAGTACGAATCGAAAGAACAAGTGTGAATATCTAGTACAGTAAGACCTCGATTATCCGAGCTAATTGGGACCGCTAGTACCTCGGATATCGGAAATCTCGGTTAATAGAAATCATGCATAAAAACCTTCCGTGCTTGCGAATTTAGCTACTTTTAAAGTAAAAAACAATAGAACGTTTTTTAAATGATAAAAATAAACATATATGAACTTATGTTTTACAGCTAAAAAGATTTAAAAAGGAAATCAATTCTAGCAGTAAATTTAAAAAAGTAAAATGGAATTTTTTTTAAACTATACTTAGTTAAATATCGAAAGATGCATTTTCAAAAATAGCACAAATCTCAAGAAAATATTGTATTTATAAAATTTAATATACATTAATTTGTTAAATTTACATTCTTTTGAAAAAGTCTGTTACCTTTTGTTGCAAAAGTCCAGAATTTCTATCATGGGCTGCCCTATCGCGCCAATTTTTGAGCAACAGGAGATCCATCGGTATAGCATCGTTTCGTTGCTCCAAATATTTTAGGGCAGTTGTCAGTGCTTGAACACCTTCACTATGACTTATAGTTGCAGAATCTTCAAAGTCCTCGTCTTCATTTTCAGTGTCATTAATGTCCCATGAAGGATTAACGGCTTGTATAATTTCTTCGTCATTGAGAATTTCAAAATTTGGATGTTGAGTTTCAACGTCCAGCCACTCGCAAATGTCCTCTTCCAAAACTTCTCCACAACCTTCAATTCCATTGATGATCTCTAGAAGTTCCCCTTCTGTCGGTGTGTTTTCCGTCTGCTGGGATTCTCCCTGTCTCCTCTTTTCAACAATTATTTTGTTGAATGATTTACGAATTGTAGCTGGATTCACTAATTGCCATGCCTGGGCAACCATGTAGATAACGTCTTTCACATTTATTTTTTTCAGAGCCTCATTTAGGTTTTCTTCGCATTCAAGAATATGAGTGATGAGTTTCTTTTTGTAGTGTCTCTTCGTTGTTTCAATTACCCCTTGATCCATTGGTTGTATTATCGATGTCACTTTTGGGGGAAGAAAAATCGCACGTATTTCTCCTGAAATGAGCATTTCTTCTTCCGGATGACAAGGAGCATTGTCTATCAGCAAAACTGCTTTAGGTGGGAGATTTAGCTGCGCCAAATGTTCCTTTACATGTGGTACAAAGTCACCATAGAACCACTTTTCAAAAATTTCGGAATTCATCCAAGCAGACCTCTGATTTGTGTATTTCACAGTCAAGGAATTCACATTAATATTTTTAAATGGTCTCGGCTTCTTTGATTTACCGATGAGAAGCAGGGGTAATTTATCAGCTCCACTTGCATTTGCACAAACTAGAAGGGACACTCAGTCTTTGCTCTTCTTGTAACCCGGGGCACTGGCTTCTTCTTTAGATGCCAAAGTTTTCGATGGCATCAATCTGTAAAACAAGCCAGTTTCATCGGCGTTATATATTTGATCCAATGTCAAATTTTCTTTTTCAATCATTTCTTCAAATCTTTCAACAAAGTCTTTAGCAGATTCTATATTGACAGACAACTTTTCACCTGCAATCGCCAGTTGTCGAATTCCATGTCTCTTTTTAAATTTATCTAACCAACCTTGACTTGCAGAAAAACTTTCATTTTCGTTTAATGTTTGGCTGAGAAGAAGGGCTTTCTCTTTTAGAATGTTTCCGGAAATAGGAATGCCCTGTGCGCGTTGTTGCTTGAACCAAAGATGACTGCTTCATCAAGTTTTTCAGTTTTTGCTTTCTTTAATGTCGATCGTTCTTCTAAGGCTTTTGACGAATCCATCTTTGAACAAAAAGCCTCTATTTGAGCTTTGTTACGTCTCCAATCGCCTACAGTGGTTTCACCAACTCCAAATTCCAAAACAATTTTTTTCAAACTCTCACCATTATTAATTCTTTTAATAGCCTCAAGCTTTTTACTCATCGAAACAACAACTCTCCTTCTTTTTTGGTTTGGCATTTTAAAAATGAACAACTTACTAATGCGATGGTCAAACGTGAAATGATTTAAGCAAAGGTTCACTACGATATAGGGGATTCGCTAAAGAAAAGGCAAACAAAAGAATGGTATGAAACAGAAATGCCTATTGTAAGAGTCGCCAATCCCCTCCCCCAACGGGAAGTGTCCGATAACATATTGCACCTGGTATTCAACAGGGTCACATGACCACTGATAACAAAGCATTCATGAATGTTGTCTTCTCAGGATATAATATTTCTTGGAAGTTGAGCGCTTTTGAGGGGAAGAAGTGCCTGTAACACGGACAACGAACTAAAATGTGTATAATTTTTTTCCAAGCTCATTTTGGAAAGGAGAAAAAAAATAAAAATTAGACTTCGTTATTGCCTCGGTTAACAGAAACCTCGGTTAATCGGAGCTTGGTTAATCGAGGTTCCACTGTATTCTAATCATACTGATGAAAATGATATACAGTAACAACGTAAAGTTACACATGAAAAAATGATCCACAAAACAAAATTTTAAAGATGTCGATATATATATATATCGACATATATATATATATATATTCGACATATATATTCGGTATATATATATATATATATATATATATATACCGAAGAGCCATTACATTATGACCACCCTGCTAATAACATGTAAGACCACCTTTAGTCCTCAAAACTGCTAGCACCCGCCATGGCATTAATTCCACAAGGTGCTGATAGTTAGTCTGAGATATCTGGTACCAAGCGCTCACCAAATGGTCTCGCAATTCCCTCACATTGCGAGGGGGTAGCGTGGCAGCACGAATTTGGTTTTCCAAGTAGGATCACAAATGCTCTATTGGATTAAGGTCAGGTGAACTTGGGGGCCAAGACATGACTTGAAAGTCACTGGAATGTTCCTCGAATTAATCCATGGTGATTCGACCCTTATGACATAGCGCATTATCCTGTTGGTAAGCACCATCCCCCGCAGAAAAAACTGTTGCCTTGAATGGGTGAACTTGGTCTGCAACTATGTTCAAGTAGCTTACAGACGTCAGGGATTGTTCTGTGAGGATTATGGGTCCTAATTACTACCAATTTAAATTCTGCATCTAAATCTAATTTATGTCTAGTTACTTAAAAATTGTTTTCAATTAAATTAGATGTCTTACGTTTTACGTTGAAATGTTGTAGAATGCTATAGCCCTTTATTCATTTATAAACTGAGAAATGAAATCGTATCCCAGAAAGCATGTAACCTTACGGCAACCTTGTGACAAAATTTTCTTTTTATTGTCACGAAAATGTTTGTACTAAAAACCTTTTTTCAATAAAGCAAATATATTGCATTTTCCAACCTTTCATCCTAAAAGGATTAAAAATTATTTTTTAAAGCTTTTTTAAAAAGGATTGCTACTTAGGTCCATAATGACGTTTTAGCTGACGTCACACTAGCGATAGGATCGAATTGCATTGTCCATTAAAATTTCATGACAAGGTGGATTTCAGCTGAGCATGCAAGACTTTGCGAACCTTATAATTACCTAGAATTCAGATTATTTGCACCTTGATTCCGCCTTTATTAAAGGATTTTTTCACGCTTGAAAAAACCTCGTTTAAGGGTTTTATAAAGAAGGTTGTTTTCCAAGGCTAATGTGAGTAGAATAGAGCAGATTGTCACAAATCTCGTTATAAGGTTTATATTTTTTAGGTTTACATTAAAAGGTTTTTGTTGAGTGAAAATAAACCTTATTCTGCTATCTGGGATCTTTCAACAGAACTTCAAAAGGTGACTAAAAAGACTGAACACTAACCAAAGTTGTGTAAATATCTTTTAGAATATGTATTAAAAATCTGAATCTCCTACAGACTTCAAAAAAAAAAAAAAAATAAGCACATTCCAAATCAGCATTAAATTAGTTTTTTTTTAATTTTTTGCAGTTTTTAAGGTATTTCACCTAGCTATAATAACTTGAATAAATGGTAACTTTTGTAATTATTAATAAAATGGCTAAAAAAAAAAATCCTAGTCACATAAACAAATATTAGCCTCTAAGTTTTATTATGAAGTAAAAGTTTGCGCTTGTTCTTACTGGAATAAAACATATTGCTCACCATGTGTATAAGATTGTAGGAAATTATTATGCTCAACAAATAGTAAGGAAGTACTCTAAGTGACCATTTAAAAAAAAACATCCAAATAAGGTCAATAGAAAAGGCATCATTTTTTACTTGACAGACGCTAAAAAAGTGGGTATTTTTTGGTTAGCCGGGAACTAGGCATTCAACTATATTTTTATCCCCATTATATTATATATCAACTATATTATATAATTATATATTCGCGGAATTGGTCCTGCTGTTCAACGCTGGTTTTAAAATGAAAAAACTCCGTATTCTAAAACTGCCAATTCAAATTTAAATAAATGCAACTTTTAGGAAATAATATTAATGGCAAAAATCATAATCTTTCTTTCTTTGAAGAAACAATGCAATGGATTTTACAGTGAAACCCAAAATCAGTATTGCGCATATTCGGATGGGAAATACTGTTTTCCTATGAATGATTATTTAATCATTAAACCGGTTTCTCCATTTCGACTTTAATTTTTTTTTTACTAGAGTTCATAGGCGAATAAATAAAATAATAACAATGATATTTAAAATTAAAGTTGTACCGGTGCATAAATTGTGATTGAAAATTTCTTTTACTTACTTGATATAGGTTGAATGTCATGCATTTAAATTATTATTAAATACTATATTTAAATAAAGATAATATTTATAATGTAATATTAAAGCAGGATCATAGATGACGTCTTTTACTTTTCACTATTATAGATTTAAAAATAACGGAAAGTATTACAAATCTATACAACTAAACTATAACCAAATGATTACACTGGAGACAGATGACACTGTAGTCACGCCAGCACTGTGGTCGGTGCGAGCAAATAAAAATACAACAAAAAAGTTTTTCACCAGTGTTATTATTATTATTAATAATAACTTTTATTAGTTTCCTGATTAAAATGTCAGTCGCTGTTTTATTTATTAAAGATAAACATCGCTTGATTTTTCTGTCCCGTGAGAATGAGAAAAAAAAATTCACGATTTCTATACATTTTATCGAACTATAAAATGCATTAGTAAATTATTTTAATCCATATGCTTATCTAAATTAAGTATAATTGCCATTCGAGTTAATTGTTATAGCACTTAAATGCCTTCAAACTAAAATCAATAAAACACATCACAATCACCCAATTCCCCTCAAGCAATTTTACCAAACTCATTTTATTTTTTCTAAAATTAATAAGACCACCTTAAGCAAATATTGTTAAGACTCCGAATAGTCAACTTTGTATTTAAACAAAAAGAATTTACATAGAGATTAACACGCTTTATGAGAAACTCGACGCCATTAATTATAATTGAACAGGAAGAGTTCCGATTATCTTACATTTTCACAAACATTTAAACCGATCGCTAAAGGGACTTTAATCAATCTCTTTCATCAAAGTTATTAATTTCAGAGTGGAATTTAATTCATAAAATTAATTTGACTGAATGAAGACTCTTCAAAGAAGATATGTTTCATTTTCTTGAATATTGTATGTTTAAGTTACAGTTTCAATGTAAGGTCAATGTGCCTAAATGCGAGACAATTTCATTTGAGTTTGCTGCAATAACTTCTCTTTCGTTTTTTCAACCAAAAGAAATTAAGTATTATGATTACATTTTCACAAACTTTTAAACCGATCGCTAAAGGGACTGTAATCAATCTCTTTCATCAAAGTTATTAATTTCAGAGTGGAATTTAATTCATAGAATTAATTTGACTGAATGAAGACTCTTCAAAGAAGATATGTTTCATTTTCTTGAATATTGTATGTTTAAGTTACAGTTTCAATGTAAGGTCAATGTGCGTAAATGCGAGACAATTTCATTTGAGTTTGCTGCAATAACTTCTCTTTCGTTTTTTCAACCAAAAGAAATTAAGTATTATCATTACATTTTCACAAACTTTTAAACCAATCGCTAAAGGGACTTTAATCAATCTCTTTCATCAAAGTTATTAATTTCAGAGTGGAATTTAATTCATAAAATTAATTTGACTGAATGAAGACTCTTCAAAGAAGATATGTTTCATTTTCTTGAATATTGTATGTTTAAGTTACAGTTTCAATGTAAGGTCAATGTGCCTAAATGCGAGACAATTTCATTTGAGTTTGCCGCAATAACTTCTCTTTCGTTTTTTCAACCAAAAGAAATTAAGTATTATGATTTCAGTTCTAAAAATACTTTATTGATCGAATTGACTATTTCTTTGTAACCTAG
This sequence comes from Parasteatoda lunata, assembly GCA_949128135.1. Taxonomy (NCBI): domain Eukaryota; kingdom Metazoa; phylum Arthropoda; class Arachnida; order Araneae; family Theridiidae; genus Parasteatoda; species Parasteatoda lunata. The sequence goes on along the minus strand of OX421973.1, from coordinate 33,062,836 downwards.
TTGTATACGGCTCAGAATATTCATATTCCTGAAGTTATTATTTAGAACGCAGCTTAGAAAACATTAGAAACTTTCAATGATCGGACAAGCTTGCTTTTTGAGCGCAACTAACATATTGAAAATTCCTGAAAACTTATCATTGTTACCCTAACTATAATGTCATAACTAGTCAATGATATGTCTACCATACATAGTGGTTTTTGGTGTTAGCATTTTATTTTATTTTATAACCGGCGTTGAACAGCCGATTTAATTCTAAGTTTAAAACAATCAATGTTGAACTCCGTAGTAATGTTATGTTTTTTTTAACCCAAATCAAAAGACAAAGAAACTCCTTATTCAAGCATTGCGACAAACTACCCTTCGTCAAGGACTTTTCAATGGACCTAACCAGTATTTGCGTTACATAGAATGGAAAACCGCCCACTGTTAGCCCAACGGCAAGGAATTCAAATCCATTATCCATCTACCATTGAGGATATTTCAAGTCAGCAGTGTAGTCGGTGTAGGCCGGGTGCGGAATCCAGAGTTTGCTTCGATTGATTGGACATTCAATATACTTTTATTAATATGCATTCGAAAATGATGTTTGAGCATGTAAAATTTTCATTTTGTACTGAGTCTTTAGATTTGAACCTTCATCAATCCTTTCGTATAAAAAAAAAAAAAACACTTGTTTTTAAATAAGTTTTTTTTACCCATTGGATAAACGGGTGTTGTTTTAATTTTACATGTCCACACACTTTCGACTAGAACAAATTAAACATCATAATCACTAATGAAAAGTTGTAAGAGTCACGAAGAATCAGATTAATATAAGAATTAAGTTAAAACGCTGCACAAGATTTTTTTAAAAAAAATTACATTTAAAAAAAAAACAGACGATAATGGGATACCTGCAAGTGACGTAGTGTGAGTATTTCGATCCTGATTGGTTGTTGAAACGTGGCATTTGTTTAGAAACTGTTCTTTCAATTCTATTTCGAGTATGCCAAACCCATCAAGTATCAATTCCATTAAGTAACACATTCTATATTCTTTCATAAAAATTCATTCATAAAGATGCGTTCACAAAGATTTCGATTCTATTAAATTCCACATAAGCGAACAAAATAATGAGCAATTTAAAATATAAGAGGACAATTATTTTTTTTAGAATTTTCTTGATATAAAATTTTATCGTACTTAGTATCGTTTGGAGTCCATTTATTTTTTCCAATTCAATGCCGCTATACTTTCTGTCGTTCTTTATTCTGATATAATTTAAAGGCTCGTTTTGACTTATCAGAACACCTAGATGAGCAACACCCTATTATTTTCAATTTTAAAATGTGAAACAAATAAAGTAAAAAGAAAAGCAAAAATAAATGTAACAGATCGAGTGTAATGATACTTCACCGTTCATAAAAATCAACAAAATGTTTATTCATGTGATCGGCGACAGCCAATGAAAATCGAAAGCGACACAGAGGTTGCAAGAAAAAGAGTGACGCTACTTATACTAGATAATCTAGAGCTTTAATGGTAACCAGTGATTGCGATAATGAAATCACTAATTTCTTTCTTTTGTAATTTATCGTCACTATATTCTTTTCTCAAATTTTAGTTCTGTTACTTAATTTCTCTATATAGTATAAAATAATAATGGTCTGATACCGTTTTCCATTGTTGTTGGCGCATTTTTATTGGCCGGAAAATCACGTGGTAGAATCCAGTTTTCCCTGCTATTATTAGCGAGAATATTAAATTATGGTAGTGAACTCTTCAAATTTGTTTGAACAATATAATGTTATAAGAATATAAATGTTATTTTAAAAAATGATTACTTCCAAAAATCACTTCCGTTCACCAAGAGATCCAAATGTTTATAATACTAATAAATAGTAATATTTGGACGTGGGAAGTAGAGGCACAAGAGTAAGCAAACAGAATTCCTTTTAGTGTATATATGTTAAGTGAATAATTTTAACTTATGTAGAAAAACTGTTTTCTGCCAAGGAAAGACAATTATTACGAAGCAATCATCGGGGTTGGTGAGCGGCAGCGAACAGGGGGCTTAGCCCCTTAGTTTTTATAAAAAATCAAATTTGTTACACAGTTTTAAACAATATATGTGCCATAGTTATACATACAAATCCTCATATTAAATAATATTTCACCTTATTTTAAATAAACGACAAATCACTGCATTAAGAAATTAAGGCTGTTTTTGAAAGGATTTAAGAAGGATGTTCTTGCAAACTCATTACAACCTTTTTTTTTTACAAAGAATTACAAGTTTTAATCTTTTTCTCCGTTTGATAAAATTCTTTTGAATTTTCTAAATTAAGTAGGTTTTTTATAAAATATTTTTTTTTTCTAAAGGAAGATATAAATTCATTCTTTTACACCGAAATTATTTAATCGTTTTATCAACATTTATTTCATCTCAAGTCGTTCAACAATCACAGGGATTCCATTAATTTTATGATATATTTTCTTCGTTTTATGAGAAAATTAAATTTCAAATTTCTTTTAAAGAATATCTACATTTTTCTATAAATTCTCACATTTAATAAAAATAAAATAAAATAAATTTTTTTTGGAGAATGCATGAATGTATAAATGTAATTATTATTTTCCTGCCTCGATTTAAAACAAAATACGATAAATAGTTCCTTTTTTGAAATTATTAGTTTAATACAATTAAACTAATTAAAAATACGGTTATAAGATAATAAGTCAAAGTGTTTGGTATAAACAACGTGAAAAGTTGATTTTGATTAAATTTGCAATGTTATATCGTTTTCTTCCATCAAACTTAAATAAACAAGCAAAACAATACTGCGTATGTGCACAGATGTGTACGGTTGATTTTTTGTCTACTAACACCATTGCATCCGGATTGTGTAGTGTTTACAAGTGATAATAAACGTTCAAAATGTTTAAGATGATTCTAAATCCCACCGACTGTGAATTGTGTTTCGCAGTAAGATAATTGAACGCAAAGAACATTAAGTCAGCTGAAATCACCAATTTATTTAAAATTTGATAAAAATATGATGAAATGATGAGGTTTGATGTTTCATCGATGGACGCCCCAACGTTCATGATGTAGCAGAAAGTGGATAGTCTTCTGTTGTCAATGATATCTCGGTTGCAAAAGTGAATAAAAAAATTCGTGAAAACAGGCAGTCCAGAATGAAAATGTCGTTATAAGTAGTTTCCATAAATTTCAAAAACTGTTTACCATGCAATTACTACGAATTTCTTAAATCACCGCTTCTTCACTAGGAGTATCATTGCTTTTATTTTTCTTTTTTCTTTTTTTTTTTCAAAAGGGTATAGAAAAGTTGGTTTCCTTCAATAACAATTCTTAATGATTGTGACAACTATGTAGAAAAAGAGTTTTCAAAATTCAAAAGTAAATTTTGTTTTGAAAAGTAATTTTCATTCGAATTTTTTAAAAACAGTACTGAGTTTCTGGACAAGCCACGTATTTATGTTTACAATGCCTTACATCAAAAATTCATATTCCCATTAAAGCAATCGAGATTTAATAAATGACAAAAAAATACTTCATTTAAACCTTAATTCTTTAAATGAACTTAGGACAATTTTTTTATTTTAATCGCTAAAAGAAAATAGCGTTTAACCATGTGACACAGATGAGACATCGGTATTCCTTTCATATAATTTTTTTTGAAGCTCTAATAGCGAGCAAAAATATATTTTTTAATAATAAAAAGTAGTCTATTAGCAATAAAAATCGGTTAGATTGTCGAAATTGTATTTATAATATGCTTCCGACAATTAATTCGAAATTATAAATTGTCGAAATTTATTTATAATAAAATACAAAAAAAAGTAGTTTGTAAAAAAAAAAAAAAAAGATTTTAACTCCTTTTCAAAAATTTATCAATTTTGTAAGTTAAAGAAATTTTTCAATGATGAATAACTATTTCTCTCAGATCTTAATAGCTGCAAATAACTGCAAATTAGAAAAAAAATATATTGTTTCTAAATGAGCCGAGTTTGAAAGATTTTACTTTTAGCGCAGAAAAAGACACCGGTGTTTCCTGCTGTATTCCATAGTCATAAATTATTAAAATACTAAATATAATATTTCTAATTTATTTTTAAATATTAGACCTAAATACAAAATAATGAAAAAAATATTAAAATTATGTTTAATAAAATTTCTGCGTCAAAAGGCTAGCAGAAATCCACATAAACATTTATCACTGCTTTTACTTATGATTTCCAGGTATTGAAATCGAAAGCTATTTAAAATAAAGCCATATTTTAATTCAAATGTTATCAAACCAATGAAACATACGTGTATTACGTCTCTGTTAAATACTAATTTGGTCATGTTTGTAAAGTATTCGAGTTAATTTATTTACTACACTACAGTCATTTCAGATCCCTTAAGCTTAGCTCTGTGTCATAAATAAAACTTTTCAGTAGAAGTAGATTAAATTGCTGTATATTCTTCACGAAACTTCACTTGGTACACTCAGAGTGGCTCGTAGATATTCTCATTAGAGATACTAATCAAGCAATTAATTGTAATACTAGTCAATGAGAATCCAAAGCATTTAGAATAAATGATCAATTCCATGAAAATGTCTAAATTTCTGATCAATTTTTAAATAAATTTTGTCATAAAATGTTTTTTTTTTTTAAGAAGGTACCTGGAATTTTGCATTTTCCTTCAATTCAAATTTAAGACAAACGTTGGCTACCCTTAATGACAAAATAAGTTTTTTTAAAAAAAAATAACAATAAATATATTTTAATTTACATCTTCTAACTCTGCCAAAATTTTTTGATTGAGAAACTGTTTTGGTTATCTGAGTTCAATAAAATTGTTACCTACAAATGCGTAAACACGAAATATGTTTAATTATTTAATAATATAAATTCAGATGATTTTTTAAACAGTTCATAGATTACAAGTCTAATGGAATTAAAACTATAAATTATAAATTATTTGTAATTTCATTAAATTAATGTATTTATATTGCATTACATATTTGTATTTCCTAATTGAGCAATATTTTTCTTCTAACAAAAAATAATTCATTTTAGTTATATTTGCAGCTAATGGAATTGGTTCAGTTTGTTAGAACAACACAATATGATGAAAATTTTGCGTTGAAGGTTTTTTTAAATAAACTCATATTGCCACTACAAACTAAAAAGATGAAATAAACACTAACGGATCAGACCTCATCTAATTACTTACTTTGGTTATAAGCAATCATTATATTAGGATGTTACAAGTTGAACAGATTAGAGATAAAAACTTAGCTTTTTGTTTCATTGTCTGATTATAAATTAAGGAAATTATTAAAAATTAAATATTTTATAATGGAAATATTTGTTTATATATTAATTTTTAATAAATCTTTTTATATGTAGTTGTAATATATATTGCATATTTTTAAAATTAACACAGTATCTACAATGAAAAAGGCTCACTTTTAAACAAGTGAATATTTTTAAATATTTTGTTTATAAAATGAATGGAGAAGGAGTTTAGAAATATTTAGCTTTTATAGTTATGTATGTATATTTACTTACATAAACTATATTGAAGTGAAACTTCTTATGTGACTTCCAACAAGGTTGCGTTAAACGTTTAACGCTACCTTTGTCATGGAAACTAGATTTCTCTTTACGTTCGTTGAGCGCACGAGGTAAGAGAAAAACATAGTAGGTAATATTGGCGTTAAAGAAAACAAAGCGAATTTTTTTTAAATCCGCCAAGAATACCTTACTGAAATTTAGAACATTTAGAAATAAGCTGATTTCTTATTATAATTTTTTTTAAATATATTTTATTATTAATATTTTTTAACTAAGCGAAAAAATTTCTAAATGAAACAAAGTATTGTATTTAAAAAGTTAATAAGTATATTTTTTTTATTAAATACAATTAAAAAAATACTTTGATACACATAGATACTCTGCTTTAGATACTTATTTTTCTATGTTTTTTTTTATTTTTGCCGGTTTTTATTTTATAAGTGAAACTTCTCATGCGACTTCCACCAAGGTTGCGTTAAACGTTTAACGCTACCATGGAGGGGGTATGAAAGCACTGTTGCGTTAAACGTTCAACGCTCCTGGGGAGGGGGAATAGAAAGAGACAGAGCGAGAGTGAATGCGTGGCTCTCGAACGCATGAGCGTAGAAAATGATAATTAAAAGATGCGATCAATTGTGAATTGTAAACAATGTTGTTGCACGGCGATACGAGATTAAATAAAAGAACTTAGTTGTCTCTGCATGGCAACACTTTTTGTGTAGTCGTTTTGTAAATAAAGGTAGATGGTGTTCTTTTCTAAATATACTGAGCAAGAAATTTAATTACTTTTACGCGAATTTACATCTGGTGCCGAAATACTCATACGAATCAGCGACTTAGAACTACGACAAAATACTGGCAAGTTATTTTTACTATTACAAAGTTTTCTATTACAAGTTATTTTTACGAAACTTTTACTATTGCGAACTTTGATCTCTACCAGAAAAATGGCGACGAAAGAAGAAAAAGTGTCGCAATTGAAGCGGAAACGAAGAACTATTCGAGGTAACATAACTCGTTTCTCAACTGAGATCAACAACATAACAGAAGTAACTTCGAATGACGATATGGAATATGCGGTAAGTCGTTTAACAACTATCTTAAATGAAATGAAAACGGTTGATAATGAAATCCATGTTCTTCTTACGGATGACGAATATGAAAATGACGTTACCCAATGTGAAACTTATACAGAAAATGCTGAGCGCGCAATTTTTAAAGCCCGAAAAAAAAATTAACGCCAACTATTAACGCCAGCTATAATCTTAATTTGGGCAATGAAAATGTCAATTTGGCGACTAATTCGGTTACTAATCCATCACTTGCTGGTCAGATAACACCCGTTAGCTCAACGTACACGGTGAAACTACCGACGATGAAGTTAGAACCATTTGGCGGTGAAATTGAAAATTGGCAAAGTTTTTGGGAACAATTCCAGTCTTCTGTCGACTCCAATCCAAACCTTTCAACTATTGACAAACATGTGTTCTTAAGAGGTTATTTGCAAGACGAACCTAGACGTTTAGTTGATGGTATCAGTATTGTTGCTGCCACATATGAAACCACTAAAAAGCTCCTAATGGATAGATATGGGGACAAAAATAGAATTATCCAAGCACATTTGGACTTTCTGGAGAATCTAACACCAGTACGCAACTCATCGGCAACAGCCCTAAATGAAACCTACATTGAATGTAATAGAAGACTGCAGGCCTTACGCGCACTTGGTGAAGACATTGACAGTTACGGTCGTGTACTAGCTCCAAAAATACTACGAGCGTTTCCAGATGACATTTGCAAACAGTGGATCATTCATGCCCAAAGAGAAAAATTGGCTGAAGGAAACATTACGAAAATGATGGAGTTCTTATCACAAGAAGTGCAAGGAGCATTAACTACGTTAAAAATAAAAGGTGATGTTATTGAACCGTTTACTCCAACTACTGCCTTTAACGTAAATACTAAGTTCACTTCTGTACACAAGAAAAAGAATTATACCCCATTTTGTCCCTTTTGTGAATCTTCTGGTCATTGGGCTCAGAAATGCGAAACCATTACTGACTATGACACTCGCATACAAAAGTTAAAAGGCTCTAACCGTTGTTTCTTGTGTACTAATAGAGGACACAGAATAGCAAATTGCCCTCGTAAAGACACTGCTCGCTGCACAAAATGCAAGAAGAAACACCACGTATCCATTTGTTCATCTGCACTAAGCACTGCGATCCAAAATAGTGAGGTTCATCACATTAACATACCTAAAACTTGCTTTAACCATTTACAAACTGCACGCGTGTATGTTACTGGCCCCACAGGTCTTGCGAAGTTAACCCGATGCATTTTGGATGGAGGTAGCCAAACAAGCTTTGTCGATGCAAACCTCATTGACAAACTGAAACTCCCAATTGTAAGCACTGAGCAACTAAACGTACATGTTTTTCAATCTCCCAGTACTTCACGAAACATACGACGATGTGTGCAACTTTCACTTTCAAGTTTGTGGAACAAAAACTCTGTTTCTATAACAGCTTTCGAAAGTTCCAATAGATATACTTCACACCCTGCTGCCCCTGCGGACGTTGTTCGATTTGCTCGAAGCCGAAAACTAACACTTGCAGACCCTCCCGGAGACGACAACTTACCCATCGAATTGCTCATTGGTGGCGACTATTATTGGCATGTGGTCACTACGGAACCCCCGATTAAAGTTACAGAATCTCTGGCCATAGTACCCTCTATTTTTGGATGGATCCTTAATGGGTCACGAACACACACCACCATCAAACATGATTCATCAGTTCACCATGTTTCTGTTCAAATTTCCGGTGATTGTTTGGACGACGAAGTGCGTTGCTTGTGGGAGTTGGATTGTATTGGTATCAAAGACACTCAAATTAGGAACAAGACTGTTCGAGAGAATGAAATTATGAGAGAATTTCACGAAACTTACCAAACTGAGGGAAATCGAAGAGTTGTGTCTCTGCCTAGAAAGCATACAGCATCAATTTTGTCTACTAACATAGCTACTACCGAAAAACGTTTGAAGTCTCTCCAGAAGCGACTTGTATCTAATGATACTATGAAGAAAGAATACGATAGTTGTATGCTAAACTACGTTGTAGAAGGACACGTTGAAGTTTGCGAGCAAGAGCCTTCGAATTTAAGCACTGTATTTTACCTACCCCATCATGCTGTCAAAAAAGTAAAACTTAACGAGACCAAATGGAGGATTGTGTTCGATGCGTCATCACATGATCCAGGAATGCCTTCACTGAATGATACTTTAGAAATCGGTCCAAATCTTTTACCTGAGACAATTGGTTGTCTACTCAGACTGCGGATGCACAAATTTGCAGTCACATGTGACGGAAAAAAGGCCTTTCTACAACTAAGCCTACACGAAAGAGATAGAGATTCCACAAGATTTTTCTGGTACAAACTAACACAGAGCAAAACTAACTCAACTTTCACGGACGAAATAATTACTTACAGATTTACTCGTCTACCTTTCGGACTAGCATGCAGCCCCTTTTTGTTATGTGCTGCAACACGCGAAGTGGCTTCAAAGCACGTAAATGAATTCCCGATTGCTGCTCCGATGATCGATAAACATCTTTACATGGACGATTTTGTTGCTAGTGTTGAAACAGAATCCGAAATAGTCACAATGCATAAAGAAGTCAAAGAATTGATGCACTTAATTGAAATTCCAATGGAGAAATGGGCTACAAACTCGACAATGCTTCAGAGCCAATTAAGAGATCAAGATGAAGGATTCAAAACAACTGTTAAAGTTTTAGGCATACAGTGGAATACAGAAACTGACACTCTAGGAAATACTTTCAAAACCTCTCTCTGCTCTGTTCAAGACAAACCACTTACAAAGAGATGGCTACTCCACTGTATTGCTAGCTTCTACGATCCTTTAGGACTGTTTTCTCCATTTGTTATCTTTGGAAAAATTCTATTTCAAGATACATGGATTCTAGGAATAAAATGGGATGAAATACTCCCCTCTAACTTGGCAACTTCAAGGAATGCTGCTATCGGAGAACTTGATGACGCTAGCTCCTTTCAAATTCCTCGATTTATAGGCGTTTCATCACACGCTTCTTTTACTATTCATGTAATTTGCGACGCATCTGAACGAGCCTATGGAGCAGTTCTATAAATAGTTAGTTCTCAAGATGATCAAGCAAACGTGCATTTAGTGTGCAGTCGCAACAGACATGCAACTATCAAGAAAGTCACCTTGCCCCGTTTGGAACTGCTAGGGGCTCTGATGGGAGCTCGATTGCTGCAACCGGGTTCGAATCCCAGTCGATACGAATTCCGCATCTGGCTTGCACTGACCACAGTGCTGACGTGAAATATCCTCAGTGGTAGACGGATCATGGGTTAGAGTCCCCTTGCCGTCAGGCTAACCGTGGGAGGTTCTCGTGGTCTTCCTCTCCATGTAACGCAAATGCGGGTTAGCTCCATCAAAAAGTCCTCCACGAAGGCAAATTTCTCCCAATACTCGATCCAGGAGTTCCCTTGTCTTCTGGATTGGGTTCAAAATTACAAGGCTACGGAGTTGAACATTAGTAGCCGTAAACCCATTAAGTTGGGTCGGCTGTTCAACGACGGTTATAAAATAAAATAAAATACTTCTGTGCGGGCCGGGATAGCCTGGTCGGTAGGGCGCTGGGCCCATATCCAAGAGGTCGTGGGTTCGATCCTCGCCGGCCGAAGACTCCCCGTGTAGTAAATGGTGACTGATGCACGTTAAATCTGTCGAGTCTCAAAGTCCTCCATGTTCCCATAACATTAGTAGTCGTAAACCCATGAAATTGGGTCGGCTGTTCAACGACGGTTATAAAATAAAATACTTCTGTGCTGAGACTAATATTCCTATGTCCAATGCAACATTGTGGAGTGATTCCCAAGTAGCTTTGGCTTGGATTCGCAGTGACCCAAATAAATGGAAGACATTTATTTGCAATCGAGTAACAGAAATTGTTTCTCTTACTAATCCTTCCCAATGGAGACATTGCCCTGGAAAGGACAATCCTGCTGATATATTATCAAGAGGTACTTCACCATCAACACTAAGACATCTAGAAGTATGGGGGCGTGGTCCTAAGTGGTTAATCAAACCTGAAAACTGGCCTGATTCTAATAACACTTATGAAGATTACACTCACAACTTAGAATTAAAGAAGAAGAAAGTGCAGACTCTTCACATTGTCTCTACTCTGCCAATTATCAATGCTGGAAACTACAGCTCTTACTTTAAATTGTTACGCGTGACATCTTGGGTTTTTCGCTTTATTCACAACTGCAAAACACAAGAGAAGATGGTTGGTGAATTGAATGCCACGGAACTGAATCAAGCTTGCAACTATTGGATACAAACCGTTCAGAAGGAATCATTTCCTTTAGAATACGAAGCCTTGTCGAAATCAAAGTCACTTCCCAAGAACTCAAAAATAGAAAAATTTAACCCACTTTTTGACAACAACTTAATACGTCTTGGAGGCCGACTGCAATTTTCTGACTTATCAGAATCGGAAAAACACCCCATCTTATTGGAAGGCTCTCACCCTTTTACAAGTCTGCTCATACGCCACACACACTTAAAAATGCACCATCTAGGAGTTAGGATAGTGCTTTCTCAGCTTCGTTCTAAATGGTGGATATTAAAAGCAAGACAAGCCATTAAAAAGGTCATACACACTTGCCTTCCTTGCAAGATACTGAAGCAAACGCGTGGTGAACAAATAGAAGCTCCATTACCTGCTGAAAGAATTCAAAAGAATTCCCCATTTGAAACAACTGGAATTGACTTTGCCGGGCCCCTCTATGTTAAAAACGAAAAATTGGTTACGAAGGCCTACATAGTCATATTTACGTGTGCTGTAACTCGAGCCATCCACTTGGAAGTAGTGTCTAATTTAAGCACTGATGTTTTCTTACTTGCACTACAACGGTTCGTATCTCGACGTTCCCTTCCTCATACTGTGTACACAGATAACGCCACAACATTCGGCGCCGCAAACAAGGAGTTGAGGTCCTTGTGGGACATCATATCCTCTTCCAAGGTACACCAGTTTTATGCTCATCACAACATGAAATGGAAATTTATCGCCTCACGAGCGGCTTGGTGGGGAGGATTTTGGGAGAGAATGATTGGTACTATCAAACAGTGTCTGCGGGAAGACCCTTGGTAAAGCTTGCCTAGACACTACCAGTCTGGTCACGGTTCTATGCGATATCGAAGCCGCCGTGAACAGCAGACCAATTGTCCATGAATATGGTATTACGGACGATCCGGACGAAGCACTGACACCCTCTCACTTTCTAATAGGAAAACGACACACAACTATCCCATCTGGCCCATCGAGTTCAGACTCTGATTTAACACGCATATGGAGAAGTCGTCAACTTTTAATGGACTCCTTTTGGAAAAGATGGCAGAGGGAGTATTTGATGGATTTGAGAACATTTCACCATGTGAAGAATCCACAAAAGAAACTGAAATCCGGGTCGGAGATGTGGTCTTGTTGCAGGAAGACGTCAGACCTCGGCACACTTGGAGGAAGGCGCGCATCGAGTCGGTGATCTTAGGCCGTGACAACAAAGCCCGTACATGCATACTGCGAGTAAATGGAGGGACAATTTCCCGTCCCGTGCAGCTGGTCATCCCCCTGGAGGTCGACCAGGGCGGGGAGGATGTTGCACGGCGATACGAGATTAAAAAAAAAGAACTTAGTTGTCTCTGCATGGCAACACTTTTTGTGTAGTCGTTTTGTAAATAAAGGCAGATGGTGTTCTTTTCTAAATATACTGAGCAAGAAATTTAATTACTTTTTCGCGAATTAACAAATGTTAATAAAGTTTGTCTTAAAGAAACAATATGATTTCACTAAAAATCAATTTCTACCCCTTCCTATTTTCATTTCCCCATTACGAAGTTTCACTTCTTCCGCGCGGAGGGACTCCACGAACTATTCTTTTAATAATAATTTCCATACATTGCATATCACGTGAAAGTGAAAAAATGTTAGATTTAGCTTCCACTTTTTAATGAATATTTCCCAACTAAGAATGTAGTACTGTTCTGAAACATAACCTTTTCTATTTTTTTATTTAATGATAATTAACTTATTTTTCATCCAAAGAAACAAGTTAGGTGTATGATAGATTAGTTTATTTCCAATTCAGGAAATTATATTTACGTGAAAGTACAAAAAAATAAAAGAAAATTAACATTTAAATTATAATACAAAATGATGAATCGTTTTTACGCTAATTCTGAAAGTAATAAAAGAAACAAAAAAATTTATAACTTTTCTATTTTTAGGTAAGATAAATAAAATATTTTTGAACGATATATGCACAAATTGCTTTTGAAGTCATAATTATCAGCTATAGCAAATAGCTACATATGATTTAGCTCAAATCATGCTACAAGTAAAATTATCTTATCATGCCATCATTTCCAGGGCAAAATCACATCAAACTTACTGAATTATTCAAAGCTACAATACAATTTATTGGCAATTAATTATTTCAAATTTTAAAAATTCTTAAAATAAACATACCTTAATTTCAACAATTAAGAACTCGGTAGTAAAACATATTGCAAAAGGCTAATACCAAAGTTGGGAAAATTACATCTCTTACTACTGTTTTTTCTCATTTATAAACTTTATCATAGTAACAATTAGACGCAAAATTTTATGCAGAAGTAAGAGTTCAAAATAAATTTTAAGAAGCAATATTCTAAAAATGTAAGAAATTTATAAAAAAGATGTTACAAATCATAAAGATAATATAAATGTTTAACCATACGTAAATTCTCACTTTAGTAGATCTCAATTTTCGAAATGAAATGAATGCAATATGCATAAAAAAATGAGATATTGAATAAAACTTATCTAATACCAGTAAGATTAATTAATAATGTAACTATAATAATGTAATAGAGTAATAAAATAACTCCTAACAATACTTAATAAAAAGTAATTAGATTGAAATGAGAAATTGAGAATTAAACATACAAAATTCAAACACAGCTCTTACGATGATTCAATTGAAATTGCTCTAGTAAATAGGGTATCAGTATATTACAAATTTATTTCAAATCAGCCTAATAAAAAAAAATAACAAATAAATATATTAATATAAAGAAAGGCCAGGACCTTTCAAAAAAAATTTTTTGCTTTTTGAATTAAAGCTTTAAAATTTTTTGAAAAGTTGCAGTAGATATTCAATATATAATAGATTATAAAAAATTTATTTAGAAGTTTAAAAAAATAAAAAAAGTGACCCTATCAACTTATAGTGTAAATTCAAAAATTCACTAAATTATCTTTCCTTTCATACATAATTTGTATAAATAGTGAATAAATGCAATTTAAATTTTATTATGAGTTTCAAATTGGTTTGATAATTGCATAGAATAGAAATGGGAAACGTATTTTGAATTTGAGCTATTTAAAAAATAATGAGATAACAATTTAAAGTAAGGAAAGAAATTGAAAAATCCAATTTTCATCGGCTTAAGAATAAGTTTTTTGAAGTGGGGCCACATTAGCGAACCTTGCAAGAAATAGAAAATTTCATAAGATTTCGCCATAGAAAAATATATAAGAATACCCATTTTACGATAAAAAGAAAAATTAAAATCGACTTCCCAAAATTAATAGATAATTAAAATAGTTGCTTTTGCACAGGTATTAGATAGCTGAAAAATGAGAATAATGGAAGATAAAACAAGATATTTAAAGTTGGTTTTAAAAAATTGGATAACTCCTATTTAATGTCCTTTAAATAACACTAGTTTTGCATTTCGACTGTTTTTTAAATTCTCTAAATCAGAAGTGATAAATTTTGCTATAGGATTCAATATTATTCAAAAAAATTCATGAAAAATAGATTAGCGAAATTAGTTAGTATTAGATTACTAAGTGCATGGATTAGTTAAATTGTAGAAACATCGCGAGATATCGTGAAATATTGTGCATTTCTGACAATATAATATATATATATATATACACACTATCTACCAATAAGTATTTGGACACGTGTGATTGAAAAGAAAAACAAACTTTATTCATAATCAATAGTTGGTAGAGCCTTCACGAGAGGCAATTACAGCGTGAAACCTCCGAGGCATACTTTCCACAAGTCCTTGTGTGACGGCTAGTGGTATTTTCTTCCACTCGGCTTGGAGAAGACATGTAAGTTCCTTCACCGATATTGGACGGGTAGTACACTCCTTAATTCGGTGATCCACTCGGTCCAGAGGTTCTCGATAGGATTCAGGTCTGGGCTCTGAGCAGGCCAGTCCATTCGATTAACTCGATTGGCACCATACCCAGCCTTGGTGACCCTCGCAGCATGACAGCTGGCAATATTGTCCTGGAAGAATCATGGGTCCACCCCGTAAAACTGCCAAAACGTAGGGTGATCATTGTCATCCAAAAAAGTGCAGTTGGCATCGGCGTTGACCTTATCATAAATGAGGACAAAAGGTCCCAAGCCATACCAGGAGAAACATCCCCAGACCCCAATTCCACCTCTGTCGAACTTGACTGTTGGCACAATGCATTCTGGCAGGAAACGTTCTCCAGACATACGCCAGACCCACACACTGCCATTCGAGCGGTAAAAGGTGAACCTTGACTCGACGCTCCAAAGAACCACTTCCCACTGATCTACGGTTCAATTTTGATGTACTTTGCACCACATTAACCGAGTAGTGTTGTTTGTCTTTTTGATCAAAGACTTATGGGCAGCAGCACGACCATGAAAACCAAACAGTTGTGCTTCCTTACGGATGGTATTAATTGAAACAGTGCTGTTCTTACGAATTTCTGTGGATAACACTCGTCGGTTCCTTTCTCCCCAGTTTCGTTGGTCTTCCAACTCGGGGCGCATTTCGACACTCACCGCTCACCTTTCACTTAATCACATAAGTCACTGTCGGTAATTCAGCTCGCTAGATATGTCCCTTAAGGATCAGCAGCCATTTTTGTGACAATTATACCTTTTTCGAAATCAGAGTGCTCCGAACTGCGTGGCATGGGACGAGTGCCGATGTTGTTCCCTACACGATATATACCGGAGGAGGGCGTGACGTGTCTCTGGACCGCAGATATAGTAATTTGCACAGGTGTCCAAATACTTATTAGTAGATTATGTGTGTATGTATATATATATATATATATATATATATATATATATATATATATATATATATATATGTATAAAGAGTGAGTGAGAGAGATTAATAAAAATTTAAAATAAAGAGATAAAATATAAAAATTCTTTTAAGAAAATTCCTTTTTTAAAAAGAAAAAATCATTAAAATTTTTTCTCGTGTTTTTTTCTAGATTTTGGACTAATTTTATGAGTTCAATGTACTTGCAGCTTAAACGTAGCAAATAAAACGTATTATTAATTATATATAATCAATAATAATAATAATAATATATATATAAATACCAATTTTAACAAATTTAAACATCCTTTTTTCAGTTTACTATAGAAATTCTGGGCAATCTGAAACCAACATAGAGAGCTAACAACATAAAATACTTAAATGTAACGTATAGTTAGTCTTTTGATAAATTATTGAGGTTGAATTACCTTGAGTTCAAGTTACATACAATAAAAAGCCTATTAAAAGTTATCCGTGAGTTTGAAAGATTAAATAAATCTCGCGAATAAAGCAACGTACTAAATAAAAAAGAAAGTAACTGGAAAGGAAAACCTTTAAAAGCCTGCACTTAATTATATCCCTGCTATTGAACAGCTGCCATTTTTGAAAAAGTAGAAAAAATCTGGAGAAATCCGCTTGTATTTGTCAGTATAAGCGCCGATTTATTATACCGTTCACGATGTGATATGCCAAAAAAAATGTCATAACATCTATAGTAGCCATCAGAAACATTTTCTTTAATTCCTGTCTTAAAACCTCCAAAAGTTTCTCAGAAGAATTTAGCAGAAGAAAAAAAAAACATTATTTTATATTAAAGATTCTGAGAAACGCTTTAAGTCTTATGTTAAGCATAGTTAGTATAATAACTATAAGAAATTTAAAACTGAACATTCAAGTATATTTCTCAAATAATCATGGGGGGAAATAAACGTGGAATTCCTTTCTTTTTTATATGATTTAGTTTTGTCCGAAAATATGAATTCATTGAATTTTTACAAAGCCTCATCTCTCTTGTCAAATATGTATTTGCAGAAATTTTTACCAAAAAAAAATATTACATGAAACCTATATAAAAAAATAATGACTTCTTCCAACCTCTGTCTAAATTCTGAATATATTTTATTCTTCAGTATTCAGAATTTGACTAAAATGTAAAAACTAAAAAATAATAATCTCAATAAATTCTAACTAGTTTCTATTTGCTCCAGAAATAAAAACTGAAGTTAGGATTTTTGGAATTAATACTTGATGAGTAACTAAATCTAAATTTTTGTAATTTTGTGAGGAGAAATAATCCAAAGAGACTTAAGAATTCTTAAAACTTATAATTCTCTATTACAACCTTAATTCTCTATTACGTAAAAAATAGGATGAATAAAAAAAAACTTAGATCAATAGGGTCAAGTTTGATTAATAAACTTAAAAGTTCCCCTTATAAGTTTATTTTGAGATATTTTTAGAAGTCTTTGAGTTTTTCTCAATTCTAAGTAGCTCATTTCAACATTTTTAAATTCAGAGAATGTAAGCTCTTAGCGAAGTTTCATTGTGATTCAAAACTTATTCATGAACAGAAGTCACATTTGAAAAGTTTCCATCAAGATAGAAAACTACTGAAAACTTTAAAAATAAAACTTTTTTCAGAATAGAAATCTTGTTAAAAACAAAGGTTCCCCTCGATAAAAACTCATTTTCTACATGAGATTTAATAATTAAAATTGATCTTTTTGTTTACAATTCATCTGTATTCAGAACTCGTATTTTGATTCCTAGAATAAAACAAATATCTTTAAGTCATTTGAATGTGTGTAACTGATATTTCTTTAAAATTCTTCTTTATTTTTTAACAAATTGCATCTTTTCTTTAACTTCCAAAATGTCACTAAAAAATATATCATTTGGTGATTGAAAACAGAGGTGATTAGGAAATGACAATACATTGTGTTCTGTTACCACCATCAAAAAAATTTTATTTTTAAAATTCGTTGCAAAAACTAAGCTACGAAATTAGACCCATTGGTGGTCCCAAATCAATATTTAAGCGAGGAAAAACAAAACCTTTATCGGGATGAAACCATTAAAATCACTTTGATTGTCTAGGAAAAGTTTCTGATTAATGCCTTTTAATTACCATTGTTTTTACCCCAAATCATACAGATTTGATGCTTTTAGTTCCGTCTTCCACATAGCGTTCGATAGATTTTGAAAATACTTTTATTTTTTAAGTTTAAACATTATTATGAACCTCTAATATGCATACAGTTTTTAATTAATTTTTGAAAAAATTTCTAAAAATATTTTAAGGACGTTGATTCTATATATGGGATACTCTATGGGATACCTTGGATTTGTACAAATCAAAATAAAATTCATTTTTTAATTCGATACCTAGCGTAGTTAAAATCTACCATCTCAAAATAATGTTTTGAAATGGAGAAGAAAAAGATATTGCTAAGGTGAAAATGGCTACTATTTAAACTCTTCTATTAATTAATTATTTTTAATGTTAGCTTTTACGAACTATGACAATAAGCTTAGACGATTCGTAATACCACTGTTCTGGTTCTGAAAAACTTCGATAACCTCTGCTCTTGGGGTATGGACGTGTATAATCCGGGTTTGCTCCCACCTCACTGATGAGAGTCTGTTCTCGGCCCAAGAAAGCTTCTGTGCTACAGAGGAAGAGGGTAACTATATCCAAGGCTGAAACAAAGGTTTTATGGGTCCCTTCTTCAAAGCACAAGAAAAAAAAAACTTTTTTTCATATTTTCCAGAATTTTTGAGGACCCCTTATACAAAATTGTCGATTTCGTATAAGGAAATTTTTTGCAATTTTCTTTTAAAGACATGAACTAATAAATACTATATTTTTTGTAGGAAATTTTCGCCGGATCCTCTACAATCCTGGGCCTAAGAACAGCTGTCCCTCTTTCTGCCTTCCCCCCTTGAGTACGGTC
Organism: Parasteatoda lunata; assembly: GCA_949128135.1. NCBI lineage: Eukaryota > Metazoa > Arthropoda > Arachnida > Araneae > Theridiidae > Parasteatoda > Parasteatoda lunata. The sequence continues at coordinate 33,044,098 of OX421973.1, read as the reverse complement.
ACCACACGTAAATTACATTCATAATTTCCTTAAATTGTCATATCAAATAGAAATGTCTGCTATTCTTTCACTAAAATTCTAGTATTTTTAAGTTAGACATAGATTTAATATATGGCCCCGATTTCACTCCACTAAAGGAGTAAAGTAATAAATAAAACTAAAATGATTCCTGTAATGAAGTTTTTCCAATTTTCTTTTATGAAGGAGAAATTTTTATGATTGAAGTTTATAGTAAATACATATTGTGCATCGCTCTTGTGAAGATTGAGAGTCAACTAAAGTATCAAAACAATAATTGCTTTATTTAAGTAGCAATGGGCATTATTAAATTAAACAAAAAAATAGTATCAGACGCCTGATACATCTTCGAACATGAAGAAAAATTTTAGTAAATTTATAATGGTGAGACTGGGTGTGTGGGCCGAACCCCCCTCCCCTGTCCTAACGCCAAGAATTTAAAATTTTTAATTTTAAATTGAGTTGAGTTGATCTCAACGGACAGCTAGGAGCTTGGGAAGAGATTCATACTTGGTAATTTATCGAAGAAATAAAATAGCCAAAAACAAAACCGTCACTGCGATTAATGTTAAAGTTTAAATAATTTGGCTATAGCGTAATCACCAAAAAGACCGTGAGAATTAATATAACCCTGTAACTAAAACATTTTTCTGGCAAGATAAATAAAGTAGTTTAAGGAAGAAAGAATTAAAAATAGATTTTGATGTTCGATTTAGTCGCGGCAGTGAATTAATGAATTGTGCATTTATATTAAAAAGTTGACCGTTACATTAATTGTTAAGAAGATATTGAAATACTTATATTTTCCTTTTATAAAATGTAATAAAAATTAAATAATTGATTCAGTTTAATTGAAATTAGATTATAAATGGTTAAAAATTCAATTTATGAAATTAAAAAAATTTTAGAAGCTAGAAAACATGTAATGCATCACATATATACCGGCTGAAACGGAATTTTTTTTTTTCCTAATTTATAGATTTCTCCCCATGTTATAAATAAATGTTATGCCCCAAGACACAAAATATCTATGCAACATAAAATATACATACACTTATGTACAGTTATCAAAGGAACATTATTATACCCAGAAAAGTTTAATAAAAAACAGTTATATTTCTCAAACATATTTTCATCACTCATATAATGTTAATAAATCTCAAAATCTTGTACACATATGTTCTGAGCTTTTGAAGCAAAATAAGCTGAGTATATAAAAAAAATTGTCATCACCTGACCCGGATGCTTCTCTCAAGTTCCAGAGAGCAGCAAACATATATTTGTAATTTATTTCTTCGAAAGTTCTTTCTCTAATAGGAAAAAAATTCTTGCTTTCATTATCTTAATCTTATTTCAGTATGAGAAAAATTTCAACTCTGAACATCTTGCTAATGTTCAGCTATAAATTTATACTTAGCAAAAATTTTAACATTTTATTTTACATTATGAGCAATTATTGTGTCATATATTATAACTCAGTTTAAGACATTTGAAAAAAATCTTGTGTTAACTTTTAAAAAAAACTTTTTAGAATAAAAAAATATTCTTGAATTCAGATATAATATTTTGATGTTAGTTTATGTTTAGATTTAGTTTTTAATAAACCTCTTCTTATGCTTTAGTAAATATAATTTTCTTGCTTTAATTTAAACCAAATATCAGGACATAAAGTAAAATGTTCAATAATGTTTGAGTCATTATGTTATTGTTAGATGATTAAAACTTAAATTGTATTTATTTATGACTATTTTAAAAATTTAAACAGAAAAATATAACTATTGAATAATTTATTAATTGTATACACTTGTATTGTAAAAAAAACTTTTATCTCAATTTCACTTAGCGAATTTTAATTACCCAGTCAAGGAAAGAAAATCGCGTTAAATTGCTTCACATGTGGGCCTTCATGCAAAACATCAATATCAAGACAGAAATATGTTTAATTAAATAATAATTAGTTTATGTAGTAGATCACAAAAGCATTTATGATAACGCATGTTCAGTTGATGAAGGCGGTCATCTAGTTTAAACTAAATTAGAGAATTTCTATACGTATTTTTGTACGGAGTCATCACATTATATTTTAATCCATATTATAATATTTCAGGAAAAAAAAGAAAAAAAAAAAAAAAAAATATATATATATATATGTATATATATATATATATATATATATATATATATATATATATATATATATACATATATATACATATATATATACATATATATATATATACTATATATATATATATATATATATATATATATATATATATATATATATATATATATATATATATATATATATATATATATATATATATATAGATTTTATATATATATAGATATATATATAGATTTTATAAAATTAAGATCTATCTTTCGTTCACAGTGAAAAAAAAAAATTATGGAAACAATTCTATTCCTTAAATTATAATGAAATTTATTATTGCCATTATTCACAAAGACATTATTATCATTATCATTTAAACGTTCTTTCCTTTTATTCTTTAATAATATTTTGTCAATATGTATTTAAAAAATTCTTCCATGGTGATAATTTAACATTTGAATTGAATAAGTCACATTAGTATGCTTTTTGATTTTTTCGAAAGAACCCGAAAACTCCCTTGATTTTATATATACTATATCATTAGGTTTTAAGTATCTGAGTTTTGGTGTTTCATTGTCACTTTTGTTTAGTTTATATTGAGGAACTGAGATATTTTCATAAGTTTTATGATACATTTTTTTTTTAAATCAGAAAGAATTTCATCGTAGTAATAAATCTTTATCTATTTGTTAAACTTGCATATCGGTAATAAAAGTATCAAAGATTAAGGACGAATTTCGACCAAAATGTATCATATTAGGTAAAAAACCTTGTTGTGTAATGTTTAGAACCAGTTTACAAATTTTTATGACTCCTAGCTGCATTTTTAAAATTAATTTCATCTTTTATTAAAGAATTTGTAGTTGATTTTATGCTAGTGTTAATTCTTTCGCTAACATAATTAGCCTACGAATGTGCACACCCGGTGTGATTCATTTTGATTCCCAATGATTTTAAAAATTATTCAAATATTTCTAATGTAAATTAAGTACCTAAATCCGTTAAGATCATAGTAGGCCATCATTAAGTGCAAATATATGCCAAAAAATTATCAAATACAACTTTAGTAATCATTTTTGTTTACGTAAAAAGTTCTCAATGATCAGTAAGAGTCAAAATATATTGTTAATAAGAAAAAGGACTAACTATGTCAAAAGAAAAAAATTCATATGTTCTTTTGAAAACAAAGGATCTTTAAATATTCTATGATATTTATTTTCCATGTATTTGAAACAAGAGTTAACAAAATTTTTTGTATCAGAATACATACCATACCAAATATATTTACATTTTAGAAATTGGTATTTTTTCTTAATTCCAAATTGTGGTAAATAAATCATTGAAAGACCTTTAGATATCAAGGATTTATGAACAACAATAACAGAAAATCTTTACTATTTCCTACATTCACATACATTAATAGTTTTGTATTAGTATCAATAAAGAAAGAACAAAAAAGTTTTACCTATTCAATCAAGTGTAGTTGAAATTGCAATTTTTCCTACTCCTAAGACAGCTTAAGAAATTCAAGACAAATAATTGTAGATATTATCGAAATTTAATTCTATGTTACACTAAATAAATTCAACTGTTAATTGACTTGACCTCCCCTAAAGTTAAATTCAAATGGACTGAAGAATATCAAAATGTTTTTACTCACTACAAATGTATTTTTCAATAAACCATTCATAAGATTACCACAATAAGATAAAGATTTTATTTAAATACAGATGTTTCAAATTTTGCCTTTTCTGGCGTAGAAAGAATTTGAAGGTAAATTGTCTCCTGTATAATATTTTTTAAAACACTTAAAAATGCAGAAAGAAAATACCCTACAATTAAAATTGAATTAATGACAAAAGAAAATTTTAGTTTTTCTACAGTTTCTTCAAAAGAATTACTTGCAATTGGTACGGGAATATTTCCTAGTTGAGTTTCCTCAAATATTGAATCCATAAGAGCCTGAAAAGTTGCAGAATTTATTTTTAAACCGAGGACTAATGTTTTATTTTTAAATGTCCCCCAAGAGGATGTAAATGCTAATTTACCTTGGCATGGTATTTTTCAGGGTGGTTTAGCTGATAAAAAGCGCTTGGAAGATCCATCGCAGAGAAGAATCGGTAATTAGATAAATTTAAAATGATATTTTGAATCTTAGGAAGTGGGTAAGCCGAGTGTTTAACGATGCTATTGATTAATCGCAAGTCTAAAGCCAATCTAAATTTTTGTTTCTGTTTGGGATCATTAGTATTCTTTGTCTTAATCAAACGCATTGGGCAAATACACTGCGTAGCACAGCATTCAATTAATCCTGCTTCTACCATTTCATATAATTGCCTAAGTGTTTCTTGTTGAAGAGCTTGAGGCACAGGAAATGGCAAAGGGCGAATAGGATAATCATGAATAAAAGAGAATTCAGGTATTACTTTATTCGTATGTCCGAGTGTTTTTGAAGATTTTGAAAAGACTTAATAATTTTCCAATAATAATTTATTTAATTGCCTTTGTTTTAATTCTTCGAGATGACCTAGTTGGAAATCATTCTCCTGTACTTCTTTTCTTAAATCTATGACATCCTTTGTTGGTACTGTTGAATTTAAAATTTCCTGTCTTTTAATTTTATCTTGTGTTCTATTTTATTAACACTATCAACATTATAATCACTTAAATTTAATTTTAAATAGTTATAATAGTTGACTGAAAGCTTGTCCTTCATTCAACTGTAAAGTTTCTTCATATTTATTTCTAAGAAAATTATTACGGGAATAGTATTTATTTTTTTGTTCTGAAATCTTTGAAAATTTTTAACTTGTTCTAAATTATGAATTTAAGAATAAATTTCAATATTTTTATAATCTATAGTTAGTTCAAAAATGACATCGGTATTTGAAAGATTTTTAACTACTATTTTTGCATAAATATGTTTAACAAAATGTTTACATATTTAAATAACAATAATATGTTTATACATTTAACAAAATTTTATGATTTAATATAACCTGTCCATTTTGTTTATTACTTTGTTTAGTGTCTGAATGTCTGAATATTTATATTATGAATATCTCCATTATTATTATTATAAGTAAATTAGAATTAGTATTAATGTGAGGTTGATCTCTATTACTTTTGTTATTTCTATTATTTGGATAATTTCTATCACGTGGCTGGATCAGCAGCAAAGGGTTGTACATGAAAGTTTAAATTTTCTTTATTTTTAGAAATATTTATTAATTGTGAAATTAAAAAATTATAAATATGTAAGCAGACATAGACCAAATAAATAGACCATTTAAATACCAAATTAAAAATTAATTATTATTTAGAAGCAAAAATATGACAGTAAAATATATAAAATAACATTATTGAAATATCTAGAAATATAAACCATTAATACTTAATGAAAATTTTCCTTATTACTTTTAAAAACTCAAGGGAAAAATTAAGCATATTTTACGCAAATTATTGACAATATAGTGCAGTTAAATATTATTGAGAATTAATATAACCCTGTACCTAAAACATTTTTGTGGCAAGATAAATAAAGTAACTTAAAGAAGAAAGAATTAAAAATAGATTTTGATGTTCGATTTAGTCGCGACAGTAAATTAATGAGTTGTACATTTGTATTAAATTAAAAAGTTGGCCATTACATTGATTTTTAAGAAGAAATTAAAATACTTATATTTTCCTTTTATAAAATGTAATAAAAATTAAATAATTGGTTGAATTTAATTAAAATTAGATTATGAATGATTTAAAAAATTCAATTTATGAAATTAAAGAAATTTTAGAAGCTGAAAAATATGTAGTGCCTATTATGACATAACAATTTCAATTTTATCTAGTTATTATTTGTCACTCTCTCCCGTGGCTACTATGTTAGATTAATAAAAACACATTTTTAGTAAATCATCAGCAAAATAATGATTAATTGTATTCAGTATCATTTGACTTAATGCTGTAGCACGGTGTCAACTTTTGATAATCAAAATTTTCCACAATCAAACGTTTTTTCTGTGATAGCATTTGAGAAACCGTAAAATATCTCCTTTCACAGTATCTTTTAGTAAAGTGCACTGTTTACGACGATTAAAGAGTGGACTGTAAATTTAACCAAATATTTTATTACAGGACTCTCACCATAGAATGTCCTTATCGAAGAACTATTTATTTTTAATTGGTATCCATATTTTTATTATAGGACACTTAATAATATTATTAGTAATTATAAAACAAACATTTAAAAAACGATCGCCAAATTGGCGAACTATCTTTTACATGGCGACAACAGCAAATTTAGGTTCATAACATTTAACATGCGCAATAGGTGCCAAATATACTAATGTAATAAATTATACCTATATTAGGTTATTTGTTACATATTAAAACGACACCATTATTTGCTACATGTTAAAACTACATATTACGAGGGATGCCTATTGCCAAATTTAATTAAGCATCACTCACATCAATAATACGATGGCGTTTGTTTTTTTTTAATATTATTTATTTATTTTCTCTTAAACTAACTACTACAAGTTTTCCTTGAATTTTCTCTTTATTACATAACTAGTACTGTGTTAAAATGTTCTTTAAACTTTGTGATAGTCGGCATGAAAAGGGGAATTAATAATTTAAGAATTTGCCACGCAATTTTTATTAAACATTTTTTTCCTACTTTTCTCGTTATTTGTATTAATTTTGGTAAAAAAAATATTATAGATAACATTTTAATAATTTAAGGTTATGAAATACAGCCTAAAACACAAGTGTCTTTTTCTGCCTAAATGGTAAAATCTTTCACACACGGTTCACTTCCAAACAATAATTTTTCAAATTTGCTCTTATTTGCAGTTATTTCGATGTAAGAGAAACAGTTATTCATCATTGATATTTCTTTAATTTACAAAAACAAATATTGATCAAGCTTTGAATTATGAATTTAAAAAGAACAATTCTCAAACTACTTTTTTAGCATTTTATATTTTAGTACATACAAATATAGTTCCGATAATCTAACAGATTTGTATTAGTCACTATTAAACTACTTTTTATAATTAGAAAATAACAAAATATATTTTTACTTGTAATTAGAGCGTGAGGAAAAAAAATACATATATAAGGGAAACCAGTGTCTTATAGTGATTAAACATCATTGGTGCCAATCATAGTATGGCAATTATCTACACTTCTCTTAAACGAATTAGTGCCATACCATTTCTCCATTACTTTTACTTACGTTTAAGCAGATAACTTGTTTACTTTTTTTCAACTACCGTTGATTTTGAATTTAGTTTTATAGATATACAATTTAAAAACGTATGTAGTTTTAGATAGTTTTAGAAATACTGATTTGGGGAAGTAGACTGTTCCACATTCACATTAATCTTTTATCGGGTGTAACGATTAATAAATAATTAATTAATAACGAGTGTGCAGAGAGCTACGTTAAGGATGTTATCCTTAAAATATTTGAAAATAAAATCTAGCCATCTATAATTTAATTTAAAACAACGACTAATGTTAAACCAATCGAAAAATTGCATTTTACACATGTCTCTCCCAAATGATCTAATTGAATATTTCGGGCGAATTTTAGAATCGAGGCTTTAAAATGGGCCACCAACAGCTGCGATCAAAATTTAAGGACGGACGATAGAACAAAGGTTTTTGGAGTTTGAAGAAACAACCACACAAATTCTTCATTTTATTATTATAAATAATCGAATGCACGCGAAGCATTTTTTCAAATTATGTCATGTATATATATAAGTTGTTATAATAATAGATTTTTAACGAATTTCAGTTAAGTACAATTTTATATTTATAAAATTTTTTATTATATTACAAAACTTTTTACAATTAAAAAAACGCGATATTTAAAAAAAAAATTCTCAGGAGTGTTATCTCTTAAAATTCGCAACAGTGACCTAATTAAATTTTTTTTATTTTAAAATAAAATTTTTTGACTGAACGAAGGATGTTAAAATTTTAGTTACAACAAACGATTTTCTTTTAAGTCGTCCTTAAAGAACGAAAATTTCAGAAAAAAAAGAACAGATGTTTTATTTCAGACTCACATAAATATTTATGCAAAAAACTAATACGAAGGAAACGATAATTATATTTTAGTCGCATAACTTGAAAAAACGTTTTTTCTCAACAATGGCAGTTAAACTCAACTTTCAATCAATAATCCATAAATAGCGTTATTGTTTTATCCTAACAAGAAATGTAACTACTTTATCTTAAACTAATAACAATCTAATAAGCTTCTTGAAAAAAACAACTTTTTGACTTTAGCTTTATGTATATGATTATGCATAAATGACGAGTAATTAAATTTCAAAACTAATTAGTTTCTTTGCTACTCTCGTAAAATTTCTAAGGTATGTAGATTTTCTTAAGTAGAAAAAAAAATGGTTGAGTACTAATTGATGCGTTTTGCAGTTGGACAGGGTTCTGAAAATAAATGTTTCATTCGTGTTGTTGACTTGTAAGGCGTAATTATTTAAGCTGTATATCCAACAACACAGCAATTTAAATTGCTCTTACAAGCATTATTATTTTTTAATTCTGAAAATGAGAAAAGTTAAACTAATTTCATGAGTGCTTATAATTTTGTAGGAAATTTGAAACAGTATAATTCCTTTTTAGTAGCTTCAAGCGTTTTTTTAAAACAGTAATTATAATAAAGTAAAAATAATTAGTGCTGTATTTGATTAAAATAAAACCGGGTTTTTCTACAGACTAGCTCACTTAAAAAAATATTTTTCAGCGAAAAGAAGCAATTCTCGAAGAAAGTACTGAAGTTTCTCATAGTACAAAGGAAGAAATTAATATTTCAAGAAAAACTGGAGAGCTATGTTTGACATTAAAAACCCTAACTACTATTAAGCAATTTAAACAAAATAATGTTAATTTAATCTTCATGTCTGGAATGTTGACAAATAAATTAAAAATGGAACTTTGAATCCATTTTTACAGTATATGTTACTTTTCTTTACAACATTTATCTGCTATGTTTTACAACTATTATTTTTCACATAATTCTTCCTCAATATTTTACAAATATTCATATTTTTAATATTTCCTTCACTACAGTTTATGAACAGCTAAAGCCAGACTAGTAGGATGTTTTTCCTATGTGCTAGACGTTGTGAGTTCCAATCCCAGAGGCTGAAGACTCCCTATATCCAAAATAGTGACAAGTGCACGCAAAATCTGTCGTGCACGCAAAGTCCTCCAAGGTCCCATTACAAATCAATATCTCCAGCGGTATTGGAACGGAGATTGATCATTCTCTAGTTCAGGTCAAAATTACGATTTGCGTGTGGATGAATGGCGTGTGAAGTCTTCTCTGTAAAACAGACTGTGACGTACGTGTGTAGCAAAAGTGTAATTAATTCTTGGTCATAAAAAGCGCCCCTAGAAAATCAGAAGAAGCACACCCCTCTACTTTAAATAGACACTGGTATTGACATAAGACAACATCTATAATTTGCAGCTAGTAATATATTTTACATAATTCTTTCCCACCAGTTTACAACTACAGTAATGTAGAAAATGAAAAGAGTTTTCAGACTTTGTTGATTTTCTCCAAAACTACTCAACAGATTAAAATGAAATTTGATATGAACTTAAATTGATATAGCACGAATATAAAATAACCATACAGCAGTTAATAATTCATAAGAATGATCGTCTTTCACTCATCAAACGGGAAAGATATGAAACAGCGGTTGCAGAACAAAATTCTGGAACATCATGGTTTCAATGCGGGATATGTAGAAATTAATGAAGGAATTGTCCTTACTCGTTCATCAAAGCTTTTTCAGTCCCTGGGTGACTGTCAAAAGGGGATTGCGATTTGTAATCGTTCTCATCAGAGTGTTCCAAGCGTGTTCTTAAAAAATTTGGTTCAAGAGTTCTAGCACACAAGAAGCAATTTAGATAATGTCGATATGGACGCGCGATTTCATCTATTTAAATAGAATAACACCGGAAAAGACATATAGGATTCCAAGACCTACTTCTCACATATTATAATGTTTCTTTCAAAAGGCATAGAAGGGAGTGCAGTTATCCAACATGATGACTGCTCATTCCAACAAACCTCATCTACCATAATGGTGAATACGAGAAGGTGTATTGTCTTTCCGTGATATTACTAAGAGACTGTGTAGAAATGTATCTACTGTGCTTGATTGTTGCCAGCATTGGTCAAGGGAAGGTACTGCTTCAAGAAGACCGAGTCGTGGATGGCCACGTGAAACATATTTATATAACTATTCTACTGAAATTTTCAAAGGATTTTTTCACACAAAAATATACACAATTTTCATGCGAACGAACTGGACAACAAGTGTCATTGAATCAGAGTTTAAGATTCTGTGTGGTTAAAGGGGTTATTTACTTGATGAAAATCTGAATTCCCCTTTAAAATGGAGGAAAACAGAATTTCATAAAGCACAGTGATATTGATGAAAATCTGTATTCCCCTTTAAAATGGAGAAAAACAGAATTTCATGAAGCACAGTGATATTGAGAGATCCAGATTGGTCAATACAAAAATAGTTCATAAAAATTTTTCTCAACTTGTTGAGAAAAAAAAGTTCAACTTTCCTCGCCCTCACATCCAAATGGTGCTGAGGTAAATATCTCCACACGCGATTCGGATCTCCCAAAAAATATAGGGTTTACTTCTTCCATTGAAGAAAGTAAAAAAAAAATTTCTTTTCCTTTGGACACTATTCATGATTTAATTTCAACATTTGAGGGCTGTGATATTTCCTAAGCTTTGATGCATGTACTGTTTCAAAATTTTGTTTACTTAAATTATTCTTTTTATTTATTTTGTAATTAGCTTCTGAAATTTTTTGAAGAATTTCAAACGGTCCACTAAAAGGAGGTGACAACTTCCTCGTATTGGGATAAGTAAATTCTTCAAACATAAATAATTCATCAGTTTTAAAGTCTATGTATAAAAATCTAGCATAATAATAAATTTTATTTCTTTCATGATATTCTTTAGTTCTTTGAATTCCTATTTTTTTAGCTTCCTCAACAGGTGGATAGATTTCTTCATTTAAGGGATTTTCATAGGGGATGAGTCTACCATGCATGAGGTATGCAGGTGGAAATTTTGTTACAGAATGGGGAGTTAAGTTATAAGTATTAACAATATCTTTTAACAAAGTAGGCCAGGGAGTTTTAGCCGGTTTTTCATTAATTTTATATTTTAAACACGTAATTATTGTTTGACCAAGGCGTTCAACCTTGCCATTAGACAGCGGATGATGTGCAGTTGTCAATAATTGTTGAATTTTATAATGTTTCAAAAAAAATTTTTAATGAGAAGAAGTAAAGGCAGCGTTTCGATCACTCAACAAAGATATAGGAATTTGATTTTGAAAAATTTGATGTAAAAAATTAGTATAAGTTTCTGAACTAATGGATTTTGACGCAAAAGTTCAAATGTATCGTGTGAGGAGGTCAATAGTTAAAGTTAAATATTTTTTGTTGACTTATAGTAATTTAATCCACCAACACTATCTATTGCTAGTAAGTCAAAAGACTGATTAACAGGAGGAAAGGATTGTAATAATCCAAATATTTTTTGTCATGATTGTTTATTTAATTGGCACGTATGACAATGTTTACAAAATTTTGTTATATCTGAAGTTATGTTGTTCCAATAATAAACAGGGGTTATTAAGTTAATCATTTTTTGTATTCCAGGATGATTATATTTCTCATGAACAATTTGCAGTAGTTTTAATCTCAACGAAAATGGAACAACTATTTTAGTAAAATTTTTATTACGTACAGATAAAACATTATTGATATCAACAAAATTACCTTGTAAGTTATTTTTCCTTTGAGCTTCGCTTATTTCACTCAATTTTAACAAATATGAAACATGAACATTATTATTTTTACCATTACTTTACAAGTGAATGTGTTGCATCTCTCGAAAGCCAATCTGCTTCACAATTAGTAGAAACTTTTGTGTATTTAATATCATATTCATACATATTTAAGAATAAATAATCTACCATCTATCATCTAAATAATCTACCTTTTAAATTTTTTAGCCAAACTAAAGTAGCATGGTCAGTATGTATGGTGAATTTTTGGCCAAAAAGGTAATGGTGGAATTTATTTAAAGAATCTATTATAGCAAGACATTCAAGTTCTGTAATTGCACAGTATTTTTTCATAGTCCCTTAAGAAACGAGAATGAAAAGCTACAGGATGCAATACACCACATTCATCTGTCTGTTTTAACACAGCACCAATTCCAGCTAACGATGCATCAACAAAAAGATGACATTCATGATTAGGGTTAAAAATTTTCAATATTGGTTCAAAAGATTATTGACATTTTTCTGACCACACCCATTTTACATCTTTCTTCAACGAGTTATTTAAAGGAAAGCGAATATTTGCATAACTATCAATAAATTTTTTGTAAACATTTATTGATCCAAGAAATCTTTTCAATGATTTCACATTTTTAGGTGGAATTAATTTTTTAATTACCTCAATATTATGGTTATCAGGTGATACAATCCCCTTGCTTCTTTCATATCCTAAAAATTCTATTTGTTTTTGCAAAAATGAACACTTTGAAAGTTTTAATTTTAAGTTTTATTGTTTACATATATCAAAAATCTTTTTTAAATGGGTTAAATGTTCATCATAAGAATTGGAAAATATAATGATATCATCAAAATAGTTTGTAGCAAATTTAATTTAATGTTTATTTAAAATTCTACGAATTGTACGTTGAAAGATGCTTGGTGCATTCTTCCAGCCAAAAGGTAATCTTAAGTATTCAAATAGACCGTTGTGAGTAGCGAATGCTAATTTCTCAATATCATCAGGATGAATACGAACATGATGATATCCCATTGATAAATCTATTTTAGAATAATAACTACTATTAGACATTTTTTCAATTAAAGACTGTATTAAAGGTAGAGGTTCAGAATCTGTTTTTGTAATTTGATTTAATTTCCTGAAGTCAACACATAAACGACTCTTTTTATTTTCATCTTTTTTTAAAAACTAAAGTTACAGGGTGTAGTGATCCAGGAGTTTCCTTGTCTTCTGGAATGGTTCGAAATGACAAGGCTACGGAGTTGAACATTAGTAATCGTAAACACAAAAGTTGGGTCGGCTGTTCAGCGACGGATATAAAATACTAATATTTACGAGATAATTATAAAAATTTTATAAAGATAAGTTGCATATACGATAAATAAAGCTCTTCTAAGTTCCATTTTTGATTCATTTTTTAACATTCCAGATATGATAATCAAATTAACATTATCTTGTCCAAATCACTATATAGTAGTTTTTAATGCAAAATTTAGCTCGTAAGTTTTTCTTCAAATATTATTTTTTTTCCTTTTCTAAAGTAGTATGAGAAACTTTAATACTCTCTTCGAGAAATGCATCCGTTGAAAAATAATTTTATAAGTGAGCTAGTCTGTAGAAAAACTCGATTTTATTTTAATTAAATACAGCACTAATTCTTCTTACTTTATTATAATTACTGTTTTAAAAAAGCGCTTGAAGCTATTGATGAGAAATTATACTATTTCAAATTTCACAAAAAATTGTAAACACTCATGAAATGTTTTTAACTTTTCTCATTTTCAGAATTAAAAATAATATTGCTAGTAAAAGCAATTAAAATTGCTATGCTGATCAATATACAGCTTAAATAATTGGGTTTTACTAGTAAACAAAACGAATGAAACATTTATTTTTAGAACCCTGTTCAACTGTAAAACGCATCAATTAGAAATCACCATTTTTTTTTCTACTTAAGAAAATCTACATATCTAAGAAAATTTACGAGAGTAGCGAAAAAACTAATTAGTTTTTAAATTTAATTACTCGTCATTTATGAATAATCATAATTGATTAAACTAAAGTCTAAAAGTTTTTTTTTCAAGAAGCTTATTAGTTTGTTAAGTGCCTTTAAGTTTAAGGTAAAGCAGTTAAATTTTTTCGTTAGGATAAAACAATAACGCTATTTATGGAATATTGATAAAAAGTTAAGTTTAATTATGATAGTTGAGTAAAAACGTTTTTTCAAGTTATACGACTGAAATATAATTATTTTAGTTTATTTATATTTCCTTTTTATAAGTTTTTTTCATAAATATTTATGTAAGTCAAAAACTATATATACTTTTTTCAGAAATATTTCGTAGTTTAAGAACGAGTTAAAAAAAAGTCGTTTGTTGTTACTAAATTTTTAGAGTCTTTTGTTCCGCCAAAATTTTTTATTTTAAAAAAAATAAATAAATGTTCCGCTGGTGTTAGTTTTAAGCGATGAAACTCCTGAGAATTATTTTATAGTTATAATAAATTTGAACAAAATATATAAAAATGTAATTAAATGAAATTAGTAAAAAATCTACTATAACAACTAATACATGATATAAATTTGAGAAAGTTCTTTGTGCGTGTTCTATTATTTATAATAATAATAATAAAATGAATTATGTGTGTATCTCTTAAAACTCCAGAACCGTTTGTTTTATCGGCTGCAGGTGACCAATTTCAGCCCTCAGTCCTACAATTCGTTCGAAATATTCAATTAGATCATTCGGGAGAGACATGTATAAAATTTAATTTTTCGATTGATTAGCCGTTGTTTTAAATTAAATTATAGGCGACTTAATTTTATTTTCAAATATTTTAGAGTTAACATCGTTAATGTTTGGAACGTTAAATCTCTTATGACTTAAAACAATATTCACATTCTGTAATAATTAATTATTTTATACCCTTTACATCCGAAAAACTAAATGATTAAAGTAAACGTACTATCATGTGCAGTCTATTTCACCAAATCAGTATTTCTAAGACTATCTGAAACCACGCGTTTATTTTGTTCATAATTAAGCTTTTAATTTGTATTTGTATAAAACTAAATTAACGGTAATTGAAAAAGAAAATCAATTTAAACGAAAGAAAAATTAGAGAAATGGTATGGCACTAATTCGTTTAATACATACGCTCAGAAAATACATACGCTCTTATATATATATATGTTTTTATGACGCTTTAATTACAAGAAAAAATATGTTCTGTTATTTTCTAATTATTAAAAAACAGTCTAATAGTTACTATATTTGTACTAAAATATAAAATCCTAAGAAAGTTATTCGAAAAATAATTTTTTAATTTATATTCAAAACTTTATTTAGTAATTTATTTTCTAAATTAAAGAAATTTTAATGATGAATAACTGTTTCTTTTAGATCTAAATAACTACAAATAAGTGAAAATTTGAAAAATTTTTGTTTGAAAAGGAGCTGTGTTTGAATGATTTTACCTTTTAGGCAGAGAGAGACACTTGTGTTTAAGGCTGTATTTCATAACCATAAATTGTTCAAATGCCAAATAAATTTTTTTTCTATTATTTTGTTCTAAAATAATACAAAATATGGAAAACTATAAAAAATATGTTTAATAAAAATTCTGCATCAACGCTCATAAAAGGTCAACCAGTTTTATCCCAAGGAAATGATTTTTAGAGAAACTTCAGAGGTAGGAATGAGGACTTCAATACTTATGCTCCGCGAAAAATTAAATTCCTCATAAAATATTTTAACTTGCGCAAAAAGAATTTCCCCTGAAATTAGCGGGGAAAATGGAAAAATCAGAAAAAAAGCGTAAATTTGCAAATCCGCGGAAGAATCACGTCCCTGCATATAGCACAGATTGTCACTGTGACGTCATAGTAAAGTCAAAAACGGTCACAACAGTCAAAGTAACACGTGTGACCATTTTGAATTGTTTTAAGGAGCTCAGAATGTGACTTATATGTTACTCTGTCTTGTGAAATCATATATAAATCACCATGACTATTTATTGTGACTCTTTTAACTTGGTAGTCACAATATAGTCTACTCTAGATTTACCTGAAGTCACTTTCCTTTAAAATTTTAATTTAAAAATAGACCAATGAAAGTAAAGGAGAATTTGTCATAAAAAGTATATCCCATTGTATAGCATCCTCTTAACCCTTTAACCCAAATGGGGCACCGTTGTCCCTTTTGTTTATTTTTTCTGGTGCACTAATTACAAGCAAAAATATATTTTGGTATTTTTTTATTATACAAAACAGTCAAATAGCTACTGAAATAATCTGTTAGATTATCGGAATTATAATCCATTAAAAGCTGAAGAGAGTAGTTCAAACTTAATCAAGTTATGTTAGATTATCAGAATTATAATCCAAAATAAAAGCCAAAAAGTTTAGTTTGAACTTTATCAAGTTATATTAGATTATCGGAATTATAATACAAAATAAAAGTCAAAAAGTGTTGTTTTAACTTTATCAAGTTATATTTGATTATGTAAGATTGTCGGAATTATAATCCAAAAAGAACGTTTGAACTTCATCAATAATTAGTTTTTTAAATTAAATAAATTTTAATGATGAATAACTGTTTCACTTAGATATAAATAACTGCAAGTAAGTGCAAATAGGAAAAATTATTGTTTGGAAGTGAGCCATGTTTGGAAACTTCGATCTTGACTCAAAAACAGATACCGATGCTTATGGCTGTATTTCATAACCATAAATTATTAAAATGCTAAATATAATATATTTCACTTATTTTGACATAAATTACTAAAAAATAATGACAAAGTATGAAAAATGTGTTGAAGTCATAGTCAAAGATTAATTAACCCTTTCACGCCGATTGTCTCAAATATGTGCCGGCAGGAAACGTTATCAATCAAAGTAAAAAGATAAAACGGATAACCAGACTAATTATTTAATAGTTTATTTATGGGTGGTATTATGATAGATTGTTTTATCTAATTTAGCACTACTTAGTTCAAAACAAAAATTATATCGTTACACTTTGAACTATCATTGTATCATTGATTAGATACGCGATTAGACTAACATTGATTAAAGTGAAAGCAAATTAAGTCTGTCAAATAAGACTTGCCAGCATTTAAGATGCTGCTTTTTTTTCCAGCCTGATTCTGATTTTGTACGAAAGCTTTTATGTATCACCCGTCCCGAAGGGGCTTAACTATTACTAAATAAATCATTCTTCCTTTATTTTTACTCAATATTTTTGATAAATTTAAGTAAAGTATCTCCCGTTAAAATTTAAATTATTAATTTTATTTTTTTTATTATTTTATAACCGTCGTTGAACAGCCGACCCAATTTCATGGGTTTACAACTACTAATGTTCAACTCCGTAGCCTTGTAATTTTGAACCTATCCAGAAGACAAGGAAACTCCTGGATCAGTACCCCCAGAGGTATTGATTTGTTATGGGAACGTGGAGGACTTTGAGACTCGACAGATTTAACGTGCATCAGTCACCATTTACTACACGGGGAGTCTTCGGCCGACGAGGATCGAACCCATGACCTCTTGGATATGGGCCCAGCGCCCTACCGACCAGGCTATCCCGGCCTAAACTATTAATTTGTAAATATTTCCTAATTTTTTTTTTTTTTACATAATGTTGTTCATTAATTTAGTCGAGTACTTACAGTTTAATTCCTAAATCCAATATAACACGCTCAACGAATAATTTCTTTTAAATTGTTCTCTAATACTGAAATTCTGAACAATTATTTTCAGTAGCGTCAATCAGCGTGCGAAACTTCTGAATTATTTTCTCGAAACTTTAAAAGAATATTAATGAAATATGTAACTTGTTTAAGAATAAAAAAATTTCTAAACGTCTCACATATTAAAAGAAGAACACTTTCACACGAAGCATCTGTTTCGAATATTTGCAATTAAGATGTGATTCGTTTTTTGTGTTTAGCTTCTCGTTTTAATGATCAACTGAAATATGTTACTTCGAAAAGTGAAAAAAAAGTTTAACGGCTGAAACAGATGTGTTCGTAACTGTAAAAAAATTCACTGTAGAAAAAAAAAAAACGGTTTCTAAATTCTATTATTGTAGAATATTTCAATACATCAGTTTTCCTCATTTACTTCTAATGAGAATTTCAGTTATTTTTGCTAGATACATAATTTATTTCACTGTCAGTTTGAAGTTTTTGTTTTAATAGGAAATGTTACGAAATTTTACACATTTGTTACAAATTACATTCAAACGAGTATAGATAACTGTTTTTATTTTTTTATTTTTTATGTGCTCTAAAAAACTTTTCAAACATAGTAGCTTACAATTTATTTTTCTCAATATTTTTTCCACATTTAGGAGTAGAAACTACCATTAAGATTTTGCATTTCATTTTCTTCAAGTTATTAAATTTTTTTAAAAAAAACTGTTTCTGAGCTTCATGAGTCTCCTGGCGTAAGTACTACATAGAGTATATGTCTACTGGTAGTTCGTGCACCTTTCAAACAGTACTTTAATTAACATAACTAAATTATCTTAATTTTCTTCATTAAGAATTCTAGTAATTAAAGCCAAAAACTGCATTCAAAAAGACCAATAAATGTCTATTTTTAACTAATTCAATGATAAAGTGACCATCAGTGAGATGAACATTAAATTACGATAAAACATCTATTCCTGCTGACATTGAATGCAATTTTTGATAATTTGTAATAAACATAAAATTAAAATTATATAGATAAATAAACAAAAACCGTTGTTACGAGTAAAACAAGAAACTATACCCAAAACTTATTCAGGATGGAATCTTATCTTGTGCTCTCTACGTATGTATATACGCTATTTCCCTCTGTTTGGAATAGCTTAGATTATGAGCTTAAATTTCTTTATAAATATTCTCTTGGGGATTCGAAAGCAAAGAGTTTAATCCATAATTAACGCTCTACGCCACGAAGTAGAATACATTTAATTCTTAAAATAAGCTCATTTATTGCACCTCATATTTCTGCAACTTAAGCATTTTGAATAAAATGTTTAGTTAAAATTAAATAAATTGTACTAAGAAGTTTTTTTTATTTTTTTATTTATTTTTTTTTTTTTTTTGCAATTTCTTTGAGATTTTTTTTTAATGCAAGGCCTTAAGATAGCCGTTAACATATTGATTGTCATTAAAAATATTTATAAAGGAATTGGAAATTTAAATTCAGTGTTATAATATTGTAGTCTTGTGAAATATAAATGAAACTAAGTTCAGTAAGTCCTTAATGTTTTTTCCAGTTATTGTTTCAACTCGAATTTTTGTGAGTTATCTTTTTAATACCGAAATTATATTTATAAAAAAAAATTATTTTCGGTGTACTAAACTAAATTGTATTTAAATCATTTAGAAAACTACTCTGTAAAAGTAAATTCTGTATGAAATGACGGTATAAAGCACCACAAAATCAAGCCTCTTCAAAAAATGCAAAACCTGTTGTCTTGCAGTGGATCCCGTGCCACTACATTATCTCTGAAAATGATACTGCAGATAAGTTAGACAAAAAAGGGTGTACCATCGCCAACAAACCCCTTTTTTTGGAAGTTTGCTATGGATTTGCTGCTTCAAGAATAAATTTGGCCACAAAAGACTTGCATACATCAGAGCTGAAACAAAGATCGGAGAAAAAGTTCCGGATTGAATTACGGTAAAAAGTATTGACACTCTAGGTACATTATCCGTAAAATTCATTTTACCATAAAAACTAATACGTAACAAGCCTATTTTAACAAAACAGAGCTCGGAGTAGATTTTATTAAATATTGTCTCGAACTATAGTTAGAGATCTTTAACGTGTTAAGCACGACCTACGTTTTTTTCTGCTGATTTCTTTTTAAAATATTTTATTCCTATTTAAGAAGTTGTATATTCGCAATCGCAACGAACTATAGGAGGCGTTGTTGTATGAGACGAATACCTGAGATTTCTATATGAACAGTCATTCAGTTACTCTGGAAACGTCTTTAATGTAGCGTGTAGCATTGTAGCGTTCCTTCTTTATTGTGGCTTATTAAATTTAAAAAAGAAAAATGTTTGATATTCTTTCCTATGCAAGCGAAAACAAAGTGCTATCTCTTTTTTTAGAACATCCAAAACACATTTTACTTTACATTCCATAGATTTAAGAATCATATTACTTCAAACATTGAAATAAGCAAACAGTATACATAAGCCTCATAATTTTATATAATTTAATGTTGTAAAAAAAGTTTTTAGACAACAATTTTTATCAAAAAATTTTAAGTTTCAATAAAAATCCTTATTTAGAAACTAAAAAACGTAAAATAAAAAATGCTTACGAATCCAGAAAAAAAAAAAAAAAAAAAACATTCTAAAAATTCCTTACATTAAAAAAAATTTCATGTTTTTTTATATTTTATTATTATTCATAATCGGGCGTAGAAAACCATTCCATAGAAAATTATCATCAAATAATCCTGGATATCATCTTTTGGATTCCTTGTTACCTTGTTGTTTGCTGGTTTTTGGCTCCTTTTTTTAGTGCTACAAAAATGCATTTTTGGGATTTACCAAAAACAGAACAAGATGCAAATTTATTTTTTCAGGAGCGAAATATTTTACCAAAAAAAACGAAAATGTACCAATTCCCATGACATAAAACTTTATCTTGGTAAACATACGCTTTAGAAATGTTATTTCATTTGAAATTTTATTTATTTTAGTTCATATGGCGACAGCATCAGGTGAAAGAAAATAGAGAATGTTTTGAATCTATGTTAAACTCTATAACGGCTCATTTTCCACCGAAATCCGATTGACTACTTTTATTTAAAATAAAGTGTTTTCAATTTTGAAAGTGTTTTGATTTTAAATAAAGTGTTTTATTTTATGATTTGTCGCAAACATTAGGTGTAGATTGGCGGCACTTAAAAACCGCCAAATCTGTAGCTGCGGTGGCTTTAATACGTAAGTACCGAATTTTTATTCCATACTTTTCTGAATCATATTACTTCAAACATTAGAATATGCAAGAGGTACACGTAAACACATAATATTATACCATTTAATTTGTCAAAAAAAAATATTTTGACAACAATTTTTATCAAAAAATAATAAACTTAAAAACGTAAAATAAGGAATTCTTAGGATAAAAAAACGATTTTAAAAATTCCTCATATTGAAATAAAAAACTTTCATATTGTTTCTTTTTTTATTCTTATAGTTCTTAATCAGACGTAAAAAACCATTCTGTAGAGAACTATCATCAAATAAGAAAAAAAATTATTTATAAGAAATTTCTTTATTATAAAAGTCACAACCTTCACCTGCTTTATAAATCCGGAGAATTCCAAATGAAATGCTCTTCCTTTGAAAATTTTATTTTCAAATAATATATACATAGATTATCTCTTCATTACTTTTCGATAATATACCACACTGCAAAATTTTATAATTGTATGATCTCGATATAAATTTCAATATGTAACTTGAAAACAGAATAGCTGAATTTTACTTGAAATTATTCTTTCAAAACTAAAAAATACTTTCCAAGAAAACGATAAAAATTTATTAATAATCAGCACAAATGATACTATTTCAAGTAATTCGGATGATTCTTTATTGTTGTTTTCCGAATTATATAGATACAGAAATACATACTATTCTATAAAGAAAAAGAATATTCTATAACTATTACAGTTCTGTACATTCTGAATTCACATTTATTTATTGGAATGAAGAAAGCAATGTTGACTTCACTTTAATTTGTAATGAATTGAAGACAGAAAAAAAGTATTTTACCGTAATACACACATCTGTAACATTATGCGATTCCGAAATCGGAAGTTATCAGTTGCAAGTTTGTTGATAATAAAAGCTAAAAAATTATTGAGGAATTTTTCCTCAAATGTCTGGCGTGTTCTGTTTCTGAAAGATTTACCAATGTTTTTTTTTTAAGTTATTCGGCTTTTTCCTTAGGGAAATTTTGCTTCTGCTTCTTATTTGGTCCTTATGGTTCTGATGAAACTAAATGAAAACTTAATAAATAAATGCCTGGTATTTTCAGGCTCCGGCTAGAGGGCGTACTCAAGCGTTGTGATCGCGAATTTAGTGTTGAAATAATTTTTTAGAATTCATATCGAATTTTCTGTTAGTTGTGACACTACGAAGACATTTTTACCGTAAAATATTACGAAATAATTTTTGCAGTAATATTTATTTAATTCGAGTGATTCAGTGATTTTATGGTAATTTATTACTGTAAAAATTACAATATATCAGATTCTTTTGTTCCGTAACATGTTCCGTCAGAAATGGATTTTACGGTAAAAAGTACGGTAAAAGTGTCAGTACTTTTTAACCGTAATTTGATCCGGAATCTTTTGCAGCGTACATAAAAAATTTCCAGTTATTTTAACGAGAAAAAAAATGAATATATTTATTGTTAAGAGGACGCTATACCACAGGAACAAACCTTCATGGCAAATTCTCTCTCACAGTAATTTTAAAATTTAAAGGAGTTCAGATAAACCTAGAATAAATCATGAAATTTCAAATGCTGAAAAATAATTTATTTTCTTCAAAATATCGAAGTATAAGCAAATTATAGCAGAATTATAGAGGATTAAAATGTGGAAAGTATATCCTGAAATAATTTGTTTCTATTTTGATATTTTGAAATCATTTTTTCAAAATATCAAAATGTAATTCAAAAGTTTTCAGCGTTTAAGACTTTATAGTTTACTCCAGGTTTATCTAAATCACTTTCCTCTAAACTTTAAATTTTGCTCACGCAGGTTACGCTGATCAATTAAGAAATACAAATTGAGAAATAACAAGAAATTACAAGACTTGAGACTCAATTAAGAAATACAAAA
This sequence comes from Parasteatoda lunata, assembly GCA_949128135.1. Lineage (NCBI taxonomy): Eukaryota > Metazoa > Arthropoda > Arachnida > Araneae > Theridiidae > Parasteatoda > Parasteatoda lunata. The sequence continues at coordinate 33,021,211 of OX421973.1, read as the reverse complement.
ATTGCTGATCAATTAAGAAATACAAATTGAGAAATTACAAGAAATTACAAGACTTGAGACTCAATTAAGAAATACAAAAATTGCTGATCAATTAAGAAATACAAATAGAGAAATTACAAGAAATTACAAGACTTGAGACTCAATTAAGAAATACAAAAATTGCTGATCAATTAAGAAACACAAATGTAAATACTTTTATTTATTAAAATTACAAATAATTTATGGTTTTAATTCAATTAGACTTGTAATTTATGAACTGTTTAGAAAAATTAAAATCTCAATAGATATTATTTAACAATTAAACATATTTTTGTGTACAGTGCGCAAAATAAAAAACGGATTACCCTTATTTGATTTAATGATCGGATTTTCCCGTTTTAGGACTCAATCTTAATGGTTCGAAGGGGTAACCTCAAATATGCTAATTAATTAGTGCAGATGATATTTTAAGTTCTGAAATCACACACAAAGACGTACTTTCTCTGAATAAACATATCCTTTTTTCGACGGATTCAGATTTGTAACTCCCAAAATATAGAGGGTAACCGTAATCTGCGAAATATGGTCCCAATATATGGTCATTAGAACGAACCAAAGTTTGGACCTCTTAATGTTAATTTTATTGTTTGCGTATTTAACCATATTTTTGAGAAATTTTTAAGCGAATTGAAAAGTCTTGGCACACAGTTCGAAAAAAAAAAAAAAACACAAAAATTTTGCACACAAATTCGTTCATCCAGAGATAACTGCAGACAAAATATAACTTTGAGTACGCATTAATTGTTTTTTATTATTTTATTTAGTAAAAGTCGAAAAAGGTTTGAATTATAGGGTATAAAATTTTCCACGTCATTTTAAAGAATACAATTTTAAATGGCAAAATACAAAATGCGAGCGAAATCGGCCGAACAGTTTCAGAGAAATCAAATTTTTAAAAAGTCGTATTTTTAAAATTCATTTCCTCAGGAACTACACGACCAATTTTGTTCTTATTTTATATTTTTCCAGGTAAAGATACATTCTTTAAAGTCATGTAGAAAACTGTATACCTTACAATTCAAATTTTTTACGACTAATATAAAATAAACTAAAGAAAATAGTAAATACTCACCAAAAGTAGTAGTTGCATGGAATTATCTTTAGCTAAATGAATTTTATAATTGTGGGAAATTTATTCAATTCAGAGGCTGTAATTTACAATAATCTGAGCTGCTATGACTTCATATGAGGACTGACAGACTTCCGGTTTGTTTTTTTAGGATACTGGGTGAATACACTTAATATGTTCACTATTTGAATTATATTAAGCCGTTTGCGTTTTAATTCTCAGCTCACAGAATGAATAAGATAAAGACTATAATTTTGTTTAAGCACATTAGTTACATGTTCATTAAAATGTTATTAAGATTATTACTTAAATTTTGTTACTAGAATGGGTTTAAGGTTTTTCTATGTTATTAAGCATCCATGCATATGTATTTCTCTTACACGGTGACAAATAAGAGTCTTTTCTTTTTCGTGTTGGCAAAAAAGAATTGAAACTTCAAGCATGTGAACTGCCATAAGCATGAAAGCATATGGCAGCCAACATGTTTACAAGGTTCTAAATTCAAATTCTTTTCTTGCGTGGTCAACGAAAAGCTGAAGCAAAAATAAATAGCTATTAGTTGAGAAATTTTGAAGGGTTAAAAGCAAATAGTTCATATCAACAAACAAAGTGTTCTATATTAATGTTTTAATTTCATTCATTGTTATTGTTTTTTATTGAAAAAATGAGGCTTTTGCATGTTTTGAGAATAATAAAAAAGCGTGTTCGAAGATCAGAGAAAAGTAACACAATACAAAATCTTCGGGGATTGGGTAGCATCAGCGAACAAGGGATAGAGCCCACTGATATTAAGTAAAAATTACTAAAATTTATGGCAAAAAATAAATGACACAAATTACACTGATTATTTTATTTTCACTTTCAGAGCAATCATTTTAAGGAACCATAAAACTTGCATTTTGTACCACAATAAGGTGCAGCCTAAACAAAATATTAAATGGTAACAAGTATCCTATTAAGCTGTACCACCACTAAAATAAGGTATTAAAATTTGAAAAATACTTTGATATAATTATCAACCCCAATAATGTTGCCGCAAATTTAAAAAAGTATTAGGGTTCAACGTGAATCAATTTCTAGCAATATAGAATGTATAATGAAATGCATAAAAGTTTGTTGAAAAGGAAAATAAAAAGCGCAATTTTATAAGGACATTCAACTTTTCATCTTTTTTCGCATGGTTCAATAATAAAAAAGTCTTATTGTACTTCAAAAGCATTTTCTCCAAATTCCTTATACTCCGCCAACAATGAAAATACTTTTGTAAGATTTTCCTCGTAATGATGAGGGAAATAAAATGAAGAAATCAATAAATAAATTGATTATAGGTATTACATAGTTTCACGGAGAAATGTACTTCGAGATTTTTGTGTGCTTTCGTTTGTGTGCTATATTTTTTTCCAAACTCTTTCTCCAAGGGAAATTTTTAAAAAATAGGCCACAGTTGAAGTAGCTTGAACTCGAAGCAAACCTTTAATTTTAAACTATATATACTACCTTACTGTGAAGAATTGTTTAGGCTTTGAAATGAACAAATAACTTAATTATTTAAGAAGTTATTGAACTTTTAAGAAAATCGCCTATTTAGCGAGATTTTTCCACCTAAATCAAATTTCAGTAAAATCAATGATTAATATTTAATCAATGAATAGTTCTAATAATTTAATTCTAAAACATTTTGAGTTCAGACAATGCAGCGTTGGAGTAACTTATAAAATATTTGAAAAATTCGATCCCAAACGCTTTTCATTTTTTTTTTTTTTTTTTTTTTTTTTCCCATATTGACAGTTTGCGCCGTTTTTATAATACGCATAGTGGGAGCTTTTTAAACTGTAAAATATTTGAAAAATTCGATCCCAAACGCTTTTCATTTTTTTTTTTTCCCATATTGACAGTTTGCGCCGTTTTTATAATACGCATAGTGGGAGCTTTTTAAAGATGAGCAAAACTTCACCAGAGAGTCATGAATAAATGATTCAAATGCACAACAAATCAAATATTCCTTTTGTCACAAAATATTAGCAAAGTTAACTGCTAACCGAGCTTAAAGCCAAAACATAAATATTTTCCTCATATAAAAAACCTATATTTATTCTGATATAAACAAAAACCGGTTTTGAAGCATTCGAAGAGGTTTCCCCTTTCTCAAATATACACAAAACAAAGATTGTTACGTAACTGAACCTGTTTAACCTTTTTCAGAGATTATCTTTCTTATGAGGCAAACATAAACATTTTAACCAAAATAGTTAAGAGGTTCCATCCCATTCGCGTTGAGCATTTATGATAGATATGAAAATAGCTTATTGTTACTACTGAACAGCTTTGAAACAATTATTATTTCAGTTGATGACAAAGATCTTGTAAGATATCTTTCTTTTCCTCGTGTCAAAAAATCGATTTTTATTTTATTCCATATTCCGAAAACATGACTCACATATTATATATGCTAAACATACTCCTAAATTTTCACTGAGAAGTTTCTGATCTTTACGCCTTTATGAACCCGTCAAGCACGTTCTGCTTATGCTTATGGCATTATGTCGCGTTGCCGTAACCCTTTCCCGATTCTGATTTGTTGAGTCTAAAAAACTGCGAAAAATTTCGTTTTCAACTTGATTTCTTTTACACTGCCTTAAATTTTCATAAATAACAAAATTTATTTTCTGTTGAATAAGATTTTTGAACAGCTCTTAGATATTTTCACGTCAATTGCAATCCGTTTCTCTCAACAGTTTTTATGCAGTTTAATAATATATTCATAAACAAGATTTTTTTTTTTAAAATTTACTAGTTTGAATATTAATCGGACCCACTTCTCTGCTACGTAAGGAGTGGTAGGAGGAAAGAGTTAATACATTTCAAACTATGATGAGATACATTAAACCATATGTGTGTCTCAAGTGCTTATTTAATTATCAAATGTTATAAACTTCTACATTCAGAAAAAAAATAAACTAAACCAAAAATATGATATTGAAAAAATATCTAGCTTTCGGAACAAAACTAATTTCAGATTTGAAATTCCCACATGAGAATTTGCTAAGATCAAATATATATATATATATACATATATATATTTATTTATTTATTTATTTATTTATTTATTTATTTATATACAGTAGAGCGCCGATTATGCTAACTGCTCGAGACCGAACGTGGTTCGGATAATTTGAATGTTGTTTAAAATCTAGTTTAAATGATTATTATTTATGCACTAAATTCCCCTTACACTTTTTCTAGGCTATAATAGCTCTAGCGTGTTTAAAAGGTTTTTTTTTTTTTTTCAATTTCTAAATTATTATTTTTTTTTTTTTTTAAATTTTGAATTATTTTTATCATATTTCAGCTTTTTATAAATTTTTTAATCAATTACTGATTTTACCACATTTTTTACCACATTGCAAAAGAAATTCAGCAAATACTTTTATTTCAAAGATGCTCTTTTTTAAGCAGCCATATCCCCTATTCTTCTTAAATAACTCAAATGAACTGGATCAACATCATTTTGAAATTTTATCCAATTCATTGCAATATCTAATGAATTGCATGCTTCTATATGAGAAGGTCCACTATCTTGAATTTTATCACCTACTTCTTCCTCTTCGTCTGTGAGTTCTGATTTTCATTCAAAATTTCAGCATCAATTGCATCATCATTTAAAATTTGAAATCCTGAGTCGTTTTCAGTGTCTCGATACCAGTCTTCTATTTCTTCTGCTGTATAACCTGACATCTTTTCATCGGGAAGATCTACTCGTTTAGAAACTTCAGTTCCGTTAATTTTTTGTTAAGAATTTTATTCCAAGATTTAAGATTCCAAGCACTGTAATCACTAATCATTAACCATAATAAACAAGTTCCCATCCCCAAATTGTAGAACTTCAGCACATATCTATTCATAAACTATTTCCTCATTTCAACCATTGTAGACTGTCAAATTGAAGCTCGCATTCTTGGAAGATAATTTTCAGTTGAAGAGGGCTAAAGGGGTATGTAGGTTTAACTGTATAACAGTACATGTATGTATTGGCTACTATAAGAAAACTGCTAAAAAAGGTAGTAAATTAAATATTGTCTTCTGATGTAGTGGATATTATTTATTCTTCTAAATTTAGAAAAATTGTCGATAAGTTAAAAAAAACTCTGAACTTAAAAAGAAAAAAAAAAGAAAAAATATATATATGTGTGTGTGTAAATTTGTTTCCCCGTGTGATCAACTTCCATTTCCAATAACAATGGTTTCCGACAACAATGGGATACCTGCAAGTGACGTTGTGTGGGTATCTCGATCCTGATTTGTTGTTGAAACGTGGCTTTCTTTTATGTTAGCAACTGTTCTTTCCATTCTATTTCGAATTAGCCAAGACCGTCAAGTATCAATTCTCTTAAGTGACAGATTCTATATTCTTACACGATGATTCTTTCACAAAGATTTAAATTCTTTCACTATGTATTTCTTATTTAACACAAAGACAGGCACGAAGCCATGTAGAACATAAACAAATAAAATTATGCATCGAAGTTGCCTGGTGCACAAAACAAAAATATATCACGGTTACAATTAAATACATAAACAAATAATAAATCTAAGTTGAGTAAAAGATGTGGACCAGAAAGAATTATATTTCAGCAAATTGGATGTGCGATACGGCGATATATAAATTAACTTTACGTTAATTAACATTCCATATGATGTGGAGAAACTTAGCTCCACTTTATGTCAGTTTGCTTATAAAAAATCAGCTAGAGCTGACGTCATAGGTCACATGTGTGGGTATCTGTGATCTTCTTCTTGAAGTGCAAGCACCCAATTATGTTCTTTCACAAATAAAAAAAAGCAATTGCGAATCAACAAAATTATAAAAAATAAATATTTCCCTTTTGTTCATGTCAATAACTAAATCCCAAATGACAATTTCTAAAATAGGCGCTAAAACTAGGCAGTAAAAAGTAAAATTTAGGTTAAGGTAAAAAATGAATTAAAATAATTTAGGAAAAGCCAAAGTTAGATAAAGGTTGAAATAGTGAACTTTAGGTATAGATAAAATTTGAAAGGTTAAGGTGAAAGTAAATAAATCATACGTTTAGGAAAAGGAAACATTTGAAAAAAGTAACAATAAACTCAAGCATCTTTTCCTACATTTTTTTTTCTTTGTTATTTATTTTATATTTTTAAACTGTTATTTGTTTAGGTTTTTCTAATTAAATTAAATGAAGTTTTGAATAAAATATTGACTACTTGAATAAAAGATTATCAGAAACCAAGCAAGTGTGTTAAAGCAAATAAGTACTGAAGAAACTAATAGTATAAAATATCTATTTAGTTTAAAATCAGAATTATGGCCAACTTCCTTTTTAAGTCATTATGCCTCTAAAAAAAAGTGTTTCTATAACTCGGATAAAGAAACCAAATCAGATAATTTCCAATTTAATGAAATTTATTCTTTAGATGAAAGTACCCTGAAAAATGTTTTAAAAAGCTCATTAAAAGATTTAAATTTTTCGAACTGCTCCCTCGTGCTTTCCTCGGAAATTTGTCAACCCATAATTTAATCTCAAAGAAACTATGCTTATTTGTTTCTCTGTGTAAAACTAAAAACGTAATGGCATAAAACATAATAGGCGGCCCTTTCTTATTGGTCAAGAAATCACACGGATCCCACATGAATTTCCAGGTTTTATCAAATTAATAAAAGTTAAAGGTTTTGTTTACCTTTACCTATAAAATATTTCTACAACCGTAATTTACCACAAAAATTAATCCCACATGAATTTCCAGATTTCTTTGGTTGTGATCAACTTAAAATAAATAAAATCTATAAAGGTATAGTTTACCTTTATATATAAAATATTTCTATAACCCTAATTTCCCACAAAAAATAATCCGATATGAATTTCCATATTTCTTTGGTTATGATCGGCATTAAATTAGTAAAAAGTATAGTTTACTTTTAAATATAAAATATTTATGTATCCCAAATTTAAAAGTTATTCCGCCTTTTGATTTTGATTATTTTTCGAACAGCGGCGTTTCATTTAATATAATTCTATTCTAAATACATTTAAAACTTTATCTCAACCTATCTACAATTATTGTTTTAGAGTCAATTATATTAGAAATTACAGTCATTAAATAATTACTTAATGATCAGCATCATGCACGTAAGTGAAATAACCTGTATTCAGAAAATGAGCCTGTTTAATAGACGAAATTATTAAATTATGGTTGTTTACTCAGAAAATTTGTTATGACAGTAAACCTTTGATGTAATTAAACAAAGTGACGCAAAATGATTTATTTTCATAAATAAATAAATGAGAGAAAATGTATAGATGTGGAAAGTTTGGGGAGCTTGAGCAAGCATAATTTTTTTCAGCAGAGATACAGAACAACTAATTTCATCTGTTGAAGAAAAAAGTAAACAAAAACTATTGCAAAACAATCAAGAGGGTTGGTACGCGGCAGCGAACAGGGGAACAGTCATGGTATGCAATAGAAATTTTAATTCAATTCAATTTTATTATTGAAACTCGTATTGTGATTTTGGTTCGTTGAGACAGTAAAATCAGATAAACAAATACTTTAAAGACATTTACTAGTTCGGGTAGTCTCTAATGTAAGGGAATGCGATGGGTAATTTATCTTACTGTGAAATATTCAGTCTTAACTCAAGTGAATTAATTTTCTTAAAAGCGGGACATTAATCATTTTAAAACAATGCTACCTTTTAAACGTGGTTTAAGTTCGAAATAAGATTTAATTAATTTAAAAATCTTACGCACCTCATTTTGTTAATTTTATTGTGACAATCTATAAATATTAATTAGGTAATTCATGAGTTAGCAATTAAATAAATTTTATCGGTAAGTACCCGTCTTTATTATAATTAGAAAAACAAACAAAAAAGAAGAACTATGAGTTATATTGTAAATATAGTACGGAAAAATTAGCAGGCAAATTTTTAACAAGTAATGACTCTGGGGGACAATTTTTTTTTCTATCGCATGAGATTTTTTAGCAGATCTTAGATACTTTCTAATTGTTGATTTAAAATCTGCAATCAATTTCTCTCTCCCAGCTACACTTTTTTAAACGACATTTTTAAACTACTTTTTGTCGAAATGTCCAAATTTAAATATATATATATATATATATATATCAGGGGTCACATAGATATTGCAACAAATATTTAGGGGAGTTAGGGCACATCATCAGGATTAAAAGTGCGTAGGAACCCATGACCAGAATTGTCCTCGTATTGATGGCTATGGGCGATTCCCTCTTCTGACCTGCACACGAATCAGTAGTTCATAAAAGGGGAAGCGCCCCTCGTCGCGTATGACGACATTTCCAGAGTGGGTTCTTTTGCAATTTTAATCCGGGTGGTGTGCCCTAACTCTCCTATTTACTAACATTTACACGACTCCCTTTTATATATAACATTTTTAAACTTGGATATTTTGACAAAAAAAAAAAAAAAATAGACTAAGAATATCATTTAAAAAAAAAAAAAAAAAAAAAAAACTTTAGCTTTAGAAGCAAAACTAATTTTAAATTTGAAACCCGAATCAAGCAAGATCAAGTATTTGAATAAAAGCAATAAAATTTTGTTCCTCTATGTAAGTAGTAGTCAAATTAAAGATTATATTTAAATGAGTGTATGTCTTAAATAATGTATGCACGTCGGGCTTAACATTGTCCTCGTATTGATGGCTATGGGCGATCGCTAGACTTGCAGTAGTAACCTCCTGTAATCAAACGACAAAAAAGCAATCCCGGAGGAGGTGATCTAATGAAATTTGAATAACAGAAGGCATGGACTGGGTTGTTTTAGGGTATGGTAGGGCCTGAGGCTGGTGCGTAACTGGAGTCCCTACTATTCCAAAGTAGGCACTGTTTACCTATTTTCAGAAATATTGACACATTTTATCGAATATTTCAGGTCGAATATTTCCACTGCACCCTGTTTTACCCAACCACGAGGTATGCTAAAATCCAGTTACTTCCAAAAAATAATTAATTTACCTTCCTAAATAGTTTATTTTTACATCAAAGAACAAAGAATTTTTCAACAAAAGGGCTATTTTATCATTCAAATATAAAGTTAAGCGATTTTATTCAAGGAATTTCTTAGGGAAAAATAAAAACCTTAAGGGCCCATATTATCCAACTTTCTCCTACTACCTATTTTTTGAAGGTTTGATTTTCATTATTGCAAAATATGAAATAAATTCAACACGGATTAAATAAAATACCTTGTTTTGTTTTTATAGAATGCAGAAAATATTTCTTATGTAAAACCGAATAAATTGGAATTTTTTTTTAGTTTTGGTTAAAAAAATAGACTACATTAAAGAGCAAAAAATAGAACCGAAACATTATTTGCCATTCAGCTATTTTCATGTACTCCATCTTATTTCCAATTATTACTCCATCTTATTTTCAATCAATTATTTTTCTTAGTATTTGCTTTGCTTTATTATAAAAAAAGACATATTCGTCAATTGAAAAAAAAAACAATTACATTCATAAACTTAAAACCTATCTTCGTTATAAATAGTATTTTTCTATTCCACCTACAATCAATATAAATTCCATCACAATTCACTATCCTTTCTGACAGAAAATTATATATTACACTAGGTTTATCTAGCATTTTTCCCAATTTGAACATAGAAGATTTTTATCGGTGAAGTAAATTCAATAGATTAAGGCATTTCAATTATTTTAGAATGTCAAATTCCATTTGATTATTTTAAGAATTGACTTTGTAGTTTAAATCATCCATTTAAAGTATGGCATTTTCTACTCAGCTATTACGCCGACCGGCCTGTGTAGGGTGCAGGGAACTGTCCTTGCATCAGAAAGGTTCTGGGTTCGAATCCCGGGCAAGGCATGGATGTTTCTTTATCTCTATCTGTGTTCTTCGTCCTTTCTCCTTTACGCGTGAATGTGACCCGCCCTACAAACGGGTTGAGGTAGTGTGACGTGGGCGACGCTGCTCCACCGCCGTGGCTTCGCCACAGATGCCCACTGGGTAACGAAAAGAGAGTTAGCAGTTCTGGCAATTTCTGAGGCCAATGGACAATAGTTTCTAGAGTTAAAATACTACTACTAAAATACATCAATTATTATACCAGCTTTATTACTTTTTAACAATAGCAAAAGACTAATATTTTTATTAAAATTTATTTCAAATATATTCATTGTATACAGACGTTTTTGATTTTTATTATTTATACCCGTTTTCTGTTTCACCCTAATAAAAATACTTTGAAGAATTGGCGAGCAATTTTCTTATAAAGGGGTTTTAATAAGAGCAATCTCAAAATGAAAGACTCATAATTTCATGTTCTAAAACCATTCTATTTTCTTCATTTTTAGAAGTAGAAATCTAGTTTATTTATATATGAAGTCACAACTTCGGGAAAAGTATTTCCGTTGCTGTTGCGTTCTTTTCTAATTTTATAAAAAATTAACTTCCCACCAAAAAAGAACGAGAAGACATTAAACCTCATCCTTTACCACTTTTCTCATCGTTTCCTTAGATTTTAAGCGCTTTCTGGCTAAATATCTCTTTACTTTAGCATACAAGTAGTTATCTGGAGGGGCGAGATGCGGACTATATGGTGAGTGTAATGATATTCTATTAAGATTGAAGCATTAGAACTACGATTCGATGCTTGCAAATTGGCAAGCTTTGTCTCAAAAAGAACTCCATTTCCCAAATTTCGGCCTTTTTGTTTTTTCATTGTCTGGATTTTTCAGTGTTCTTAATGCTTTTCAGCGCTACTTCAGCAAAAATGAAATCTACTCGTAATAACTCAGCCCAATCGAATCCCCAAACACAACTGACATAACTTAACCAGCAAACTGTATTTGTATGAAATTTTATGGCTGGGTATCAGTGTTAGATATTAAAATTAAAGTAAAGCATTCTCGCTGCAGCCCATTTGTCAGCTAGTTAGATCTTGTAGATTAATGTGGTCAGTACTGAGCACAGAATGCGTTTACTTCCCAGATTAGCTGGTCTGAAGCTCGATGGGCTCGAGGATCTCAACCCCAGTTCCTCACAATGACAGCTCAGTGCTTTCAACCACTGAGCCATCGTGACTCAGTGTTAGTAATAAGATTTATCTATATTAGTAATAACAGTTACAAACAGTTTTAACAATTTAAAATAAAGTAAGAATTTGAAAAACTCAAGATTTCAAGACTTTTTTTTTTCACATTTTTTTATAAAAAATAATAAATAATTTTTAAAAAATCATTTTATGAGTCGAATTATCTTTAAAAAAAAAAAGAGTTTTATGGTTGTGTGCAAATAATTTTTGATTCATTTAAAATGTTCTCTAGAAATAGGAAAAATCTCACAAAAAATAATAATTAAGTTAGCATTGAGGAATTTAAATTTTCAACTTTTCTCTTCACACAACTAGTATTAAGATTTTTTCCAGGTTGATTGTTTTTTGTATATAATTAATTTCGGGTAAAGAGTAAATTTTTCAATTAAGAGTTGAATTTCTTAAATCTTTTTATTTATTTTTTTATTTTTTTTATTTTTTTTATTGAGTTGTTTAAATATTTCGTGAAATAAGATGAAATATGCGAAAGAAAATTAAATTTAGATTTAGTGGATTAACCTATACAATACTTTACGAACATCTGGTGTTTATCTGGTCTCGGGAAAGGAAAATAGCCCGTGCTCGAAAACGTTAGAATCTTCTTTGGAAAAGGGAACACTTTTAGGTAGGTCATTGACTAAAAGGGTCTGCTGAATCGACTAACATTCGACAGTTACTGAACTTTTTGAACTCTATTTTCAAGATCACTGCTTTCCTTATATTTTTAGGTTGAAACATCCCAATCCTTCAACAACGAAAAATATTTATTAAGATAGTTTTTTTTTTTTTTTTTCTTTGCCTGATTTAGTAACTTAAAATTTCGCTTGCGCTAATTAATTCGCATAAAAAAATATGTTGAGTTTTTTCTCTGTTTATATGTTTTGACCAAGTGATTTTCTATTTAAACATATAATATAAAAAGTTTATTATATCCCTCATTGGTTTGAGTTTTTGATTACAAACGAAAAATCTTGGCCAAAGAATAAGTTTCCAAAGAATAAGAATAATTGTTCGCCAAGCGAAAAATCATAAATAAAGTAAGAAATTTGATTTTAAATTGTTTTATGGCAGAAATATCTTATTATTTGAATTAAAAGGGATTTTGTTTAATGAGAAAATTGTGAGGAAATACATTATGAAAATATCGTACAATGTGCAAAAAAAAAGTAAAAATTTACATTTTTATTTTTTATGCAATAATTAAAAATAACTAAATAAAGTTTATTTAATTAACTTTATTTTAAATTTTATTGCATTTATGAATTAAATTTCTTCTATACTACATGTTTCTATAAATAAGAATCGCATTTTCTGCCATTAGTTAAAGATTATGTCTCAGATTAATATTTCATGTTGCTGCCATCTAGTGTGGCAGAAACTAGACGTCCAAATTAACATGGCCAACGGTACTGTTTGTCTAAGGTACTCTGCCCGCCACAAAGTCTGCGGCAGTCTGGTGCTATGGAAGCAAGAAAAGGGCATTATAAGGAGGGTAGCTTCGATAAAGAGGTCTCCTTTTCTCTCGCCGAAACCAGTCCTAAAGAGAAACCCCGCACCCCTACCTGAAATAATCATACCTCGTTACCATAGTCACCACCACAGCTCCAGACGAATGTCTGACAGAGTACCTATCTTAGACAAACAGTATATCACCCATTGTGGTGGTCCTGAAAGAGTGGATACCACTTTTGGAGAACGCACTAGGTCTGCTCATCGGGAAGACTGATTGTGCAGCTCATAGGAAATAAAAAATATTTCATGTTAATATATGAAAATTTAGTCTGTAAATTAAAAGTTGTTGGAATTTAGTAATTGGAAGAGTTTGTTTATTATTCTAAAAACCAGATTTAAAATTTTATACCTAATTCTTCTAAGTTTGCAACAAATATCGAAAAGACTAAGTTAGTATTAATGCACTTCTTTTTAGCTTTGAAACATGTCCATCGAATTTTATTTTAAGAGTAATATTCAAACGCAAAGAGTAAAATATAAAAAAACATGACTTATTGGTTTCACACACCACAACTGCATTTTATAGAAATTTAAAATTCAAATGCGCAAAAATGGGCTTCATTTATTTCCCGTCAAAAAGAAATGATGATATCTCTAGTTTCTCTTTTTTTCAGAACTTTCAAATTCTCGATTTCGTTATTGAATAGAACATTTCTTTCCAAAATGTTATTTAATTCAATGAATTTGTGATTCAATGCATGAACATGTTTCGTGAAGCAAATAAAATATACATTTCGGAAATAGTTAAAAGTGTTAGTTAGCATAAAATTTCGACCAGACTTAATAACGAATAAAAAAAAATAATAGAGACTGTAGAATTTTACACTGTCGTATTCTTAATGATACTATCTAGATGGAACCGGTTGTTTCAAAAATAACCGGCGATTTGAAAAATAAAATAAAGGAAAAGGGTAGGAGATAGATGTGTGGTTTGCTGCATTCCGCTACAGAAACTAGAAATTTTATTCTCATTAAGTTTCAAAATTAGTCATAAATCTTGTACATACGAGCTGCATACTTTGCTGTTAACTGAATAAACCAAAGTTATAACTACAAAATAACCACAGTTTACAGAAACATCGTGAAGTAGTCCAATGTGGAAATGGACAGGTATCTCTGCAAATAATTTAATTAGAATAGTCTGTGGCAAACAAAGACTGCTTATTCTGGGGGCCAAGAGTCTGGCATATAACGAAAATCAATTATTTCTCGATTCAATAGCGCTATCTGTTGACGGACTTTGCAACTATTATACAAATTGCATGAGATTAACTATTTGGTTTTCTAAACAAAATGATTGTACAAACTGTACAATTCTGTATTATTTTATTGATATTTTTTTTAAAAAAAAACATCGATCATTTTTGGGACACCAGGATTAAATCTGTGGCTAGGAAATAATTGTCTTCGAGCTAACGATTACATCACTAAGCGCTTTGATTCAGAATTCGTTTGCCTGGTCATGTCGTTGAATATTGGTATTACTTTATTTACATCGCACTAGAGCTGCACTGTGCTTTGATTATTGACTGAGAACCGTGTTTTACGATCGGTCCACTGTAAGACGTTGATTTTTAAAAGTAATAAATGGTCAATTGAAATTTTTTGTTTATTTCGTCGTTAACAAAATGGTACGTGGTGTACTTTTTTAAGAATAAGTTATAATTTAAATTTAAAAAAATTGGTGGACAGATCATACTCTATAAGAATATGTAACATTGGTTCTATTACTACCAATATTCTAATTTTTCTAACTCATTAAAGTTTAGTTCTTCAAGGAACACTAACTTGCTTCCAACTAATAGAAAGAGCAGGCGCAAATATTTCTATGTTTAAAATTATTTAAGGGGAAACAAAATATTCGTAACACCGAGTTTTTAATTTTAAAAATCCATCTTAGTATCTGATTGTGCCATCGTTAATCTTTTTTTTTAAAAAAAAAGTAGTAGTAACAAACAAATTAAAATAACTACTTAACATACTTTATTTTATTTCATAACCGTCGTTGAACAGACAACCTAATTTAAGGTTTACAACTACTAATGTTCAACTTCGTAGCTTTGTAATTTTGAACGTAATCCAGAAGACAAGGGAACTCCTGGATCAAGTATTCGGAGAAATTTGCCTTATTGGTTTTTTTCTTTATGGAACTAACCCGCATTTACGTTACATTGAGAGGAAAACAACGAAAACCTTCCATGGTTGACCTGACTGAAAGGGGACTCTAACCCATCATCCGTCTACCAATGAGAATATTTTACGCCAATACGGAGGTCGGTGCGTGCCGGGTGCGGAATTCGTATCGACCAGCCATCGTTTGGATTCAAACCAGGCTCACCTCAATGGAAGGCAAACGCTCTATAACCTGCGCCACCACGGCTCCTACTTACCATACTATTATTTATTTATTTTTTTTAACTTAAAATTTAGATTGTAAATAGGGAATGAAAAATCCTACTAAATCGAGCATTTCTTTTCCGAAAGCTGAAAAGAAAATATCTGATGAATAAAATCGGTCAGAAAAGAGTAAAAAAAAATTTGTTTAAATCAGCAAACGGAACATATGTTAGTTTTAACTAAGTTATTAATTAAATTTTAGCTACCTCATTAAAAAAGAAATAGCGACTAGAAATTTTACAATAAGCAAGAAAATAGTTGCTTACAGGCTACCTTTTTAAATAAAATAAAAATTTAATATTTGGTCTGTAGAAAGGCCATTTAATTGATGAACAAACTAACCATCAAGAGCGCCTAGAAAAATATAATTTTCTTCTTCATTTTTTTTTTTTTTTTTTTTTTTTTTTTTTTTTTTTTTTTTCATATCTGATTAACATAAAAATTATAAAACAAAGAAAATAAAAAATAAAAAAATTACTTTTAACCCTGTATTTGTACTCAATAATTTGATCTGAAATTTTAGTCAAGAAGAGCCACAAGAATTATTTTATTTTATTTTATAACCGCCGTAGTACAGCCGGCCTAATTCTGATCTTACGACTGTCAATGCTCAAATTCGAACAAAAATGGACATGGAGAGGAAAACCTCAAAACGGTTAGCACCACGACAAGGTAAGCCATGATCTGTCTATAACTGAGAATATTTTACGTCAACACTGTGGTCGATGCAAGCCAGGAGGCAGAATTCGTATTAGCCAGCCTCCACAGGGATTCGAACCTGCGTCACCTCATTGAGAGGCGAACGCTCTATCACCTGAGCCACCACGGTTTCTTATCACCATTGTTGAACAGCCGATGCAATTTTGAATTTACGACTACCAAAGCTCAACTCCGTAGCCTTTTAATTTTGAACCCAATTCAGAAGACAAGGGTAGTCTTGGATCAAGAAATTTGCTTTCATGTAAGACTTTTTTGATGGAACTAACCTGCATTTGCGTCGCATAGAGAAAAAAAACCAAAGAAAACTCCCACGGTTAGCCTGTTGGCAAGGGGACTCTAATTCAAGATCCATTTACCACGGAGAATATTTTACGTCAGCACTGTGATCAGAGCAAGCCGGATGCGGAATTCAAACCAACCGTTATTTCTACTAGATAGCAGCGCATTTGGCTGACACATTTAACAGTCTGCAAAGAAATCGTGGTGTTTTTCTCACCCAAAGCACTCTTCTGAACAATTTGAAAGATGTTGCTTATCATTGTACTAATCCATGTCCATGATATTATATATTTGTTGATAGAAATCTTCCTTATTACAACATTAAATCTGCTCAAACATTAAATCTGCTTCAATTTAAGTGATCTGTTATATTTTTTCAAAATTTAAAGTTATTAATTAATTTATTTAATTCTGCCCAATTTAAAAGATAAAGACATTTGTATTGGTTTATATTATAAATATAAATAAGTAGGACAGCTTTTATTCCTCAGTCTTTGCGTTGGTGAAGAAATATGTAAAATCTTACATTTATAATTTCTGTAGAAATTAATTATTAATAAAAAGAAAAAGAGTATTCACAGCTTCTAGTATTAAAAAAAAATTACCATTTGAAACTAAATCGTGAACAAAATGTGTCAAAAGATAAAAATGAATAGTATCAAAAAAGAATTTGACTTCCTGTATTGTGATTAATTATACTACAGAGGGAAAAAGTCTTAAATACTTAGATATAATCAGAAAGAAAATATAAAATTCGAACTGAATTCTTCATAGCCTTAATAACATTTTTATGACTAAGCGAAAGCTACTTTACCTCTTTACTCCGTTATCTAATCAAATAAATCCTTAGACATAAAAAAAAGATAATTTCTGTTGAAGGTGATGGCAACTACACCGATGATAAAAATTTATAGTATTTGCCTTGATACCTTTTTGCTTCAGGACAAATATAATACAATAAATAGGCGTAAAAAGTATTTATTTATTGAACTTTTCTTCTTTATAAGTTAAGGAAACTAATAAGATGTAAGTAAATAATAAGAAATAAAATAATAAAATAAAAAATAGCGAAGTGATTAATTTTCCAAACTACTATATATAATATAACTTTGCAAATCGTTAAATTTCTAATGGGAATTTTTAAAAATAAAACATTGAAAGTAATTTTTAAAAAAATGTTAAATCCAATAAAATAAAATGTTAAAACAATTTTCAATCCCACTATGAATGCATCAAGTTATTTTTAATGAATATTTGTTTAATCTTTGTCGAGGACTTATTTTCATTTTTTCAAGTATTAAACAATGCAAAAAGCTTTCTATAGATTGCTTAAATTAAGGTTGTTTAATCGGCCAGTATCATTACACCCCAAAATAGAATTAAGACGTAGAACAATTATGAACAACATAAAACAGAACACAAAGGCAATATAAAATAGAACTTCAAAATTTTTGCATAAAATTTCTATGTTAAATGACAATAAATGTCATTATCATCTGTGTTATTAATTTGAAAAAGAATAAGTATTGAAAAGAAAAATGTTCTTCAGTAATGATTAAACGAGTGAAAGCTAAAATAAATTTAATATTGATTTAAAATTCGCAGATTTAAGTTGCGTGTATGAAAACTTTATCTTACTTAACCATTTTACTCATCTAATCTTAAATTGCCTACATAACGATTTGTAAAAAATAATAAATCTTAAGAATATATTTAATCAGTTATAATTAACATGCGTTTCAATTTAGTTTTCAAAACCAGGAAAACAAGAAAATCCGTATTTAGCACCCTTAATAAATATTTATATCCTTTTCAAACTCAAGCAAGGAAAGGTCACATTAAAGATTGCAAAATTAGTATTTGTACTAGATAAAAACGCTTTCGAACTCTGTGAAATCATAAATAAAAAAGCAGAGCAAAATTTGCTTCATTAACGGGGGGAAAAAACTAGATATTAAAAACTATTATTCGAAGCATCTCCAGATATCTTCGGGCATTCAAACTTTTGATGTTTTTAATCTTTCTTTTTCAAAAGTGATTCGACAGTTTTCGATAATGTTTTTGTTTTTGCCTTTCTTAAACATAAATCTGTGACTTCACACTGCATATATGTTTTATTTTATTTTTTTCTGGTTTCAGAATTTAAAAAATATATTGAAGACGAATATTATAGCAACACTGAATATCAATATATAATAATATTTAATATTTATTCTGGATAATTCGCGATCGCAACACTCGATACGCCATCTAGCGGGAGACTGTAAATATCGTGCATTAGTTCCCACCAGGGACTAATATAGGGGATAAGGACATTTAACTTTTCCCGGGGGGCTTTAGAAAAGCAACACGCTTTTGACAGACCGGTTTTACGCACAAAAAGTGGCGTTCGTGTCGTCCTAGGGATTATTTTCTGACATCCCCGCCGTACCTTAGCATTGCGCGTAATCAGTGTTGATCATTAAAAAGCAAATTAATTTAAATTCTAAATTTTTTTCACTTCCATAAATCAGTATATAATTTTGTATATTGCTTAAAGATGTCTATTCATTACTCATAATTTATTTGTTTGTTTATTGAAGTTTTAAAACCAGAGATCATTCAGATTACGAGCAATTATATACTATAGTTTCGGTTTTGTTTAGTTTCGGTTTTCAGAACTTGGGTTAATTAAAACCGAAGGAAGGATATTTGCTTATTCAACCATAGTTATTAGTTTGAAGCGTTTGGTTCTATTATAACTGAAGTATAGATGCTTATATTAGCATTTTTTTATATTTAAAAATTTTATTTAACAGAACGAGTTCAAAACTAAAACCCTTTGAATTTTATAAGTTTACTATTATTGTTTTAAAATTTTTAAATAATTAAAAATGCACATTAATGACACATTTTTTTAAACAAAATATAAGCTATGCAACCGTACATTTGTTAAATTTTCCGATGATAATTAAAAATAAAAATCTTTTTTATGAAAATAATTATTCGTAGCCTTTATTATGAATTCGATTGTATTATCTTTCAATTTCCGATCTTTATTAATGCCTTTGCACGAATAATTATTCAAATTATAATATATATATATATATATATATATATATCCGTATCAAAATCTCCCAATTCATATCTTAATGTCCGCGTAAGACTATCTACCTTGCTAATTAATTGCCCAAAATCAAATGCTTTTCATTTTGTTTTGATTTAACAAGGAATAAAGATAAAATAACTAATAATTTATGTAAATATTTAAACATTGCTGCCTTTATGAATGTTTTTTTTAAAAGAAAACAATCATATTTTGCGTTACACGTAAAAGAAAACCACGAAAATATCATTCAGATTGCTTGACGCTTAAAGAGTTCCAGCGAAATGCTCAGTAATCGCAATAAATTTTTTTTATATAATAAATCATTTCTTTGACAGACAGTCAATTATTTCGGTGAATATAGCGAGATGCTCTTCATATTTTTTGTAATTTTAAACTCATTCCAAAAATCAAAGTAACGTGCAATTTAAATATCGGCCTAAAACAATGTTTATAAAAGTTATAAAAATAGCTTACTTTGACCAAGATTAAGTTGAAATTAAAATAATCAAATGTTGCGTTAAATACAAAGGAAAACCACGAAAAATTCTTTTAGATAACTGAACAATAATAAGATTACAGCTAAATGTTCATTATCGCAATGAATTATTTTTTTAACCATTAATTTTTTTATCATTCTTGACAGAAAATTTGTCATCTTAGTGGATGTGGTGAAATACTTTTCTTATATTTTTAACTTTTAACACGACCCAGAAATCAAAGTAACTTGCAATTTAAATATCACTGTAAAATCATGTTTATAAAAGCTTTTGTATTAACCAATATATTATTTAAAATTAAATTAAAATTTAGACAAATCAAATATTGCGTTAAATGCAAAGGAAAACCACGAAAAAGTCTTTTTAGATAACTGAACAATAATAAGATTACAGCTAAATGTTCATTTTCGCAATGAATCATTTTTTTAACCATTAATTTTTTTATCATCCTTGACAGACAATTTGTCATCATAATAGATGTTGTGAAATACTTTTCTTATATTTTTTACTTTTAACACGACCCAGAAATCAAAGTAACTTGCAATTTAAATATCTCAGTAAAATCATGTTTATAAAAGCTTTTGTAGTAACCTATATATTATTTAAAATTAAATTTAGACAAATCAAATGTTGCGTTAAATGCAAAGGAAAACCACGAGATTTGAAGGATTTTTTGAATGAAAATAATTAGAATTTCCATTACACACAAATGAAAAACAAGAAAACGTTTTGCTAGCAAACTAATTGAACGCTAACAGGCAATAATGAGACTATACAATTATTATCATTTTTCAATTTCTTGTGCTTTATATGAAATTTAATGTTTTGACTAGCTTGGAATGTTTACTAAAATGTTCTTTATTTTATTTATTTTTTGTAAGTACATAAATTGTGTTTTATTTTATTTCAAATATTTGAATTTCAGAATGATATAAAGAATTAAATTTTAAGAACATATTAGTTTTTTTTTTTTTTTTTTCTTTTTTTGTAATTTTAAAATTTACAAATTATAAATCTTTAAAAAAATCTGAAAAAAATGTATCATAAAATTTGCGAATTTCAGATTTTTATGGCAAAGAGACTGAATGTTATCAATTATTATTAATCATTACAACTTATAAAAATCAAATAAAAAAAGAAAAAATTATGTACAGCTACAATAAACAAACACGGCAGTTCACTAGAGGGCGTGGATATAGAGTACAAACTAGTTCCTAGACCAGTGATGTCAACGTTCACCGTTACGTCCGTTTGGTCGAGTGACGGACGCCATTTTCTTAGCATAAAAAAAGAAGCAAAATTTCCCTAAAGAAAAGGTAAAACTTCTTGAAAAAACTAATCAGAACATGCCAAACATTGAAGCAGAACACGCCAAGCATTTGAAGAACAACTTCTCAATATTTTTTACCTTTCTATTACCAACAACAACATAACATGATTTCATGATCACTTGCTGTTACAGATGTGTGTATTGCGGTAAAATAATTTTTCTGTCTTCAATTCATTACAAGTTAAAATGAAATCAACATTGCTTTCGTCATTCCAATGAATAAATGTGTTCCAATGAATTCCATACAGAACTGTAATAGTTATAGAACATTCTTCTTCTTCATAGAATAGTATATATTTCTGTATCTACATAATTCAGAAAACAACAATAAAGAATAATCCGAATTACTTGAAAAAGTATCTTTTGTGCTGATTATAAATAAATTTTTTATCGTTTTCTTGGTAAGTGTTTTTTAGTTTTGAAAGAATTTCAACTAGAATACAGCTATTCTGTTTTTAAGCTACATATTAAAATTCATATCGAGATCTTACAATTATAAAATTTTGATGTGTGGTATGTTACCTAAAAGTAATGAAGGGATAAACTATGTATATATTATTTGAGAATAAAGTTTTCAAACAAAGAACATATCATTTTGGAATTCTCCGGACTTATAAATCAGGTAAGTGTTATGATTTTTATAATAAAAAATTTGCTTGTAAATAATTTTTTTTCTTACTTGATGATCGTTCTCTACAAAATGGTTTTTTTTACGTCTGATTAAATACTATAAGAATTTAAAAAAAGAAACAAAACGAAAGTTTTTATTGAAAAGTGAGGAAATTTTAAAATCCTTTTATATAAGAATTCTTTATTTTACGTTTTTTAGTTTATAATTTTTTGATAAAATTATTGTCAAAATACTTTTTTTGAAAAATTAAATGGTATTAAATTATGTGTTTATGTATACTTCTTGCATATTCTAATATTTGAAGTAATATGATTCAGAAAAGTATGGAAGAAAAATTCGGTACTTACGTATTAACCACAGCTACAGATTTGGCAGATTTTTAAGTGCCGCCAATCTACACTTAAAATTTTTGGAAAAAATCTTAAAATGAAACACTTTGTTTAAAATCAAAGTAGTCAATCGGATTTCTGTGGAAAATGGGCCGATATAGAGTTTAGCATAGATTCAAAACAAACTTTTCTCTCACCTGATTCTATAGCCATTATGAACTCTAATAAACAAGATTCAAAATGAAATAACATTTCCAAAACGGACTTTTACTAAGATAAAGTTTCATGTTATGGACATTGGTACATTTTCGTTATATTTCACTCTATAAAATATTTCGCTCTTAAAAAAATAAAATTGCATCTTGTTTTGTTTTTGGCAAGTCCCAAAGACGCATTTTCGTAACACTAAAAATGGCGACAAAAAAAGAATAGTTCTTTTTTTGTTTTGTTTTTGTTTCGTAAGCATTCTTTATTTGACGTTAAAATTTAAATGGGCATTTCATGTTATACCATTAAATTTAGTAAAACTATTTCTCAGGCATTAGGTTTGAACTTTAATAAGAATATACCTATTTTTTTCTCTTTATTTACAAATATTTTTCCGATGTGTTCTGGATGTTCCTTCTCTAAAAAAAAAAGAGATACCATTTTGTTTTCGTTTGCATAAGAAAGAAAACAAGCATTTTTCTTTTTTAAATTTAATCAGCCACAATAAAAATGGAACGTTACAATGCTACATTAAAGACGTCTCCAGTGTAACTGAATGACTGTTCATATGGAAATCGCAGGGATTCGGCACATACAACAACGCCCCCTATAGTTCGTTGCGATCGCGAATAATATGTTTACATTTTATCGATAAAATTTTGTCGTTTGGAACACAATGTTTTCTTCTTGATTTTTTTTTTTTTTTTCAATTTGGGTAGCTTTGTAAAAAAAAAATTAGTAAATTTCAGAAAAGGTTTCAGATTATCTTAAATTGATTCCCATTGCCATATGGATTTATCAACATTTTAAGTTAATAATTTTAACAAATAATACTACGTAAGTAAAGCATTGCATCAAAAAATATCGTTTGCATATTTTCAATCATTATTATTTAGACTTTTTTTTTTTTATACAGGTCATATTGTTTGCATATTTTTAATTTTGTTATCGAATTATACCTGAGAATTGCTTAGTTTTGTTTTTGTTTTACAGTTCACAAGATGAGATTGTGGTAATTTTTTCTTCAGAAACATTATGCATATTTTTTTATAATAAATGTTTGTAATTTATTCTCTTAAATCAGTTAAAATACAAGTTTTATCTGAAGTTGAAAAAAGGAAAATTTGATAAGAACGAAAATAGTTTTCTATGAAATTTAAATCAACTGGATTTTTTATAATTTGTAAAACTGTTTTAAACATTCTGAAATTAAAGTTACTGGCTTAAATCTCATTCGTTTCGTAATTTAGATATTTACTATATGAAAATCAATTTCAATTCATGAATGACTACCTATTCTAGATAAATTAGCACAGAAAATTAAACTTTACTCCGTTTCAAGTTGATAAAAGACCATTGCGGTACAGGATTTAGGTAAATATCCGCGACTGCATATAGTTTCGTTTTATTTCGCTATCAAACTATACAAATGTGCTTTCAAAACAATAAAAGAGTTTTTAAAGTTAAACACGTCAGGCAGAAATTTCATTCGTGATATCTTTTACGATATATATCATAGAATTATTAAAAAAAAAGTTATAGTTTCGTAGTCATACTGGAATCCTAAGCATTTTCGGTAAATAAGGAGAACATTCGATCTTGAAAGAGAAGCAACTATATGACGTTGCAAGAGCATTGGATTTGATTGGACAACTAAAAATGGTGCGTCCTTATGCTGACATGCTCTTAACAAATCAAATGCGAGATTCGCCGTTTAGATATTAAAGAAAATAGTCTGCAAGAAATATTTTTCATCAGTTTCTTTAATTGAGAATTGACGTTGTTGATATACGTTCGCGCTAGGAGCTTGACATCCATCTGGCGTGCACTTACATGCAAACTGGCTCTCTCCATAAGGATAATAGTTTGTTTTTTTTTCTTAACTGACAACAGACTATAGGACAACTGATTTAATGGTCATTTTGACAGATTAGCTGCCAGGACATAATTTTCATTAAGCCGGCCAGGTGACCGAGTGGTTAGCGTGTCTGACTTCGAAGCCAATAGCCGCGGGTTCGAATCCCGCTCTGGGCATGAATGTTTCTCTCTCTGTGTTGTCTTCTGATGTGTGAATGAGTGAATGTGGCCCACCCAATGAACGGGTTTGTGGCAGTGTGGCGTGGGTAACGTTGCTCGCCTCCGTGACTTGGGTTCACAGGTGCCCGATGGGTAACGATAAATGAGCAACACTTCCGGCATCTTCTATGGCGAAGAGCGAAAGTTCAGTGCCTGCCGTTATTTAAAAAAAAATAATAATAATTTTCATTAAAAGTGGTTTCTATAACGAAAAAGAAAAAAAAAACAAATCTGCTAACTAAAGAAAGAAATTGCGAATAGAAAAACATTTGAAACAAGCATTTAATATAATAAAAAAAGAAGAAAGAGAACTCTAAAAAAGTAGAAAATTTATCTTTGTCAGACCTAAACTAAAAATGCGAGGCACATCACCATTGATTAAAGTGGAAGCAACTTTAGATGGTGATAAAAGTTTGTTACGAAACTGATGACATTATGTTTTTCATTTAAAGTCTGACAAATATAACATCATTTTCTCCTTTTTAGTGCACTTGAGACAAGTAATTTCTATTCTTTTTTTTTTTTTTTTTTTATTTATTATTTTATCTTAGGTTTGTCCCTTATTGGAAAATGGTGGAAATTTCACTTAGAAGCAAATTGACGATAAATTATGCTTGCATCATTTATCGTTTACGACTTACACTTGTCGCGACTTACACTTGTTTGTCGTCAGACACACAACTCTAATAGAAATTTAAACATTAATATTTCAGAAGTATTTCAAGTTTACTTCTCACCAGGTATAATCATAATGATTAATTTTAATGAATAATTATAATAGTTAATTATATTGGTGAATACTAATTAAGTTGATTTCAAAAATGACAGCAACAAGTATGGTAAAAATAAAATAGTTTTGGCCGTCATATGCTTGGTATTGGACCCAATCAGCAAAAATGTAATATCGCTTATATGGAGGCATTAGTCTGTTAACAGTTACGCACTTCAATTAGTAGTAAAATTATCGGAAATTTAACTGACAATTTCTGTTTATAACGATCATAAAACGATTGAAACTTAAATGTAGTTGTTTCTATTGCCACTTGCCAATGCCATCAACCTGCTTGGGAAATCAAGCAAATTTAAGGCAGAGGGTGCGTTTCTTGTTATTCAGTGGCACCATCTATGGCCAAGAATAAGTTTTCAGCCATGCATACACGTCACAGCCCATTTTACAGAGCGGAACTATTCACACATCCATTATTCATTCACAGATCGCAATTTTGACCTGAACTAGAGAATGATCAATCTCCAATTCAGTACCCCAGAGGTATTGATTTGTTATGAGAACTTGGAGGACCTTGTGACCCCGACAGATTCAACGTTCTCTCATCACCATTTAATGCACGGGGTTCCTTCGGCCGGCGGAATCGAACTTCTGTTGTCACGAACATGAGTCCAACACTTTACCAACCAGGCTATCCCGGCCGCATGTTACCTATCTTTACATTTACAGTTTGTAAAGAGAGATTTTGAGCGTGCTGATTGGATTTCTCTGCGCCTTCTTTTGTAACTTATGGCTATTTCATTCTGTTATGCTTGTAATTTTAAGCATAGAGTGATTTCTGTACTACAGCCTTTCTTTTTCAAACTTGAAATGCCAGTTTTTTCGCCTAAGAACCTGCTTTCTTTATTTATAAATGAAACTATTGCATCTAACATTATTAGCCTTAGAAGCAGCAATGTTCTAAATTTAGAAGATAGCTGGGTAAAGGAATTTAGGAAGCTGACAAATAGGAAATGGAATTCCAGAACCACGCTACCTCACGGACAAAGATTCTCACGTAATGGATCTAAATTGCATGTTTTAATTAGAAATTTTCGTTCAGATTGCGCGTATAGCAAATTTAATTAAGAAATTCAAAAGCCTGATGTGCTCCAAAAATTGATTAATCTTTGTTGTATAATTTAATATTACTATTCCTTAAAAAACTCTTTGCTTAATTCTTAAAATTTTGCTTGGTTTGTTTTGAAATTGGCTTTAGTTGTTTCCTATTTATATACTAATAAAAAAAAGTTTAATTTCTTTATGCAAATAATGAATCTGTGTAACTGTTTTTAACCGGTTTTGTTAATTTTAAGCAGATTTATTCAGCACGAGGCGCACTCTTTTATTTTAGAATTAAATATAAAAAAGTCTACATAAATGAAGAATGCAAATCTTAGAACTTATAATTTATTTCAAATGTTTTCTCGTGTAAGTTAAATATTCTTTTATTTCAAGAACTATTTTTAAGAAATCTTCATCTAAACTTTATTTCTTAATATCTGTTTCTATCCTTTCATTTGATGAATTGTATTTATTTATTTTACTAAACGCTGACCTTCCATAATAATTAAACATCCGATTTCGATTTTTTGACTGAAGATAGAAATGACGATGAGGAGTAAATATGGGAAATCTACAAAATAATAATAATTATATTCTTCTACTTTAATATATACTTTTGTTTTCTTGTACTTATTGCAACTTGTAAACTTGTTGTGCTACTCGATATAAAATAAATTGTATTAATTATAAATGTTCTATAATTTTTTGGCTGAATTACAACATTTTAGAATATTTTCCTGTAAGACATGATAAAATCTTTTTCAAAGAATCAAAACTAATTTTACAATAATGTTTAGATACATTTCAAAATCTCATATAATAAATTTAAACTGAACCAGCATAGTTTTTCTTTGTTTGGCTCTGAAATCATTCTTGTTAATTTAGGTTATAGATTTTAATTTCTAAGAGCATAAGGAGATTCATAATACTATCCAAGTTGAATGTTAATGAATTTATTACATGAAAGCTAGCAAAAAATACTTTTGAAATATATGCTCACAAGTTATGTTTAATAATTATTGTTGTACTAATTTGATGTTTTACCAAAAATTTGTCGTTTTTCTTTCATTTACCTGAAATCTATAATATTAATATTAAAAAATATTATACTGAAATAGTAAAAAATATTTTAAACAAATAAACAAAAATATAAAAATGAAATTTAAGGCAAACTATATTTCAATAAATGTGCTATTATTAAAAGACCATTGATAACGCTATTTTGTTTTCTGTACAAAGCTTAAGCATTTGTCTTAAAATTAGTATGAGAAATATACTAGCACTGATTTATGATTGATTTACATTTTGTGAAGAAATGATATTGGGGAGGAGCTACAAAAAAGACGTAGCAGAAAACTTTGACGAGAAATCCAATCAACGCGCTCAAAATCTCTCTTTACAAACTGTAGATGTAAAGGTAGGTTACATGCATCCTTGACCTAGAAAATGACATTGTTGTAAGATACGAAACTCCAGTTGAGATTCATATGCATCTCGGAGATCATGTTTCAGATCACAGACTTTGGAACTAAGAGTCCTAGGTGTGTGTCAGGAAACTTTTAGTCAGATAGCGTTAGAGATTGTCTAATGGTAGTCCATATTTAGTGCGTTTCTTGTTTAAAATCCTCTTTAAAACGAAATTGCGGCCTGTCACATTTTTATTGCACGTTATAAATACAACTTTTGCTATAAAAAAATAAAAGGGACAAGGAAATAGAAATTTTATAATTCGCCAGATAATCAATGTGTTTTACAATAGATTTGGGTTTTTTTAAACAGCTTCATTTCTGTGAAATAATTAGCAAATTATAACTTTCTGCTTTTAAGGTCTAATACTGGTAACTAATTTATTACTAATTCAATAAACTTTTAATTCATTTGTTCCTTTTAGTTCCTATTATTTAGTAATCATAATCATTAGTAAATATTACATTCTTTACCTAGCTACACTTTGATTTTATGATTTTTAAAAAACTGTTCAAATTTAATTTAAAACCTGAATTAAAATTCTATTTTCTCTGCAATTCGGCTTTTCTTGTATTCTGCCCCGAACTAAGTTTTCGTCTATATACAGTATTTCGTCTTTATCTTACAAATTAAAAAAAAAATAATAAAATTACGCATTCAAAGAGGTTGGATTAAATTTTGGAATACTATACTGACATTTAGTTATTTGTTTCATTTACTTACTGTGTTTGAGACATTTTCGCAACTGACTAAATTTAGAAAATAGTATTTTGCTTTGTGTGGTTTAATTACGAAACAACTAGCGCAACAGATTAGCGTTTTTAATCCAAACAGTATCGTATCCAGTAAGAATTCAATCCAGTAATTATAGTATTTTTTTATCATTATTAAACAAATTATTAATTCTTTATGATGTATTTCGAATAACACCTGTCATTTTCCAATAAATTTATTCCATGAATGCAGAAAATGTTTTTTCATGGAGGTTTTGTCTGTCTTGTTTCTTGAATCGGTGAATCAGTAAATGGAATGATATCATACAAGAAGCTTTGTAGTGGGCCGAAGAAAAAATCTATTTCTTTTTGTACAGTCAACATAACCAGGTTACTTTTAAAAAGGGCAAAGGACAAACTAAAAAAAGGTATAATACCTAAGTATAATAAAAGTAATTTTTATCGAAATTTTTTTCGGTAAAGTTTTTTTTTTTGTTTACATGATATTATAAAATATTTGGAAGAGTAATAAAATTCAATATTTTTAATTTCGGAATTACTTTGTAAAAAACTAAATGTTTTAACAATTTCTAAAATAATTTTATTAATAGTGCATTGGACGACTCATAATAGTTTGAGATCAATATATAAGAAATTTTTATCGAACTGTTGGTTAAAAAAAACAGTATCAATAGTTAATTCAATCTCATACCAATATTCAGTTTAAATTTGTAATTTAGTTCAAGAATTCCTTAATCAAATAGTTCTAAAGGGGTTTTCAATATTATAACTATGCAGCTCAACATTTTTGCAGAAAAATAATTTATTGAATAATTCCGCAATTTACTATTTAATACTGTCTAATACAGTGCGTCCAGTCTGACAACACTAATTCAGAAAATGTTACAAAGTACTAGAAATGTAAAGCTAATTGATTTTAAGCGTTTAGCAATTACTACTTAGCAATGTAAAATTGTTGCGAATAATGAATTCCCAAAAGGTTCGCAAGAGCGGAAAGGTTATACGCCTGAAACATGTATATAATTAGTGTTGTTAGGAGACTAGCATTACTAACTAAATTAATTTGATGGATTGAAAATTCTAATTCATCAAACCGATTATTTTAAAATTAAATGTAATTTAATTTTAAAATTTAATGTGACACTCCTCCGTGTCTACAATTCGCAGGCGTCCACCAGGTAACGTTAAAGAGCAACACTTCCGGCACATTCAAGGGCAAGTGAGCGAGAGTACAATGCCCGACGTTAAAACGTTATGGCTTGTGAACCAAAATATATTCATTTTAAAAATATATCATTTTTTGAAGAATAAAAACTAAGCTTTGAAACAATAACTCACAAAGAATTATTATTCTTTCATGCTACAAATATTTTCATACAGAGCTAAATAAAAATATGTCAGAGACAATACCATAATATACCGTACAGTGTCAAAGATTCAAATCTACTGTATCAACTAACATCTACTGTATCAACTATATTTAAACATTGCTAAAGAGCTCTGGAATCAGTATGGCCAGAAGAAACTTAAAAAAAAAGCGTCGTGATGACGTCAGAGTGAAATATCATTAAGTATTATCGTTCATGCTTGAAGTTAATCACATGGTTGTGTCTAATTACGTGGTTGTGTATAAATGTTTACATTAGAGCTTTTAAGGCTTGGGTATCACGCTCAATCAATTTTTAGATCAGAATTGATTGGAAACATGCAAGCGACGTCAATCGTGTATGTCGCACTTGATTGGCTGACTTGCGCATGACGTCGCTTACAAGTGAGCTGCCTGCAAGAGACGTATAGTGTGGATATCTTGATCCTGATTGGTTGTTGAAACATGACTTATGTTTTCGTTAAAAACTGTTATTTCCATTCTATTTTTAGTAAACCAAGTTCGTCAAGTATCAAATTTTAAGTGACACATTCTATATTCTTTCATAAATGTTTCAATTCTGTCAATACATATTTCTTACACAACACAAAGACATGCACAAAGCCAAGTCAAACATAAACAAACTAATTATGCATCAAAGTTGCCAGATACACAAAACATAAATATATCACGGATACCATGTGCATATATATTATAAAGTGCATATATATTAAGATAAATTAATTAGTTTAAAAAATTAAGTCTTGAAGAACAAATATTTTTGAGTTATGAGTGATTTTGAATTATTTAAATCATTTAAACAAAAAAATATCGCATATTCATTTAAAAAAAATTCTAAAAAAAGCACTTTCAAAACAAATGTAATATTAATTCTTCTTTTTTTTCAACATAAAGTAGCCAAACCTAAGGCTACCAGTTTAAGGCGCACAGGAATACGAACCATTGGACCAGTCCCTCCCTGATCGGTACTTGAAAGCATTCTCTTTTTATGGGTACTTGAACACGCTAAGATTCTCGAATCAGTTCTTGAACCTACTTTCTTTTGATCCATACTCAAACCCACCAATTTTCTATCGATACCAGAACTGACTCTCTTTTTATTGCTCACGTAGCCACCCTCTATCATTCAATCAGTAATCGAACCCACTATTTTTAAAAAATTCTCGAGCTCACTATCATTTGATCAGTACTCGAACCTACTATCATTTAATTATTACATAACTTGAAGCCACTCTGATATGTTCAAATTCCGAACCGACTCTTTGTTCAAAACTCGAACCCACTACGCAAAAATTAAGAAAAGTGTGATACAATGTTTTAAAAAAACTCTCTTTGTGTTGTGTGACGGAGGGAGTTCTTATCATTATTCAAGTTATGTTAATACCAATAAACAAAATTCATCGGATTAAAAAGAATATAACAATAATAGAAAAGATATAGATAAATATACAATAGATAATAATATATATATATATAAATATGTATTGATGGCATATGTATCAGATCGCTACTAAAAATACATTAATTATTTTCATGATTCTTACCAGCATTCAAAAACAAATAGTACACGAAGTTTATCAAAAATATACGAAATAGAATTTTACAAAGACATTAAACAATAAATACTTCAAAGCAAATAGGCTTAGAAAATAATTTTATTCGTATATGAGGCCGACATATCTACAATGCTAAGCTATTCATCAAATATTTTTCACTTGAATAGACACTGTGAAAGATGAATGAACCAACCCGCATCATTTTGAAAATGTTTCATTTTCTTATTCCTTCTTATTTTATAGAAAATATAGTCCATTTAAATATTGTATTGGCTCCAAAAAAAATTTAAAAATACATTTTGTTATCGAAATTTTTCAAAACATTGCAATACAAGTTTTATATTGTAAAAAAAAGCTGCAAGTTGTGCGTCTTATCAGTACAATGCGTAAAAAAAAATCACTTTTGTTCTTTATATAATCGGATTTTTGCGTACTAAATACCTATCTTTTAACTCTGTATCGATGACTAGACTTCAGATATGTTAATTAACTAATGCTAACTATTACTCAAGTTGCGAAATAAGACACAAAAACGTACTTTAGGTGAATAAGAATACCTTTTTGGCAGGTTTCGATTTTTGACAATTATATAGAGGTTATGACCGCAGTCAGGAGAATATGATAGCAAAATAATTTTTTCAAGAGAGCGATCAAGGATTTGGGCTCTTCAGTTTTTGAGTATTTCTTCATATCTTGAGCAGATTTGAAGCGATTTAAAAGCTAATTTCACACAATAATAAAACTCGATATTTCACAGATAATATCAAGAAGAAAATAGTTTTTTTAAATAAATATTTATTATTAATTTTATTTAATTTATATATGATAGAAAATTTTTTTGAATTTTACGGTATGCTTCATCCCTTTTAACTATGTATTTTTAAATGGAAACATAAAAATGTGGACGAATATGATCGAATAGTTCTAAAGAAATGAAAATGTAAATATACGACTCTTTTGAAATTTTATAACCCAGGAACTATTCCACAGACTTTAATTAAACTCTGGTTTTTACTCCATCCTACAAAAATTCAAATTTTAAAATAATTTTGTTCAACATAATTTTGAAAAGTGGCTAGAAAGCAAGTAAAAAACAAAAACATTCAAAATCCATTCATTCAATATTTCAAACATTCAGTATAGAGAAAATTGGGCGTATGAAACATCAAAACCCTTTTGATATTGATTTATGAAACTAGAATATGTTTCTTAATTAAAATCTTTCATTTTCTCTCATTCATGCAATCAAATAGGTTTAGATTTTTTGTACAACCACCTTGCGTATTGTATATAGGTTTCGGTGATGGGAATGTAAGACGTTAAATAAAACTATATGCAATGAAACATCCTCTTTAATAGTCAAAGATAACAAAACCATCCAGAAACTAACAAACTCCAATTAACTGATTAATTGTTAAAAACATTTAAAAACTTGTTATAAAAATCAATTAAAACTTTAACTTTCAATTGTAAACATCTCAAACTACAGGTGGGCGTCACCGGGTAGAAAACGAAATATCGTGGCGAAGTCTCGGACGCTGAACAACAACTCCTTCGAAGGCAACTGTCATCCTCTTAAGTACTCGACATCAGCCTCTTCACTCTCAGTCGTGGCCGCCGGTTGTGCTCCTCCGCCGGTGTTCATCCGCGTAGGAACTATTCCGGTTCATCCTCGTACCTTCGGTCTTCGATCCAATCCTCGATCCTTCTACCTCGGATTTAATGCTATATCAGCTGTCGAAACCAACAGCCTCTACAGTAGCCCCCTACCAGCGGTAGCGAGACTTTTCCAGCTCATTGCTTATACTTTCCCTGAAACTTAACTCGACGGCCTGGTCGTGTCTTAACCTCTTTTGGCATGTCACAAGGTTCCGGGATAGTAGATTCATCCTCTGTTGATTCGCTCCTAGCTGTTGATTCGCTTTTAGGCAATATGTCCTGTTCATCTCGGGATACATATGCAGGTTTTAGACGATCCACGTTTACCGTACTCTCTCGGCCATGAATAAGAATCCTAAAAACCTTCTCCCCTCGACTCAGTACTTGAAATGGACCTTCGTATGGTGGCTGCAGGCTTTTTTTCAGGACATCGGTCCTCAGGAAAACATGACTGCACGACGAAAGATCTTTACTCACAAAAACTGCTCTATGACCCTGATGTCTGGACTTTACTGGCAGCAACTCCTGCATGGTCTCTTTTAGCTTTCCAACAAAGTTTGCGGGATCCGCTGTACCTGTAGACGGACATAAAAATTCTCCAGGCAGTCGTATCGGAGTTCCATAAACCATTTCCGCTGTCGTTGCTTGCAAGTCCTCCTTCCATGCAGCTCTAAAACCTAAAAGTATGGTAGGTAAAACTCTGGTCCACTGACTTGTACTGTAGGCTCTAATCGCTCCCTTCATCTGTCTGTGAAATCTTTCCACTTGGCCATTTCCTGCGGGATGGTAAGGACTTGTTCGATGACGGGCCGAACCCAGGAACTTAGTCAGGGCATCAAACAGTGAGGCTTCGAACTGTGTCCCCTGGTCTGTTGTGATTCGTAGAGGTATTCCAAACCTAGCAATCCATCCAGCATAGAAAACCTCAGCAACAGATTTGGCTGTTATATCTACGAGCGGGTAAGCTTCTGGCCACTTGGAAAAACGGTCGACACAAGTAAGACAGTAGCGAAAACCTTCTGATGGCGGCAAGGGACCTACGATGTCGATCTGCACGTGCTCGAACCTGGCATTTGGTGGAACAAATGTACCAAGCTTGCTTTGAGTGTGACGTGTCACCTTAGAACGTTGGCAAGCCAAGCATTGCTGAGCCCATGTCCTAACATCTTTCTTTATACCAGGCCAAACATATCGCTCTTCCACCAACCTTATAGTAGCTTTAATACCTGGATGTGAAATAGAATGCAGTTTGGAAAAAACGTTTTTTCTGTCCACTTCGGGTACGAATGGTCGAATACGTTTGGTTGATACATCACAAAGCAGCTCCACACCAGGATCACCAATTACGAATGGTTGAAGTACCAAAGATGAGTTACCGGTTTGAGCTAAAATTTCGGCTAGTTCCTGGTCACCTTTTTGGTTGTTAGCCATTTCTTGAAAATTGATGTGGGAAGGTGTTTCTATGGTAGCAATGTTTACTCTGGACAGCGCATCTGCAACCACGTTATCTATTCCCTTCATGTGCTGAATATCCGTAGTGAATTGGCCAATAAAATCCAAATGACGTAATTGTCTTGGCGAACACTTATCTTCTTTTTGTTTAAAGGCATATATCAGCGGCTTGTGGTCAGTGTAGATAGTAAATGGCCGACCCTCTACCATATGCCGAAAGTATTTGACTGCCATGTATGCAGCCAAGAGCTCTCTGTCGTAAGCACTGTACTTTCTTTGAGATGGTGCGAGCTTCTTTGAATAAAACCCAAGCGGTTGCCACTCTTTCTCGATCCGCTGATGCAAAGCAGCACCCATCGCAGTATCTGAAGCGTCTACCACCATCGCCAACTGTGCATTCATGACAGGATGGTACAGCTTTGTTGAATTCGCCAATTCCTTCTTGCTCTTCTCGAACGCAGCAACTGCTTCCTCCGACCACTTGATCACGCTTTTATCATTTTTCTTAGCACCTTTTAAATATTCGTTCAAAATTGCTTGAGTGTGGGCAGCTCTCGGTATGAATCTTCTGTAAAAATTCAAGACCGCAAGAAATCGACGCAGCTCTCTAATTGTAACTGGCTGAGGAAAATTAGCAATTGCAGAAACTTTATCAGGAAGCGGAGTAATACCCTTTTCCGTAACACAATGCCCTAGGAATTCTACTGTAGACTGTCCCAAGACACATTTGCTTACGTTGAGTGTTATACCATATTGAGCAAAACGTTGAAAAACTCTTTTTAAATGAATTAAATGTTCTTCTTCGTTCTTCGAAGCTACTAATACGTCATCAAAATAAGGTACACAAAATTCGAACTCACCCAAGACTTGATGAATGAAGCGTTGGAAAGTTGCGGCAGCATTTGATAATCCAAACGGCATATACAAAAACTCGAACAATCCAAACGGCGTTGTTACTGCAGTCTTTGGCACGTCTTCTTTGCGCACTGGAATCTGATAATACGCTTTTTCTAGGTCCAAGGTAGAAAATATCATTTTACCTTCCAAAACCTGAAAACAGTCTTGCATGTGGGGAACAGGGTACCTATCTGGCACGGTCACACCATTAAGACGACGAAAATCACCACACGGTCGCCAGTCGCCATTCTTTTTTAGAACCATGTGTAACGGACTTGCCCAACAGCTTTTGGAAGGCTGACAAACCCCTGATGCTACCAGAAACTCGAACTCTTGCTTTGCAGCCTTCAACTTATCTGGCGATAAACGTCGAGGTTTAGAAAAAATAGGCGGTCCTTTTGTTTGTATCCAATGTTCTACTTCATGCTTAACCTTTCTTGGTGTGACACCTGACCTAATCAGAGAAGGAAACTCTGACAACAACTGGTGGAACTTAGAATTCTCTAAAATTACCTTTACCGTTGAAGTAATCCCAGCATACCGGGTACCTCTTGTTTGCAACTTGGTCAAAGGATCAATTACTGCAGCATTTTTGACGTCGACTAATAAACCAAAATTGCGTAAGAAGTCAGCTCCGATAATTGGTTGAGGCACGGCAGCGATGATAAAAGGCCAGCTGAACTCTCTTCTGAGTCCGAGGTCTAATTTCAACAGGCGTTGGCCAAACGTTGGAATGGTCGTACCGTTTGCGGGGAACAATTTCATCTGTGAAGAATGGTCACTGGATGCATAGGCAACACGAGGTATCACAGAGACGTCAGCTCCCGTATCGATGAGATAACGTGAGGATGTAGACTTGTCCGTCAGATAAATCCGCTGAATCATCGCCTCGCCGTCACCCTTTTGACGGGATGACGGCCTCAGCAGTTTTCCGGCTGGAACGAACATGGAGGTTGGCATTTTGTCGCTCGTTGCTTGAATACTCTATGATACCAGCAATACTGTGAATTTGCAGACTGTCGGCTTCGGCTAGTGGAGCGATTCTGACTAGTACTTCTTGACCGGTCACTTGTACGGGCTTCCAACCGTGAGAGACGAGCTGTGATCTCTGTCAATAAAGACCGTAAATCCGTCTGATCCGTCGAACCAGCAACTACGCTGACTGACTGTGCGTTAGTTGTTGTAGCCATAATACCATCCGCCATCTCCGCCAGCTTGTCCAGATTGTCGTTGGAAATTGCCAAAATCTGTTGAACATTAGTAGGCAACCTCTGCAAAAATAAAGACTTAAGAAGCTTGTCGTTAATTGTTGTACCGGCTTTATTTCGCATTTCCAGAAGCAGCCTTGAAGGACGGCGGTCACCAAGTTGCATTCCCGAAATCACATCCCTTAAGCGTTGAGCTTCAGATTCAGCATATTGAGTGCACAATCTTTTTTTAAGTGCAGTGAACGGCTCATCCACAGGTGGACTGATAACAATGTCGCTGATAATCGCCAGTTCCTCCGGTTGTAGAGCAGAAACTACGTGGTGAAACTTCGTAGACTCTGTAGTTACTCCGGCAAGAGTGAACTGACTTTCAATTTGTCTGAACCACAATTCGGGATTGGCTCTCCAAAAAGGTGGCGGCTTCACAGTGACACGAGCAACTTGTTGATCAGCAGTTTCCGTAGATTCGGGCATTTTTTATTAATGTATAAGTCCCACAATAGAAGCAATTCGTACTCACGGCTTTCCAAGAATTTTAAAACTTGCAACGTACCAGCATCTCTTCGTAATCCATCAGTTAGTAGAATTTCCCAAATGCAGTTTGCGGAAACAGAAATATACGTGTTCGTTCACAGGTCACCAATTGTATATAGGTTTCGGTGATGGGAATGTAAGACGTTAAATAAAACTATATGCAATGAAACATCCTCTTTAATAGTCAAAGATAACAAAACCATCCAGAAACTAACAAACTCCAATTAACTGATTAATTGTTAAAAACATTTAAAAACTTGTTATAAAAATCAATTAAAACTTTAACTTTCAATTGTAAACATCTCAAACTACAGGTGGGCGTCACCGGGTAGAAAACGAAATATCGTGGCGAAGTCTCGGACGCTGAACAACAACTCCTTCGAAGGCAACTGTCATCCTCTTAAGTACTCGACATCAGCCTCTTCACTCTCAGTCGTGGCCGCCGGTTGTGCTCCTCCGCCGGTGTTCATCCGCGTAGGAACTATTCCGGTTCATCCTCGTACCTTCGGTCTTCGATCCAATCCTCGATCCTTCTACCTCGGATTTAATGCTATATCAGCTGTCGAAACCAACAGCCTCTACACGTATTATTGATTTTACACAAATCGATAGCGTTTATTTTTCCATTATTATTATTCTTACAAATTAATTTTCAACCTTTAATTTGCCTATTTTCTACACTTCATTTTTGCCAAGGGCTCTTATATATATATGAACTACAATTATTACGAAACAACGTGAATAAGTAATAGTTGCTATAGCATCAGTTGCTTGATAATTTAAATAAAATATTGGTGTTTAATGTGCTTATGTGAGTTATAAAATACAAAGGTCTCTAATTTATAGAACTTCATGACTATTAAGTAAATAAACTTCCAGTAATGCTTGTGTTTGATGTGAAATAAGCTTATTAAAATTCTTTTTATTCTAAGTTTGAAGAGTTTTTAAATTAGATAATTATAGTTCGTTGAATGGTACAGATATTTAGAGCAGCATGTTTAACCCATCTAGAATTTAAGCATCCAATGAACGAAATGATTTGATTTCTAGTTTAACTTTTGACGGTATTATTATTACAGCCTAAAGGAATTAGTTTGTCAAATAGGGTTTCAGTATGAAAAGAACCTAATCAGAGAATAATTGTTTACCAATCCAAATAATCTCTGTGGTTAATGCTTCTAATTACATCTGTAATGGAATTTTAGAATTTAAAAGTTATAAAATTTCTGGGATCACTCTGGCGAAAGAAATTTTGACAATATTTTTTGACATTTACAAAAGAACTTAAAGGCAATGTGTCCTACTAATAAATATCCCTGGTGTACAAAATAACAGTTTCCGTTTTGGCCTTGAACTACTTTTGAAATGGAAATTTAGAATTGTAAAATTATAAGAATTCCGAGATGTAATTGCCAAAAGAACTTAATTTTACAATAAATTGAATTGTTATAAAAATAATTAAGGCTACTGTTAAATATGCAGGAAGATTATAAAATAACTCTGAATCTAAAATAACTTACTTGAATCAACATATGACTATTCAAGAGATCGGAATGAAATTTTATATTAAGGTATGTATTTAAAAAAAAAAGGATTAAAAATATTATCTAGTTCTCACGGTAACGATTACAGTGACAGTATTTCGAAATTTTCAATTAGCAACACATTTTTTCCCGTCGAATCGTGACCCTTACAGTAAAAAACTTTAAATGGCATTTGAATTATATTTTCAGTAAGAATAGTGATGCCGAACAGGGAAGAAAGCAAGATGTCGAGTTTTTTTACTGTGAAGATCATGTTTCAAAGAAAATATAAATTTCGATATTTGATCTGAAATTTGAAATACCTCTAGCCATACAAACGAATGTGTACTTATATGGTCCTAAAACTTGGTTATTTGATGTCACGTAAATTTTCGTTAGATACCTGGAAAAAAATATCAATTTTGGCTGGACAATTTTCTAATTGCTGATAAAGCTGGAAGGGGTACTTAAATGTTTCTTTTTTTTTTTTTTTTGAAATAAAAATAAAATTTTCAAAATATTGCACGCAAAGGCAATGGTTGAACACATGCCGAGAATATCCAATTTAGCGAGTTTAGAACGACTCGCCATGACGTCGACGAGATATATATACGAGTATATTATATATATATATATATATATATATATATATATATAAAAATTTATATATATATATATATATATATATTTATATATATATATATATATATATATATATATATATATATATATAAAAATTTATATATATATATATATATATATATATTTATATATATATATATATATATATATATATATATATATATATATATATATATATATATATATATGTGTGTAAAGGCCATGGAATTGAATGTAACTATAAACGCCGCCAGATGGCGATGATAACTGATACAGACAATAGTAAACGATAGACAATGATCTGGTAACGAGATTGATTACGATGTATATGTAACGATGAGAAGAGACGTTCTTCTGTCTGCTATTATTAAGTGTTTTTTTTGTTGTTCTAAAACTTTACCTATGTTATATTAAATTTTGTTTAGTTAAATAGTGTAATTATTTACCACCGTACATTAACAAATGGGGGCTCAGCCTCCCAGAACTCTCCCCTAGACTGACAACCGAAAGAGATGTTTCGAATTGGATATTTTTTTGATGACGAAAAAATCTTCAAAAAATAATAATAACTGTATTAAATGTCAGCAAAAGAGAGCTGACTATTTCAAGTGAAAAAGAAAAGACGACAACAAACCGGTGAGTTTGTTCTGATTTCTTCTATTTTGAACTTGTGCATTGTCAACATGATAACTCTGAATGAGATTCCTAATATTAAAAACTTTCTTAAAACTGCATCTTCATCTACTGTAAAATTACTATTTAAAGTTATATTTGATGAAGAATATGATCGAAATTCACGCAAAAAGTTACGTGTTTTTTCGGGCTTTCCCACCCAAACTGACATTGTTAAAAGAAAAGATAAAGTATTGAAAGAACTTAATTCATCGCAATTTATAATTGTGTGCAATAGTTTAGGAACTGCCCCTGAATTATGTGAAAAAATATTTGCTAATTTAAACGATTTAGAAACACTTAAAAATTCCATCTCTGATTCTTTAAGTGACTATGAAAGTGAAACCGAAATTGAACATTCAACTACTAACCTTGAGAATAATAAATTAGCTTCTTCGATTGATTCCACTTCCGTGTTCCCACAGAAAGATGATAATTATTCAATTTTGCGCGAACTTATTTTGACGATGAGGCAATTTAATGGAACAAACAACTATTCAATCCAATCTTTTTTTGCCAGTTGTGAAGAAAATTTTACTTTTGTCAGAAACATTACTGATGCTCAAAAAATAATTTGTGTTAAGCGTTTGCTGCGTGGATCGGCGTTAATGTTCCTCCATACTTTAAAAAATATTTTCTCATATTCTGAATTAAAAAACGCTTTATTCAAGGAATTTTCGGATCAATTGACATCTTTTGAAGTGCATAAAGAAATGCAGAATCGAAAATTGCGGAATAGGGAAACTTTGTTTGAATATTTTTTAGCGATGCGGGAAATCGCCTCTAAAAGTAATTTTACAATAGACGAACAATCAATTATTGAACATACTATTAATGGTATACCGGATTCTAATCAAAACAAAATTATTTTGTATCAATGTAAAACAATCTCGGAATTTAAAGATAGGCTTAAAGTTTATGAAAAAATATTTAATTCTAAAAATAAGTCCTCATCGAATTCGCATAATATTGACGACAGACGTACTCATACACAAATAAATAATAGGCCGCCAAATCCAAAGTATGTTCCCAATCATGATAACAAATTTAAAAACAAAGATGAACATTATACTGTTGGTGATAACACTGTATCACGTATACGTTGCTATAATTGTGGTTTGTTTAATCATAAATCCAGTGATTGTTTTCATAAAAATAAAGGTATAAAATGTTTTAATTGTAATGAGTTTGGACATAAAAGTTCACAATGCTCCACTCCTAAGTTCGAAACTAAAAATGAAATGATTAATGAACTTAATACCCCCCAATTAAAAAGGGATATGCATAAAATTGTAAAAATTAATGGTCATTGTTTTGATTCTCTTTTTGATACAGGCTGTTCTGTAACTTTAATCCGTGAAAGTGTTTACAAAATTATTGGGCAACCTAAATTAAACTCAACGAAAATAACACTAACTGCTTTTGGCAAGGGTCAAATTCAACCTCTTGGCTCCTTTAAATCTACCCTTGAGATAGACGATACTAAATTCCAAACAGATGTATGGGTGGTAAGTAATTCAAATATGAATTTGGATGTTATTGTAGGAACTGATGTTTTGAGGCAGGGTGAATTTAAAATAAGTGCTAATGGTATTGAATTATTACCTAAACAGGAAGCAAACTTCATTAATTTAATTGATGTTGCTGAGTCAGATAACTCTTTTCTTTTGCAACATATTTCAAAAGAAATTCGGGCACAAATACTTGAGCTTTTACAAAATTATAAACCCCAAAAAACCGAAAATACTGATATTAAGCTAAAGATAGTATTAAATGATGATATACCAGTAGTAAATAAATCGCGTCGTTTTTCACTTGCTGAGAAAACAGAAATTAATGATCAAATTAAGAAATGGTTAGATGATAAGATTATTAGACCCAGTTGTTCTGATTATGCATCACCTATTGTATTAGTTAAAAAGAAAAATGGCTCTACTCGCTTGTGTGTGGATTATCGTAACCTAAATAAAAAAATAATTAAAGACCGCTTTCCTTTACCCCTTGTTGAGGATGTTGTTGATAGACTTCATTCAGCCAGCATGTTCTCCACACTTGACCTCCGAAATGGGTTCTTCCATGTTCCGATTGATGAAAATAGTAAGAAATTTACAGCTTTTATAACTGATCAAGGTCTTTTTGAGTTTAATGTTACACCTTTTGGGCTCTGTTTGTCCCCCGCTGTTTTTCAACGTTATGTTTATTATGTTTTCAGAGAATTAATAAACGATGGTACTATTTGTATTTATATGGATGATATAATTATCCCTTCATATAATTATCAGGAAGGTATTGCTAAATTACAACGCGTTTTAGAAGTTGCTTCAAAATTCGGTCTCGAAATTAATTTTGGTAAGTGCCAATTTTTGCAAACTAAAATAGAATTTCTTGGATATTTGATTGAGAATGGAACAATTAAACCATCCCCAGATAAAATTAAAGCCGTAAAAAACTTTCCAGAACCAAAATCAGTAAAAAATATCCAACAATTTTTAGGTCTTACCGGATATTTTCGTAAGTTCATTAAGTCTTATTCATTAATAGCTAAACCACTTAGTGATTTACTACGTAAAGAAAATAATTTTTCGTTTAAAAACGAACACAGAGTTGCTTTTAATCAATTAAAAGAGGCTTTGTCATCTGATCCCGTTTTACATATTTTTAATCCAAATGCAAAATTACAACTACATACAGATGCTAGTAAGTACGGTTACGGTGCCATATTGCTTCAGGAATCAGATAAGGGTCAATACCATCCCATTTATTATATGAGCAAGAAAACACTCCCCCACGAGGAAAAGTATTCAAGCTATGAACTAGAGGTATTAGCCGTAATTGAATCTCTTAAAAAATTTCGTCATTTTTTGCACGGAACCCAATTTAAGATATTTACAGACTGTTCCGCATTTCAACAAACGATGAACAAAAAAGACATAACACCTAAGTTTGCTAGATGGGCTATTTTCTTATCTCAATTTAATTATGAAATTGTTCATAGGCCCGCTAATCAAATGAAACACGTTGATGCGTTGAGTCGGCAACCAGTAATGATCATTACACACGATGAACTTACCCTTAAAATTAAGAACGCTCAGGCTAATGACGAATATATCTCAACAATAAAACAACTTTTATTAAACGATAAAGCTAATGATTTTAAAATGCGTAACGATGTTTTGTTTAAAGTCATAGATGGTAAGGAATTGTTAGTGATCCCAGCAGCAATGCAAACAGAAATTATAAAGCAAGCACATGAAAAAGGTCATTTTGCCACTGCTAAAACTGTGCAAATTCTCCAACTTGATTATTACTTTCCTTAACTCACAAATAAAGTGCAAAGTGTGATAGAAAACTGTGTACAATGTATACTAGTAAATAAAAAACGTGGTAAAGGTGAAGGCTTTTTGAATCCAATTCCGAAAGGTGATACGCCTCTTCACACATATCATGCTGATTTTTTAGGTCCTCTTCCATCTACCAATAAAAACTATAAATATTTATTCACAGTAATTGATGCTTTTTCGAAATTCACGTGGATATACCCTGTTAAATCAACTTCAACAACTGATGCTTTAAAAAATTTAGAATTACAGAAAAGTACATTTGGCAACCCATCGCGAATAATAACAGATCGAGGTACTGCTTTTACAGCAAATAATTTCGAAGATTATTGCAAAAATGAATCAATTGAGCACATAAAAATTACAACAGGAATACCTCGTAGCAACGGCCAAATAAAACGAATACACGCTACTCTCATTCCAGTTCTGAGTAAACTTTCAATAGCAGAACCAGAAAAATGGTACAAACATGTTGCAAATCTTCAACGAATTTTAAATAGTACAGTAAGTGCCTCCACTAACTATTCTCCATTTGAATTACTTACTGGTACTAAGATGAAATCAAAAGACGATGCCAAAATTCTCCAAATTTTAAATGACGAACATGTGGAAAACCTTATGAATGAACGTGACCAAATCCGGCAAGTTGCGAAGCAAAACATCCAAAAAATTCAAAAACTGAGCAAAACTCAGTATGACAAAAAGCGCAAAAAGCCTAACACATACAATGAAGGAGATCTTGTAGCAATACAAAGAACACAATTTGGCACAGGTCTTAAACTACGACCAAAGTTTTTCGGACTTTACCGAATCAAGAGTGTCAAACTACATGATAGATACGAGGTGGAAAAAATTGGACAACATGATGGTTCACACTTCACTTCAACAGCAGCAGACTTTATGAAAAAGTGGCCCACAGATGAAGAGTGATTTTTTTTTCTCTTCATAATTGTGATTTGAACTAATCGTGACTAAACTTTCAACTGATTATGACTGAACCAATCCCGAAAGTGACTTTGTTTTTTTCTTAATTTTTTTTATTAAATACGAAGCAAAAATGCAACGACGAATGTGAGATGACCAACGACGAATTTTGAGGTCCTTGCAAACAATTTTTCTATGCACCTTTCTTTCCATTTGTTTTTTCTATTTTTCAGGTTCTCAGGACGTCTGACGAATCAACGATGCCTAATGATGAAAGAGTCTTAATAATTTTTCAGAATGCTGATATAGCCGAGGACGGCTCCAATTGAGGATGGCCGAATGTAAAGGCCATGGAATTGAATGTAACTATAAACGCCGCCAGATGGCGATGATAACTGATACAGACAAGTAAACGATAGAC
The DNA here is from genome assembly GCA_949128135.1 of Parasteatoda lunata. NCBI lineage: Eukaryota > Metazoa > Arthropoda > Arachnida > Araneae > Theridiidae > Parasteatoda > Parasteatoda lunata. The sequence continues at coordinate 32,976,686 of OX421973.1, read as the reverse complement.
AATGATCTGGTAACGAGATTGATTACGATGTATATGTAACGATGAGAAGAGACGTTCTTCTGTCTGCTATTATTAAGTGTTTTTTTTGTTGTTCTAAAACTTTACCTATGTTATATTAAATTTTGTTTAGTTAAATAGTGTAATTATTTACCACCGTACATTAACATATATATATATATATACGAAGAAAATTAAGAAAAAAAAAGTTCTATTTATTGCGCATAAGCTGCAAGTAAATAGAACTCATAAAATAAGTTCAAAATGTAGAGAAAACAAGGGAAAAATATACAGATCAATGAAAGAAGGGGAAACTAGTAATAATAATAATAAAAATAACAAGAAACCGGAAGAGAGGGGAAAAAATCCGAAAAAAAGGCAAAAATTTTTAAAAAAATCCGGAAAATAAAAGATATAATCTTTTCATCAGCTCACACGATTATATCGACAAAAAAAGAGTGCTTTCTAATATTGTATCAATATAGCCAAAGCAAAATATATCAAAACAATAGTGTGAGGAGCACTCAAAAAATTTTACAATGAAATTACAACAAATAAAATAGAACACAATAAATAAAAATATCAAGTAAAAACAGAAAATAAAATATAAAGAAAAAACAGAATAAAACATGATATCAAAAACGCGAGTAGCTAATTCAAATGAACTTACATGAACGGGAAATTTTTCAAAAATGATTTAAAATATTTTCGTAACAAGATTGCCAGATTGCAAAAAATGAAAACAAAGGCGCAAAAGCGAAACGAGAGGATTTTTGTATTAAAGTACGTTCTAACTGCATTAATGAAGTGCGTTTGATTTGTTAGTTATCAAGGATGGGACCGATATGGATGTGCGCAAGGTAATATTATGCTGGATAATTTATAGAAGTTGACAATTAATAATTACATAAAATAAATATTTATTTAAGAAAAAAATATGTATAAAAGAGAAAGAAACATGAATCGCCTGTTTTGCACATAATTTTAGCCACGGATTTGCCCGAAATGGATTTGCACATGGAAAAATTATATAAATTAACAAAGAAATTTTTTAGGAAACAATTTTAGCTACGGAATTACCCGAAATTGATTTTCACATGGAAAAATTATATAAATTAAGAAAAAAAATTTTAGTAAATAATTTTAGCCACGGATTTGCCCGAAATGGATTTGCACATGGAAAAATTATATAAATTAACAAAGAAAATTTTTAGTAAATATATCTACAATAATATACGATTAACTCAATGATTTTATATAGAATTTTTTTCTTTAGTTGGATATCCATTGTTTTTTATCAAATTTTAAAAGAGTTTATCTATTTGTTTTTTGGGATAAATAAATATTACTACATATTCTTTTAATTCTATTCATTTAATTAAAAATGGTATTTAAATATATATTCCTAGAAACATTAGAATTCCAAGTAATTAGTTTATTTATATTAAAATTAAAATCATTTCTTTTATCGTACAAATCAACAAAGCAGATATTTTCTTCTTTTATAATACCCAAATCCAAGAAATTGAAATTAATATTATCATCATGATTACGAAGCAAGATTAGTTCCTCGGGGTAAATATTATTCTCTTGGATTATCACTAATCAACCGATTTTGTGATTCATTAAACATAATAAAATTAGTTCTATTGCGACTTTTGATTTCCAGGATCTTTTCAATAGCATTCCCCTTTCTAAACTAAAAGATGTTCTTTTGAACTATTACTATGATTTTAAAAATATCCTTTGTTGCGATTTTGATTATTGGGAAATTCTGATTAATTTTTGTCTTTTTAATAATTATCTTTACAATGGAAGGGATATTTTTCTTCAAATTGATGGAATACCACAAGGATCTAATTATTCATCTCTCCTAGCTAACTTATTTTTCATTATTATGAAAAAAATTATACTCTTAGTATTAAATTTGTTTTTAGATATACTGATGACTTAATTATCTTTAATGTTCAAGACTATACTATTTTATTAAATGATATTTACCCCGAGGAATTAATCTTGCCTCGTAATCATGATGATAATATTAATTTCAATTTTTTGGATTTGGGTATTATAAAAGAAAATATCTGCTTTGTTGATTTATACGATAAAAGAAATGATTTTAATTTTAATATAAATAAACTAATTACTTGGAATTCTAATGTTTCTAGGAACATATATTTAAATACCATTTTTAATTAAATGAATAGAATTAAAAGAATATGTAGTAATATTTATTTATCCAAAAAACAAATAGATAAACTCTTTCAAAATTTGATAAAAAACAATGGATATCCATATATCTATATAAAATCATTGAGTTAATCGTATATTGTTGTAGATATATTTACTAAAAATTTTCTTTAATTTATAAAATTTTTCCATGTGCAAATGCGTGGCTAAAATTGTTTACTATAAATTTTTCTTTGTTAAATTATATAATTTTTCCATGTGAAAATTCATTCCGGGTAATTCCGTGGCTAAAATTTAGTAAAAAATTTCTTTGTTAATTTATATAATTTTTTCATGTGCAAATCCATTTCGGGTAAATCCGTGGCTAAAATTATTTACTAAAAAATTTCTTTTTTAACTTATATAATTTTTCCATGTGCAAATCCATAGCTAAAATTATGTGCAAAACAGGCAATTCATGTTCCTTTCTCTTTTATATTTTTTCTTAAATATTTATTTTCTATAATTATTAATTGTCAACTTCTTTAAATTATCCAGCATAATATTACCTGCGCACATCCATTTCAGGCCTATCCTTGGTAATTAACAAATCAAACGCACTTCAGTAAGAACGCATTTTAATACAAAAATCCTCTAGTTTCGCTTTTGTTTTTATTTTTTGCAATCTTGTTAGGAAAATATTTTAAATCATTTTTGAAAAAGTTCCCGCTCATGTAAGTTCATTTGAATTCGCTTCTCGCTTTTTTTATTTCATTTCATGTTTTATTCTGTCTTTACTTTATATTTTATTTTCTGTTTTACCGTGATATTTTTACTTATTGTTGTTTTCTATTTTATTTCTTGTAATTTTTTTGTAAAATTTCTTGAGTGCTCCTCACACAATTGTATTGATATATTTTGCTTTGGCTGTATTGATACAACATTAGAAATCACTCTTTTTTGTGGATATAATCGTGTGAGCTGATGAAAAGATAATATCTTTTATTTTCCGGATTTTTTAAAAATTTTTGCCCTTTTTTCGGGTTTATTTCTACTGGGTTTTCAGTTTCTTCTGTTTTGAAAATTATAATTCTTTTCCCAGTATTCACCCAAGCTCACATGAAATATTTTAGGTTAAGTTGTGTAAAAGTATGGATCTAATTTTTGCATTGAAAATATGAAGGTAAACTTTGTCTTATCTTTAACATTAGAGCTCTGATTTTATTAATTCCTAAATTACTATTAAAAGACCCTGATAAGAGCAAACTTTACTGTTTACTAGCCTTATCTGGATTGGAAGCAACATAATTTTCTTTCTATTTTCATCTCTGCCCTGTAGATTAACAACTAGAAGACAAGATGTGGTCATCTAGTTCACTGGTCCCCAACCGGTACTTGCCGTGGATCAAATGATAATGGGTCATCCAAGAAACATTAAATTATTTTCATTTTATTTACTGTGGTAAGTTTCTTGGGTTTGAGCAACTTTCTATGGAAGAGAGGTTAACTTGGAAGCCAAGATAAAACTTAATCTGTGATAAACTTAAGACCAAGACAGCTTCTCACTTACAGTTACACCCATACCACGCATGTAACTGTTTTGTTTCGAAGGTATGTTTAAATACATTTAAATTAAAATTGTTGAATCAAAACCACCAACAATAACAATCAACGTTCACTCTTCTCTTCTGCAGGCCAACGTAAAATTATCAAACGTTTACACAGCGATAAAAAGGTTTGGGGAGTACTGATCTAGTTCCTGCAATTCTATACTTCTAACACCTTTTACTGAATGCTTTTTTAATCAAAAGATTTATATCCATAAACCATTTTAGCCTATAGAGAGAGAGAGAGAGCCAGCGAAAATCACACGAAACTGCTATTTGGAACTTTCATCAAAACAATGAAATAAGGGCATTGGCATGTGTTATTCCAGGCACACATGCAATAATTAAACAAAATAGCAGGGTTCATACAGAGATCAGAAGAAATCTAAGGAGTATCCAAGGAGTCCAAAATTTTAAGGACTTATCAGAAATTTAAAAACTTTGTTGTTTAATCAAAAATAAATTATATGGAACTTGAAAAAATGTATATTTTGCATATTTTTTTCTAGCCCTTTTGAAATAAATTTTAACTTAGTCAAACTTCATCAAGAAAAATAAAGTTATCACATTTACACATAAATACATTTTCCAGTTTCAAATATTTTAAAAAGTATAGATATTAAAGATTAACATAAAAACCTACCAATCTTATATTTTTAAATTTGAATACATACGAAAATCTAAGGCGTTTTATACACAAAAAAAATATCACAGTAAATTATTAAGTTAGTTAAGTATACTTGTAACATGTAAAATTAAAATTATTTCTTGTTATTTTTTTCTTCTAACTCTTGCAATTCAATTTCTTTTAAAGTTTTTTTAAACTATTAGATTTTGACAGCTAAGTCATATAATTTAGTTGGACAGCAAATTCATCAGCGGACTTAGTAAGTTCATCGATGCAACCCAATAAACTAAGGAGTATCTAAGGACAAATTTGAAAATGTAAGTATTTCCAAGTACTCCTTGGAGACTTTTTTTTTTATTTCCAAGGAGTATAAGGAGTCTGTACGCACCCTGCAAAATAGATAATAAAAAAAATAAATTGCAAAAAAAGTAATTTTTTTTTTAAATTTGCCATCCTAGCTGGGACACCCATGCACATTTCCAAACTACATATTATGATAAATTGAACATCTTAATTCTTTACAAGTCCTACTAACACATTTTTATGAATTAAAGTAAAAAGAGAAAACATTATAGCAATGTTTATTTTTTTTAAATTTATTAGAATAAGTTTAATTGGATGAAATCAGAAATAATTAAAGTTAGAATAATCTTATCTTCTTAGTAAACTTTCAAAAACCAAGAAACAGAAAAAAGTTTTTCTACAGAGTGTTTAATGAAATAAATATCTAAAATCTTAAGATATCTATCGCCAATATTCAGAAATGCTTTTTTAACAAATAATGAGCTATTTTTTGTAACTATTGCAAGTTTGTAACAGTTATTCATAACTGTTAGGTCAAATCTCAAGCCTATGCTCTGCTAATAATGGAAATGGTGCAGAATGTAAATATGTAAGAAAGGCAGTTTTTTTAAACTAAAAAAGGTTTTTATTCCAATCTTTAAATATTTGAAAAGTTAGTCCACTTTATTTGGACTCTTAAAAATTAATTATTAAATGATTTCAATGTTTTTAACCAGGTCCACTTAGTCTTTCAAAAAGTTAAGTAATTTTTTTAAAATATTTTAAGTATTTGTTTATTTTAAAATTCAAACAATTCTTTTCAGCAAACTAGTGCCTATGGTTTAAAATTAAAACTCTGCTCAAAGTTTAAGGCACTCTAAGTAAGGTTTTTGCTTTTAATTTTATTAGTTCACTTTCCTTAATGCAAGAGCTACTAAAATCACTCTTAATATTTTCAATAACTTACACATTCTTAAAATCAACCCACAAATTTATAACAAATCGAGGAATACTTCTCCGTGCATGATATTAAAAGAGAAAACTTCATAGTGTTAGAATGAATTGTGAAATCACAAATAGTTGGGTCAAAAGCATTTATATAAAAACATGATTCAACAAGAGAGATTTCGTTATTGAAAGAAGACAACACTTTCATTGTTTTTTATTCTTCTTCGTGTGAGATGAAAGGTACAGCATGTACTGTTTCTAATGAAATATGATTTTAATATAAAGTTCAATTTAGAAAAGTAACGTGCTCATTCCTCCCATTTCACTCTGCTCCTTTACAAAGATTTCAAAGTATTGGTAAATGATGGTAACGGCTAGTAAAATACCAGTACCACTTCCAATGGCGCCTAGAAAGAAAAAAATAACAAAGAATAAGTATCACATTCGACTACATTCAAACAAAAATAACAAAATAATTCAATGCAATAAGAGGTTGATTGGATTTGACTATTGATCTCGAAATATGGATCACTTATACAATACATAAGCCCTGAAGTCAGCATTAACAAACAGAGATGAGTAGGAGTGTAGGGTACCTCCAATTCTAGCGATTTTACCCTCTAACAAATGGTTTTCCCATGATTATTAATGATACCGATAAAAGAGAATTGGCAAAGATTTATTTCTTATACAGTCGAACACCCTTTCATAGTAAACTGTCTGTGAACCCAGAAAATAAGTCCACTATAAACAGTGGTTCACTATATCCAAATTCTTCGAAAAATCATTTTCCAGCATATGATAATATTGTGGGAAAATGATTACAATAGTAGAATAATTTTTTTAATAACTGATTAATTAGATAATAAATCAAAAGAAAATCTCTAATTTTTACATAGTATGGAAGAAATTAGTCATTTTCAACTGACTACAATTCGATTTTATGTTGAGTGCACCAATTTTCACATCAAGAATGAGTAAAAATTTCAAAATTTTGTAGCCCTCATTTTCCGCAGGAAAAAATAAATTCTATGCTGATCTGACATGTCTGTTGAAAGTTTTGAGATATTACAATGGCATGACAAAAAAAAAAAAAATTTCTTCATTATACAGCAAGGTAAAGGCTCATTAATTGTGTAGGAAGGCTTCAGGAATGGATGTAAAGCCATTACCTCAAGCTGTTGAGAAACTACCAATAATCAAAAAGTTCTAGTCTAATCAAAAGTTCAAAAAATCCATTTAGTGCCATTTGCAGAGAAAATTGGAGGCTTTAGTCAGATTCTCCAGCAGGGCAATGCCTCAATTTAATTTTCAAAAACTTCATAGTGTTGGTTTTTTGGATAATAGGGTGCTTGCCCTGAATAGCTTGTCCTTGGTGGCCCCAAGAAAACATGAGGGCTATCTTCAGCAAGATTGTATATACCAAGCAAAAGTAGCAGTTTGTGGCAGAATTGGAAGTCTACCATCATTGAAACCTAGGATTATATTGAGGCTAATGTCCTCCAGGGTTTAATAAATAGTAGACAACATCAGATATATCAAGTCATATTTATATAAATGACAGATATGTTAGATATTAAAAGAAGCAAAATTGACAGAATTCATAATTTTTCTTTTTAAAATTTTTTTTTAAAAACTCCAATTTGATTTAAATCTAAATTTTTTATATTTACTAGATAATAAAATGCATTAACAGTATTATTAAAATATATATATATAGCTAAAACATTCTAACTGTACAATTCTAACTCTAAATATTTCTTACTAAAATGTTTTAAAATTTATTTTCTTAATTATTACAAACAAATCATTGAAATAAATCATGTTTATTTTCGTTCAAGCTTAACATCCTAAAATTTTAAGGACAGGGAGGCAGTTAGATATCCAATGAAGAATAAAATAGTGCAGCTCTGAATACATTAAAAAAAAAATAATTTCAGTTTTTCTGGACAGAACTAGTTTTTCATCAATATTGGTAAATACTAACTACATATTTAATATGTTTTAAAAACACTTAAAGTATTCAAATAACCATAAAACTAAACAGGTATAATTGATGGAGTACAATAAATGTGTATAATTCCTAGCGAACTGTGGAACGACAATGGAAAATTATAATTTCACAGTTAAACGCTTCTCTTATTTGTCTCTAATTTAATTTATTTATCAGTATATTTTTGAAATATAAAAATTTACCCTTTCATTATTTCTTATGTTAAATTTATTATTATCAATGAAATCAGACTTTAAGATTTACTAAAAGAAAAGACAACTTTTTTAAAACGGTTGATAATCATTTATTAAACAAAAATATTGATTTTCTTGTTTAAAAAAATCACAGTTGATTTAATAAACTAATGATTTGTTTTTAAAAAAATCAAGTGATTCAAATTGCGATTTTAATCAAGTGATTTAAATCCTGCTAATCCTGATCAGAAGTAGGGATCTTCATTTCGATGGGACACTTTATTCCATCTCCTTTTTTACTTAACTGGCATCTTTTAGTCTACGTTGATGAGACCTGACCAGGTAAAGTAAGTTCCTCCTTAATATGTGTTTAGATATAGACCTCCTTAATGAATATGTTTGGTTTTCCTTGCATCCAGTTATGATCAGAAAAAAAAAAAAAAAAAACGAGAGGGCATTATTTAGTTGATACACATTTTGGAGTAAGTATTTACTTCATACTCTATTAAACAGCATATTTTATGAAATTAGTAAGCTTGGCTAAGTAGAATAATATCAAGGTTAATGAGGGACTGTATTTTTTCTTTTATTGCAGACAAAACATAATAACTATTATAAATATTCTGATCAATACCATGCTAGATATTATTTGTAAAAAAAAAAGCAGTAAAATTAAAAAACTAACAACAGATGTGATAAAATTATTAAACATGAATCTTTGAAATTGAAATGCATTTATAAGTACATTACTTACACTAGAAACAATGACACATTTTAAAATTTAGCATTTCAATGCTAAGAACAAAAGTCATTGCTTTGTTTGAACTCTAAATCTATAGAAATAGGGAATCATACAAATTGAGATTTTTGCATAATCAACGTACATCCAGAAATACTATTTTCTTAAGCAATAAAAATATTTAAGTACTGAAAATAGAAAAGACTCACCAAGAAAATCTGCAAGAACAGATAGTGCACCAATACATAATCCTCCAAAGGCAGCTGCAGTTGGAATGTATCGATTCAATTCATGAATCATTGATTTTTCTCTGTGGCCTCTCATTACCATTTGCTGTTCCTTCAAAGTTTTGGCAACCTATATTAAAGGAAGTCATGTATTGAAAGTTTTTTAGTAGATTGTTATAGGCAGCATAATTAATACATATTTACAAGAATGTGCTTAAGTTGAATCGTGGTCCGATCTTCTATTTTGTAACAAAAAAATAGTGAATGTATGGTATGCTCCAAAATTTTTGGATTTTAATTATGCTATAATAGTATTAGTTTTCTTACATTTTCATCGATATTACAGAATAGGTATATTTTTAAGTAAGCTTAATTTATAAGTTCCATAAAATAACCTTCGTGTTTTAATGTATTAAAGGCATAAGACAACTCCCTAACTTTTATTGCACTTCTAGGGTTCAAAAAGTATACTTACACACTGAAAAATAATGTAAGTGAAAATTATGTTATCTTGATTTTGTTAACTAAGCTATAATTTCATTAACTTGTAGCAGAACATACAAATTAGTTAATTGATTTTATATGATTTTTGAGCAAATTCAATTAAAACCTTTAAAGCAATATATTACAGACGTGCCAACCTAGCAAAATTAACATTCAAGAGTTTCCCTAACAAGAATTCAGGAGATTTCAGGAGAGGTAAAAAAAGGTGCATGGTATGCAACATTTGACACTTCTAAGGAATTTTAAGTAAAAAATTTAGTAAATATAAGAATGGAAGAAATTTTACACACTAATAGAGCACAAATTGTGGAAAAATATTAAATGGAAATAAAATAATTAAACACAGATTCAATCCATTAGCTCATTTTTCCTTTACATTTCACAAACATAACACAAACCTATATTGGATAGATACTCTTTATTTAAAAAATAAATACCATTTCCTTTATAAAACATTATTCAAAAACTCTTGACACTGTAATAAAAATGCACAAAAACTTTTAAAAAATAAACAAATCGTTGAACTATTTTATTTTAAAAAACCAATTCAATACTAATGTCAGTACTGTAGAGAACCAATTATTCGGGATGCCGGTTTTCTGGTTCGACCAAAAAATGTCGTTAATCAATGTTTTATCGAACCCGAATTACAAGGAAAAAGTGTAACACATTTTAAAGTAAGAGAAAAAAAGAAAAGCACTCCTAAATTTAAAAAAGAAAAAAACGGTAGAAAAATAAAATTAAAAAATTTAAAAGAATAAAAAAATTTTGCAAGTTCAGACAAGAAAAACAAGTTTAAAAAATTCAAAATTCTCATATTTATTTTTTAAAAATAATTACAATTTCTAAAATAACTAATAAACAAAACCAATGATTAAATAACGCAATATATTTCATACCTAATTATACAGGAGGGGGGGTAAAATAAAAGGAAAACTTATTAATCTAAATAAAGATAACACTTGAAAATTATCAAACCAAAACGATAGTTAAAAAAGGCACCAGCATAAATATTAAATTCCGGAACTAAAAAAAAAAAAAAACTAATGATAAAATTTTGGAATAAAAATAATTTATTGAGTGCGAAATTTATCGAGAAAAGGAAGAAAAAAAATCAAACGAAGTGGAATCAGAAAAACAAAACTGCAATCTGCTTCATAAAATAATCGTATGTTTAAATTAATAAACAATTATCCTTTTATTTTTTTTTTATGGAAACCCGATTTTTAATTAAAGCAGGTGTGATTCCACATCAAGAAAAACTTGCGAATGATACTGCATTTCCAAAGAATCAGAATTTATTCAAAAGAAAAAGATTTTTATTAATCGATGTCAAATAAATATATTTTTCTCTTTAATCTTCTGTTCACCGATATGCATGTGCAATGCATTTTCCCCACCCCCTCGTAAATCAAACAGAAAACGAAATCAGCATGCCACTCCTTTGAGTTTGATTGATGTCCTAAAGGAGAAAATAAAGCATTCGTCCCTTCCCTGCCTCCTCTCGATCTAAAGATCTTCAAGGCCACGGAAGAAATGATGCTTCTCTGGGTAAACGGGGGGAAAAATTCTCCCCTTCCTCACATTTTCCTCTACTCAACTTCAAGGACGAGTCCAATTTCCACTTTTTTTTTCTATAATCATTTTAGTTTAAAATGGCGGGAAAATCAAGCAAAATTTCCCCCCGGATTATCTGGATCCCGGATAAATGGTTCTCTATCGTATGTATACAAAATTGAACCAAGTTAAAAAAAATTATCTAAGGCAAATAAAATTACTCAAATTGTTAAATGCTTTTTTTCTTAAAAAAAAATATAGAAAATGAATGAAACGTCAAAGGGTTATTTTAACAACAAATTAAAAAAAAAAAAATTTAAATATGTTAACCACCAGCTTTGAAATAAAAACATATTTTAAACAAAAATTTAAGAATTAGAACGAGATTAATCTGAGACTGCTAACCTTCTTCAAATTCAAAAGGTACCTCAAGATAGAATCAAGTCAACATGTCTTATATACTAGAGAATTGGTATTTAATATTCATAGTGGTAGTTATGCCACAAATTAAGAGTTGCAGATTTAGCTCTTCGCAATTAAGTCTTGCTAAAGTCATTGGTATATGATTTGTTAAAATTGGTTCTTTTTTTTTGAATATACGAAGACAAAACGAATAATGAATATCACGTTGCTAGTTGACAATTTTGTTGCCAACCGTTGAAAAATATGCACTAAAAATTATAAAAACAGCAAGATACAATATCAATTCCAACAATCGAGAGTACGAGTTTCCACTCGATATCGTCATGTGACGACATCGCATTTAACTCCACACAAAAGGAGAGGAAGAAGATTCCTACGAATCCCAGTGTAAGGGGGGGTCAAATAGGAGTGTTAAAAAGGGGTAACATTGAAGAGGGGGGAGGGAAATAAAGCATGTGCAGCTACGCTTCAGGCAGATAAACTGCATGCTGTTCGATAAGAGGAGATGGAATTCATGCGGAAGAAAAAACAAAACTTCCACAATCACAGTAAAATTAGGTCATTTTGAGTTTGGCTGTCGATTGCAGTAAAATTCGGGAGTTTTTCGAATCAATTCCGGAGGACTGGAGAATAACACAAAATTCGGGAGTCTCCCGCAAAATGGGGCAGAGTTGGCACGTCTGATATAAGGACATTTCTATCAAGAAAAAAAATCATTGTTTAATATAAATCATGCATAATGACAGAAAATATGATATATAATTGACATCTAATAAGTCATCTAAGTCATTTGCAAATTTTAAGCATTAAAATTTTTTTCAGAAAGCATTACTGCAAAAAACTGTTGCAGTTTCCTATTTCAACAAAAAGAGCACAGTCTGAATGAAAATGTAAAAAATTTCTTTAATCTACTCTATTACTTTAGAAAGATAAGGAACAAGGAGGGTTAAGATATAACAAAAACAAAACAAAAAAAAAATGCAAAATGCTATAAAAAGAGAATAAAAAAATATTTTAGTGTGAAAGAAAAAAGCCCTACTGAAACTATCAAAGTATTTTATATTTAATTTGAATTAAATTCAATATGCTCAATGGAGAACAAAGGAAATTATATCATTGAAATTTTAAAATCTCATATAACAACATTTTAATAACTATCAAAAATAAGTTTGAAAATCAAAAATTAAAAACATTACAGATATTTAATAATAGATACTTTCAACGTCAATTGTTTCAATTTCAGCTTAACTTTTAGAACAAAATTTAATGATGCACCGAGTACTTACATCTTTTGCACTAGATCCAGATACTTCAATCCAGGTCTTGGAGAAGAATGCACATGAGCCCAACATGAAAACTATGTAAAGCACTGCATGAACAGGGTCTTCTAAAATATGTGCTAAGTTCTCTGGTGGAGATAAGTAATAACACAAACCTCCTATAGGATATGCTCTGGCAGGCCCAGCTCCACCAACATCCTTGAAAAACATAAATTATACTTTAGCACAATAAAAATACAAAAAATAGAGTTAAAATTATATTTGAAATTAAGAGACTAAAAAGTGGTGACTTGAAAAAAAATCTCATTGGATTGTAATTACATTGATTTCCAAGATAAGTTCATTGCAACAAAATTTGTATTTGTGGAAAAATGCAATTTCTTATGAATTAGTACAAATTAATGAATTATGAATTAGTAAAATTGGAACGCTGGAGAAATTCCAAAAATTGGAAAGGGCATAAAATATGAAAATATGATATCAAAACATCGATAATGCCATCACAATAATCTTTTAGTATACGAATAATGAAAATAAATAAAAAAATTAATTTATTTCAATATTTATCATCGACTTAAACCCAAGAGAAAAATTTAATTATCTATTAGAAAGAAATTCATATTACTTTTAAATATATATAATTAAATCCTTTATTTTTGCTATTGGCGTCTCTAGTAGCGCAGTATTTAGAAATCTTCGAATAGATTACATTTTCTAAAAAAAAGGTTTTTCTTTTATTCCAAATGGGATTTTATGAGATTAAAACCTTATCTAAAATCATTTACAAAAAGCACAACTTTTAAAAAAATAAAACTAAGTTTGCCAATTGATACCATAATAATTAATTGTAATCTTAAAATTTGACACTGAATTTTGTTAACTTTTTCATTAATGTAAAACAACTAAGCATCACAAATAAATAATATAACTTTTTTTATTTGTGATGCTTAGCTAACAAAGTAAAAAGTTCAACTTTTTAGTTCAACTACAAATTCTAAGAATTAGACAAAAATTCAATAAATATCTCTACATATTAACAAATAAAAGTTTAATACAATAAATTAAAAATAATTAAAATAAATCTGTAACAAAACAGTGAAAAGAAAAACACTTACTGCCCAGACTCCTAATAGGTTAACTAGGAAGTTTCCACTAAATTTGACAGCAAGCATCTATAATTGAAATGCATAAATTTGTTTTTGAATATTTTTAATAACAAAAATAGTAAAACAACAAACAGTTAACTTATAGATAGAGGTGCACAACCTGCAGCTATTGGGCCAGGTGTGGGTCACCGGCTGTTGAAATGTTGTACGCAGCAGCACTTGAACATAATGAAAAATTATTTCAATTTTTTTTTCTCCTTTCTTAAAACGAAAAATAAATAGTTAGAAATTTAGAACTGTACACTCAAACCGTGCAGATTCCATTGTAAATGATAAAATCTTTTTATATCACCTTTTTTGACGATTATTGCAACGGATTCTGATATGCAAATTTTGAAATCAAGTTTTTTCAAGCAGTTATTGTCTGATTTCTATGCAGTTTTTAATTTCTCGGTATTTCCAATACCATATTATTATATATATACTGCAGTTTTATAATAATTTTTAATGGACTTGATTTGTGCCAATTTCATAGCAAATCCAAGATATTTTTACTGTTCTTTCAGCAATTTTATTGCTATGTTTTTCAACATAGTTTAGAAAATTCTACTGTTTTTAATACAATATAACGACATGAGAGCGTTGAATTGCGCAAAACTTCTATCACTTGCATTATTTGTGCAGATTTTATCATCAATGCAAGTTATTTTCTAATCTTTTTCTTTTTGGTAGTAATTGCTACTCTTATGTGTGGTTGTGAAAATCCAGATATTTTTAATATTGTATTATCAGGACTTTCAAATTGTGCATTTTAATAATCACTTTTAACACTTGTTTTATTTATACCAATTTCTTCATCAATCAATTATACAATCTTTTTTTTTACTGTTGTTGGCACTCATTTCCACATGTTTTTTTTTAAAAATCTCGACATTTTTCATAAAATATTATTAAAAAATGTGAAATTATGAAATTATAAAGTAGGTGAGAAAACTATTTTTTTTTTAAAAAAAAACTTTATTCCTAACTTTTTATAGCTTTAAAAAACAGTCTAAAATTAACAAATTGTCCTATAATTGTAAATATTTGTAACACGTCTTATAATTCACTAAATATAAATGGCCTAAAATTTAAAATATGTTCAATGTCAATGTGTCTCAACTAAATGTTTCATCTTATTTTGACTTTTATCTTCAATCTTATTTATTACATGTTTATTTTAAAATCATTTTAGACCATAAAATTTCTTTAATTCAAATATTTAAATTGCATTTACTTTGCTCAGTAAAATATTTATTTCACTTTTATTCTATGAATATTACAGCTAAATTACTTTGTGAAAAATTGTTTGTGATATGTGATATGATAAAACTTTATATTAAAACCATATACATTGATAAATCTACTAATTTTTCTTTCTTTTGAAAAATTTCAGTTTACTATTTGAGGTTTGAGTGAATTTTAATATTTAAAAGCATTTAAATTTTCTCACATATATTAATAAATTGAAGTTGACTGATAAAATAAAAAAAATTTAGAATTAAAAACAGTGATGTCTATATAAAAAGTAGCCTAATTCCCATCAACATGTCGCAATACTTGGGCATACAGCTTTTCATTGGTCAACCTGCTGTTAGAGTGGTTTTAAACTCAAAAAGGTTGTTCACCCCTACTAAACAAGATAAAATAAGAAATATATGAGTATCAACTTTAAATAAAAAAAGAGTTTTACCTGGGATATTACATAGAGATTTGAAACAAGTGCAGATTGGAGAATAATTGGAATGTTAGAAGTGTAAAACAACTTAATGGGGTAGGAACTGTACTGTCCTCGATAACGTGCTGATTTGATTGGTAAGTCTACTCTGAAACCCTTTAAAATAGAAACAGAAGCATGTTAGGACATTTTGAATTCAATTTTATTTTAACTCATTTGAATTGATGACAGATTAGAAATAAAATAAATTATATGTTGATACTGACCAAAACTAAAAAATAATTATAAATAAGTATATATCACTCATAAACTATCAAAAAAATTTTTTAAATTAATAATTTCAAAAGTCATTCTACAAGTAAACAAATGCTTATTGTTGTCAGAAGTTTTCTAATATAGAATGTGCACCAAGTAACCATTCATCAGCACTTGTATTATGTTAATTATAAAATAATTTTAGGCTCTAACTTACTTAATAACAGTTAAAATTTGTTAATAAGGCCGAAATAGCACATTATGCTTTGGATCTTAACCAATATTTTGCAAGCAATTATATAAACATCCTTTATCTGTGCTTTTAACTTAAAAATAATAATAAACCCACTTATAAAAATAATAAACATGCGAACAATACAAAATAAAGAAGATGTGTACCTGGAAATATATTACTATCGCAAAAACTAAGACTGTTGCTAACAAATTCATCAAGTTAGGTAGATTCTGACGGTAAAATGCTTCTCTCAGAGCTCTTACTTTATCTGTACGAGTTGCAAGAAGGTGAAATAAGGCAATGATAGCACCTTCAAATTCAGTTCCTGTAAAAACATTAGAGAAAATCAATATGTAACCAATCAATACAAGTAAATTTAAGTTTCTGTATTTATTTGTACATAAAGGCAAGAAACTAATATACTTAAGAAAGAATTTTAAAAGGCATTTGGAAAAAAAATTAAGACAATCTTGTGAGTAGCAAATTTAAGCTATCAATTTGGTTTCAAATACTAAGATGTAAAGTGTAGAATTTATAAAACCGTGAGAGTGAAGTACAAAATTTAATTCTATATAATAACTTAAAGCAGGTTTTTATAAACTAACAAGTGGAAGAACTTAATACTTATTTAGAAATAGAGCAGAGAGAGAGAGAAAATCTAACATTTGAAATAATAAAAATACAAATAATAATGTTAATAACAAATAAGTTAAATAGTAAAATAAATGTTAGAAACAAATAAAATTAAACTAAAACAAAAATATATTATAAATTACTTAAATAGCAAAACTGGTCATAGAAGTCTTAGTTCAACTGACTCAGACTTAAAAGAGCTTATAAAACTTTTAAAAATTAATTAGTGAATGACCACTAATAAACTAGGTTGAAAAATCTAATTCCAATCTTTAACAATTTAAACTTTATTTTGATAAGTTTTTATAAATTTTAAAAATTTTCTGGTAAAGAATTTTTGCCTGTATCATAATTGTTCAACATTTTCAACTACTACATCTACAACATTTCAAAGAAATATTACAAAAAATAGAAATCTTTTTTAAAAAATTTCAGAATAAATAAGTACAAATATAAACAGGTAAAAAAAATTTACAAAACCCAGTAAATACAGATTATTAAGTTTATTCTGTCAAGTTTTAAAATAAGACAGTTTTAAATAAAGAGGATGTATAACACACAACTTTCCAATATACACAGTTAGTCATAGATTAACTCCCTTCTTATACTGAGCATAATAATTAATGTTATCTTAAATTTGGACTATTACACGACTGTGTTTGAGTTTCTGCAGTTTTGGTTCAGCAATAATGTGGCACACTTTTTAAACTAAATCTTCGTATTTCTAAACATCCAGTTACTTGAATTTTCCAGATAGTCAGGCTTTCACTGCATTATAAGAAAAAATCTGCTTAAAAAAATAAGATTCTAGAATAAAAAATTAATTTTTTAATGGCCTTAAAAACAGTTTTATTAAATTATGAACTTTTTAAAAGTTTTTAAAAACTTGAAAGTCAAATTATATAGCTACTACACCCTAAACATATTAATTTTTAAAAAAAATTAATTCTTTTTTAATTAAAACTAACTCAACAGTCAATTTTACCAGATTAATGCATGGATCAATTTTCATTGAATTTCATACCTCTTCCAGTATTTACAGTGGCAGGACTGAAAGCCTTCCAGACAATTGTCTCACAGATATTTGTGGCAATAAATAAGGAGATTCCAGAACCCAATCCATATCCTTTCTGCAACAACTCATCAAGCAACAAGACAATTAAACCAGCAACAAATAACTGAAATAAAATTTATAATCAACATTCTTTGCTTCTACACACATATACATACAACTGTATAATAATGAGCTCATTTATAAAGAAACATAAAGGAACTGAGAAAACTTAATACTGCAAGAGTTCTGTAATGCAAAAGAAATAACTAGAAAATAAATTTTTCCTGAAAGTCATCAACATTAGCAGACTCAATGTTAATTTTCTAAAATTGACAAAGTATATTTTTTTAAATGGTTTCTAAATGTTCCCTATCAGAATTTTGATCGACAAAAACTTTTTAAATGCAACACAAAGTTTAGAATTAAAAGGGATACAACAATAAATTTAAATTGCATAATTTACAAAAAATGGATATGGAACATACAAGCGGACATAGCCAATGGGAGAAAGAATCTGGCCAATAAATAGTATAGCAATATCTTTGTTGGTCATTAACTTGAACATCCACAATTTCTCATTTTTCAGTTGCCTTGTGATTGTGTGGTTCACGACAAGACAAAAGGACCTGATATTTTTACTCTTTATTATATATGTATGCAAAATTTTTGACTTATTTGAACTAAAGAGTATTTTTAAATGAGTTTTATGTTAATATTTATTCATCACTCCATTATTTAACAATTTCTACTCTAAACCACGGATCACACTAAATCAGACCTTGCAGTATATAAATTAAACTTTACAACTACATAAACTTTTCCTACCTGGATGATGATCAGAATACAAACACCAGCACCAATATCAGCAGGATCACCATACATTCCAGTCATCACATACACAATGGCTTGCCCAATTGTGATTACCATACCAAATACTAAAAAATAAAAAGAAATAATTACACTCAATTCAAAAATAAAAAACTCAAATGTATATTTTGAAATGATTAGCATGTAAGTCAATTAAGTTTAGCTTGCACTAAATTAAAATTTTAAAATAATTTTTTTTTATTTTTCTTGTATAGTGTGCAAAGTAGAAGAAAAAAGTTACACGCAATTTATGATCAAATTTTTAGATATTAAAATAAGGTCATCATGATTGAAAAGCTAACCCAATAAGCTAATTAATTCATTAAACATGTTAACTAAGTTATGTCATAAGGTACAATAAGGGAATGTTTTTTTTAAATTTATTTTCAACAGATTTAAAATTTTGACCTCAAACAATAGAAGTAAACCCAATCCAGAAGATATGTTCCACAGTTTATTCAAGAGACAGGGCAAAAACGAAAACCTTTTATTGTTATTCTAAAATTGATTTCAAGGAAAAAATATTTTGAATTATCTATTACTTAATTTAAAAAACCAAAAAAATTATAAAAAAATTTCATTTTCTTTTAATTTAAGTAATTTTAAAATAATTCATGAATTTAAAAGTCTTAATTTTAAATTTCAATTTCCAGAAATAATTGATGAAGTTAAAAAATATTTTTGCCTGAAATTCTTTAATTAAACAAGTTTTATAAATAGATGCAAAGGTAGTTTTTCCAATGTAGTTAGTTGCAAAGATATCAGGAAACAGGTAAAATAGAAAAATAATAATAAGAGATCCATACTTTTAACCAAACTGAACTAAACTATTGCCATCAGGACTCAATCATTGTGGTTAATAAAAAATTTTTATTTTTATAGGCAAATTTTTATTTAAGAAAGATTATGAAAGCCTATGAAGTTAACATTTAATGCATTAGATAGAGCATAGTACATTTTTATTCATATATGGCCCAATTTGCCTTTTTTTTTAGTTTACAAAAATCCAAGAAAAGAAATAGGGTAATTTTGGAACCGATTTGGTGCGCATCTGCACACAGTGTTTGGCAATTTTTTGTCTCGTCAACAACTTTAGGCACATTTTTATTGGTACCATTTTCATCACAAGACTAAAATGGAATCAAATATTGCAACCATATTAAACTCTAAGTTCACTTGTATATCAGTTATTTTTTATTAAAAAACACACATATTTCCCAGGCAACTGTTTTGTTATGTCTACACCCGATGGTGAAAACGGAATTAAGTATTGCACCCCTATGAAATTTGAAGCACTTTGATGTTGCTCTTTTCAAAAAAAAATAAGCTGCCACTCCTTAAAATCACTACTTTTTACATATATTCCATTAAAAAAATTAATTCACCGTTTAAATAACAATAACACTGGTAAAATTATCTGTGTTATAATTATTTACTTTATTAGTATTATTCTCAACTGCTTAAAATTTTATTAGTTAATCTTTTTTTGGAAAGTGTGGGTATATTATGAATTTTTTAAATAATTTAATTAAAAAATTTTTTTAATAAAAAATGCATTTGTCTTTAAATGTTTTTATAAACTACACATTTTTCTCTTATGTTGATAATGAGTGAGTATTACTTTTTGAAATACACACATAAAATAGTATAAGAGGATAATTTAAAAACTGCTTAGGATCAAATTACGTTATTACATAATATTACTCATTCAATAAATTTTTACAGCGTTACATGAGTGCCCTTTCAAAACTCAAAATGCACTTTTCTGTGAGGAAGCACCTTGCCCTTTTTTATTTCTAGGGAGAATACTGCGAAAACAAAAACATTGAATAAAAAAAAGAACATATAAAATAATTACATTTCTGAGCTCCATTAAATAAGGCTCTATCTTTAGGAGTGTCACCGATTTTATTAGTTAATCTTTTTTTGGAAAGTGTGGGTATATTATGAATTTTTTAAATAATTTAATTAAAAAATTTTTTTAATAAAAAATGCATTTGTCTTTAAATGTTTTTATAAACTACACATTTTTCTCTTATGTTGATAATGAGTGAGTATTACTTTTTGAAATACACACATAAAATAGTATAAGAGGATAATTTAAAAACTGCTTAGGATCAAATTACGTTATTACATAATATTACTCATTCAATAAATTTTTACAGCGTTACATGAGTGCCCTTTCAAAACTCAAAATGCACTTTTCTGTGAGGAAGCACCTTGCCCTTTTTTATTTCTAGGGAGAATACTGCGAAAACAAAAACATTGAATAAAAAAAAGAACATATAAAATAATTACATTTCTGAGCTCCATTAAATAAGGCTCTATCTTTAGGAGTGTCACCGACTTCGATGATTTTTGCCCCAGCCAGAAGTTGCATAATAAGACCAGATGTTACAATGGGTGATATACCAAGTTCCATTAATGTACCTCTATTTGAAGCTAGAATAACACGCATCCAATAAAAAGGATCTGCAGAATCTGATGACATGATGCCAAACAAAGGAATCTAAAAAGTAAAAAAAAAAAAAAAATAGAAAAAAAAAAGTAGAATTAGTAGTTAAACAAGAATAGTGACTAAAATAGTTTATTTTATTTTTAGATAAGTCTAAAAAAATTACATAAAAGTCTAGAGAAAATAAAATTTTTCAAGAGAACAAATGAAGGAAGAAAAAAAAAAAAACGAGAACTCAAAAACTTACAACTTTAATCCTACAATAAAGCCGCAAGTGACAAGTGTACATTTTTTATTCATTCAAATTTTAAAAATTCAAAATGTATAATTTTTTATATTAGAGACTATGAAAAAACACTAATATATTTAAATAAATTTGAAAAAATGAGTTTTATACTAATATGTTAGATTAAAATAATTTCTCTTATATACTGACAGTATATAAGAGAAGTATACAGTATAAAACTGAAAAGCTAAATTATACAAAAGATGAATAAAACAAATATGAAAATTAATTAAATATATTAATTGTATAGAAACCTTGTGCAAGAAAAAACATAACTGAAATTATAAATTTACTTATAAATTCATGAAAATACAGATTCTTACATAAATAAAAGAAAACTTATCCTCTTTCATTTCAGAAAAAAAATTCACTGCCATAATATGTTTTACTATTTAATGAACATAGAAGAAAAATTAGTCATTTTTATCTATTTAGCAGTAGCAAAACATAGTAAAGATATCTTAAGTGTGATAACATAAGAACAATTTAATGATTATTAAAATTTCTCACCTGACAACACACAAGAAAAATAAATAAGGTTATGGCGGTCCATAGAACTTTTTCTCGAAACTGAATCTAGAAAAGAATAGAACAAACATAAGGAAATGCTTTGCATTAAATACAAATCAATCATTATGAAAAGTATTTAGGATACACACACACAAAATCAGTTAAATAAAGAAAAATTCTTGTAGCCAAAAAAATTCATTTATAAAAATTGAAGAGGTTATCTTTATATACCTATATATTACTATGCTAAATTCAATCAAAGCAACAATAAAAAGTGGTGAGTTCTGACTTCAGCTGATTACACTTTTATATTTTGAAGGGAATAATTGAACATTGAATATCTGATGGCTTGTCTAAAAAAAAAAAACAATTAAAAAGCTAAACGATCTAGAATCAGAAAAGACCATATACTTTGAAGCATAAAATTTTTAGAAATATTTATGCATAAAAGTATCAGACAGATAAATTTATAAAAATGATTAACAGCAGGCTATATCGGTGCAATATGACTTTTATGAAAGAAAAAAAAAAGCTGATATTAAATTTTCCATATTTTAGCACATAATTTATGTATATTATTGCTTAGAATAACATGTTTCTTGGCAGATTGATTACTATAAATAAAAACCTTGTCTCATTTGTTGCCAACTGTTTCATCAATACAGTCATACATGGTGCTGTTAATTTTTAAAAAAAACTCAAAGTTGCAAAATAAAAAAAATTATTAAGTCTGCTTAACTGAATGTAAAATTGGAAAGGTACGTAACACCAGTCAAAAATCTTGACATTACTAGAAAATACTGAGATCTGAAAAAGAAGTAATCCAAGAAAAACAAGTACACATGATATTACATTGAAGAGCCAAAAAAACTGGTACAGGCATGAGTATGCAAATAAAGGGGTATGGAGCCAATCAAAGTACAGCGCTGCGATCGGCAACGCATATATAAGACAACGAGTGTCTAGCACAGTTCTTAGATCGGTCACTGCTGCTACAATGCCAGATTATACAGATTTAAGTGAGTTCGAACGTGGTGTTCGAGCTGGCGCACGGGAGATGGGACATAGCACTTCCGAAATAGCAATTGAATTCGGATTTTCGTGTTCGACCATTTCACGGGTATACCCCGAGTATCGGAAATCCGGTAAAACATCAAATCTACGACATCGCTGCGGTCGGAAAAAGATGCCCGGAAAAAGATGTTCAGAAGATATCCCCACCCCTTCTTACTCCCACTGCAGGATTCATGGTGTCAATTATCTCCACCACCACTTGGTCATTTTGATGGGTGATCTTGAAGATTTTTTACAAGACTGTATTTTTTACAATAAAATATTACGTTAAAATATTTTCAAAAAATCTTTAAAGTATAATTTTGATTGAATAGCTATTAACAATTAATATCTCCTACTTAAAAAAAATAAAGAAAAAACAAATAACTGAAGTTATTAATCAAATTTAAATTAAAACTTACTTTTCTTTCAGGTTTAGCTACTTCAGGTAAAATGCCACAAAATGGCTTTATAACCTCCAAAAACTTAACTGAAACAAGGTAGGAAAATTATCAACAATTAATTATCAATAAAAAAGTAACAAAAACAGATAAAAGTACAGCAAAAATATAAAACAAAATTATTTTTAAAATTGATTTAAACAAATTTTTTAAATTTGAAACTAGAAAATTAATATAAATAATTAACATTGCTTAGCGATCTAATTAATACTGCCGATTTGCTGTTAACTAGAATATTTGTTATCTTCTATGCAAAATAAAATTTGTATTATTTATAAAGTTTTAAATAAGTGAATATATTCAAAGGTTATAAGAAAGATTGAAACTTGATGTCATGGTAATAGTAACCTATTACTGTATTATTTAACGTAGTTTGATATTTAATATAAAATTTAAAACTACACAATGTAGTAATAGTGTACTTTTACAGCCATTTATTTTAAATATCATAGTTTTTTTTTTGTTTTTTTTTAAATCTATAGTGCAATTTTAAAAATCATTATTGTAAAAATCCATCTTAAATAAATTACTTTTGTAAAAAAATAATTTTCTATTGTATTTTTAAAATATTATATATTTTAGGATTAGTTATAATTAACAAGATTGTGTTAACCTGTTTGTTTACATTTTCCTAATACTTAAACTAAACTTTATTTTGACAATTGTTATCAATAAAAGCAAACTGTACTTTGCAGATATGTGGAGTTCATTAATATTTTAATTTTGGTAATATTTCAGCGCCGTCTAACCTTTGATGATATTTAGTTTAACTCTTAATTTTAAATCTGAGTTAAAACTTTGCACAAAGTAAAATTTCAACAATCTTAATATAAATCGTATGGTTATATAAAATTTCTTAGAATCTTACGAACTCAAAAATTTAAATGAAACTTTTTAAGGGAATTACAAAAAATTGCGATAATATTTAAAGAGAACAACAAGTGATTATGTGGCACATCAGACCTAACAAAATCAGATCATGGTCTAACTAAGAATAAGGATCACAGGACAAGATTATAAATAGTATTGAAAAATAAACATCTTAAAGCAATAAAAAATTCTAAAGAAGTATTTTTGTTAACTAACAAATGGCTCAAGATACATAAGTACACAAAGAAATTGTAATATTGTACTTGATCATGACAACTAACACAACAATGATAACTTAATGTTAACAATTAAATGATTATGAGTTTTTAATAGGGATGTTAAATTTGTAATCTCTTTCTATAGTCGTATATCTCAAAGAATGTATATCTGTTTCGATTGTGGAAATACACAAAACTGAAAACATAGCAAAGATAGAAACACTTACTTCCCATTTTGATGTTTCTTGATCGTTTCTATAATAAATTATTAAATAATATCTATTTTTAAAATAATCTATACATTAACTCTAAAAAAATTTATACATTTACTAATTGAAAAACTCTTAACACGTGTCAAAGTTGCTTATTTGTAACCTTTTATCAACTACCAACAAAAATTTCAATATCTTGTGCCCTGCCACATCACGATGAAAAGCGGCTGTTAGGAAAGAAAACTCGATGACGTTGCGTAGAGTGAGTTTTTTGGTATTTTTATGGAACGGAAATCGTGACAGGATGGCTTGTTGCCTAATCGCTTTAATAAAAGATACTATTTCTTTAATTTTCAATATTAGTGGCTTCTATAAATTAACTGTAACTGTAAAGCTAACAAATGTAAATAAATGTCACCCATTTAATTTAATGATGTGGTGATGCAATTTTTCGTTAATGGTAAACGCAGCAGGCTAAAATACTTTTATCTGTATAATTTTTTCTTTTTACAGCTTATAATGATCATCCCTCGATGATTTTTGTTTTTCTCTCCTTAGTACGTAATTTTGAACTTTTGATTTCAATTCACAAGTGTTTTTGTTGAGTTGTTTACTAATTTAACACATTTCATTTTGTTCCGTTATTTGAACATATTGGTATAATTAAAGTAAACACAAGTGCTCA
This sequence comes from Parasteatoda lunata, assembly GCA_949128135.1. Taxonomy (NCBI): domain Eukaryota; kingdom Metazoa; phylum Arthropoda; class Arachnida; order Araneae; family Theridiidae; genus Parasteatoda; species Parasteatoda lunata. The sequence goes on along the minus strand of OX421973.1, from coordinate 32,951,521 downwards.
TTGTTTGAGAATGAAGCAAAACATTATTAAAGTAGTATTTTAAATATAATTTCTATATAAATAAATAACATTGTTTCCAAAACTTGTGTAGTGCCTCAATCCTTACTAAAGATTTTGAACTGTAATTTCTATATATTTTTCAATAGAAATGAATTGTATTGTACGCTAATAGCATAGCTGCAAACTTATACGGTTAAACTACTTAAACAGTTGTTTATACTTGAAGTTGTGTCTTGTTATTCTTATTACAGTGCCATGTATCAGATCCATATTGTAAGACATATTTAACACTAGTATTGAAAATTCTAATTTTTTTATACCATGAAGTAAACCTTATGCTATTTAATGTAATCTTATGTATATGACAATAAATAATATAGTTATAATTGTTTTAAATTTTAGATTGCATCATGTCAGAAAACAAGTTACACTTGAGCACTGAACTATGGCTTCAAAAGTTGGATCTCCTAAAATATAAACATCTGTTTAAAGATTATAATGGAGTTGAGGTAAAATTTAGTGCATAATTTTCTATCTTTTGTTTTGATAGCTGTTGTTTATATAAATTTCAAATGTTTGTATGAGTTAATTAGTTGAGTTTCATTGTATATAACTCAAGTCTAAAATATAATGGGTCCTAACCTATATAAAAACTTTTATTGCATATAAAAGTATATAAAGTATTTTTATTATATGTATAAAACTTATTGTTTTAAATGAGCTAAGAAATACATAGAAAAAGTATTTTTTTAATATTTTTCATTAGTTTATTTTATAGTTTGGGTTAAATATATTTGGAAATTGTTTTATTTTAAATATAAAAATTAATCTTTCTTTTAATAAGATTCAATGACAATGAAATAAAATTGAATACAGTTTTATAAAATTGCTTAAGAGACTGTACCTTTTCGTTCGAAGTTTTTTGTTTTTTTAGACTGAAAAGTCAAACAATAAATATTGATAAACATATCCTTCTATAATTTATCTTGGGGCTAAATTTTTTCCCAGCTATTATTATGAAGTTAAAAGTAAAATTGTGTTATTAAAAATTTTAAATGTTTACTTAGAAGTACCTACTGATTGATTTTTTTTTTATAATGAGCTGCATTTAATTCATAGTACAGTTATTTCCAGGATGTGTGGTTATTCTTAGAGCAATGTTATTATCCCTGAATTATGTGTGTTTATTCCTTAAGCTATGCAGGTTATAGGTCGGTGCATATAACATATCGGAATAATTTTTTTACCTAGCACCATTTGCCACATATGATTTTACTACTGATAGATGTTGCCACATTCTAAAGTCTGGATTTTTTAGGATAGAAACCATTTGAGAACTAAGTTTCATCAAATAAAAATCGAAAAATGTTTTAGGAGAGAAGCAAATTCTTCAGATGCAAATTTTTGTTCCTCCGTAAATGACACCATATTTTATTTAGAAAACAATTATAATGAGAAATAAAATATCATTTTTAAATTAACCAATTATTTATAAAACACTGAAATTCGTAATCGTTTTTTGAACTTTTAATTTCAAGAATAATATATAAATTGGCTAAACATTATTGGCAATCTAGAGGAATAATAAAAATACCACTATTTTTCTTGCCTCAGTACTAATGAGATCAGAGGATTATAATTTGAAAATTACAGTATAAAAAGTCATATCCAGAACAAATCCTTCTGGAACAAAAAATAAGATTTTGTTACAAAATGTGAAAGTTAAAAAAAGGTGAAAAATATTTCTTGGAAACAAGAAATTCGTTTTATAAGAAAGAAAAAGAAAGTTTTATAAGAAAGTAAGGAAATCTTTCCAGATACGGGACTTTGTATCTATTATGTAAATGTTCTAGTGTGATTTAGTAATTATGCACTATAGAATTAAATTGGCGAAGTTAAAATCATATAACTCAAATTTTTAGAAATGCAGTCGTCTATGAATAATTAGCCTGCTTTTTTTTATCTCCAAATAATGTGGCATCTATCTGTAATTGTTTTATAGGATTTCTGATAAATAGCAGCAGCAATTTAGTTGATGCCTGATCTCAGTTTGATCCACCTGCATGATTTAGTCCAACACTTTCCTTATTCCTAAATTATCTTTTATTCATTTGCTTTCATGCTGATTGATCATCAATACTGGAAAACTAAAACTACTAAAGGCTTTAATTTAAAATTCAAATACAATTAATACAATTTCATATTTAATTCAATTTCATAATTAATACAATTTCATGTACTATTGCATTTTCTGATATATAAGTCATCTTTTCAAACCCCTAAATTGCAATAAAAGTTTTGAGGTTGAATTATACACTAGTAAAACATTTGGGCCTTGAAAAAAAAACATTTCTCCGAATATATGACACTAAGTTAATGAAACTTTTCTCCATTACTCTTTTGCAATCACGGATTTAAAAAATAAACAAAAATATAAAGCTAATATAACACAGTTAAAATTAATATGTTAGAAGAATAAAAGTTTTTACACTATTCTTTTACGATTTTGAATGGGTACCATTGATTTAAGAAATCTTAATCACATTATACAAGCAATTTCAGACACTTTATTTGCATTATTCTTGTAAAAATTTAAATAATATTTTACAAAAAAGATGACAGCAAAATGTCTTTAAATTATTTTTATTTTATTTATTTATTTTTTAAAATTTCTTTCATGTGGACTTACGCACACAATGAAAGCAAAATATATTATTTGAAAACTTAAATTAGGCTGTTGTAAAATACTCCATTAAATATGGTAGATTTTCTATTGACTAAAGTTATGCATCAGATAAGTAAAAAAAAAAAAAAATTCCACTGTATTCTAATGACACATGCTTATATCCCTGAATTTATTTTTATTTATTTTACAGGAAATACTGTGGATGTCAGAGAGAGATTTAAAAAACATAGGAATCAAAACTGGCAGTCACAGAGCCAGGCTGAGTTCCTCTTTGGCTATTCTAAAAGATAAATATGATAAAAGTAATAATTTAATTCTATTCTTGCTTAAAAGAAAATTTTAAAAAACTTACAATCTTATTATTTAAAATTTTGTTTTTTATAGTCAATTTTGCATCAGTTTGTAAAAATATTTTTGATTCATCATAGCTTTAAATATATTACAATTTTTACTCTTGCTTTTATTTTTAATCACAAATTCGTTATCTTATTTTTTTTTTTTGGTTATATTCTGGTATTTTTTCTGGTTCTTAGTATTATGTATTGATATTGGATCACCAAAAAATTGAATTTTCAGTATACATGAGGAACTATGCTTACAGCTTTATAAAGAGCTTCTGAAAAAAACTTCAGGTACTTTTCGGTTATCCAGGCAGAAAAATGTAGACCTCTGCTAACTTTTTTTTTATTAAATTTTTTTTAAACACATATAAATAAAATTTATAAAGTAAAAACAAAAAGCTGAATTCCCGGGTAACTCAAAAATACTAAACTTCATGTTCCATGATACCATGATTTAAATGCTAAAAGTATACTATATAGAAACACTTAATTTTATCGCTCAATAAATCCTTCCTTACTTCACTCTAGTGATCCTATTTATGATTCACCATAATCATATTTAAAAAGCTTAGTGAAGGACATTTTCAAAAATGTAAGTGACATTCAAAATCATATCAATATCTGAGTTATATTTGCAAAGAAAATGAAAGTTCTTTGGGAAAGATTTTATTTAACTACACCACACTTGTTTCTTTTTTCAGGCCTTTAAATATCGAAGATTTTAGTAAATAAATATATCAAGCAATTTAAGAGTTTTTAGAGTGACTGTAAGTACAAAGGGCATTTGGCTACAAGCAACATGCGACAACCTTAGAAAATTGTCTTTTGGCAGCAGCAAATTGAAATGCTAAAATGCAACATTTCAAATGCAGAAAATATAGATTAGAAATTATTAGTAAATGCAGGATAAGTAGATTAGAAATGATTAGTAAATGAAAGGCCTCTTTAATTCCTCTCATAAGAGATAAGTCTAAAATTTAAAACTAATTTAGAACTTTGAATTTTAGACCTTAAACTTCACAAAAGTATTACTTAAAACTATCAGCAAATAGCTCATCATTTATCAATATTAAATCAAAATGTATTGTTTAAAATAGATCCTTACAAATTCAAAAACCGCTTTTTAACAATAGCAAAATTTATGATTTATAAATGTTCCAAATACGTTAGAAGCACAAGCATTATTTTATACCTATTTAAAAGTTATCTTTATGATATTTCCCTCTTTGTTACGTTCAGACATATGACCTATAACTATAGATTAAATGCTCTAATTGATTTTTTAATATTAATAATGAATTTAAAGTTTCAGGTGCATTTTATAAGTACACTTATAAAATATATATAATAAAGTCCAATATATTGTAATTTCAAATTTGCAACCTGACTCTAATGTTTAAAATATTGGAAAGTATAATATAATTATCAATTATATTGAAACGGCAAATGCTCATAGTGTGACATTTTATAATAATTTTGCATTAATCTCTTAACCTTTCGCTTTCGACGCTTAACGTGATGAAGCCATTCTGGTCTGCTTATTGTACCAGCCCCAAACAAATGGTTAATTTTTTTAAAAAATACTACATTTTTGTTTTACTCAATAAAGGATCTATTTGCTAATTTTAACTGATGTATTTGTTCACGTTTAACTTTTAGGTAAATAATTCATTGAATACTACTAATATTTTTCAACTTTGTTTTCCCATATGCTATAATTGTAATTAAAATTATGATGTTTCATTGAAGAAAAATTAATAAAGTTAATATAAAAATTATTTTGTTGTCTCTTTTTAGTGTTTAGACAAAATCATGGCTCACCTAATTTTAGTGGAAGCAACTCTCCTCATACTAGGTAAATTATCATTAGCTTAACTTTTAGTTTGCTATCTTTTTGTGTGTTTTACAAATTGATTATATTTCCTAGTAAAATAACAGGGTGCATAGTGTTTTTAAAAAGTGCTTAAAGATGATTACTTTTTATTTTCGTTTTTTAAAAGCCCTTGAAGGTGCCTTTTTTATTGAAAGTTTGTAAAAAGCGCTTAATTTTCTATATTTTAAAAAGATATTTTTTCTTTGCGGTGCCGACTGTGGTTCTAAATTACAAAATAATGCAAGATTTTCACAATTTTTTCTGCAATATTTTATCAGAAGTTTTTGAATGAAAATGTTTTTGAATTTTATTGATTTTATGTTTAGAAATTGAGAACTTTTAACGTTATGAAATAAATAATTTTTATTACAGCACAAATCCTAATTAAAATAAAAAATAAAAAAAATTTTTTTTGGAAACTATTTTTTGAGTGCATAAAAAGTACTTAAAAGGTGCTTATATTTTTTTTTTGAAAAGTTTTGCTACACACCCTGAATAAGCAAAAAGAATAAGCTCTTAAAAGAATAAATATTATAATTATGTGACAACAATATTGTGTTTCAGCACAAACAGCAATATTTTTGTATTAATATTATTATAGCATTTCACCAATACAACATTTGAGTTTTTCACGACATGAAACGGGAGTTCGGAGCTGGCCGTCAACAAATCCATCAAGTTCTCAAAGCACCACCCATTGCAGCCCAAGGTCTAGTCTTGTAAGTCTCTTAAATATGATTTTAAATAGAACCGAATTTGTCATTAAGATTTTATTCTATATTTTATGTATTTCAAAATAATTTATAATTATCATTGCTAACAACGAAATTCTTTACTTATTCTTTCCTTAAAGTACTTAATTGTCTATGATAAATCTATTCCTATGACTGGGAAATATTCTTAATGGTTCAAACTTTAAAAGATGCCAACTTACAGGATTTTTTCACTACAATATTTAAATGAATTTGAAAATACAGTCAAACCTCACTATAGTGAACCTTCAAGGGACCGAAATTTTGGTTCACTATAAACGGCAGTTCACTATATCCGTAAATGCAAAAATGCTAAAAAAAATAATGTGTATTAACAAAAAATGTTAACTTTTATTTTTTATTACTCTTTGTCTTGCGTACAAAAAATTTAGGGATGGGAATCTGAGGTAGTAGAAGCAAACAAGAAAAAATGCTTCATTCCACTCAATAGATGGTTTTAAAAATCGGTATGTGTATTTTATGTAGAAATTTCAAAATTACCAAAAAATGAAGGGAAAAAATCAGTCAAAGACAGGAAAAAGTTCATAATATCCAATTTCCTTTCTTCTTTTGGTTCATTATATCCACAAAAGATAACATTACATGTGTATGGCAAGGCACGGGAGCGAACATTTCGTTCACTATATCCGGGAGTTCACTATAAACCATGTTCACTATAGCAGGGTTTGACTGTATATTTAAAATACCTAAAACTTATGCTTAGACAGGTACTTCAATGCTCACATAATGCTAAAAACAATTCAATGTTATGTCACTGTGGTTTAAATATTGTAGAAAGTTATCTTTTCCCTGGAGACAAAATAAAAATAATAATTTTTTAAAAACTTTAGTGTAGAAATGTTCCTAAAATAACCTTAGATAGGATTTAAAAGTGGTTTTGCTTGTTTATTTATAAATATTACTGTTTTGTACTAATTTTTAAAAAAGAGTTTTGTTAAATTATGTTTTATTTAGGAAGGATATCCTGTAACAGAACATAATGCTACAGAGTTAAAGAAAGCATTAGAGAGAGAACTGAGTTTGGACAGCTCAGATTTGAAAAGTCACGCTTGGTATCATGGTACCATTTTACGTCAAAGAGCCGAAGAACTGGTTACCCAAGATGGAGATTTCCTTGTGCGTGACTGCATCTCACAACCTGGAGATTTTGTCATTACTTGTAAATGGAATGATATTCCTTTGCACTTTATTATCAAAAAGGTAATGAATGTACTGGTTCATATATTTAAAAATTGTATATATATATTCAAAACTGAGGTCCAAGAATAAGATGAATACATCATCTACCCTGATAAAATGTGATTTCATTTGTATAAGCTAAATGGTAGTGAGAGCTTTATGACTTTTATCATTTTTCAGATAATTTTACTAACTTAATTTTACTATTTCTGCTGTCTAATCTTTAGACTTGAAATTTTTAGTTTTGGTAGCAAATATTTTTATTTTGTGAGCTTTTGCTTATTTCAAACTTTATTTGTATGATAAAATTTTTGTTGTAAAATGTTATTAGACAGAAGTTTGATATGAATGAGTGTAAAGAATTGCTTACTTGTCTTTGTTCATTTTACTTGACTTGAATTATTGGAAATCGTTGGACATAAATTTCTTTAGATAAATAACTTGATTTATGTAAGAGTAAGCAACCAAATCCTGTTGGGATATACTCTGAATATGGTCTCCCTGGTCAATGTACAAATCCCACCTCTTAACCAAAATTATGTCAATTGTCTATGCAATGATATCATGAAATCTTCAAAATGTCCAATATATACATATATTATATATCCAATATATATATTGTATATATTATGCATTGAATATTTATATATCTGGTATGTTGGCCGAGCTACTTCAAAGTATACTAATACAAAATAACTAATACCTTAAACATAACAAACTAATTTAATAACTTTGGAAAAAAACATAAACTTATTGTAGGCTTAAAATTTGTCACACAGACATTCTATGATAAATAGATGAAGCCTTTTTGTTTGCCACACAGGCTTTTTCACTTTGTTCTGACACAATGCTTCACAAAGAATGCCTGAAAAACTTTTAATACATGCTTCAAGATAAACTTTTCTTATTATGTAACATTTATTTATATTTGTACGTGCATTTAAACTGCAATTAATTCCGAAATAGCGAAGAACTACTTTTCAAGGGCGGAGAATTACATTCCCTACCCTTCCCTGCAGTGCCAACTTAAGGTGAAACGTTTTATAAAATAATGGATTGGTTAAAATTTACCATTGTCTGCTTTTTGAAAAAGAACTGCTCTAAAACCAAAATACTAAGATCTGTATGAAGTTCTAATTCAGAATTTTGTCTATATAAATAAAGAACTGGGTCATTCGTTAAGGCTATCTTGAGCTTCTGAAAAGCTTCTTTTTGTTCATTATCGAATCTAAAATCAGCATTATTTCTAAGCAAATCACTGAGAGGTTTGGCTATTATACTATAATTTGGAATAAATTTACGGAAATATCCTGTTAATCCAAGGAAACTCATTAATTGTTTATGTGCTTTAGGTTGCGAGAAATTTTGAACTGCTAATGTTTTCAAAGAGGAAGGACTAATAATTCCATTTTCAATTATATAACCTAGACTTTCTATTTACTGCTTCAAAAACTGACATTTCTTAAAATTTAATTCTAATCCATGCTCGGAAGCCGTTTGTAAAACACGTTATAACTTAGCGAAACCTTCTATTTCATTTTTAGCAGGAATAAAAATAGCATCTAAGTAAATCACTAAAGTTTTATCTCTTATAAGATCTCGAAACACATGCAAAATATATCTTGAAAAAACACTAGGGCTATTTGCTAAACAAAAAGGTACTTTTAAAAATTCGTATTGTCCTTTATGTGTAATAAATGAAGTGTATTTACGACTATTTTCATCAATTTCGCAATGATGAAAAGCTGCCTTTAAATCTAAACTGCTAAATACTGTAGCATCACCAAACTGAACAATTACATCTTCTAAAAGGGGTAGGGGAAAACGATCTCAAACAATTTTTTTGTTCAATTTAGGAAAACCTACACAAACCCTTGTAGAATTATCCTTTCTTTTTGCATAAAACTAAAGGTGCACAAAAATCAGAGACGCTTTCACGTATAACACTGTCTTTTAACCATGTATAAATTTGTTTTTCTACTATTTCCTTTTCCTGAAAAGAAAATCTACCGGCATGTTGAGCTCTCGGAATTTCATCTGTTAATATTATATTCATCTTAATATTTGTTGTTTTAATATGCGATGGCTTATAATTATTAATCAAAAGAGTAAAATATTGCTTATTCAGTATATCCGATAATTCGAATTCATTATGATCAATGACATTTGAGTTCTGAGTTAAAAAAGAAAAAGCTTTTAAATTATTTGAATATTTATTTGACTGAAAAGTATCAAAAGAATAAAAACAATTTTAAATAGATGCGGTTTGTTGATCATAAATTAACAAAGAATCGCATCTGGGCAATACAGTAACCTTGAAGGGAGACGCTGTCACTGAGCTTATGAAAGTTTCACTTCCTCTTTCGATGGGTGAATATTTCACGCGAGAAATTATTGTATTAACGTTAACTGTTTTGGGGATAGATGCATTTTTAACAAATAATTTGCCTTTAGAAAAATTTATATATCTAAATGATTAAGCACATCCAATCCGATTATAAAATCAAACTGCATTTTATCAATAACATAAATATTACTATTAATCGTAAAATTATCTATACCTATGTTTGCATTAAACCAACCTAATGAGGAAATTGGCTCTTTACTTATTCCAGATAGATTCCAGATTAAAATATTAGACAATTGGAGGGGAATAGGAGGGAATTTTTGATGTAATACATCACTACACATAGTTATTTCACTGCCTGTGTCTACAATTGCATTAATTTTACTGTTAAATATTACAATATTTTTATCAATACGAGTTGGTTGAATTATATGTACATTTCTTTGGGTACATTCATGACTGGAATGACCTGATTTATAACAGTTTCTACACTTTTTGATTAATTGATCACATTTTGCACTTACATGCCCATTATTGTGGCAGTAATAGCATTTTATATGAGCCATATCTTTATTTTGATTCCGATAATTCAACCCAGGAGAAAAGGAAGAGATGGGTGTGTTTCGTTTTTGTTGAATTGGAAATGTTTTGTTTTAAAGATTGAATTTTTATTAGAGGTGTCTACTTTTTTTCTTATTATTTGCGCGTTTTTGCATGTTTCTAGCTTATCAATCAATACACTTAATTTGGTTATTTGGTGTAAATCATCCAATAAATGTTCACGGATATCTGACGGTAATTTTCTTCGTACTTGGTCAACGACCATATATTCTTTTAGCTTGTCAAAGTCTGTTATTTTCAAACAGCTAATCCACTTGTCAAAATAGTGGTTTAATTGATATGCAAAATCTCGCCAAGAAACATTTACTTCTTTTCTGTGGAAAAAAAAATTTCTGACGGAATTGTTCCGGGGAAAGTTTGAAGCGTTTCAGATGCAAAGTTTTAACAAAATTATAATATGCAGTTAATTGTTCAGGCTCTTGAGCAATTATTTGAACAATGCTCAGTGGGAGAAGTCCCATTAAATACGTGACGAATTCAGTTTTATTTATATTTATTCTGTTTGCTTGTCACTCAAATAACTGTAAATAAGTATTGATATCAGTTTCGTTGGCATCAAAACTTTTAATTAGTTCTTCTTCTTCTTCTTGCCTGAGCTTGTCAGATATGTGGTACCTCTGCATTTTGTACCATGCTCCAAGTCCAATATTTTCCTAGTTCCATTGTCTTGGGTCGCCTACTTTGTTTATATAGTCTGACAGTCACTTAATGGAGTTAAGGTGAAGCTATTTAGGATATGGATTGCCTAAAGTAGTGAGGCGTGTATGGGCGAGGACATCACACTCGTATAGGATGTGATGTGCTGATTCTACCGCTTCACAGCATTTCCGACATATTGGTTCTTGTTCGAAATGTCCCATTCTATGTAGATGTTTCCTAAAATGATAGTGCCCAGTGATGAAGCCTACAATTGTTTGAATCTTCAATCCTGGAAACCTAAGGATTTCAGAAGCAATTTTTGCAGATGGACTGCTGATCATACTTTTAGCATGTTTTTGTCCATGAGAATTGCGCCAAACTTTGTTCATCTCTTGTTTTTCCCATTTTAGGATGGCCTTTGTAGTCTTCATGTTGATTCCACAGAAGGGTTCCGTTCCTATTGGATTGAAAGAGGATCCCTGTTTTGCGAGTTCATCAGCTCTTTCATTTCTATCAATTCCTATATGTCCTGATACCCAAATAAGAATAATTTTATTCCTTTTTGCCAGTTCTATGAGGAGATTCTTGCATTCCAGAGCAATTTTTGATTTAACTTGGAATGAGTAAAGAGCCATCAAGGCTGCTTGACTGTCGCTGAAAGTAAGAATTCGCTTACCATGGTAGCCTTTCTTAATATTTATCTGCAGACATTTGACCATAGCAAGTACCTCCGCCTGAAAGACAGTAGCATATTCCCCAAGACCTTCAAAAAGATTGAATCTTGGTGCCACGCCACAGACCCCCAGCCCTGAGAGGTTACCTTTCTTTGATCCATTGGTGAACCAGATTAGATCATCATTTTTTGTATCAATCATGTTGTTATAACATTCTTCTCTGGTAGGAAAAACTACCTCAAATGGTCTTTCAAACATGTACCTTCTCTCCATGCAGTCAGAAGGCATAAGGAGAGTTGGATGGTAGATTTTCTTAGTAATACTGGTATGACCTCCAGAAGAGGGCTTGTCATACCACTTTAATTAGTTTATACAAGTCACTTGTTTTTAATGTTTCTGTTGCTGGAATCGCAGTTCCGTTGTTCCGATTTAAATTTTCTGCTTTAAGCTATTCAAGCTGAATTTCTTGTGCTAATTTTTCTTTTTCAGCAGCCGCTTTTCCAAGCGTTCCAAAACAATATTTTCTTACACATTTTTCATAAGTATTTCATCATATTTAGTACAGAAAGTAATTAGCTGTGTTATATAGATAATTTTAGGATTAGGAGAAAGTGTAATTCCTATTTCTTCTGCTAGTTTTAACAGATCTTCCTTTCTAGATCTTGACAAGAAGCTCATTATTTTATTTTTCTCTATTAATCACACAGAATAATGGTCAAAAAACATAATACTCAGAGATTCTTAATTTTCCTTTATCCAATTACAAGGAACACTTCTGACACCAAAATATCAGGTATGCTGGCCGAGCTACTTCAAAGTATACTAATACGAAATAACTAACATATTAAACAAAACAATATTTGAAACAAAACAATAACTAAACAAAAACAATACAAACAAGCCTTTTCGATATCCAAGGTCCAGAATCTGCTAATATCTCTATTCTTATTCACGTGATTTTCATATCAAACATCCATTTTTGTATTTATGTGATTTAAAAGTTGTGCATAGCGATTCTTTTTCACGGAATTTAAATATCATGCATTGGAATTTTTATTTGTATGATATAAATATGAAATTGTATTTACGCGTTTTCAAAATCGCGATATTTTTCATCAAACATCGATTTTCATATTCGCCTGATTTAAAAATTGCTCGTTACGATTCTTATTCATGCAATTTAAATATCGTGCATTACGATTCTTATTTACGAGATTTGAAAATTCAAAAGCACGATTTGTATTGACTCGTTTTTAAAACCCTATGTAGCGATTCATATTCATGCAAGTTTAAAATCCAATGTCGTGATTCGTTTTTGCAGTTGTAATATTAAGCATCAATTTTCGTATTTATACGTGATTTAAAAATCAGACGTTGGGATTTGTATTCACGCGATTTAAAAAATTATGCATCGTGATTCATATTTACTCAATCTAAAAATTATGCATCTTGATTGTATTTTCGCATTTTTTAAATTCGATATAGAGTTTCATATTCACGTGATTTAAAAACCACATAACGGGATTCATATTCTCTCAATTTAAAGTCAAATATTGCAATACTTACTCACACAATTTTAAAATCATGCATGTGATTCATATTTATGTGATTCATATTCATACAATTTTAAAATATATATATATATATATTCATTCTTAGATTTCCTCTTTTTTACTTTCTGACTACTCTCATCCTTAATTTTTTAAAAAGATAAAATGTGCAAAACTTCAAATATTTTTTAATTAGAAAACATTTGTACACATACTTTTTGAGTATGAGACATAATTTGCCATACTTTGTCATTAAAAGCAAATTGCAATTATTTTTGTACACTAAGAGATAATCAGGTTACACAATTCTAACAAAAACTTAATTAACTGCAGCTCTCAGAATAGTAAAATACATTTCTGCCACCGTCTTCTGTAAAAGATTGTGCAACCCTAATTTGTCACATTATCTTTATTAAGTTCAAGTGGTTGCTTATTTCTTAACTAACTAATTTATTTCCTAATTTGTGTTCATTGTTATGTATCTTTGTTATGCTCAAATAATATATCATGTATTAATATATTGCTTACAATTAACTAAATTATATTGCAGATAAAAATGATAGAATGCTTACATTGTTATTCATTTTTTTATTTAGATTAAATTGCTAATCTGCCTTTTTCAATTATTTTTCAACAGATAATTGTGCAACCAGATACAGTGTATGAAAGAATTCAATTCTGCTTTGAAAAAGAAAGTTTTGACAGCATACCTGACTTTATTACTTACTATGTAGGCAGTAAATGTCCATTATCAGAAAGTTCTGGTGTGATAATTTGTCGCCCTGTGAATCGAGTCATGCCATTATCATACTATGCCTCACGCTATGGAGTTCAGTGCCAAATTCATTATGTTGCCAAAGCTTTAGAAAAAATTCCATCTTCTCCAACCAGTATTTCCATGAATCATAATGCTATGATAATACCAGATGATAAACCTTCAATAATACCAGTTAGACCAAAAAATCTTATTACATCCTTCAATGATAAAAAAAGAACTGAAAGTATACAAACTTTGCCAAATAAAAAGAACAACCAATCATCTAAGAAAAATAGTAATTTAGTGAGAACGGGCAGTGATCCTTCTTTAAATTCCCAAACTGAGAAACGAACTGTGGAGCCGAGGCCGAATTCTGGTGTTTTCAATTCAGAATCTGTGATATCTGTTCCTATGAATTCTAGTGATAAGCCACCCCCTAAACCTAGTCGTGTTCCCTCAAAAAGGTGCTCACAGAGGCCTGTCATTATAAAGAGAGAAAGGAAACTTTCACAAATCGACCCAATTGACACAGAAAATTCTATTCTGATTCCAAGTCCCTCTGTTGCTCATTTGTCTTATCAAAGGCAACAATCAGAAACTAGGTTTTCATTTTTAGATAGGCCTAGTGTTTCAAGCTGTGGTTCCACAACACCCGACATAGATTCACCCCAAAAAGAATTTACAATTCCAAGCATGCAACCTTTGTCTTCATTCGACCCACAGACATTTCGATCTCATTTGATAAGTGCCGAGAACGCTCCGTTAGAAGGAACAGTGCTATCAAAGATACGGAGTGTATTGATGTCTTGCTCATCTAAAATATTAGCCTGTCATTTAACGAAAATTGATTTGGAAGTTGTTCAGAATTATGAAGAAATCGATCTTGGATTGGGTGTCAACAGTGGTCTGGAATTGTTTTTGCTTCCACAAGGGGAACAATTGATTAAAGATTTAAATGAAAGGTAAATGTTGGTTATTTTAGGATGTGTATAATTTTAAAAAAATAAATTATTGGCAATACCAATATTTATACAATTATAATATTATAGCGAAATAATATAATATTCTGTTTTTGCTTTTCTGTTAGTTCTTCTGTTTCAATCCAGATCGTTGAGTTAAAGATTATTATTTTATTATTGATTTCAAATTTTATAATTTTTAAATACTTAAGTTTAAGCCTTTTTATAAGGGAAAATTATGGTAGATAACCAACTCCCATTCAAATATTACCCATTATGATGGAATCATGAACAAAAATATAGTTAATCTCAAATTATACTTCTTTTCGGTTTCAGTTTTTCTTGTGTGGAAAGGAAAAGCTTTTTGAAGAAGTTTGATTTTTAGTTAAAAATTCAGGATGCATGACAAAATAAAAGTTATACCTATGTTTCTTAGTTTGTGCTTAAGCTTTCAATTGGCAAAATCTTCAATTTCCATAACTCATTCAATTTGTTCACATTTTAGGAGTCTTACTCTTAGCATCTTCAGTATACTGGCAAACAAGAGCTAGATGTTTATTTTACAAATTTACTTGGACTTTTGAACTATATTGTTTTGTACCTTTGTCCATTGATATCTGCAAAATTTTGAGACTAATTTTAAAAAAAGAGAGAGATTTATTAACTTTGTATCAGATTTAAGCTAACATTATGTTATTGAGAAATTCAAATTTCTTCAGAAATGTCATATAGGACTTTCTTCCACTAAACTTTTTCAATGTGCATGCCTTCACACATATCAAACTAGTTTTTCTTATTCTATTTTTATGAAAGTAGTATATATAGTGAAGAATATTTTTCCAGAAATATTCATTCATTAATGGAGGCCAATCAGTTAACAAAAAATATATTAAATTTTGTACCTATTTCTAATAATTAATTTTTTAATGTACATTTCCCTTTTCACAGAACTGAGAGCATTAAACTGCTTATAGCAGTCTTAATTCTCACGTCGCCTGAGGAAGAAGAAAGAGTTAACTTGCTGAATAAATGGATTGAAATAGCTATTGAAACTAAAACAACTTTGGGGAACTTATATGGCTTTACATCAATTATGCTCGGTCTTACTCTCCCAGAGGTAATTATATGAATTTAAATTATAAAACTTGTTTTTACTTTCCTTTAGAAAATAATTACTATTGATACATATGTAACAAAATCTACATAGTATGATCAAATTCATTTAGAATACAGTGATCCCTCGTTTTTCGCGATTAATGGGGACCAGAACCTTCCACGAAAGCTGAAAAACCGCACAGTTGGATTTGCCCCTAGGAATACTGTAAACAGTGTTTATACTTTACACATTTTAGGCAAAAATTACAAAAGTATACGTATTTATTTAAAAGTGTCAGTGCTAATTAATAAGGTTAATTACAAAACTTTATACAGTAATAAACATGAATCCACATTGCTTTCTGAGAAAGGCGAAGAGTCTTGTGTTAGTGTCGGTGGAGAGGCACTCACCCGTGGTATATGTACTGTGAGTCAACTCATCTCTTTGTTTGACATGCAGGGATCCTTCTCTCTCACGCATCAACATGAAACAACTCTCCTTTCCGCAATGTGACTGCCGACATGGCTGTATTTTTTCATTTTTACTTTTTGATGAATATTTTGGAAAAACCCGCAAAGCACTGAAGTTGCAAAACATGAAGCACAAAGTGGCGAGGGAACACTGTATACTAGTTTTAATATCTTAAATTGCAGATATATTTTGTACTACTATTATAACATGTGCAAAGAAAAAAAACAGTCTTTATGATCAATATTAATAAATTATCTATAAATGATTTTTCAAAATGATATTATTACTAAAACACCCAACAATGTTTTTAATTTACCCTAAGTCACTTTTAAAATCTGAAAACCTTGGTTAGTAAAAAATTTGTATGTATGTGCACCTGAAAGAAATTCTATACTTAAATTATATTTCAAAATTAAAATCAATTATGTAAATAAGATTACGAAGAGATGCCAACTTATAGTAAAATGTCACTAAATTTGCTGAGGTGTTAAGGCATTAATGCATTCAATATATATTTAGAAACACTATATTTTCGCATTTTAAAGAAAAGATGCACTACAAAGAAAGTCCCAGCATACCATGCATTTAACCACAAAGCTTTAATTAAACCTCGCAAAAGTTAGTGAGTTATCAAAAGAAGAAATTATGTTGTTGAATAATTGTGATCCTATATAAGAATAATTGTTATTGTAAATATAAAATTTTAGACCCCATTGCTTATAAGGAAACTTCAATGCATCAAGCGCATTCTGTTTCACATTGAAATCTAATTCTTGCTCATAACCAAGAAAAACTTTGTTGAAAGTGTGTGATATATTGCAAAAAGTGAACAAAATTTAATTTTTCTTCTGTACAATACCTCTAGAGAGGTCCAATAAAGGGAAAATGGATTCTGAAAAAAATTGTATATATAATGAAAAATTCAAAATTCCTATTATTCCATGTCAGTAAAAAAGCTTTTGATACCTATTGTCTCAGGAATATTAGCTTGTATCAAACTTTATTTATATTCAATGTATGTGTTCTTTTTTTAGATCCTTGGCTTGCATTCCACTTGGTTAGCTTTGAGACATTCTTTCACTGAGATTGCTTTTGCATTTGAGACAAAATTAAGACCTGCATTTAAAGCTCTTCACAATGCCACCGGATTAGAAGCCCCTAATACTTGCTTCCCTTACATTTTTTCTTTGCTCTTGATTTTGCAACAATACATCTCTGTGATAAAACACATATCTGATGAAAGTCTTTCTGAGTCATCCTCGAGTACCATCCTTAACTTTTACCTTCCAGGGAGTAATTCGTCTGATGACTTTGGACTTCAGCTTTTAGCCGACCACCTGGAAACAGGCCGAAACATCATGCAACAGTTTCCATTGTTTAGAATGAATGGGAACATGTCTTTGAAAAACATCGGATATGACAATACTGTATTGGACATTTTTAGGACTGAGTTTCACATGCGCACATTATGGGGATATAGAGGCTCTGTGGTTTGCCATGAGGATAGACATAATATTTTCAGAAAAGTTGTTTATTCTCTTTATCAAAAGTGCCTTGCTGTTAATAACTGAGCTTTAGCTATGTAATCTTCAGCATGGCAAAAATAGAATAGAAATTTTATTTATAATTTTAGCTTCAAGAGCTTTTACTGTCCGCCCACCATAAGAAGACCAAGTAATGATATGACCCCATTAGTTAAAATACAGGTCATGTAAAAACTGAAACCTAAGGCAAATAAAAAAGAACAATGGTAGGCAGTTGGTAACTTCATGCCAATGGTGATTCTTCGGCTCAATGGCATCCCCTGGTCAAAACGAACACATGAAAGGTTAATCCTCTTCTTATGGCGGAAGGACAGTATCTTGTAGATACTATTATTTTTGCTAGTGATATGTATTTTATATAGAGCCAAACTATTTTTTGATATTTTATTATGAGAATTACAATTTTTTTTAAACTCTTTTACAAATAAACATATAAAGCTATTTTGGGAACTTTTGGAATATTTTTATATTTGGAAACATATTAACAAATACTAATTATTAGAATAATTTTTAAATACATGTATAAATGTTATGCAATAATTGCAAAATGATATTTTAGTAAATATTGTTAAATCTTCATTAGTATATCTTATTGACTGTAAGTCATATTTATTTATCCTTAACTGAAGGTTATATTTGATTAATCTTACTTTTTGAAAAATAAAGTTAATATTGTTACTTCAAATAATAAGACAAAGGGTGAGTTCTGTGCAGAGTCAGTAGAGTATAGTCCAAATCTCTTCAACTTTCATGTTGTAAGCTCCATTGCTGGCTTTCAAGTTCATACCTATTACTTGATTTGATAAAAACATTTCTTGAATATTTAGATCAATTCTGTTTAAAGAAAGTTATTATATATATTAAAAAATTAACAAATAATAATGTTTGATTCATCATTTTCATAATCTTGGACACCATTCCTACAGCATCTAGTTCAACCCATCTGCCTACATTGCACTAATCACACACTCAATTACCTAATGCAAATTTCAAACAAATTTTCATTTCAATAAAAGTATTACTGTAAAAAAACATTTTGCACATTTAGATAAATTTTTTTATTGCAAATAAAACATAGCTATTCAAATAATTTT
This sequence comes from Parasteatoda lunata, assembly GCA_949128135.1. NCBI lineage: Eukaryota > Metazoa > Arthropoda > Arachnida > Araneae > Theridiidae > Parasteatoda > Parasteatoda lunata. Next base: position 32,932,917 of record OX421973.1, on the reverse strand, counting down.
TTAACTTTAATAATTCATTTGTATATACTATATATATGTTACCAGCAAAGTATGAAACGCCTGCATTCTATAGAATGCCTAGGCATTGTATATAATGTCGGATGTTTTTAGGCAAGGTATGAAATATGAGAAGTATTATATACTTTCCCTAGGCATTGTATAAAATACCTAAGCATTCTTTAGAATGGCAAATGCTATTTAGGCAAAGTATGAAAAAAACATACTGATGAGGTTATTATGTAAATAATGTTCATTTTTCAAAAATAAAAATGTTATTCTGAAAAAATAATAAAAGTGCCATTAAAAAAAAATTATTCAAAATTAGTAAAGAAAATTGAAAGTTGTACAAAACATAATTTATGTCTTTCTTATTAAGGGAAACAAAATGTTCACATTTATGTCACAATTATTTTTTCATCACCTTTACTAACATGGCCACAGAAGATTTTATACTTTGTCTGTTTCTCATTTGGCATTCTATAGAATGCCTAGGAAATAAGTAAAATATAAATCGTTTCATACATTGCCAGCTAATTTTAGGCATTATATACAAAGCCTAGACATTCTATAGAATGCCGGATTTTAAGCTTTGCCGGTAACATATATATATGGGAAAAGGTCTCCATTCACTAAAAGTTTACACTGATTTAGCTTTTTCAACAACATGCAACAATTTTAACTATGAGAATATATTCCTCTGATTCCATGTTACAAAACTCACCCCAAGCTTTTGATGAGATAGTATTTTATTTGTAATTTGATGCAAATCAAACAAATGCATTTATAACTTATAATATTGTAGTACAGTTCAACCATATCAAGACGAAATCAGGTTTCTTTAAATCTCATCACTACAACATCATATCACTTTTTTCCCACATCACTTTTTTCCCACTTTTTTTTGTGAGCCAGAGTTCCAATACATCTAGATTCAACAGCATGCTTAATACAAAATGCAACACTCATAAAATATTTCACCATTAGCAGGGGAAGAGTACAACTATTTTCTTTTTCCTCAGGATCACCACAACATCAGTCAATGTCCCTCACTTCTCTGTCAAAGCTCAATGCCCTTCTTACATGTCTTGCTCATTTGGTGACATCACCGATTGCAGATTAGAATAATTTTGTTGTGAATTAAAATTTAATTAATTCGCATCAGATGTGAATTATTGATGATCCCCACTTCAGTTCCAAGAATGAAAGTATTATCCTAATTTTTCCAAATTAGGAAAAGTATAAACTTATTTTAATGAAGAAGGTCTTCGCAAAGGTCACAGTGAAGAGTTTTAAGGGAGTTTACTTCTTCTATGTCAACCTACAAATAATTATATGTTCTAAGTTTATTTATTCAGTAACTAATTAATATTTTTGAATAATTTTTGCTTCATTTTATTCTTTGAAATGCATTCTACCGAACTTAGTTACCAAGTTTTAAATTGAAAATTTGTAAATATTTTTGAAACTTGAACTTTTAAAATCTTAATTTTGAAAATGCTTACAATTTAAAGTTCAGTAACTAAGTTCAGTTGAATACATTTCATTGGATAGAGTAAACCAAAAAATATCAATGGGCTGCTGAATAAATAAGAAAATTCAGATTATACAATTTCCGTAGGTTAAATTTGAGGAAGTGCAATCTCTCTTTGGTTTGAAGAAAACCCTTAAGTGCAATTTTTACTATATTTTGAACAGGAGAGTTTTATGTTTATATTAAACGATGCAGTTATTATTGTTTTCCAAGATAGTGTGATGGCAAAACTTTTTCCTTTACCAAAAATTCATCTTTATAAGGTTCAAATGCATTTTTTTCACTTCATTCATAGACTTCAGTGAATGCAATAAAAACCAAAAAATAAATAAAATACTTAGTATACAATTTTTACTGGCCTTACTGTGATTCAAATATTATCGCACATATGAAGGTTATTTTATGAAAAATGTATTGTTGTCTAACACTATTGAATATTGAAACTTTTTCATTTCAAACAATTTCAATCCGTTTTCTTCAATTTTTTTCAAAAATCAATATAATGCATTTTACTGAATACAAAACTAATTCATTTGACTTATTGAGAAGAAATTAGTTTTGTTATTGCCAAAATTTTGAAATAAAACTATACATGAACGCCAACATATATGTAAACGTAATGGCTTCTCATACATCATCTCAAATAGCTTGTCAAACAAGTATTAAAATTTAAATTTTTCTATTACGATCACTTAGTTAAAAAAAATTAATCTGTATCGGAAGAAAATGTGCAATTTAAGAAAAATTAAATCCTTTAAATGTCATCTTCATCTTTTAATGGCATTAAATAAGCTTCTGAATTACTGATTTATTCAATTTTTAGTGGACCAACACAATCATCTTATGTGTATCATACCTGTGAAATATTTTGTCTGTATGTAGCCAGAAATATATTTTAGAATATTATTCAACCCAATGAGTTTTTTTTCTTCTTTCTATTGCAATGTTTTTCATTAGTGCAAAATTGTTATGTTTAATATTGTTATTGAATTTAAGTGATTAAAAAGCATGATTTATTGAATTGTTTACTTATGTATTCCACCTACACTACACTTACATTAGTCTTATAAATGCATTACTAAGACATTGAATGTGTAAACTGGGAAGTGAGTCTGACGAAAGATGTATTAAGAAGGAGGCAATTGGGACCATAGTCACATGTCCCAAAGTTTTTTAGGACCCAATAAAAATTACCTCTAAAATTTACAAATTATTCGATATTTTTTAGCGTAATGTTTAACAACCTTCCTTTATAATCAATAAAAAATTTTATGTATTTTTTAAATATTTTTTAAATTTGGGATATAGAAAATAAACTATAATTGGTCTGATTATTTCCTTCTGCCTCTCACCCAACTCTCTAATTTTATCTTATCTTTTTTTGCTTAGGTCACACAGTTCGGTTTTTCTAACTAATTTTCAGCAACGATCTATGAAACAGTTTCCTGGGGATCATGGTTGATAATTATGTAACAAATGTAATTATGTAACAAATGTAACTATGTAACAAATTTAGTAAGAATATAAAATTCTCCGTCCTTCAGAATAACACCAAATGAGCGAATGGCGCCAATTTCGGTGTATCATCTGGCAAACCCCTTGGACAAAAATATGACGGCAGCGCATGCGCTCTTGAATATTGTCATCGCTCTTTTCAATACAGGCACTCTACACAATGCTACAACTGATACAATTACAATAATATACATACGCAATAGATTTGGAATAAAATATTTATCAGTTTCTTGTATATATTTTTTATGAATATTAATAAAAATACGTAGTAAACATATTTAAGTAAACATCTCACATCATCGCAAATTTCTCAACATCTTATATATCGTGTTAATCTTAAAAGTAATTTTTTAATCACCTGTCCGGAAGTGTTTCGCAGAACTATTTTACCAACTATTTAATTAAATTTTAGCATTTTTTAAAATTTTATTCTTTACCCAACTACATTTATTATTTCTTCATTAATATACTAATCAATTTTTTTAGTACTTTAATTTAGATTTTCTTTAAAGTAAAGTTCCTTTTTACATTATAGTCAAGTTTTTTTTTAAAAGAATTATTGTCTGCTAGCTAAGAATAAAGCCTTGTTAAGAAATTAAAAACATTCCGCTGTTTAAAATTATTTAATGCAAAACAGCTGATTATTTACTAAGCATACTATTTTTTTCCAAAAAAGAATATAAATCTTTGATTGTCTTTTTTGTTTTGTTTCTTGTGACTTAAACATAGATTATCTAAAATAGTGTCCATGTTTTATAAATCACTACAAAGAGTATACAGATACCGAACATAAAAGGCTGTCAAATACGTAGTCAAAACTTTTAAGCGTCTTAAAATATCTCAGTATCTTAAATGATTCTTTCTTTATGATTCCATGTAGATTTTTTTACGGATAATATCTAAACTATTTTGTTAAATTTTTTACTTTAGCACGATTCCCAAGATATTATTGTAGTATAATTTGTTATCAGGAACAATGCCTTATTTTGTTTAGCAGGAAACACTAAAAATTGAAATTTGTAAGAAATTTCCGAAGCCGTGCGAATTTTAGAATCATCTGATTAAAAAAAATTCAATAAAAAATACGTAAATTTCCGAACTTATTTTGATTAAAAATAAAAAAACGTGACAAGAAGGCTAACATACTTTTTACAGAACTGTGAAAACCAGTTTTTCCTATATTTCGTCAAAAGAGGATAAGAATGATATTGCTCCAAGGGACCTACTCAATAATTTCGCTATTTCCAGAATGAAATCTGTTTGATCGAAACATATTTCCTTGAAAATTAAAACGGGGACAAAATTAACTTTTATTATTTATCTACGCTTATTCCATTAATTTAATGATAGCGGTATCAAGGTTAAGGATATGCGATAGAAGCCCCGTTTACTATTATACTATAAATGCGTTAAATCATGTTGCTTGAATAATTTATTTTAAGCATATTATTTTATAATTTTAAGCAAATAAAGGGTGTAAAAATAAACTCGATCAAAATACTCCGAAAGTATACCGTAAAATATTTGTAGAATAAACTTTGGAATCTATATATACAAAATACCTTTTCAAACAACTTCGAGTAGGACGGAAACGCTAACTTGTTTAAAATAGTTGTCCTTGTAACTATTTAATTTCGATTTCTGGTCCTAGGGGACATACCATTTTCACATTCGACTTTTGAAATTTCAATTGTAAACGGAATTTTTTTATGTTCTTAAATTAAAATGTTAAGGCTTGCAGCAAAAAAAATTGTAGTGCATTGATTTTTTTACAAACTAGCGAATTATTATTTTTTTAATCTAAGAACCTGTGCCTATAACTTAAGTAAAACTTATTTTAATATCGAGTGAAATAATTTAATATATTGTGTAACTAAATAGATAATCCCAAGAAATTGAATCGAAAATATAAAAACTTCATTGATTTAAAAATTAATAGATGATGATAAAAATAGACATGTTTTGAGCACAATAATAAAAGTCACAAGTTATTCAAGCTTGACAAGTTTTGAGAATGGAAGAATATATTTGAACGCTCGAAACATGTCGACTTTTACTTCCCTCTTCATATTTTTTGAAGCCAGTTGAGTTTTTATCATCAATTATACTGTTTTACATTTAGGTCTTGATCATTATTTTTATAAGGATTTTAACTCATTAAAGTAAAAATATGCATTTTCATATTTCAACAGGATTTATGTGGTCTTTAAAAATATAACAGCATCAATATTGTAAAAGTTATATTTAACTTGGTTTAAAATTAAAATTTTGAGACCAGATATTTTGAGTTAATGAAATTGAATATTTTATCTTTTAAGTTTTCGTGCCCCCCTTTCAGTATCTTAAGGACCTTACAAGCTCTGTTTAAAAAGAGAGTATCATATCAGATATATATAAGAAAACAAAAATAATCATAGTATCAGTATTTGGTGGTAAATGTAGCTTATCGTAATTGAAGAATATGCTGTGCTATATTTTATGGTGAATTTGCGAACGTAAGTTTCTAAATGTATCGAAGCATAAGGATGCTATTTGCTAATCATCTTTATCCAAAGAAAACCTTGTAATCTAAATATCTAGCCGAATGAAGCGATTTTTGAAACAATGAATCATACTATATGCAACATATTATTTCAATATCTTATTCTTAAACATAACCTATTTCAATGCTTTTAAAATACCACTTAACATTCAGCAATTCCTTGAGTTATAGGAAAAAGAAATATCGTAAATTATAGAAAAACTTGTGAATGCGCATTAGAATTACTATACAATATACATTTTATTTTTCAGGCACCTTTTTTTTCTTCAAACTTTCTTGCCTAGAAGACTTGATTAAAGCTGTAAAAGTGATTATCCCTAAAATTTTGTATTTAGCCATAATAAGTTATGTTAATTTGATTTTAGTATGAAATCCTCGAATAAATATAGCAGAAACAACTTAATCTAAATAATATCAGATAAAATGTCCATGTATTTAAATTCTAAAACTTAGAAAATCATAAATAATTTATAATCGATTCAAATTTTCTTTTCAAGGGAGATTAAAATAAAAAAAACTTTGCTTTTTGGACAGAAATCAGCTTAAAAATTGTCTATTACCTAGAAACTTCGAGATATTTTCTATTAACTATTAATTAAACCTCTCTGAGTAATCACAGAACATTATTTAAATTTTTTTTCCAGTCAGAGCTTGGTTGCTTAGCAACCTAGTAAAATTTAGCATTCTTCTTTTGAATTAGTCAATGGGTTATCTTAAAATATTCATTTGCGCTGGCGACTTTTTTTGGCGGTTTTCTGGACTATCGCCAAATATATAAACCTTTGTTGCAACCCTATTTACCACCCATTTTTTTCAAAATTTTGTCTACCCCCCTAATTCAAGTATCTGGATTCCAAATATGTAAAAAAAAATATATGTTTATTCAGAGAAAGTAAGTTTTTGTGTCTGATTTCGTAACTTAATTAATAGTTAGCACTAACTAATTAGCATATTTGAGGTCACCCCCAGGAACCATTAAGATTGACACCTAGTTCGTGAAAATCCGATCATTAGAACGAAAATTATTCAGGGTGATATCTATTTTTTTTTGCTGACTGTACATATTTATTATTTTTATATATAATATAGTTATATATAAATGTATATGTAAAATTTAAAATAAATGAATTGTTTTCTAAGAGCAAAAAGTTTGTCCCTACTCACACTACGGCCATGAAGTTCAACATCATTCTAAATAAATAATCCCCAAAAACTGAAGTGAAAATACATTAAAAACTTCACTGGTTTAAAAAAGTGTGAAAAAGGTATAAGTTAGAAATCAAAAGTAATCATTTGTGATTATGAAAATTCACACCTGGCCTTTATTGATAGTTGGTCATTTTTGAGCACTTGAAACATATTGACTTTTATTATAATCTTCATATATTTTTTTTTTATTCCAGTGACGTTTTTAATTAAAAACTAACATTCTAGTTCGTTTATTTAATAATAAATGCAGTGAAGCTTTGATAGTTCAAAAAACTTCTTAAATATTTCCTATTTAGTTTCCCCAAATAAATACTTTCAATAAAAATATAAAAACTACAAATATTTATAAAAATCACTAAATTTATTACATTATATTTCACCCTTTGCTTACAACATATAGCATGTCTAAGTCTGTCATTCTGATCTAACTCTGTACCAGCCATAAACAAAAAGTTAGCAACATTATGTTTGCAACAAATTCGATAAAAATAAGTTTAGCAGCAAATATTTCAATTCATTTGATAGGTGATGTCATCAAGTTCATACATTGAAACTTGATGACATAAAACTATGGAAAATCAAGTTAGGAAAAGTTGAATGAAATATGTCATTCAGTTAAGAAAAATATTGATAAAAACAAGTTTTCTGACAAAGCAATCACAGGCTTGAATGATACAATTACAGATTACTTTTAAGATTTTACTTATAAGATTAAAGGCTCAGGATTACTTATAAGAATAATACTCATAACACAGTTTATATATCTTACTCTCAAAATAAAATCACTTGAATATATATCAATTTAAACTCTTAAACATTCAGGGCAGACTAAATTCGTACCCCCATATTACCAGGGTCTGATTATAGCATGGGCAGAAGGGTCACTTACCCAAAGCCTCCAAACGTTAGGAGCTCCAGACATTATATTTAAAAGATTTTAATTTTACACTTTTTCTAAGGTTATGACTTGTGAACTCATTCAACTTTTACAGTAATCTAGTTTCATGCAAAAGGACCAATCAAATCAATGAGGCTTTGCATATTGGTGCTTTCTTTTGCTACAGTAAAAAAGCAACTAAACGTATTTCTACTTTCAGAGATCGTCAAAAAGAGCTCACTAAGTAAGAGCCTCGCACAAATATTTTGAATACATTTTATTCTACTTATTTGTTTTGTTAATTCTTTTTTTTTTTTTTTTTTTTTGTATTTCCTTAATTGATCTTTTATGCGTTTGCCGGTGAGTTGGAGAGGTTTTGAGGGTCTCTCCCCTAAAGGTTTTTTTCAACACAAAGTCTAAGGAAAAATTTCGTGCCTCCCGAAAGTGTCGTAAAAAGAGGTCTTTTCTGGAGGTTTCACTGTAATTACTCTTTCAAGTAAAATAAGGTCTTTTCAAATAAGAAAAAACTTTATATATTCTAAGATTTTTTTTTTAGAATAAGAAAAGAAAATTCCTATTGACCTAAACTAAAGTTACTATAAGTATTTTTCATTAAAACTGATGAAACCTTTTGTTCTTTCAAGCAATATATATTAATTTGTCACAATTTTTTTTTTACATTCTTATCCCATATGAACAATTTTACATTTTTGGAAAAGCAGCCTACACATACATATAGGCCTCCTCAGGACAAAACATCAAAATTAAATAGAATTTTTTCCTCAAGTAATTTTTTCATCATATTCTATTTGCCAAGAAAATGTATTCCCAACATTGCCTTTAACATGAGAACAAAAAATATTAGCACATTTTTCAACACATACATATGGACAACCATCTAAATACAGTTTCTGGATATTTTTGCAAGCAAACAGCTTCATAGCAGCGGCATCTTTAATGTCGGTGAAAACAAATTTAGCTTTAACTAAATGCTGCATGTTGATTATATTATCTATCAACACCTCAGAGAGATTTCTTACACAATGAAAGGAAACTGATTCAATATTTTTAGATATGCTTAGTAATAAATTGATTGACTTATTTGTAGATCTTTCATACAAGCATGAGTTTTTGATGGATAACTTGGTCAAAGAATTCAAGTTGTATACCTTGTCACTCAAAACTGCCTCATCAATGTCTTGGTATTTAATGTTATTCAAAGTCAATTTTTGCAAATTAAGGCACACTCTTCCAATAACTTCAACAGAAACTGAAACGTTTTGCAAGACAAGTTCTGTTAGTTTTACTCCTCGGTTTTCTAAAAAGTAAGCAAGACCCTCTTTAGCAGGATTTCCTATGTTTGGTAATTCAGCAAATTTAAAGCTTTTTAAATTCTCAAACCTCAGACACAGCTCAAAATCGCATTCAGACAGCCAATCAACAACAGCCAGCTTCTCCACATTGGGACACATATTTACCCATACTTCCAATATCTTCAGAAAACTAATGGTTGACAATAATTTATTCGATGAGTATTCTAATTCTTTTAATTCATATATCTTTGAAACATCTACAGATTTATTTACTTTTGAAAGGTGGAAATAGTACAAAATAGCTGCAATTTCAGGATATTTTATAACTTGGAGGTTTAAATTCCTTAAAATATATGCAATGCCATTAGATTTGACTTTGGTTTTTTCAATATTAAGCACCTTTAAAGAATCAAAGCCAACCTTTTTTCGATTGACATAACATAAATTTTTCATTCCATCATCAGTGACATTGCATTCAAACAAACTTAAAGAAGACAGCCCAGGACACATTTTCCTTATAAGTATTAGCAAATCATCAGTGCAACTAGTACCGCTGAGGTTTAAAGATTTCAAATGAGGTAACAGGCACACAACTGCAGACAATATTTTCACTGTAGTCGAAGAATTTTCAAAGCTGACAGAAGTGATTTTCTGAAATAAAAATAAAGGACAATCTTTAAATAAAGAAAAAAAATGAGGCTACTTGTGTCAAAAATATTTTGAAAAGTTAATTTTAAAAAAAAATCTATTTTTTTTCTTCATGTGATTTATTAAACATTGTTTACTGGCTTTGAAACAATATCCATTTTGAAGTTATAAGAATAACGATAGAAAAGGCAAAAATTTCATCTAAAAAATAAATCTTCAATATCCAGGTTGTAATATAAATAAAACAGAAAAAAAAATTTACAAAAATAAAATTTTTTATTGTATCTCAGATAAGTCTTGTGAATAAGAGAAAACAAAAACATTTATGAAAATGTGTTACAGTATGTTAATATTATACATAATAATAAAAATAGTAGCTCCTACAATATTGTTTTGCTGTTAGAAAGAATAGTTGGAATAGCAAAGTTATAACCAACTGTGACTGTTATTCATGATCAAAACTATTTATTTATATTTAATTTTGAAAATAAAGAAAAACTATTTAAATCATATTGAGGTTAATGTGATAATTTGATACATCAGAAAAAATTTAAACATAGAATATAAATAAAAACTCTACAATTAAGAACCAAAATAGTTAATATTTTTAATATAAAATAAAAACAGCAGTATATAGGTAAGAAAAACATTTCACCTGTTACTAAAGCATGAACATAAACTTTAAAATAAATCTCTTTATACTCTTTCAAAACTATTTGAGAAAATAAATACCCAAATGTAAATCATGAAAAAATGAAAGAATATTCTTAAAATTTGAAAGTTAAAATTTTATGAGTGTGGGTAAAAATTAGTTTATCTTCCATTCAACGGATGAAGAAAAAATTAGCTGTGTTGTTCACAAGAAGGATTTCAGAGCTGTATGCAATTGAATGAAAAGTATCATCCTAAATATGAAAAGTCACTTAGTAGGTCTTTGAGGATGGCCATTGGCTAGCAAATTCTCTAGTATTCTTTTTTCAAAACTGCCTGTCCAGAAATACCTTTTCATTTGTTTAAAAATTTTACATGATGAAAAACGTTTTCAAAGTTATTCTTGGCATGTAATAAATTTTAACAAGCTAAAAACTTTTTCAGGGGTTCAGAGGATGCTATTTTTCTGCCTTTGAACCACACTGATATTCAAGTAACTACCAAACCAAGTAATCATCAGTCACCAAAGTGTACGCAAGTTGACCTATCTGTCAACTTGTGTACTCTTTGGTGATGGTGAAATAAGTAGAACTAAGAAGTTCTTTTCTCTGCATTTTAGGAAATACTTTTGAGAGTAAGAGAAATTTTTTTGCATTTATTTGAATTCAGTCTTAAAAGTCAGTCTTTTTTTAAAAAAAAAATTATCTATAACATTTCTTAGAACCATTAAAAAATTTATATGAACCAAATCTTCTTTGTGGCCAACAAATTCAATTCTTTATTGCTACTGGGATTCCCCTCCCCCTTGGCTATACACCACTGGTTTATTCTATAAACAATTAGTTTATTTCAAATGCTTATATGAGATATTTGTCACTTACTAAAATCTTAATATTGGATTACAGTGGAAAAAGTAATTCTTAAAGAAATAATGCAAAGTAATTACTTACAATTAAAAATTAGATGCACTCCAGCTAAGTTTGAAGGGCAAAAAAATTACCAATATAGAAATGTAAATTTACTAAGTTAAAAGAAATTTCGTTTATACTCTTATAATTAAACAAAAGTATATCTTATGAGCTACTGGTTTAGCAACAAAACTAAGATTTTTAACTTTAAGGCTAAAAAAATAAACTAATCAGTAAATAAAATTGTTATATAATCAAGAACTTACATTTCCATAAAATATAAACTTAGGAATTAATTTCGGGATAGAGTGAGTTTTCTCAACTGTTATATTGTTCCAATAAGGAGAAATAAGCCAATCAATCAAATCCTCATTAATACAACCAGTCTTTTTCAATATACTATAAATCCTATCTGAGTAACATTTCCCTATATATAAGAAAAGCAAAACTAATTATTATTTTTAAACAAAACAATAATAATAATGAAATTATCTTGGAAATGGATAAACAATTAGAATAAATATTGTTTAAATACAAAAGATTTTAATGCAAAAAAAAAATTTCTAAATATTTAGTTCTTATAAGTATGACCGTCCTGAATCCATTCATCTTATATTCTGAGGACAGTTAAAGGATACGATAAAACGCCATCGAGATAGGCTATAATGTTTTCCTAATCAAAGACAGACATGTGCTGTTATACAATTTTTCTTCTTGCACAAGGGATTTCAGCTACTTTTTAAGACGAAAATAACATTTAAATGCAACTTGATTATGAGAAAATTGATGCTACCTCTCTTTTATATAAACTTCTGCTTTTATCAACTAACATTAAAATACCTGGCCTATAATGTTAGCTTTTATTGCTAACATTATAGGTCGCTGCCACCTGAAAATCTCATAGTTTGCATATCACACCAAGATTTTTTCTGTCAACAAAATTTCATGAGTGTGGTTGGTTTCTTCTGGTGTACCAATTTTAATAACCAATAGTGTATTAATTCGGGTTTTTTGCTGACACTGATATAACATTATGGAGAAAGAAAACCTGAATTTTTCAATGCTCCTGGGTTCAGATCCTTACTCCATCTGAAAACATTAAATATATATAATTTGTCCAATAATTTTTATTTTTAAAATTTTTTTATATTTATACAGACGCAGCCTGCCATTTTCACAGCATAGCTGGTTTGGATCAATTCGTTTATTTTAATAAAGTGCATCCTGAATTACTGTTTTATGCCTTCATTGTCTTCTAAATAACCTTTTGAAAATAATTGATTTCTGCACTTTATTTTATACTCTTTGCAGTATAGGTAGATATGTATTGAGTATAAAAAAAAAAAATTTGAGTCTGGGTACCTAGAGAAAATTTAATCTTTTATCTAACTGGTTCAGGGTACATGACAAAATTTTTATGGTTAACCGGCCAGTTTCAGAAACACTGTAAAACTTGGATTTATTACCCGGCCAGGTATTATAACATTTATGCAAAAGGTATTATAGAATTTATGCAAAACAATATAAAAACTGTATTTAATTTTCTATTAAGCAAATATTTTATTGGATATAATTGTAAAGAAATTTATTGTGCGCTAATATAAACAAAAACATAAAATTTGATTTTAATATTTTTTTAAACTAAATTTTTAAAAAGAAAGTTTTGAAAAGGAATTTGAGGATGACTGTTCGGATGTAGAATGATAAACGTAATACTTTGTGCTTTGAAGTAAAGCGATCTTATCTTGGACTCTATAAACTAATTAATTTTTCATTTGATTTGCTACTTAAATTTTCAATAGGATTTATAAATGTTGCTTCTGTTAAATGTAGGAAATTTTAAAATGAGAATTAAATGAGGGTATATTAAATGAAAAATTTTTAAACTATCAAGTTACAATAAACGTAACTTATGTGTAATGAGGTCTACCTTAGTATAAACTCTTAAACATTTTGATACTTGACAAGAAAAAACTTATAACCAATAGTGAATGGAAGATTCATTTTACTATCCTTAATCTTAAGATTTTATCTCTGTATCTTAATAATTTTAAAGCCCCGAAAGATAAAAGAACTCCTATATCAAGTAACAAACAAGGGAAAATTTTGCTTCATAAAAACTTTTCTGTGAAACTAACGCGTATTTAAATTACACAGGGAAAGAAATCATGGTACAATTTAATGACTAATCCAACGGTAAGAGAATTATAACCAAATTGGTTCAAAACTGGAGAAACACATTTTCTTGTAAAATTATAATTGAAAGTTATAAATAAAATAGCCAATTGTATTTATACATTTTGTTTTTCAATATAGAGGTAAATCAATTTATACTGAAAATGCAAAAAATTTTCAAAATGACTTTTTTGTCGAGCTACGTAAAAATAATGAGATAATTTATTAATTAATTTTTGTTAAAGCAACTGTCTCAGTTTTAAAATGCTCTTTTTTTTACTAGGAAATTAATCTTTAAATGTAGTTTAAATTAGTAGTAGCATTAGAAAAGTTTCTTGCGGGCTACTGCCAAGACTTGGCAATTATTCTGCTGCAGATCACGATACAAAAGTCTTCCTAATGTATGGTACCCAGCACCAAATAACCAATAAAAAAAAACTGGGTATTAAAACTAAAAACGGGTTTCAGGTCCCTGATACAGGGACTTGAGACTAAAAACTGGGTCCAGTTACTCTGTACCTCAGTTTTTTTTTCAGTTACTCATTGGCTATTGCTAAGACTTTGCAGTTGCATTAGTAGCATTACTAATGCAACTGCATTAGTAGATTAGAATACCTTGATCTGCTGCAGATCAAGGTACAGAAATCTTCTTAATGTATGATACCCAGCACCTGATAACCAATAATGGTTCTTATGACTAAAAACTGGGTCTACTTACTCTGAACCTGCTGATAAAATTATTTTTTTCAGGTCTGTGTAAAGATAATCTGGATGAGTAATGAGAGAACCTGTAACATTCCTACTATAAATAAATATAATAAGTTATAGTTCTCGAATTTTTAAATTTATTTATTTTGGCTCAGGTCTTAATTATTTGAAAAGTTCACTCTTGTGCCCACAGGGTGCGTCGCGTTTTTAAAAAGTGCTTAATTTCAATTTTCGTTTTTTAAAAGCCCTTAAAGTGTTTTTTATCCTTGGATGTTTTTAAAAAGTGCTTAATTTTCCCTTTTCCAAAATGTTACAGTTTTCTTTACCATGTTGGTTTTCTCCATAAATTATGCAAAAAGACATTGTCCTATTGGACATTTTCACAATTAATTCAACCCCAATCTATTTTGGTGCACCGTCCGTCTGTAGTGTATAAAAACACCATTTGTTTTACATGTTTGATGAAATACTTGAGGGTTCGTACTTGTGTATACTGAGCTGGATTCTCTCTCATGTGCAACCCTGCTGCATTTTGCAAGAGATTCTAAATTTCAGACTTCATTCCGCCCTCCGTAATAGAAACGAAAAATTCTCGAATTTTTGCTGATTACAAGGACTTGCGTTGATTTAATCTTAGACTATGTCAACCTTCTTCTATCAAAAGGTACCTCAAGATAGAATCAAGTTAACATGTCTTATATACTAGTGAATTGGTATTTAATATTTATAGTGGCAGTTACGCCACATAAATCCCCTTCCAGAATTTTATCTGTGATAGAATTCGATGAATGAATACATGAAACGATGATGAATGAATAAATAAACTAAATGAATCACATACAACAGAAAACAACCAATTATTAAAATAACAAAACCTTACAACTATGCAAATAATAATAAATACAGATTAATTTAATTATTAAAGCTGAGTATTTGCAAAAAGGTCGCAACATAGTATAAGAAGTCTTAATTTAGTAACAGATTAAGAAATTTTAAGTAAAAGGATTTCACTTACGTAGGAAAGTATTGTATTTCTCTCCCAATGCAACACGTGGATGGGAATTACCTAAATTAGTTACTACCGTATTTAGGCATAAATCTTCTAAACTTCTTTCTCTAAAAAATCTCATTATAGCACAGTTCTTAATTTAATTCAAATATTTAAAATAGGTAATATCTTGAGTAATGATTCGTTTAATTCTCAAACTTTAAATATTTCACGCTGTAAATTTAAATAAAAGTATTTAAAAAAATGATAAAAAGTTTGCGAGACACACATAATTTATGACACGTAAAAGCACAAACAACTTTAAAAATCTGGAGAAAATTTCTCAGTTTTTTTTCAGTCTGCTTTAAAGTTATGCGTTTGGTACGCTTACAGCTGCTTTTTTCTGTCTTTTGCAACCTTTGTTTAATCGAATGAGAATAAAGGAATGTCTGCTGAAAAAACGGATTAATTTACCAAAATAATTATAAACTAAATATTTATACGTTTCATTTGTTCAAAAACTTCTTAATATTCATCATTACATTCAGAGAATTTCATTTAAAATATATAAACGTAAAAGTTATTTATTAGTTTTTTGAAAGTTTAAAATGGCAAAGTTTCCTTTGTTTCCATAACAAAATTGGAAAGTAAACAATCGCTAGTTGGTTCATCTTTTAAATTAGATATTTTATTAAATTGAGAATTAACCAAGGGTTATTTCCTTAATATTATTTATTTTACTTGTAACTCTTTCTATTATCCAATTTAAATTTAGTTTCAATTGTTAATTTACCTCTAATATCAGTGAAAATTATATCTACATCTCTATGTTGCTTTCTTATAGAAATATTTCCTCTGGCTCTATGAGTCAAAGTTTAAAAATATTTAATTAGAAATGTTTCGTAGTCGGGAATCTACCTGGATAGGTAAGCATATTTTGACACATTTAATGTGTAATCAAAAATTTAAGTAATTATTAACTCCACGTCTGTCAACTTAGACAGTTGTTCAAAAGGATTTTACATATTGCTGAAATTACATATTATTATTTAAAAAAAATAACTATTAAAAAACCAGAAAACAAAAAGATATCTCTTCATCGGTTCACACAATTTTATCCGCAAAAGGGAGTGCTCTTTAATATTGTATCAATACAGGCAAACCAAAATATATCAATACAATAGTGTGAGGGGCACTCAAAATTTTTTTTTATAAAATTGAATACATTAAGTAAAAAATATATCTTGCAAAAAACAGAAAATAAGATGTAAAGAAAAAAAAAAACAGAACAAAACAAAATCTATAAAACGAGTAGTTAATTCAAATGAACTTATGTGTATCGGAATCTTTCAAGAATGATTTAAAATATTTACGTAATAAAATTGCCAGATTACAAAATATGAATACATGAGCGCAAACAGAGATAAAAGTGTAAATAGAGGGATTTTGTTTTATGGCGACTGGTGTACTGAAGCTTTTTTGATTTGTTAGTTATCAAGGATTGGCCCTAAAATGGACGTGTGCAAGATAATAATATTATACTGGATGATTTAAAGAAGTTTATAATTAATAAGGTTGATATTTAATTATACAATTTTAATGATTTTAGAAAATTAACATTTATTTTTTAAAAAAAGAGAGACTGAGAGAGAAAAACATGATTGACCCGTTTTGCACTGTATTTTAGCCACAGATTTGCCCTAGTTGAATTTGCTCATGGTAAAAATATATATTAACAAAGATTTTTGTAAATTTATTAATAATGACATACATACAATTGACTCAATTATTTTGTATAGAATTTGATTACTTTAGCTGGGTATCCATTGTATTTTTATCAAATTTTGAAATAGTTTGTTTTTTGGATAACTGAACATTACTACATATTCTTTTAATTCTGTTTATTTTTAAAAATATGGTATTTAGATTAATGTTTTTAGAAACATTATTTATATTAAAATTAAAATCATTTCTTTTATTGTATAAATCAACAAAGCAGTTATCTTCTTTTTTAAACCCCAAAACAAAAATTAAAATCAATATTATCATCATGATTACGATAAAACTTGCATTAGTTTTTCTCTTTTTTTTCTTTTTATCATTTTTCTCTTTATTGTGCTAGCTAGCTATATATATATATATATATATATATATATATATATATATATATATATATATATATATATATATATATATATATATATATATATATATAAATTTTCTCCAAATATTTAAATTACAAAAAATCAATAATGAAATTTTTTTTTAAACTACATCCTACTTACCGTGTAATATATAATAACTCATTAATCAAGTTATGAATAGCTTTGGAGGGGTCTTTGCCCCAGAAAACTACACCACTGCATTGAATGCTTCCACATAATCCAAGTGCATGCTAAATGTTTCTATTTATTTTTTACTTATCTTTTGTTATTCCCTCAATTTTTGTAAAAGAGTCAAAAATGCTTAGTTCAGAGTTCGTACTGTATGTTGGACTTTACTTTATGGTGGGGTAAATTTCATCATGTATATATACAATGATAGTCTCTAAAAGTAATTTTGATACAATTTTCAATTTAAAAAAAAAGTAGTGTAACTAATAAAGAAAAAAGATTTTCTGTTGTATTTTAGTTATTTTTAATGATTTAGTACAATGCTCTTAAATATTTAAATATCATTATTATCTAATATAGAAAAAGTGGAATAATGATAAAAAGGGTGTTGCAAAAACTTAAATGAATGTATGAAATTCTAAAACAAATTGTTACCTTAGTTATTTTTGTATTTAATCATTATTGGTTTTACTGTATTTTACTGCTAATTTTCTTATGCTTATTAAAACTCTTAAAATTTTTCTAAGAGAAGACTTTATATAAATTAATATGGTTTGCTTTAAAATTTCAGGTTTCGAAAAAGCTCAGCAGAAAATTGATGCTTTAAAAGAAGAGGTATGGACATAGCCGCTTTTTTTTTCTAAAATTATTAGAATTTATCTAAATTTTCTAATATGTAGCAATTATATATTTTAGAAATATTTTAACCCTTTGCTAAAATAACTTATGTTTTTAATCTTAAAATAACTTATGACTCTTAATTATTTTCTCTTCAGGTGCAACTTGCTGAAGAAAAGCTACTTGATTGCAAAAAAAATTTAAAGCATGATACGAACTTGACAAGAAGCCGTGTAACTAGTTCAAAAAATGTTACTTATTTACGAGAAGATTATAGAATTAAACCTGAAAGCAGAAAACATTTTTATAAAGTGAAGTGGCCTTTTTTTTAAAAATTTTGTTCTTCAAATGAAAAAATTTTATTTTTAAATTTCAATGAAGCATATAGTTGAAGAAGGTTCAAAGTAATATCTTAATGTGGAGTTCTCCCTAGGAATAGAAAAGGGCAGGGCACTTCCTCCCGGAAAAGGGTACTTTGAGTTTTGAAAGGGCACTCACTTAACACCGTAAAAATTTATCAAAATGTGTAATATTATGTAATAACTGAAATTTATCCTCAGTTATTTTTAAATTATCCTCTTATATTATTTTATGTATATATTTCAAAAAGTAGTTCTCTCTCATTATCAAAATAAGAGAAAAATCTGTAGTGTATAATTAATAATTAAAGTTATGCTAAGAGACAATCTGCGTGCATAAATTTTTTTTTTTAACTAAAAAAAATTTTTTTTGACAAACAGCTTAAAAGATATTTTCTATAATTTATACGGAAAATTATTAGAAAATAAACATATGATGGTGCTTTTAAAAAAAAATGATAATAATAATTCATTTAAAAAATAATTTTTAAATTACTGAAAAAATTTATTAATATACCCCCTTGAAAAGAGAAACTTTTAACCAGTTGAAAATAATCCTAACAAAGTAAATATTTATAATAGTAGTCAGATTTAAACCTATAAATACAGAAAGTTTTTGTGTGTAATTATTATTTTAATAAGTAATTAATTTTTATATAATAATATAAACTACTAATATGAATTAGTATAATAATGAATAAAGACATATCTTTTCTTTTCTACCTGATACAAATAATTAACTGAGTAAATAATCAGATAAAAATAAGATTAAAAAATAGCCTCATATTCCAAAAGTAAATTTTAAAATTGTGAAACAATGACAGAATTGAGTAGATTTGATTAATTAAAACTTATCATAATTTAAAGAGAAACTGAGTTTTCTGCTGGCTTACTCTTCAATCACTATAAATATTCATAGTTTATTCTTATTACATAATTGTTTTTCTTTGATTGCTCTCATCTTTTCAAAAACTCTTATTGAAGTAGAATAAATATTAAGTGTAATAGAAAAGCAGCAAAATGAAAAGAAGATTATTAATATCTTTATTAAAAGATCACAAGCATAAAAAAAGGAACTGATAAAAAAAGATTTTTGTTATTTTGATCATAAAAAGTTGTCTGTACATTTCCTGTAAAAAGAGGGACCTCTAGGTATGGAGCTTTGCACTGTATGTTTACATTCTCTTATGATAAAAAAAAAATAATAATAATAATTCTTTGTTTTCACTGTGATGTTGAATCTGAATGCAGAAGAAATTACAATGTGCCACTTTAATTTATGCATGTCTTATTTGTATTGTTTAGAATTGTTTTTACTTTCAACTGCTATTTAAAATAAAAATTTAATTAGCCAATATCCTCTGTAGTAGACGGATCATGGGTTAGAGTCCCCTTTCCATCAGGCTAACCATGGGAGGTTTTGTGGTTTTTCTCTCCATATAATACAAATGAAGGTTAGTTCCATCAATGTCCTCCATGAAGTCAAATTTCTCCCAATACTTGATCTAGGAGTTTCCTTGTCTCCTGGATTGGGTTCAAAATTACAAGGCTACGGAGTTGAACATTAGTAGTTGTAAACAAAAAAATTAGGTCAGTTGTTCAATGCGGGTTATAAAATAAAATAACATTATTAACTAAAGACATTTACAAATAGAATCATTTGCCATTTTTCTATTCAATTATTTTTTCAGCTAATGGTTAATAATTATCTGTAGCTGATTGAATGCTTGATCTGCAGTTGGTAACTGTAACTTTAAACTCTAAACGGATCATTTTGACATATTAATGTTAGGATGCTGTATTTGACCAAATATTTAAAATTGATATTCAGATTTCAATTTCAAAACAATGATTTATGGTAGATTTATTATATATTTGTTCAATTAAGGTAAAAGAGTTTGTTTCAAATTGCTACAACATTGTATATTGCAGTTTTTTCTATGCATATTTTAGTATAAAAATTTAATGTATCTGCTGTAAAAAAAAAATGAATCTGAAATAAATTTAAAAAAAGCTTTAATAATTTAAATTCCATTAGTTATCATTCTTTCTATCAATTTTTTATTAGCAACAAATAGGGTGTCTAAAAATATAAAAGGCTAATTTCCATGAGAGGTAAAAAGAGCCTAATACATAGTTTATTCAGTGCAACCCCCTTTTACCACTTTCATCCGAAATACTGGTAATTTGTTCAGTCTAGCTGCTGATGTTAAGTAACATGCCTGTTTAATTGTATATGTTTAAATTTATTTTTTCATAACTTATTGTTGTATTTTTAGGAAACAGTTTCAAAAAAATTTCCTCAGAATGAAAAATTTATTCATAAACAAAAGTTTAGATGTAAGTATTGAAATATATTTTTATTTTTGCAAATTTCGAACAATTATTATATTATTCAATGTCAAAATTTTTCTGGCTAAAAAAAAATCATTGCTATTTTTTAAAAAATATTATAAAAGTAAAAAATGCATGTTTCAAAAATATATTAACTAAGATGGAAAATTAAAATGTTCCTATATTCTATGTAAAAACTTTAAATGTCTTCTTTGTTGAATTGGACACATACATAAGCATTTAACTGTTTTAACTTAGAAATAAATTCTCCTTTTATGAACTAGAATTTTTTAACGTGTTGGAGTTATGCTTCATTTTTTTTTAAATGTTTTGATTGCTATATTTTTATTTATTGTTAAAGATTAAATTCCTTGACAACTATGCTTACAATTGAAAATATTTTCTGTACAGTTAAAAAAACACCTGGGAGGATTAATCATCTTAATAGCAGTTGGGTGACAAAGTCTCCTGAGATTCGTCTTGATCAAACTAAAGAAACTGCACCAACAGATGTCTTATTTAAAACAGATAAGATTCCTCATGACTTCTTAATACCATCCAGTGATTCTTCTATTTCATCAATTCCTCCTTATAATGATTCATTTTCTTCGGGCTCTACATCGTCGTTATTGGCTGATACTTATAGAGAAATTGAGGAACGACTTTCAAAAGTGATGCAAAGGTAGTAATTTTTATGTTATGTTTGCAACTGAGTGTTCTGTAATATAGATTAGAGATGGTTTCTTAGAAGTGTGTGTGATATTCCATACTTGGATGTGTGGTGTAATTAACTACCACTACAAATAATACATACGAATTCACTAGTATATAAGACATGTTAACTTGATTCCATCTAGAGGTACCTCTTGATAGATGAAGGTTGACATAGTCGATAAATCAAATCCTCTCAATGGTGACCCGGACATGAGTTAGTTACACCACAGATGTATCTTGTACTTCTAATGAATATACTCTGAAGTAGAAAGGTGCAATTATTAACATATAATTTTAACAGCATGAGGTTTGGCATTAAAAACTTTCTAAAAAAACGAAAATTGCTTTTATTTTATATCAAATCTTTAAGTAACATCTTTAAAGCAACAATGCTTTTGGTAACAAGTTTGTCATGTAAAAATAAACATTGGTTAAATTCAAAATTAATTAATGAGCTCCTTTTCTTTTTTAATATTTAATTAATTTGATTTTGTTCACCGTGAATTCCTTTTTTTCCTTATTTTGAAATGTCTGAGACACCAAATATGTATATATGTGTATTTACAAGTGGTATCTTATTTCATGCTAAAAATAGTTAACTTGAGTAATATTTCCATTGTTTCTTTTTCAAGCACTAAGTTTCATGTTGATAGTTTTTCTGTGTTCATAAAAGTTTTGAAAAGATGATGAGTCTCGTTTCTTTGTGTTCCAGAGACTCAGTTTTTTTGTACTTTACAGTGCAAAGATATTACAGAATATATAAGTTTTTTATTCTTTTGAACATTGATGCAGTATGGTTTAAAAGTCATTTGTAGGAAAATGCTTACAGTGTAATGGTCAAGTTAATGATGGAGGTATAAACCATTCCTTACAGGGATGCAACTTGCAAGAGAATATTCACCCTTGTAACAAAATACAGACTTAATTCTGATCTTCCTTCTCAAAACAAATTTTAGAGAATTGAATTTATTGACTGCTAAAGTAAACTTGAACGAGATACAAAAAAAATTTTGCATCACATTTTTAAGAAATGGTAAATCAGATGCTTCATCTGTTTTTAGAAAATATATTAATTTATTATTTTGCAATTTTTTTGAGGTGTAAAAGTTAATTTGATTTAAAGAATGTTATTTTCTTTTTAATCGTTATCATCGTTTTGCGCATTATGCTAGGCCAGTGTTTCCCAAGCTTATGACTTTTGTGTACAATTTCTAAATTTTTCGTAACGCTGTGTACCACTAATAAAAAATGAATGTATTTTTTTTAAAATATGTTTATTTAGTATGGTGAATAAAGTTAAAAATCACAACTGGCTGTTGACACCACTAATTATTAACCGTTAACTTTGAAAAAAATAGCCAATACCTAATAAAAAATTTTCATGACTAGCTTTGTTTTTCAACAGAATTTTTTGAAATTTTCGTTTGTCGCAAGATATTTCGCATAAGAACGCATACCCTTGCTAAACTGTTCCTGTACCCCTGGGGTACACATACCACACTTTGGGAAACACTGTGCTAGACCATGATCACAAAAATTCTCGGGCTTTTGAAATTTCTAAGGTTGGCACGTCTGCATTAGTTTAAAAGATGTATTATCAACAATTTGATACAGCTTGTAATTTGTTTAGTCACAGGCATGCATTAGTATACACTATTTATTACATTTTTATTCTTTTTGTGAAATTTACCATCTCATGCTTTAACAATTTTTCTACCTAACTGGCAAAATTATAAAAAAGAATTTACCAATACTTATGCAAAACTATATTTTTAGTTCTTTATGGAAATCTATTGTAAATATATTAACTTATAACTTATTTTATTTGTATAAAAATATTCTACATTCTATTCTTAATTCTCAAAATCGTTTTAAAAGCCTGATAAATCATATCATATGATTTAAAAATCAATGTGATATTTTTTAATGATTAAAATTGTTTAAAATTGATAATCACTTGAAATTGAAGTGATATTTTTTCTTCCTTATTTCTTAAAATAAAACTTTAGTTTACTTATCATTTTTGTCATATGTATATTTTAAATTGTTGTTTTTATTAGAAGTGAAGATTTGATGCAAGCCCATAGAATTTCGAGTAATGAGAAAGGAAGGGACATTTCTTTTGTTAAATCTACCCCTGTTGAAGTTGTAGAAGAAACAGTTCCAAAGTCTCTCTTTGAACCTAAAAGTGCTGCACCTGCTCAAGTAGAAAATTCTAACCATGAATTTAAATGGGTTACTGTATCTAATGGAAAGGTGCCTCCTCGTCGTATTAGATTTACTAGGGGTAACATTTTTTTTCCCTTTAATTTCTGCAGTTTTTGGAACCTCCTCCATCCAGAAACCTCTGCTAATCAAATTTATTTTCTTAAAATTAGTATGAAAGCTCTAATTTTGCTCAACATTTTTAATCAAATTTTTTTTCCAATTTATTTTCATATACTCAGTATCAAACTTCTCTGCTAATCAACTTTCTTCTCCTAATTAAAAAAAATTCAATTTATTTTCTAAATTTCAGTGTGCTTTTTATCATTTATTTACCAAATAATATGAAAAGGCAGCTGATGACTCCTTCTCGTATTACAATATCTGATAGTTAGCGTGACAAATATCTAAAAAAAGTCGAAGATAGAAATCATATTGGTGATTTAAAAGTATTATTATATATGAATGTAATAATATACAGTAGGGAACCGATTATCCGGAATGATCGGGACCATCACTATTCCGGATAACTGATTTTTCCGGTTTTCTGAATCGCCACAAAAAGCCGTTTTTTTTTTTTTTTTTTTTTTTTTTTTTTTTTTTTTTACTGTCAAACCCAATTTTAAAAAAAATTATTTAGAAATAATTTTAAAAAGAAGAAAAAAACGATCAAGTAATACACTAATGATTATTTCTAAAATTATGGTAAGGTAAACCTCTTTTAAAAAAGAAAGAAAAATCCTAAAATCTTATGAGGAAAAAAAATAATTATTTTTTAAATGGTGGGAAAATTTATTGAATTTCGTTCCGGTTTTCTGATTTCCGGATAAAAGGTTCTGTACTGTACTATACTATATTTTATAGTTTTAGAAACAGCGATTTAAGTTTTTCTCTCCTTATAACTGTCTTTTCCTTCAAATGTGTGTCCTGTAGTGAACTGATCATAAAGACATGGTTCCCAGTAGAACACTGATGTCAAGCATCACTAGCTGTGGTCAAGCGGGTGGGTGACCACTTTGATCTAATTTTGATCAGCCTGAGTAAGGACCGAGAGTGTTCGGTATCAGTTCTCGTTAAACTGTTCTACCCTAAAGTGCTCGGCTTTGCATGCAGGTGGTCGTGCTGCCAAAAGCGGAGGTGCCATCTCCTCAGCAGGGGATCAATAGTGTGATAGCGTGT
Source organism: Parasteatoda lunata (assembly GCA_949128135.1). NCBI lineage: Eukaryota > Metazoa > Arthropoda > Arachnida > Araneae > Theridiidae > Parasteatoda > Parasteatoda lunata. Next base: position 32,908,110 of record OX421973.1, on the reverse strand, counting down.
CTTCGGATCATCCTCAGGGATGTATCAGAGACCCTCGTCAATAGCCCATTGTGCAGCTATAGTGCAACATAAATAGAGTATCTACAGGGTGGCCACCCACCTGGAAAACCTTGAAAACCTGGAATTATCAGGGAATTTTTTTATACTGGAAAAATCATGGAAATTTTAAGAAAAGCTGGAAATTTTTTCTTCAATTTTTTTAATTTCCCTAATTTGAATTATTTATTAATTTTTTAATTTAAATTAATTTACTATCCCACTTTTTTAGACGGAAAAGTATCGCCAAACAGTTGAAATATCAACTTTGCGATACTTTGCATCAAATTTTGCTCCATTATAACCCTGCTAAACTAAAATGCCACGTAAAACTCTCCCATGGTTGCTAAACGAATCGAGAAATCTTTGACTTCTAGAAGACTATGGGATTGTGCTGTTTAGGAAAGGTGAAGATGCACGAAAAAAAAATACACATAAAGATTGCGAAATAAATATTTTTGTCATACCATTGCCAAATAACAACCTTGTTCAGCATTGTTCGCATCCTTTTCCAAAAAATAGCGAAATAGTATTATCGGATACCACGTGATGGAGGCGAAGCCAAGTGCCAATTCCTGGTGAACGAACTGTACTTTCTAATGTTGTCTATTGTTTTATTACGACAACTAGCCAGTTTTAAATGATAAAAGAAAATATTATAGAGTTAGCAAGTACAAATTAAAATTTAAATTTGTTATTTTAAGTTTGTTACAAAATATATATTTTATTATAATAAGTTTGATACAAAATTGCAAATAAATAAAAAATTTATGAAAAATATTTAAATAAAAAAAAATAAAGCAATAGATAATAATTTTAATTCTGAAATCCGAAAACTATATTTTACAAGTTAAATATATTATTTTCTCTATATGTTTAAATTTTTTAAAAATTAATGTTTTACCAAAACATTAAAAAGAAAAAACAAAATCTTGCCAAATTGTAAAATAAATTTAGTCTATTTATTTTTCAAGATGATTTGTTAAAAAAATAACATTTTAAATAGAATATTGACACTTTTCTTGTACTCATCTTACATTTTATGAGAAGAAAAAAAAGCACGCTAACCTGGAAATTTCAAGATTTTTACCTGGAAAAATCAGGGAAATTTGAAACCTGATTAGAGTGGCCACCCTGATCTACCTTCAAATATGTAATCTGATGATCCCAATTTAGTTTAATTTTTTTCTATTCTTTTGAAAATTATTTTGTAAAGAGCTGATACTGGTATACTAAAATAAAAAGAATAAAATATTAATTGTGTTTATTAGTATACAAGTGTATCAATTGCATTAAAAATGAAACACGTGATATTACAATACATGAGATGGAATTACAACAAAACATTTTATGATTTGAAAAAAAAACTAGCCTAATACTTTCTTCCATTTATAATATTAATTATAACAAAAATTTTTTTTTATTATTTACATAAAGAGTTGTATTATATTGTGGTTAAATAAATTAATTGTTTTATTAAATTATTATTTGTTATAATTAGTTTTTAAAGAATTTATTTTATTTATAGATGGTTTCCAAAAAATGCAAATGATGGTTGAAAATCAAAAGAAAATGAGTGAAGAACTTCAAAGGAGGTCAGCAAGTGATGATAGTGTTAATACCATCAAAGATACCAATTCTAGTTCGAATAGTAATGGGACCTCCACTCAGCCGAAAATTCCCGTAATGGATGATACCAAAATGGAAGAAGAAATCAAACTCCCCCCTACCAGAAAAATACGCAATGTATCATCTGTTCCTACATATAGAGGTTTTTGTGTGCCATCACCAAAACTATCAAGGAAGCGAATATCACACTTAAACAAAAAATTCAGTGCAAATGCTGCAGGTAAATTAATGTTATTATTTTATGTAAATAGGCAACTTTTTGTGCACCTAGCTCTTCTTTCAAATATTTTTCCATTCTGACTTTCTTCTCACCAAGGTGTTTCAGTTGTTCACATTCATTAATGCATTTAACCACTGAGCCTATTTCTGGTTGATGTTCCAATTGGTCATTAAATAATTGAAGAACATTACTCTTGTATATCATCAAAACATTTCTATAACCGCATTTGAAATTCTTAAATTGTCTCCCTAGTTGTTTCCAAGAGAACAGTCTGGTTTAAATGTTTTTATTATGAGACCTATATCATTATGATTTTTAAAATACTGGATTCTTAATAATGAAAGACATTTGCTGTACTGGGCAGAATCAGAATGTATAAAATTATGGTATATAGGTTCATGAAAATATGTGATTTCAATTTTGCTTTTAAAAAAAAAATTTAAATTGCATAATAATAATCAATTTAATATTGTTATTAAAAAAAATAATTTGACCCGAGAATGCTGATAAAGAGAAATTTGGCACTTCACTCATTATAAGAGAATAATAAAAATTTAATATTCATTGTAAATATTTGTTATAAATTGCTTTTGGTTAAATTTAATTACTATAATTCATTACATCGTATGAAATATATCTGCATGTATACAGTATGCCTTTATTCATTTGAATTTAGCTATTATAAATTCTTCAGTATCATGAAGAAATTTGAATTCCCTGCACATTTGCTTTTTTAAAAATTGAGCTTTTTTTTATTTTTTTAGTTAAATTTGCTTCATTAGCATTTCTTGTTGCCAAACATTCTAGTTGAAGTCCTTTTGCCAATGAATCAATTATGAAAGATTTATATTACCCATTGGCAAAATGGGTCTTGGTTTGGATTTGGTGGCGTCCACACACTTTTCAACCGTGTTCAAGAGTAATAGTAAACAGTGTGCATGTTTCGTCATTGCTTGCGTTGCTATGGCTACTGCTGCTGTTTTTATTTTTATTTTAACTAGCAGGCATTTTTAATGTATTTACATAATAATAATTTAAAGTATTTTTAAATTATTTTTAATATTAACTTATAATTACTGGCTTGACGATGATTTCAATATAAATATGAAAGCTGAAGAGGGAAAAGTATTTTGTGACGTCTTGAAACATGTACATAGGCAGGATTTGAAAACCAATCCGACAACAAACATCAATTGAGACAGTTTTTGCAACCATGTTGCGGTGTTTAAAGGAGTCAATCCAGAAAGAAAAAGCATTTGACCAATGGGTAAACAGTGATCAAAATAAGGCGATCACAACTTTTTTTATTTTCCCTTTCATTTAACTTAATTTCCAAGTATCATCATTAGTTCTTGATGCATTTAAATATGTCATGATACTTGATATAGAAGTTGCCTTAACCAGAAATTATTAATTAACAAAAGAAAAAGGTAGAGCACATGAGTAATAAGTTGGCCTTATTCATTGTCACTTATCTCAGTGGGAAAATGATGTGCCCATTTGTCATCTGGTAAAGAGGAAATATGAACCATTCCTTTACTAAACTACTCTAGTATTTTGAATTTTCCAATACATAAAAAAGAAACATTTGTTTATTTTAGGGAAAGTTTTTAACAGTAAATGCCAGTGTTATTCTTGAATCCCTCTATTTACAAAGTTAGGGAGTTATGACAAATAGCTTTAAAATTTTCTGAAACATATCAAAACCACTTTATATTCTTTGTGAAGTTTCTGTTAAACTTCGTTTTCTTACTCCATTTCAGGAAGTTTCATTTAACTGCATTTCATTTTATAGGAGCTAAAAAACGGCCAATTACTCCAAATTTTAGTTCTTTTAAATGTAATTTTTTTCTAGTTTATTTGAAACATTTTCTACTTGAAATGAAATCCCTAATTTTATCAAAAAATTAGCAGGTTATTTAGAAAATAATAGCATTGAAAACTTCATAATTATTCCAAATATATATCTCATAGTTCTTAAAATCTTATTTCCCCCCATTATTTTTGCATATAATTGATACTTTGAACTATTGCAATTACTTCCGGTTGGACTATTACAATTACTTAAAACCCGTTGGACAATCCGGTTGAACTATTACAATTGCTTAAAACGGCCAATTATATGCATATAATTGATACTATGCATATAATTGATACTATGCATATAATTGATACTTTGAACTATTACAATTACTTCCAGTTAGACTATTACAATTACTTAAAACCGGTTGGACAATCCATTGAAATATTACAATTACTTCCGGTTGGACTATTACAATTACTTAAAACCGGTTGGACAATTCGGTTGAACTATTACAATTACTTAAAACGGCCAATTACTCCAATTTTTAGTTCTTTTAAATTTAATTTTTTTCTGGTTTATTTGAAACATTTTCTACTTGAAATGAAATCCCTAATTTTATCAAAAAATTAGCAGGTTATTTAGAAAATAATAGCATTGAAAACTTTATAATTATTCCAAATATATATCTCATAGTTCTTAAAATCTTATTTTTCCCCATTATTTTTGCATATAATTGATACTTTGAACTATTACAATTACTTTTTGAAATAAGAATAAATACCTATAATTTTAAAATTCTGTCAGATAAATATATATTGTCCATCACTACATGTCTATCACTTGTTTTTGCAAAAACTATTATTTTTTTTCTTTTGGGTAAATTTTAGCTCGCAACAATTCTCAGATTGTTACCCATCTGTTGTAACTCTGGAACTACATTAGATATAGTGATTCTATTTGACCATAATCTTTTTAATTTTCTTAGAAATATATAAATAGAAAAATTACTTATTGTTAAAATCAAATTATTAAATGATTTAATCTGCTGGGATTTGTGCATTATAGACTTTAGGTGTTATTTGCAATGGTTTTGTCTCTAGTGTTCGTAAAGATGACCAGCGACAGATTCAATTTGCAAATATTAGAATTCAAACTGTTGAAAACAATCATCAGTGCTACCAATATTATGCATATCCACCCTGTACTACTTTCTCATAAATATATGTTAGTAATTAATCATTGCAATTTTTTTCAATTTTAGGCAATGGGGAGAAAGACGTTTTGAAAAGAGCTAGCAGAAGCGCTATCAATGAAAAAAATTGTAAGTAAATTTTTTATTTCTGTCTTTTGCAGTTCGTGTAATGTTATTTTTTTTAAATATTTTTTTTTTCAAGAAAAAAAAATTGAGTAATATATTACAGTGTTTCATAGTAGCTCAAATGCAACTTTAAGTATCAAGATTTTTTTTATTTTTGTTTATTTGAAGTTCATTTAATTTCAATATTATGTTCAAGGTATGAAAACAATAATTAATTTATATCTCTAGAAAAATAGGTTTTTATTATTATTTTCTAATAAGTTAGTATAGCGAGGCTTATCTAATGAATATGATTGTTTTTAAAAATATAATCAATGACCCTCTAAGCAATAGTTTATTTCTTTCAAACATTCATGAAAAATTTATAGTTTAGGATAGGATATAGCTTTTGTATTTTATGAACTTTAAAAATTTTTTAAATTCCCTGTGCCTTAAATAATAGGATTAACCTATATCTAATGCTGTGTTTTCCAATTTTAAGATCCAAACCTGGAAACTGCAAAATCCACTGAAAAATTTAATACAAACTCTGATTTACAAATCGAGAATGATGAAGAGAAAAGTCAAAGTTCAAGTAATAAAGTGTCTAGTAGTATTTCTAGTCCTTCGCCTAAAAATGATGATTTGAAAAAAGAATCATCTCCACAGGAATCATCTTCATCTAAGGAATCATCTCATAATGGTGTGTACTTTTCAGTTATGAAATTACATGTAAAATATACATTTTAAATTTGTAAAAAAATGTTTTATTACGAAAAATCTATCTTTTCTAGCGTATATATATATTCTCATAATTGGAGAGCTGAATGAATGTAACTTGTTTGTAATATTTTAGTGAATTTGATCAAATTAACTTTAAATTTAAATGCACTTAAAAATAAAAGAAAAATCAAAAGAAGAATAAAAAATCGAAGAATATTTTATTTAGTCTACCATATTATAAAATAAATATTTTTAAAAAAAATTGTTCCGAAATAGAAGTTGCCAAACTCAACAGGGCTAGGAATCAAAACCCCGCACCACAAGATTAGCAGTTTTTTGCTTCAAACCACACTTTACATCCAACTGGCTGTCGAATGCAATTCAAGCTTTATAAATCATTTCCATGATTTTTCATAGGTTGCACTGTGGGACCATATTGTGGTCTCTAATTTATCTATAATTTTGTGGCTTAGTATGGTAGTGTATACAATTAATATATAATTTCATACCAAGTTTCAAGATTATAGGTTAATATTAAAGGGAGATGTGGGGCATTATATATAATCAAAACATGAGCTAAACTTTCTAATTTCTTATGCTTCAATTTTAAGGCAATGACAATAGGTTTAATTTGCACTATTTGCATTGTATTTCCACACTCTTGAAAATCCAATTTTCTCTCAAAAAAAGAGGCATTCTAATGTTTCCCATCAAATTTTTATTAAAAATGCGTGTGGAATCTTTTTTCTCTCCAAAAATCCTCAAAATTGCCATTTATTTCTTTTATCCATTATGTTCTACAAAAATGGATAACTTGGCCAAATATATTAATGCTGTAGTAATAAGATTTGATGTAATAAAGTTTAATAAGTTAAAGAGAAGGACATTTACTTTGTAAAATTGCCATTTAGATATCACATACAATTTTCAAACATAAACCAAATGGTAATAGAACTAGAGGATGTCAAAAACTTTGATGGCTGGATTCCATTAATCTAGATCAGGGGTTTCCAACTGGCGGCCCGGGGGCGGCATCTGGTCCGCAAAGCCTTTTTCGTGGCCTGCGAACTAAAATATATTAGTTGTCATTTTTTGCGGTTAATTTTCGTAAAAAAAACTATCTGGTAAAAGCTCCACTTTTCTCGTTAATAAAAACCTAATTTCTTCGTTTCTGTGAAATTTAACATACCAACGGTGCACAAAAATTTATTTCTCAGGTTTTGCATCCAAGAAATTATTTATTCAAATACAAAAATAATCGTGTATGTTGCTTTTTTTTATTTTTTTGTATTTTGTGAATATAATTTAGCATGTGCGCATCAGAAAGTTTCTCGAAGAAATTCTCCGATTTAACTTTTTGAAACCACTCATTTTGGACGAAAATATTTACACACACATTTGTAAATTTTTAATTTAAATTGTAAATATCTATTCTCTGGTGGTTGCAGCAAACAAACCTCAATTTTCTCATTGAATATTTTGTGTGCTACTATGTAAGTTTTAATACTAACTTTTTTAAAGTTTTATATCTTAACAATTATATCTGCTGCACATTAATTGTTTAATACATAGGTGCACATTAAAGTTATTGTAGCCCGAATTTTTATTATTTATTTAATATTTTTAAAAATATTAATAATAATATATATTTTTTAAAAATCGGCTTCTTATTTTAATATTTAATTCAATACTTTTGGTTTGTACAACTTGGTAAAAATTTGACAATAATATTTAATGTTCCTTCAAACATAAAAGAGTCCTACATAAAATTTTGATAAAGTTGCGGCCCGCCATTTGATTTGTGTTTTTAATTGTGGCCCCCAGCCTCATCTAAGTTTGAAACCCCTGATCTAGATTTCAAAATCATTAGGTTAAAAAAATAGTAATAAAGAGAACTGCCTAGAGAAATGTTCTAGAAAAGGCCAAGGCCCACTCTGGGCTGTTGCTCCTATGATAATGAGTACTAAGACTCAGGGGAGATTCTTTTCCTGAGAAATTTTAATTTTTACTAAAATATCACCAAGAGGAATAATTATACTTAGTTCTTTAATTCGTATTCTCATTCATATAGTATTCTTATTATCTATATTATTCTTTTTAGTTGTATATTATTCTTTTTAGTTGTATATTATTCTTTTTTATTTCCTTAATTCTTGTATTTCAATTATTTTTTATACTCTCATAATTCATTACATTTAAAGTCATGGCGCTATCCTTTGTTAAGTTAGAACTTGCTAACCTATGAACATACATTTATTATATTGATTTAAATTATCATTGTCACCAATGTCAACCCTATACTGTGATTTATATATATGTTATTCAGAAAGGAAATTTTTTTAATGATTATTCTTTAAATGTTGTAATTGTTGTAAATTTAAACCTATTAAAAAACGAGTTTTTTTTTTTTTTTTTTTTAACTATAAGAAAAACATCCAAAATCCTTTTTGCCTAAAGTAAATAGCCATTGTTTAAAACATTTTTAAAGAATTCTAAGGAAAATAGGTTTAGATATATAACTTATATGATATTGTGAAGGAAATAATAATGAGTTATATAACTTTCCTGTTGTTCTGTTTCCTTAACTTAATGATTAGTTTAAGTTTTTTAAAAACTATAACTAAAAATAATATTATAAAAAATTAAAATAGGTTTTATCATAATGCTCTGAAAAATATATAGCGCGAAGTGATGGAGAAATATTTTGATTTCTTATGAAATTGGCAATTGGACATCAAAAAATTTTAAATTGAATTGCTTTTTTGGAGATGTTGTATGAAGCTAAAAAAGAAAAAAAAATCATTGCTTTGACTAAATTATTGTAAGATTTTAAACAATCATGGTCAAATCAAAATCTAGTGAACATACAAATTAACCCTGAAAGTGATGGGCCAATTTATATTTAATAACTACACACTACTACTATTCAATGATATTGGACACAATTGGTTTTTGATTCAAGAAAACCGCTATCTTGAAATTCTGAAAAGACAAGACTAATGCTTAGAGGTTTATGCCATGAAACTAAAAAAATTATAAATTAAAAGTTGTGCTAAAAATACATATTGTTTAAAAATGACAAAATAAAAACAAACTTACATAAATTACTAAAACTTTACCTCTGTTTATTAAGGTTAACAAAAATTTCAGATAGTATAAGATAATATTAAATTTATTTTTCATCAATAATGCAAAAATAACTTTGAAAAATAAATAAATATTATTTTAAGGGAAACCATTTTAATTAATATATCTGTAATGTTTTCATTACTTGATTCTAAATATTTTAATGTATTTATATTTTTTAAAAATTCCATAATTTGAAATTTATGGAGTTTCATTTGTAGTCTTTTATTTATTTTAAAGAAAAGTGACCAATATTTCACTTGCTTAAATATTCTTCAGTTACTATTCTCATTTCACTTTTTGTTATTGGTGAAATGAAAATAAATACATTTTGTTAAAATCTTTTAACTCTAAATATTTTTTCATATTACTACTATGTATTATCTAACATTGAAACTTTCTTTTTCTTCTAGAAAATCCCACAAATTCATTTGTGAAAGAAATAAATCTTGATAGTTCAACAGAATCTGAAGAAGAGGTAGAAGATGATGATAATATGAAAAAAGAAAATATTAAACCCAAACTTATCCGAAGTGTCAAGAGAAAAGCCACTCAACTTCCAGGTTTGTAAATAAATTTTTTTAAAAATAATATTACATATTTTCATCTAAAACTATGTTTATCAGTAGCTTGTGTTGATGTACAAATGTAAAAATATATATTTGATTAACTATTAAAATTTTTCTATGTTCTATAGCTCCTTTATGTCTGAAACACGCTTTATTTGTGATTGAAATGATTGCTTTTATATTTAAAAGCAAATTTGTAATTTTGTTTTCATGCTGTTTTCTCTTTTGCTAAATTTTTCAATCTTTACCTCCTTTTTTAACACTATAACTTGAAATCATGCTGAAAGGAATATTTTTTCAACTGAACTTTTATTTTTTAAAGCACTCATTAAAGTTGTTGTTTCTTATGACACTTGCTCAGAACAAGCTCGCCATCCATTGGCCTTTCACGTTTAGAATTAAATCAGGAAGGTTCACCTTTCATTTGACAGCAGAACACTACAAGGGCTAAAGTATGTCATGGCTCAAAAACCCATGGATGATTCACCAATTATCCGTGAGTTCACTTTCTCAATTCAGACATAGATCTGAAGGGGAAGAAAATTTTCTCCAGATCCCTGTACCGCTCAGCGATCAACCACAGGTGGAGTCTGATTCTCTAGCCGCCGGGCTACAACAACTCTACTCTTTAAAGTTTAAAATTTAATAAAACAGGCCAGATATTAAAATTTTTTATATGGTGAATATTAACCATCTGGGCCATTTTGCGGACTTAAAACAGTGTTCTTGAACCACTCAGTTAAGAGTCATTCTTTAAAGGTCACATTATACATTTTGCTCTAATCATAATTTTTTTTTCTTAGATCAAATAGCACCATCTCCAAAAATTAGACACTACGATGTTAATGCTGTAAGAAATTACATCAAGAAAAAGAAGGAAGAAAGGAAACAACGATCATTAGATGAACATAAGAAAATGTTGCAAGAAGCTGAAAACAAAAAAGAAAGGCTGCAGAAACTATACGACTATCAGAGACAAAATATTCCTCCTCCAACAAAATCTACCTCACCTTTTAAAGTAAGTTATCTATTATCAATTAAGACATTTTCAAATATATTTAATAATAAGCATTAAACAGTTGCTCTTTTATTATATTTGGTGGTCCCAATGTTCAAATGTAGATTTGTAATTTTGAATGCTACCCAAAAGGAAAGATATTATACCTCACTTCTTGCCGAACTTTCTACTTTACTCTGTCATAAAAATTTATTAGATTCTCTTTTAATGATATTCCTCCTAAAAAAGTTGTAATATTAAGCAAATCAATGACTTTTTTTTTTTTTCTTGCAACAGTCTTGCAAAGCTTGTTGTTTTACACTCATATAAAAAAAACGATGCCCTTTAAAAATTAGATGAATCGTTTTTTGTCGTTATATTATTTAATAAAAAATTATATTAAGCAAATTAATTTACTTCTCTACTTTTAAGCAAAGTCTTTACTAATACAATATTTCATGACGAAAATTTATAAATCATATCTTATAATTGCATTATTGAGTAAAAATCATATTCTTAAATAAATTAATGTACCTCATTTCCCTTCAAAGTCTTTCTAAACTTGCAGTTTTGTCTTCTTATAAGAAGTTGCAATATAATTCTAATTATTTTAACTTGTGTACAAGTTGTTATAACATGTGGTCGTGGTAACCTAATAGTTATAGTGATATATATGCTTGTAAAATCTGTGGAATCGAAAGTCCTGTGGTCGGTTGTTGAGCAGTGTACAGGAATCTGGATAATATTTTTTTCTTCAGATCTATGTCTAAATTGAGGAAGTGGCCTTATAAAATTGTGATGGCATGTCTTCGGAACATTCTTAGTTATGTTTATCATACTGTCGCTAATAGCCTGTTGTGAAACTCAAGTGCCCCGTAAATAAAGCATCTGCCTGTTATGATAAGTATATGAGAAAAAATCTAAAAACCTTGCATTGTCCAGTTTAGAAAAATATTAAGGAAATAAAGTGTGATTTATAGGTAAACAACAAAATTGCTTTTATCTCATTAAAATTATAAGAAAGACTGGAAAATAAAGTAGAATTTCATTATTTTTTCTTTGTAATGAATTAAAGAATAAAAAGATAATTAAACTTACACTTACCAAAGATTAAAATAGTGTAATAAAAATAACGTTTTCTCTAAAAGCATGACATTTTTCAATTTTTGGAATGCTATATGCATTGAAATATATAAAAATTTTTTTAAAGTATTTAGTGAAGAGTATGATTTTTATTCAATGTTTCAAATGTATTTAAAATGAGGTTTTTTTTTTTTTTTAAATATTAAATATACTGCTGCTTTTATATGATGTTTAACTTTTTGACTCTTTATGAGTGTTATTTCTGTATCCAAACTTTGAACTTGCTATTCTCCTGTATTAGAAACCAGTTTTCCCCTCTTTGCTGTGAAAAAGGTATGCACAGCTTTTTTTTCCTCCTGAGGAAAAACTTTATACATTGCCCAGATCCTTAATGTGTATGCATTTCCTAATCCACTATTCAATTAATATCTAACCCATTATTATTCACAAAAATTCTTGAAATATTCAAGAAGATTACTGTTTCAAGATCATCCTCTTTAGATAAATTAAGCGTTTATGAAGTCTTATTTTGCATTTAATTTATGAGGTTTTATAAGCTCACATTATTTTAACACATTTTTTCATTTAATTATATTTATTATTTTTTTTACAGGTACTTCATAGCAATCTTCAAAATGAAAGCAACATAAGAGAAAGTAGCAAAGAGGCAATAGTCCATTCATCTACCAAAGAACATTCTCAAAAAAATCATAAAACACCACTTAAGGGTATTAATGAAGCTGAAGTTAGACCTTCCCACTGGAGTTCCATTGTTCATGAAACTTTTTCTATCCAGGATGAAAACATTAATCCATCCTCTAATGATATCTTGCAAAATGGTGACATTTTATCTAATAGAAGTATAGAACATTCTAAAAATAGTAGAAATGATTCTAGCATGAGGAAGGAAAATAGGACTAAACTTCGAAAGCCTTCAGTTAAGGCTGTTAGATCTGTGGAGATTTCTGAGGCAAAATTGAATTCACAATATTGTCAAACGAGTTTTGACATGTTATCACCGGATTCTTTTTCATCAGCTGACGGGCAGACTGAAAGTGATTCTTTTCATGAAAAATTTCACTTTGAAAATTTTTCCTTTCCCAAGCGTAAGTTTAGAATTTTATGACATGTTAATATTCATCATTAAAACATTATATTTTGGTACCATTCTGTTTAAGGGTGCCACAAAAAATTGCCGAACTATTATTGATGCAAGTACTGTTTAATTAATTGTGTGACAATAGGTACTAATAATCTGGTAACAGTTTTTTTAATGGCACTGTAAAACAAAATGTTGCTTATTTTTTATCAAATTTATGAAATTTTAATGCTCGGTATCATATTGGTTTCCAAACACTATGGCTAGGGTTGCAGATTTGTCTCAGAATAAAAGACCAAAATTCACAGAAGAGTTGAAGGAAATTTTATAAAATTACGCGGGACACCAAATACAAATAAATAAATACAGAATGTATGCATTAAAAATCATGACCATTATACAAATAATAAAATAAAAAAGTTGAAAAATTATCTTTTGAATAATTTTTCTTTTAAAATATTAATATTTTTATTGAAATGAATAGAATTTTGGTGTTAAATAGTGTATAAATGATGTTTTGTTATTCATCAAATATTTATTAGTCAGCATTTTCAGGTGTTTGTCAATACAAAGCATTATGAAATTTCATTGTCCAGTGCCAGCCTTATTTCTTTAAATTGTCTAGTTAAGGATGGGTTGACTAAATTCTTTTTTCGTATTACAGTATCCTCTTGATATCTGAAACTTTGATATCTCAAAAGCCTTGATATCCCAAAAACCTTGTTATATCAAAAAACTATTTTTCCTCTTAGCATTATGTATCCACCTAATGTTAATATGAATTCCTATGTCTAAGAGTTTCTTCTAAAACCCTTGTTATGTCAAATTTTTTTTCAAAGTAAAAAATTAATTTTTTTGAAAAATCACAATGTTACTTTATTATACACCAATTATTTTCTTTTTGATGCATAATTATTTTGGTATTTCAAAAAAAAATAATTATTGTTGTATTTAAATATTTATTTTCTTATATTTCATGACTACTTTTTAGAGTAATATTTTCGAATATATTTTTCTACTTTTTAGAACATATTTCTTTCTGAACTCATTATCTCTAAAACTTGCTGTCTCGAAAAAATTTTATGAATATGGAGCTTTTTTTTAATCTGGAAATGATGATTCAAAATATTGCTCACTTGAAATTACAATTTTGTCCACCAGAGCTTATTTCAAAAGGCTTGTTATGAACCAATAAATGACTTATCTTTGCTGCCTTTTGTTCCTTGAGTTACTTTTAAATTACATTTATGTACTTAATTGCTTGCATCAAAAAGTTTTTTAAATTTATATTCTATTTTAATTTCATTTTTTAAGGAGCTCTTTTTATATGTGGAAATTATGATTCAAACTATCAGTCAATTGAAATTAAAATTATATCCCCACAGTTTATTTCAAAAAACCTGTTTTAATTCAATAAATAGCTCATCTTTGTAATCTTTTGTTATGTTCAATAAATCTAGCATCCTTAATGCAAAAAAAAAATTATTGCTAGCAAGAAGTAGTATATCTTGTTTTTTACAAAGTTAATTTTCTTTCTCTCTAGGCCCCCAGGTTAGTACAAAAGAAAATGAAACTTTAAAACATCTAATGAAATCAATAGAGGCTTTATCAGAACCTTTCGAAAATTTAATACGAACTAAGAAATGGGTTGAAGATATTCCTCCTGTTCCGATTCATCTAGAAAAATCAAGCCTTTCTGCCTCCAATGAGAAATCTTCTGATGCAAACTCTGCACCAGAAGTAAATGCAGGTTTCTTGATAGATGTTGCAAAAACACTTCATTCAACACAAAATACTACTTTTAAAGAACAAGTCACTGGTAAATATGAATAACTGATACTTTGGGATTATCCCGTTGACCATTTTCGCCAAACCTGATATCAATTATAAAAGGTAGGTTCTGCGCTAATAACCAAAAATTTTATATTCCGCCAACACCACGAAACTACCCGAAAACATTTGGATTCATATTTTAACTAGTATATGTGGCGGCGACTGTACAAGGATAATGGCTTGTTTATTTGCACTCTAAAAGCTATCAAGTCTTTTTGACTGCGAAAATGGTTTATAATAATATATATGGTTAGATTAAAGAATGTGTATTTATAAAAAAAATAGAGGTTTTTCCTTTGTTTTGATTCTTTTTATTACACTTTTTTATTACGTATTTTAAAACTTACATTTTTTTATTATTATCATTTGATACATGTTATGAGTTTAGAATGTTTATTTTTGAAATTGCTTTTCAATTTGATGGTGGCAAATAATTTGCCCATTTTTGCAAGCGTTGACAGGTCAACAGGATAATCCAAAAGTACTGGTCAACGGAATTATCCCAAAATACCAAATAATTTTGTTTATCTTTTTGTGTATTTTTACTTTTTGCATCATTTTGAAGTTGTTTTTCTTTTTTTAAATTCACCCTATTTTAAGATATTGGAGATACTAGTCAATTACTAGAAAGAATCCTTGGGAGGCAACCTGATGCAATTCAGCTCTTAGTTGAATCTAATTTAGATCCTATTAAAAGCAAGAATTTAAAATCTGTCGTAAGTATTACTCAATTTAGAAAATTTTTTTACTTGTGTATGTACTCAATAGCCTTATTTTAGTTTATATTTTTTGAAAAATCTTTGCAATTATTTTTCACTTTGATGAAAAAAAAAAACATTTTTTCCCCTTTAAGGATGGAATTAGCCTGATTGAAGGATCTTTAAATTCAGAAGATGAAATCGATACTAATGAAAATCAGGTAATACAAAGTGTTTCATGTTTTATTGCTTTTTTAATAACCAAAATAAAATGTTTGTTTATTCAATTTTATCAAATAAAATTAGTATTGCAACCTTTACTCTGTAATTTCTGTTAAACAATGTAAAATATAGTTGTTTTATTGAACTAATTGATGACAAGATGCAGGGCTGCCAGTAGATCTCCATTTTCCTAAGTGATCTTTATTTTTTAAGTTTGTCCATTTTGAGGTCCCTAAAAGTGTCCTCTTTTCAATATTAATGTCAAAAATTAACCATTTTTTTAAATTCTAGTTTGAAAACTTAGATTTCTATTCGTTATTGGTGCTGTTAATCTATCTTTGTCCCTAAAATCAGTTGTATGACCATGTTAGGTGACTTCTACCTCACCCATTAATTGACTTAAAAGCTGTCTTATTTTTGCTGATTATAGTGTATATCAATAAAGCATTTAATCAATTTTTGTAAAAATGCTTTTGTAAAATCAATTTCCTTAAACTGTTATATTTTCAAAAATTACCAAAAACTAGACTTATATAACTGTGAACTACTAGGTATATATTTTTTTTTTGCAGCAATTATCTATAAAGAGTGCATCACCACCCACTTCAACAATAGAAACTGGAGTAACGGTTTTAAGACAAAATCCTGATCCTTTCAATTTTATCAACACCTTCAATAGGAAGCCAATTGGTAAGATTCATTACAAATGAAAAGTTCAACCATTTTTATTAGCATTATATAATTATTTGAAGTGAATTATTTGTGTTTTTTAAATGAACTTCAATATTTTTGTTTCATACTAAATCTTAAGTGATAAAATGTAACATTTTGAGATACCTTTTAATTTAAAACATCTTACCATAGATCTATTTTTTTTTCTGGATAAAATTTCAAAAATATGTTATAAAATGTCTTGTGGTAGAACCTAAAAAAATAATAATAAAATGAAAAATTAGGTAGTACCAAGTAAAATGAAATTAACTTTGAATTTCAATAATTAAAAATAAATTGTGATTGCTGATAGGCGATCACGGGTTACCCATTGGCAAAATAGTTGGTGTTTAATTTATTTTTTTTACCCTCTTTATTTGTGATATTCACATGAATTAGTATTGAAAACTATCCAGTTTGAACTGTAGGTTAGAATTTCTGATTCTTAATTAAAACAATAAAAACAAAAATATCATTCAAATGATGAAATTCTCTTTTATTCACAACTCAAGAAGTATTTATGGGATCTCTCTGGTCCCATATCTCAAAAATAAACTCCCCAACTTAATGCATAACAAAATTAAAAAAGAATTCTGACAAAATTATCAAAAAGCAGTGGTCATCATAGCAACGCATGCAATGACAACGCATGCACACTGTTTACTATTACTCTTGAACACAGTTGAAAAGTGTGATAACGTCGAAATAAGGTGAGCACGCCATCAAACACAAAACAACACCCATTTTGCCAATGGGTAATAATCATTAACCTCTTTAAATTTCTTCTTCCTTTTTAAAAAATAATTATTGTAAGTAGATACAAAAAAAATCAATTTAAATAATTTTTTTTCCCCAAATTTACCCCATTGGAAAAAATGAGATTTTCTTTGATGATAGATCCAGGCGAATCTCTTATGATTAAAATGACAGCTTAATCCATTTTGTTTCATGACAAACATGTAGTTTGAAAATACTATAGTCTGATTTTATTAAATTAAAATTTTTATAGCTTCATAAGTTATATAAATAAGAATTGTTTTTTATATGTTATTTTTTATCTATGTTAAATATATATATATATATATATATATATATATTTATTTTTTTTTTTTTTTTTTTTTCTTTTTTTTTTTTTTTTTTTTTTACTGAAGTAAAAAGTTAACTTTTTTTTCAGATTTGCCCTTCGATGTAGAAAAATCTAGTTATGAATTAGAAACTCCCAGTACTTCCATTACATCCAACAAAGAGACAACCCCTTCAGAAACTGGTTTACAAAGTTCTCATATTAAAGAGAATTCAGCTGAGAATTCAAGCCATATACTAAGCCAAACGTTTTATAGTTCAGAATTTTCTGAGGCTAATGGTGTTTCAAAAGTGTTGCCACATTCTTTAAGTAAAAAAGATGTAATCCTTAGTTCAAAAGATACTAACTCTAGTCTCAGAATTTTGTCTCAAAACATAACACCTACAACACACCAATCTCTTATTGAAGAAACTATAGTTACTAGTCAAATTTCCTCCAGAAACTCATCCCCCAAAACTCCAATGTCTCTAATAGAAGGAACACTGAACTCAGAACTTCATTCAGAAGAAGCTATGGAAGAATTATCTGAAAGATTGATCAGTCAAAAGGTGCTATCCCAGTCTGAATCATCTATATCTGAAGCTGTAAGTGCTGCTGAAGACTCTGTCAATGATAATAGTTCATCTATATCAGTTAGAAAAGATACAGCTTCCAGCTCACGTTTGTCTAAAAAAGACAATGAAGCCAAAAATGAGACTAGTCACTCTCAATTAAATGCCATATCTAATCAACTGGAAAGTAGTTCAGTTCTTGATTCCGTGCCAACAGAAAATAAAATGCCGTCTGAGATAAATGAAGTTGAGAGTAGCAGAGTTCTCTCAGTATCATCTGCTGGTTCCCTTGGTGTAGCTTCCTCTAGTGTAAAATCTGTTAAATCAGGCAGTAAACAAACAATGAGTGATCCTTCTTATCAGACAAGCAGTCCAATATCTTCTAACACACAACATGTTTCTCCTTTTAGCATTGTAGAAGGATCATTGAGTCCAATAGAACATGAAGGGTAAGAATATTTAATTTTAAAAATATGTAAAAACTGCTGTGAATGTTTATTTCAATTGTTTCACTTTTTGAGGGATTAAAATGTTACAAATTTATTAATATTATTATTTTATAAAAAAAAAAATTTAGGATTATATTGATGAACGATGTAAATCGATAGACAATAAGGTGAAAATAGACAAAAGTTTTTTTAAAATCAGCCTTATCAACAATAATGATTAATGTTAATGAAATTAAAGCAATAATATTCTCCTATGTATTATTGTTACGTATTTTTAAATCAATTATAACCATTAATAACTTTAGATGCTATATTTCTGATGAATAATTATTTTGAATTCTAGGCTTTCAAATTAACTTAAAAAGTTTCAAAGTTTTGTTTTTACTTTTAATATTGTTCTATTCTATTTATTTCTTTTTAATTTTACAATAAATTTTTTTTAAATCCTTTATTTGTTGTTGTAATTTGAATTTTATTTAATTTTAGGATGTTAATTTTTACTCACTAAACCTTAATTTCTTTGGAAGTTTGGTTATAATTTTTATTTGCCCTCTCCATCTTTTTTCTCAATGAATAACATAAAAAATAAAACAATCTGATTTGAAGAGAAAAATTGTAGGATCATGAATCACAGGATTAAATTATGGTGGATGTTAAATGTTAGTTTTAAGAAGAATTAAAATTTCTTCTTTATGTTGTTTCTAATGACACTTGGACAAGCCAAACTAGCCAGCTATTGGCTTTTGTATGCCAAGAGCATGCTGCTGGGGTGAAAGTGCGACTTAGCTCTAAACCCCACTGATAGATAACAGCACCACTCGCTCAGGAGAGCACTACCACAATTTAGATATAGATCTGAAGAGAAAGAAAATTTTCTTCAGATCCCCTTCCCCATGGTACTGCTCAGCCACTGACCGCAGAACTTTCTATTCCACATATTTTTATGAATATATACATCTCATGTTCTTAGTGGCTTCGGAGATGATTGAACCCTGGTCCCTATGAGCTGAAGTCCAATACTTGAACCATATGGCCCTTGCTTGCATCTTTTTAATTAATTTAAGTACCTCTTAGATTGTGGTTTTCCACCTCGTTTCCTGATAAACAAACCTTTTAGGACAAAGTTAAATAAACAGAAGGTAAGTCTTTCTAAAAAGTAAAAAATTCAAAAGTAGAATTGTTATGCTTTATTAATTCAAATACTTTAATCCTACATAAAAAGCATTTCAAAACTGAAATTAAAGAAAACTAATGCATGTGTACATCACAATGCACTATAGTTTTAACTCATTTTCAACATTTGTATGATTACCGTCTTATGATAACAGTTACAGCACACCTTTTCTAAACAATTTTAAATTTTTTTTCCCTTTAGAGCTAAGAAAGAAAAACCTTTAAGTACAGAAGGAACTGTTGTTGTAAGTATTGTATTTTATTCCAACTATAAATAAATATATATATATTTTAAATCCTCTACTTCTTAAATTAAATTAAACATAATCATGATTGTTCAATTCATTTCACCAATATAAGAATTTATCTTTTTCTTCCAAATAATCTGCGAATATTCTAAGCCAAATTAATAAAAGTTATAGGTTTGTAGGTGATGTGTATTTGGATTTTTAATGGTAAACTGTTAAAACAAGTTTTATTTCAGATGATTTTATACATATGCATATTATTAATTATGTATTCACAAAATTAAAATTATTCTTAAGTTTTTTTTCCCTTTAAATCTTTTCCTTATGAAAAGTTAAATATAATGGTTAAAAAATATAGTTATGCTCACTCAGTACGACAAAAAATGAAAATTAGAGGTTATATAATGGGCTTTGAAATAAGTGATCAAATCATATGAAATAAATAGGCATACATGCACAATTTTATAACATCACTTCAGTGGAAATAAGACTTATTGTATGACAATTTCCCTAAACTTTAACATTTTTTTTATATTATTATTATTTACATTTCTTATGATCTTTTAATCAGGAAAATGTTAGTGTGTCGTCTACATCACCTAATAGTGTGACTATTGATTTCACTCAACCTGTGAGATTCACATTAGCCAATAACTTCACAAAGTCTATGAAAGTAAGTTACCTTTCTGCCTGGTTCTATTTCATTCTTTTGTCATGTTCTTTTAGTTACTTTTTGTCAAATTTTTATACTTTGTAATAATTTTTCCTTTACGGTGTTTGTTTTTCCTTTCAGTAGAGCTTTGAAAATAAAGCTTCTTTGACATAGTTTTTTTCATTAAACCAAATTTGTTTTTCATACATGTACGGAATTTTTTTTCAATAATTAAAAAGCTGCACCTCCCAAGAATTTTATAAGTACTACTATATCACATGTGAATTTTTTGAGTCTTTTTTTTTTTTTTTTTTTTTTTTTTGCATCTTCATTCTCTGCTAAATCCTAAAATTTTTCAAAAAAGGCAAATTTTTGAAAATTGTCATGTAAAAAGAAGTATCACTCAAAAGTTGTGCATTGAATGAAATATTACTTGTGAATTTTTCAGAATTTTTGAGCAATATTTTCACTTTTTACAACAGCTGTAAAAATATAAAATTTTACGTTAAGGTACAAAAAAGTTACAAAATTTAAAAGTACAGTTTTTTTAAAAGTACAAATTTTTTTTAAATATTTAGTTTTTAAAAAATGTCAGAAGAAAATAAAACACTTTGCAAACGTTGTGTATTTACTGAAATATTACTCATGAATTGTTTTTAAATTTTTCTGGTTCATTTTTCTTTTTCTTCATTAATGGACACTGTAGGGTCCACTTTTTTTTTATTAACAATGTTATAGTGAGTTATTATGAGGCTTATAAAACTACAACCAAAATGAACTAAACTAAACTCAGTGGCACGACAGCCCATAGAGGGCCAAGGCCTACTGTGCCCATCTCAGTTTTCTTGGGCTCTGAGGTGCAGGAGCAGACGTTCTGGTTAAGTGGTCAGCCGAAGGTGAAACTCCCAGTGTTTAGTTCCCAAGCATACTTGATACTCATTTATCGACTAGCAAACTGTAATATGAATGGGTATAGGTTCTATTAAATTGAAGTCTGTGAGCAGTTAATTAAAAAGATGGTTCTATAAAAATCAAATCTAGCTCTAGGCAAAGCACAACTTTACAAATTTCAAAAAAGCAAGCTGAATCAAAACATTTAAGTTAAAAAGAAGACTAAGTCTGCTTAAAAGAAGTTTGAAAAAGATCTGCAATGGGTGATAGGCAAGTTTCACTCAAATGTCCTATTGCTAAGGCATATTATGAATTTTCTGGACGGTGTATCTGTGAGTCGTTAAGAATTTTTCCAACCTATGGGCAAGAGTTTTGATAGGAAAAAGGTAGTAAATCTTACCGTTTCAAGGCGATGAGTACGATGAATGGCTGAAAATAAGTTCTTTGAAATTGATTAATTTGTGAATGAGTTAAACTAGCATCATTGAAGAAGAATCTTTTTAAGTAATATAGAAATTTTAATGATGCATTTTGATAAAACATTTTTACAAGTAGTGAGGAAGGATAAGACTTCTCCCTCAGTTAAAGATGCACAAAGAGAAAGTGAAATCTGAAAAACGAAGTGTAATAAAACATAAAATCTAACATTAATATTCAGACCTTGAAAAGATACATGCGATGAGAGTCACATGAGAGTTTTATTTCTCAAAAACCACACTTCCTGGTTCTAAAATAAAGCTTCAGAGATCATTTTATCCAAAAAGTTTGTTTAACTGTGAACACCTTTCACTAATAAGTTTCAATGGATACTTTGTCAGAAATGGGGGAATATGACATTTCTGATCTCAGTACGGTTAAAAAATATTTAATGAATGTAAGCCGATAAATATTTAATAAATATTTTTCTGGTAAATAACCCTCAACTTTGGTGTCATTAAGCCCCAGAAAGCATTAGAATTCTAAATAGATCACTACCCTCAACAAAGTCCTTTGAGTTTGTATAAGAAACTTTGATTCATCGACCTACATAATGAAATTAGCTTCTTTTAATTTATAAATATATATTGCAATGTGATTTTAAACAAAATGTATAGCAGCCATCAATGCTACTTTTGTGAAGCAATAGCGTACTCTTTAGTTTTCTCTCTTTTGTTTACCTTTGATTGTAGTTTTATAAGCCTAGCAAAGGCATTATTAATATAAAAAGGCTATTAACAAAAACCTTCAATGTCCGTTAATGAGGAAAGAAGAAAACAATTTAAAAAATATCATGATTAATGTTTTGTAGATACACAACCTTTGTAAGGTGTTTTATTTTCTTTTAACAATTTTTAAAAATGTGTTTTGTTTTTTTTTAATATTTTTACTTTTTTTAAATTTTATAATTTTTACAGCTGTTGCAAGAACTGAAAATAATGCTGAAAAAATTTACACGTAATATTTCATTTCATACACAATTTTTTAATGGTATTAGTTTTTATATAACAATTTTTGAAAATTCGAAAAAGTTACTGAAATTTGCTGTTTTTTGAAAACATTCAAAATTTTAAGGCTTTTGAGGAGAGTAAAGATGGTGTATAAAAATTCTGAGAAAATTCACGAGTGATATGCTGATCCATATACAACTTTTGGGAAATAGGACTTTTCGATTATCAAAAACTTTTTTTTAGCTCCACCCTATTAAACATATTTAACATTTTTAATTACTAGGCTTAGACTTAAATAAATTATGATCTTTTGTCTTTTTTTCTAATAAATATAAATAATTTCAGGTTCAGAAACAAAATAGTCATGAAGAGCCATATTTTCCCTCTCATATAGTTACTAGGGTGGCTGCAGAAGCAGCAGCTGCAGCTCTAACTGTGGTTGTATCAACACAGAAAGAATTGCTGCGAATGGTAAGTTAAATTACTTATTTTCACTTTAGTTTAGATAATAACCACTGAAAACAGCTTGTACTTATAAATTAGTTCCCCACACACTGAAAAAAAATTTACGCTTTTAATAATTTTTTCAAAGTAAAATGTTTCAACATTTATACAAATTTGATGCCTTCAAATAATAGTATTGTTTGTATTAATTACTTTCATACATAAAACTAATACTTTCCATTTAGAACACTTTTATTAACATTTTTTTAAATTTTATTTATCAAAAAAGTGGATGTTGATAAATTACTACTAGCCATTGGATTTGGGGCAATATAGTGGTGGGCTACACATTTTCTAAAAGTGACATTCTTACATCCAAATGTTTCTTATTATTGTTTCTAGATAGATATACAAGTTTCTAGAAAAATTTCTGCAGGTAACAGCGCAGTGAGATTCTTGATGTTTTATGCTCAAAAAGTTCCCTTCAACAGTTTTCAATCGTAGCCTATCATTAAATTGTATTATTTTGATCGAATAGCACTTATTCTATTAATTAAATTTAAAGTATATTTTTGTTATATTCTGATTTGTACATCTTTTCCCTACTTATAAATATTGTTATTGAAAATTTGTTTACAATAACATTTTTTTTTATTGTGATAAAATGGAAAATAATTTATCCTCCGTAAGTTGTGCACAATGTAGTTTTCAGTGTTATTGAAAACTTTTTTTTATCTATTTCATTATGACTTTCAAATCTGGATCCATTTGAAGGACTATTTTTTTCCAAAAAAAATTTTTTTTTTTCAATTACAAAATTTTTTATGCACAATTGTTTTTTCTTCCTACTATATGTGTTATTTTTAATTGCTGGGCCTATTTTTTTGTTGTTTCCCTTGTAATATTCTTGTAAGTGAATTATTAAGAAATTGGAATCTGTTGATAGTAATATTTACAATTGCTGCCTATACTGAGTATCCTATGTCAGGGGTCTGTTCAGGGCAAATTTACGACCATTTAGCGGTACCTTCAGAAATTCACCATTAGAAAAAACGGTAGTTTCACAAAGTACTTTAAAAAAAGCAAGTTCTAAAATTCTCCGCCTGTTAAAATTTTGTTTTTGTATCTCCATAAAAACTATAAATCCCAGAGTTTTTTAAAATGAAACAACGGGGTTCTCTCTGTATAAACTATACAGGAAGTCAAAATTCAAGCATCATTCTAAACATTCAAACATTATCCTTAACATTATTGTAAATTTATTCTTACGGACCTTTATTTTTTTAGGAACATTTTTTTTTCCCTATGAAACTTTTTTCTGTGTGACCTAGTCGAAAATGTTCACATAATGAAAATAACTTTTAGTACTAGTACTGTTAAATGCAAGTTGAAATTTAACTATGGACAATGGATTTTTAAATTTGGATACAATTTTAAGCTAGAAATTTTTCAATAGCAAAATTATTTTTTAATATATAGGAAAAAATATATAGAAGTTTACCAGTCATAAATGATTTTTATTTGTAGTGACAATTTTGGAAAATAATTTCATATTTTACCATATTTTGGCATTGGTTTTTTAATGTAATTTTTAATTTTCACAACTTATGTCTAAATTTTCACAAAATAGGTACCTCTCAAAAAAACCTAGACAGATCCCTGAATGTATTCTTTTGTTCCTGTGTATTTTATTCTTTTTGTTGAGATGCCATTTTCATAATTTATAATGAGGCTTCACCCTTTAATAAAATGAAAGTAAATAGAATTTTTAAAAACTACTGACATAGCATGTGTAGAATTTTTTTTATGTTGTTAGGCATGCTTAATTATATCTGATTATCATTTGTGAAGACCAATCAGTTTTTCTGGTTATTAGTTTGTTCATAAAACGCCAAACTAATTTTTGAATTATTTTAAATCTTATCATTCGAATTTAAAAAAACCATTAGCCTAGTTTTAACTGTTCAAAATTATTATGTATACCCTATGTTGTTTGTTATTTAACAACCAATAGAATTTAGAATTAACATTACAATAAGTTTCGATATTTTCCTCCTTCACATCCCCAATGACCTCTAAGCATCCCCGTGGTTCTTTTTCCTTTTTTTTTTTTTTTCCCCTTACACAGTGTCTAAAACACCATTTGATTATGTTACCTTAAATATGTACTATTAGTATTGAATAAGTTTGGCACAATATTTATTTTAAATATTCTGCCATTCAACTTTGCATTTCATTTTTTCTTTAAGAAAAAACTAGTTTGAAATAGATTTGATGAATACCAAAAATCACTTATTTCTTAAAATACCAAATATTTATTATTATCTTTTTTTTACTTTATATAGGAATCTAGATCACCTTCTGAAGCTCATAGTTCTAGTCAACGTATAGTTAGCTCTTCTCGCAAATCAATTTCTCATCGCTCTCATTTGAAAGATTCATCTGACTATGCCATTGAGGAAGAAATTAGTCATGCAAGCACAGTAAAAGAAATCTCAGTTTCTGATAAAATAAAAAATAGTACTCCTTCTGAACAAAGCCCAATTTCTAGTAGAGTTTCTTCTGCTATTTCTGAAGAGCTATCTGCCAATCAAAGTAAATATTATTAAAAAGATATCTAATGTTTGGAATCATTTTTTGTTGCTAGTGTATTTCTAAGTCACTAAAAGATTTCTTTCGCTTATAACCGTGTTAAGGTAACTGTAAATTTTTATTTAACTTTTTAAAGTTGAATACAGCTAATTTTTTCAATGGTTAGTTTTAAATAAATTTTATTTGTAAAGCAAGAAATAAATCAGGTTGCTGTGAAGAAATATGTCAGACAACTTATTTTACATATAATCAGTGTTTCCTATCTAAAAATTCCACGGAGTTTTTTCAAACATTTTTCTCTTGCTACAATTATGAAATTATGATTATGTATTCAGTATGGCCACAGAACAGAAAAATGTCAAGGATTTTTATAAATCTGAAAGGGAATTTAATTAAAATGTCCAAAAAGTCTGAGAAAATGAATTAACTTGAATTTGAAGTCTGATATTTGTTTTAAAGTTGAGTCTCATAATAATTTTTTGAAAAAAAAAATATTTATTTACAACAACATTAGCAAATATAAGTGTTTTGTAATTTATTTCATGAAAAAGGATGAGGTATAACTGAAAAATTAGTATTAAAATTTGTGCCATTGTCTAAAATGAGGGAAATCCGATATCAGTCTAGAAAAATCATCCAAAAAATCCAATCTTCTCTTTTTAAATGTTCGTAGCTGCCCAGTTATTCTATAAGTCTTAATAAAGAAGAAAAATTTTAATCATCAGACATTTTAGTCTCAGTTTATATCAAGAATTTTTTAAGTCAGAAAAATCATCCCAGACTTCTTCAGATTCCCTGATTGCTTAATGTATATTCTTCAAAAATCTGCATTTTATTTACTTACAAAATATGCACTTGAATATATATATATATCTTTTATTTATTTGTAAACATTTCTTATTTGCATCCTTTTTGTATTTTTATAGGTATTAAGGAAATAGTTCAGTCATCTTTTTCTCATAAAAGAAAAATTTCAGGAAATATGTCCTCCCCTTCTCCTGCCAGTCTTTCTGAAAATGTAATGTTGCACTTTATGTAAATTTTGTTAAATTTTTTATTCATTAATTCTTAAACTTTTTTGCCATTTAATTTAAATTACTCAAATCCATTGATCGATTTATTCATGTTAGTGTTTTATCTTTAGTAGTTATGTTTTTTATGCCTATCCTCCTACTTACGTCAATTTGCAAATATTTTAACAATCTTTTATAAAAGTTTTGCTTTCATTAAATTTCAATGTCTCTTTTTTTGGTTAAAAATGTAATGAAAAAAAATTATTACAACAGTAAATAAATATCCTCTTGTACTCAAACTCATAAATTTACATGTTTAAAAAAA
Source organism: Parasteatoda lunata (assembly GCA_949128135.1). Lineage (NCBI taxonomy): Eukaryota > Metazoa > Arthropoda > Arachnida > Araneae > Theridiidae > Parasteatoda > Parasteatoda lunata. The sequence goes on along the minus strand of OX421973.1, from coordinate 32,881,214 downwards.
ACTGTGTTTCTATTTTTCTAATTTTTTCAAAATATATATATTTATTTTTGCTTTGTTTATGTTGTTTTTAAATTTTGTATGTCCTGTGTGTGTATATATATATAGTATACTATCGATAGCTCGAAAACCTTGTTATGTCGATTTTTTTTCGAAGTAGAAATTTTAATTTTTTTTTTTTTTTGGAAAAATCACAAAGTTTATTGTACACCAAATCTTTTATATTTAATGATGATTATTTTTTTCTTACTTTTAAAAAATAAAATTATTTTTGTTGTATTTAGACTTATAGTCAACTATCATTACATTCATATTTATTAACAACTATCTTGTTTCATGACTCTACTTTTTAGAGTAATATTTTATAATATATTTTTCTACTTTGTAGAATATATTTAGTTCCAAATCTTATTATCTTGAAAACTCACTTTCCCAAGAATTTTCTAGCTTCCCTTTAATTTTGAGATATCTAGAGTATACTGTGAATATATATGCGTTTACATATTTTGTTTTCTTTTAAAAAATATATAGAAGTCCTTCTAGTATAAAACTGGCAATATGTTGATTTTATTTTAGCACTTTATTTCAATAAGATACTTTATGATGATGAGATACTTTATGTATTATAAAAGCATTTTGCGTAAAAACTTTATTTATCCTCTAAAAGCTTTAATCTATTTCTAAAAATCCATAACTCAAATAGGGTAATCTGTCTTATTCATATTCATTTTTTTTTTCAGGAATCAGTGTCTTCTGCCACATTAATAAGCAGCCATTCAGATTTTTCTGGTGACACAGCAACAGAGTCTGTACATTCTGGGGATTCTTTTGCTCAGCTCACTTTAGATGTTGTCCGTAGAATGGCTCATGATGAAGAGTCTCGAGCGAGAGACCAACTTTCTTTACTTAGGATGCAGGAACGAAGCTTAGTCGAGAAGGCTCGCGATAAAATGAGGCTGTTGGAAGTTTTAAAAAGGTGAGAAACCTATTGTTTTTATTACTGACTGTGTGTATTGGGATTCAAAAAGTAAATTTAGTTTGTTCTATACTATCAACATTATAAAGTTCTAATGTCAATTTGTGTCCTTCTGCGTCACTGTAATGCAATTGGATTATTTCTGTTAGTACAATACAATATGATTACTTCTGTTAAGACAATACAAATTGCTTGTCTTAATGATATACAATAGAATTATTTTCATATAATTCTATAAATGCAATAGAATATTTTAATGATGCATTATAGCCTAACCAGAAGTTGGTTACAAATCTCTGATTTATGCTCCATTAGAAATAAATCATTTTGGAACATTAATGCCTCATGAAAACTTAGCTCAGAACAGTAAAAATTAAAAAAGTCACCTTACGTTTAATAGTATATGACAGGGGTGGCCAAGTTCCTTGATAGTCGAGCCATTTTTCAAAATTTGAAATTTTTCGCGAGCCGCAATAAATTATATATTTAAAAGGTATGAAAAAAAAATTTACATTAATAATTGGTGACTAATTAGTGATAGCATTTCTCAGTAATTCTTTGAGATGCTAGTTAGTTAATACTGATCTGATCGGTGTTTGGATTTCACGAATTTTAAAGTGGAATATAATGATTCACATAAGTATGTTGTTCCGAATATTGAAATAATTCAGCAAACAGCCTTTTTTAATTCAGGATTCTTCGATTCTGGTACAAATTTCCAAAATTCAGTAATCGACGTCGACTTATATTTTAATTGTAGAGCTTAATCTTCTAACATATCTATTTTTTAATTCTCCAGATGCTTTTTGGGTCATAATTATATTGGAAATTAAAAACTCACCTTAAATTATATTAATTTCAAATGGATTCAGAAAAAAATCAAGAGACTTAAAATATTTTAAGTCTTGAAATCTACTTTGGAATTCTGTCAATATTTCTTCTACCTTTTTATATACTCGTTGAGCTTTTCTTGTTTAATATTGGAACATAATTTTTTTGATTCGAAGAAAATTATAAAATGTTTTATTTTTAATGTCTTTTTGAGAAAATTATAATTTAGTTTGAAAACTAAATATACACTGTGAGAGGTCAGATATTATTTTATCTTTCCCCTGCAATTGTAAATTCAGTGTTTGCAAATGTTCCATGACATCAGTTAAAAACATTAAGTCTTGTAACCACTCGTCACCGTCTAATTTAGAATAGGTTATTTCCTTTTCTTTTAGAGATGCAGTTATCGGATCAAACAAATCTACAAAGCAATTTTACCCTTTGCACTCGAGAGGTGACTGTTAGTCACCAATTTCGCCTGTAAATTATCCACCACTTTAATTGTGAAATTTTTTTCATCTTAATGTTTAGTTACCACTTCATTCAGTGATCTCCAGATATAATATGGTAAGTTTGTAAAAAATCTTTCAAAACGTTAGTGGTAGCGTCCAATTTTTTAACTGATGAAAGAACTTCGAGTGCAAAGGGTTAATACGTTGTTGCTAGATAACCATCTAAGAATGCAAAAGAAATTAATGTCATTTGGCAGTTCTTCGTCCTATAATTCTTTGAGGAAATTTTTAATTGTCGATGATTTTTTGCATTGGTGCGAATGTAATTTACAATGTGTAACACTGTTTTCATAACGTCAGGATATTTTAAAGATTTTGCTACGAGATGTTCTCGATGAATTATGCAGTGAATCGGTATGAATTGTGGAATTAGAGAATCATCTCTTAAGACCCCAATAAAACCGATTTTTTTACCCAGCATTGCCGGAGCTCCATCAGTTGTAATGCTTACAAGTTTATTAAGATGCACATGAATAGTTTTCATTATGGAATCTAATGCATTTTTAATATCGACACCTCGGGTTTACTCTTGAAGTGCTACTAAATCTAATAATTCTTCTTTAACAACAAAGTCAGGTGAAACAAAACGTATGAAAACTGCCAATTGTGGAAGATCTGTGATATCTGTCGATTCGTCAAGGAACGATAATAATTTTTTTTAAATATTATAGCACAAAAATGAAAAGAGAACTCGGGTACATTTATCGAGAGCCACAAATAATCCTTCAAAAAGCCGCATGAGGCTCGCGAGCTGCAGGTTGGCCACCCCTGGTATATTAGTTTCTTCTGAATTAAGCCACATTATCTAGATGGCAACAACCCCCTATATTTGGAGAATTAAAAATCTTAGTCTGTTTTAAAATGTGCTTTTTAAGCAATCATACATTTTAGTGTCTTATTTCTTCAGTGCCATTTCTAAGGGATGGCAAACCAAGCAATTGCTCAAGGCTGCTAAAATTCAATTTATGATTTTTTTTTGTAAGTTTGTGTACCATTACATTTTAATTTATGCATTTTTAATTTTTCTCCAAGGTATAAATTTGGAGTTTGTTTCCCTTTCTCTCTCAAATCAGCAGGATATTTCATTGCATAGTATTTAAAACTGCAGTTTTCCTGTGACTAGTGCCACAAAACCCGAGTCAACTTTCTGGACTTCCTAACTTTCAATATTGTCTTCACTAATTACAAAACATATTTGAAATCTGATGTTCAAACTATGAGGATTTCATCTTAATATGCAAAAATCTATTCATTAGATCAGAATTTATTCTATTTGTTCTCTTCTTGTGCAGTGAGCTGAGAAAAACATATATAAATCATGATCTGTAACCTGTTCATTGAGAACTGTTAGTGGAAGTAAACATAAAGGTTTGCTATTCATCACCAACTTTACCCAGTTTTACCAGCTCTTACTGGGTTTATTCTTTTCTTACATACCGATTGTCCCTTTTTATCATAGCCTTGGTGTCAATTATCCAAAAATCATGCCAAATGTCAGGTAGTTTTATTTACTTTTGTTATTAGTCTGAACAGATTATAATGTCCCATTTATTGCTATCTTAACGGTTATTGGAGTCAGCTATGAGCTTCAAGGATAAAGCTGGGTGTAGATTATGATCTTCGTATATCTCAAAGGATATGCTACTTATATAGTACTGACAATTTTTTTAAGTAAGAAATTGAAACAAAAATACTTTTTGAAGAAACATCCCTTTTTTCAATGAGATTCAGATTTTTTACCCTAAAAATATAGAGAGTAACTGTAAATTAGAAAGTATAATCTAATTTAGGCACAAGAATGGTTGAAAGTTTCAGCTTTTAATTTTACTTTTTGCTCATTTTTCCATTACTTTGAAACTATTTTGGTATATTATAAGTTTTAAAAAAACGCAAACATAATTACCTTTTTGAATTACTGATTATAATTAAATTTTTCTTTCTGCTGCAAATTCATATTATGATTTCTGTTATTTAGACATAGTTCTATAATGCTTTGTTTTTCATTCTCACCTCTGCACTTCTCTCATTTGAACATCTCTGTCTTAACTCTTTAACTGTAAATTTTAAACTGGGAGTAAAAACTTTTTTCTTTTTTTTTTTCGTTTTTCTGTTTCATGCTTTTCTTATTCAATTCATTCACAGTGTTTACAGTTTAATAGGTCAAATTATTATTTTTTGTACTGCTTAAAAATCTTTTAAACATTTTTTTTTACATTAAAATATGTGTAAAAACTATATCAAAATAAAGTTTAATTCTTAACTGGTTTAACGTCTCTATTGAATAGGTATATTTATTTACTACTGCCTCTGCTTTTAAACATCAATCCGTAAAATATTTCCATTTTTTGATTTGCTGTGTTTCCATCACTAAATTTATGTAATTCTTATCCGCTTTATTGGTTTTTGTTACATCTTAAAACAACTAATGTCATTATTTTGTTCATTAGAAAATTGCAAGAGAAGGGAGCAGATAAAAAGAAGATCTCCTTAATTAAAAAATCTCAGAAGGACCTTATTTCAAGATTAAGACAAGAAAGAGCTCACTTGAGGTGTATGCAGGAGGCTTATAGAAGTGTTTGCGAGAAACCCCAATCTGTGCTTGCTAGTAAACATGAGCTCTTGAGCGAACCAACGTCTTTAGCTTCCCCAATTTTACAAAGTGAGTAAACAAATTAAATGCATTTACCTTTTTTTAAAAAATGACTTAATTTGATTTATACAGGTTTGTTTAAAATTTTGTGTGCATTGTTGAAATGAAAAAAGATGTAATATTTGAGTAGGACTTATTGAAGTCTATGCATGCAAGATTTTTGAGTGATTTTTTACAAGACAAAGTTCCATTTACCTTGGCCCCGAACAAAAACAAGCTTTTATCTTTTTGGAACATAACTTGTCATCAGAACCTGTGATGCCAGCTTGAAAGGATTTGGTGCCATACTCCTACAAATGGACTCAGACAATAATGTTCATCTCATACACTGCATGAATTAGAAGTACTAGTGATAGTCACAGCATTGAAAAAATTTCACTCATAGGCACAAAATTCTGAATCTGCACAGACTGCCAGGTTTTTCAAAAGACAATGATGAAAATAGATTTAGCTCTAAAAATTAGCACGTTTTTTTTTTTTTTTCCTAGAATATATCGATTGCAAAATAATAGTCATGATCGTATAATACAAAGAAATCAAAGCACAAATTAGCGAGTATTTCTCATCAAGTATCAAGCAACTACTAAAAACATCTGATTATATGTTAAAGAACAATGAACTCTACAAAGTGGTAAATGATCAAGAACAAAAACAAATCGTACAATCGTTTTCCCCAATATATGAAAATATGTAAAAAATGCCATTGCAAATTATATCCAGCACATACATTCATCCAAAAAATTTGGCAAACAAGAAATATTTCTGCATCTGATACCAATAAGAGAGTTACCTCTCGGCACATTCCAGGTAGATCTTTTAGAGCTACTCCTATCCACAACCAAAATCTACGCTCCACTGGTCTGAGGGATCACCAACGTGTCTGCCGTTCGTCGCTAGTAGAACGACAGCAAGCTGATCTGGTTTGGAATGGTATGGTAAAGGTTAGGGTGCAATGGATTAATTCAATGTAGAAAATCTCCGACATATCTTGTTTAATTTTTTCATTTTTGAGGTTTATTTTTATCATAGAATTATTTATTTAATTTTAAGATACAAAATGTGATGATTTTATTGAATGGGAACACCTTCAAAAAATGATAGAAAAAAAAACTGAAGGATACATTGAATAAAGAAAAGAATATCCTGTATGAGAAAAATAAGTCAACTCGTGTATTTCAGAATCAGTGGCTGATAAATTACAAATGGTTACAGTTTGATGGGAAAAATAACAAAATATACCACACGGTATGCATAATTATTTAATATTGATGTTTATTTTTCTGAATTTTATTTGTATAATAGCTGTATTTTTGAGAATTTATTTTTTATAAAAAGCCAATTTAGTATTTTATTAAATTATTGAATCAATTCTTTATAATTAATCAAGTTTTATCTAAAATAAACTAATAAATGTGATGTTAATATGAAGCATGAAAATTATTTTAAAAATTCACGTTTTAATTTTCACTATATCTCCTCCCTTTTTTGGGACAGATAATATAGCTGAATGGCTTTTCAAATAATCTGTATTTTATAATTGGTGTAGCACTCAAAAGATCGAAGCGCCACCTTTTAGCGACAGCAGCGCCTCTCATATGCCCCAGGGATTTATCAGTTGATTTACCTCACAGCTAGTCTGGTTTAACAACCTGTTTTTGTTATCATTTTGCTATAATGCCTAATAAACAGCTTTAACTTTAATTATTTAATTCTTCAACAACCCCCTATGCACCACCCCTATTCAACATTCTTATGAAATATTTAATAATTATGACTTTAGTTGAAACTTTTATGTATTTGGCATTTGTGTTACAGAAATATACATATTTTCCTTTCTTTGAAAGAAATTTATTTCTTTTTATAGTAATTTAATTTGTAAGTAGTGACTACTAACTCAATTCATGCAATTTAATTTAAACTATTTTTCTTAGATTTAAAAAAATATCATTATTTTTGATTTTCAGGAAAAAACAAACCACATTCTTCTAAACTTGCCTCTCAGTCTAAATCAAGAGAATTGAAATCACCTATTTCATCGTCAAATTCTTCCATTTTGAGTGAGAATGTGCAGCAAACTGAAGTTAGTAATATAATACTTTCTACTGTTTTTACCACTTTAGACCAGTTTTATATCATTTATTTGTTTAGTAGGTTTGTAGCATGACTACCACTACAAATATTAAATACCAATTCACTAGTATATAAGGCATGCTAACTAGATTCGAACTTGAGGTACCTTTTGATAGATGAAGGTTGACATAGTCGATAATTATATCCCCACATTGGTGACCCGGACCTTATATGAATACATTAACTTTAGCAAAGTAACGCCCACCTTGATTTAAATGCGCTATTATCGCCCACCTTCCTTGATATAAACAGGCTCATATCGATAGATGAATGAACCTCATTGAACAGTTTATTTGCTCGCAAATAGAGCTTGAAATCCGGGGAAGTTAATACAATTCTCTCTACCAATAGCAAAAGAGATAAATAAAAAAAATAAAGGTATGATGAGCCAAAAAGAAATGCCGTTAATCAACTAGTGGTATTCTTTCATTGAATTCTATCTCTAATAAAATTCTGAAAGAGGAATAATGTGGCTTGACTAGACTCTATCTTGAGGTACCTTTTGATAGATGAAGGTTGACATAGTCGATAATTATATCCCCATAGATTAAATAATTATTTTAAGTTAGCCCTTTTATTTTTAACTTATGAAAACCGTAAATTCTATTCATTCTACATAATCACTGTATCAGTAACAAAAAAAAATTATGATAATTAAAAAGCAAGATTTTTCTAAAATTTCTGCATCAGAATTTCTCTTGTTTTAAGTTTCCTAAGTACTGACAAGAAATTTGAAGAACCAGTATAATTTTCACAGCTTATATAAATATAATATTTTGAAATTTATTGTGATTGAGCTCTAATGGTTGCAATTGGTAAGTGAAAGGCTATAATTTGACATTTTTGAATAAAATGTTGTAAGAAAACAACTCTTTCTCAGCTTTATGTTTTTTATTCAGACTGAAGTTGAAGAAATCTTAGAAGTTCCTGATATTTCTAAAAGTGCTACTAGCATATCTTCTCAAGGTACGTAAAAGAATTTTTTTTAGTTCTTAAAATCAATAATAGTTTAATTTTATAATTGCTGATAAAATCTATAACCTTCAGGAAAATGTTTAACTTTATTTGCTTTTATATTTGAGTTACATACAGAATTTGTATTATGTTTTAAAAAAATTTAATGATTTTTGATATTTTAGAAAAATTTTTAAAAATTTATCATGTCTTTTTGAAAAGAATATTAGCATGTTTGTTACAAAATTATGTGTATTTTACATTTCATAATCTTTATCTTTGAATAGTGTTTAGTATGCTAATGTGTAACAGAGATAGCTGTTTTAACATAGTAATAGGATAACATAAAGTTACTATATTTTATTTATTATCTAGTTCAATGTTTTTGAAATAAATGTTAACGGGTATTTTTCTTCTAAGTGTATATTTGTTTTGCTAAGAATGAAATTACATTGTGCATCTTGGAATGTAAGGGAGAAAACTATCTCTTATGCAATGGCTATCAAGCTCATAACTCTTTTCCCTTATACAATTATGTTATGAAATTAAATGTTACTAGCCTAGCACAAATCTAGGAAGATTTTTGCTCATGTTTTAAAATTGTTAAAATGTGAGGGGTTTTTATTATTATTATTATTATTATTATCATAATTTTCACTCAATAAATTTGTGGCTTCATTTAGTACCTTTAGGTGATACAATACATAGATTAATAAACCCAATACTTTAAGTTGTAAAGTCTAGGTTAATTTGCTTTTTAAATGAATAGTGCTATTTTTTTCTAATCTACTCTGTGTGATTAATCAATTAGATTTAGAGTCTTGTCACTCTGTGGCCATTACTGAATGGAAAATTGAAAATTAATCAATCATAACAGTTTTACATGTGTTTATCCTTAATAAATTGTTGTGTGCTTAAGAATAAAAATGATTGTACTGTTTCTTAATGTTTAAACTTGTAGGTAAAAATATTATCAATAAATGATTCAAAAGAAAAAATCAAATTGTCACCAGTTCAACATTAAAAAAAAATTCATTCTGTACTTTTTTCTTGCTTTAAAATCCCTAAATTAAATAACTACACAATACCACCATAGCCTTTTTACTTAAATTCTATGAAGAACATCTATCAGAATGATGCCCTGTTGTTAGAGAGATAAACAGGAAATTGACAAACTTATTGCACATACCTCAAAATTATATTGAGCTCTGTGTCCCTACCACAGTTACTCTAATAGAGCCTTGGGTAGTGACCCCAGCTGACTGACCATCTATCCTACACAAGAACAAGAAATACTTTCGCCACAATCAAGTTTCAGATTATGTTTTTCAAGAGTTAATATTTAAAATGGTTGTTTACAGTGCATACTTTATCTTTGAAAGAGTATGTATAATGATTGTGAGAGTTTATTGTTTGAGTTAATGCTTACAGATAGCATTGTTGATATGAGTCTCTGAATCACAAAATTCTTCAAATTGCAATGTTGAAAAATGCACATTAGTAAAAGGTAGCAAAAATTGTAGAGTAACTGTAAAAGTTGGTGTGGATATCATACAGTAATTTTTTAAAATAGCATTTTTAGAAATGATGCCAAAACTAGTCATGCTTTTCTTATGCATTCTTTTCTCAGCATTAACGTTTTTTCCTTCTTTAAATTAAGTAATCCATCAATAAGGCACCAATGTTGCTTTCAATTATTTTACCAAAACAAAATATTTAGATGTTGTCTTATTCAAATAAAAGCTATTAAACATGCTCTGACTTTATTTTGCATTATACATATGTGGTAAATTACGAAGACAGTTTCATTTTTCATGATAGTTTATGTTTCATTTATTTTTCACTTAATTTGTCAAAGTGAATTTTATCTTGGCAGGCGAGTCTAATACCACCAATTAATAATAATTATAAAAAAATTATTTTTTACTGAGTTGATTGTTTTTTTAACTTATGTTGATTTACTTGATTTGCAAAAGTGGATTAAATCTATGGATAAAAGTCTAAACCCTCTAAGAACGTTTTTTTTTTTTTTTAATATTAACAATTTTATCAGACAAAGTATAAAAAGAAATATTTATACATTAGTATAGTTATTTACATCTGTAATCATTACATTATTGTTAATTGAAACTCAAACTTTTAGGCACTGTTATTGAAAGTGAAGTTTCTGCACAATCTAAATCTGCAACTTCTTCTCAAAATAATTCTGTAAAGGCAGCACCCATTCTCTCTCAACCTGATTCTAAGCCAAGCAGTTTACACTCACATGTATCAAGTCATTCAACTGAGCAAGCAGCTCAGGGTCTAAAGAAGATTGAAGCCAGTAAAAGGTTAGTTAAGATAATGCTTTCCCCTATTACCTAATATCCCCCTTTTATTATTTTTGATACAATATGTAACTGTTAATTTTGTTTTATTATACAATTTTGTTTTTTCATTTTTTTTTTTTTTATTCCTACATTTTAATACAATTTTAAAAATTTTTATCATTTTAAAAAAATGTGTTTCTTTTTCTGTTTTATATACATAACACATTACTCAATATGTCCTCTAGTTTAACTAAGAAAAACAATTTGGTAACTAAGAAAAACAACAAACCAACACACCTTCATTCCAATGCTCCTCTAACTTTTTGATGCATTTTTTTGTAGAAGGAGTTGTCTTTGCTCTCAAAATAAGCCTCAGTTTAAGCAATGACTTTTTTCGTTGAGCCAAATTTCTTTCCTTGAAGCATCTTTGTGAGGTCTGCAAAGAGCCAGTATTATCTAGGGTTCCGATTTGGAGAGTATGGTGGATGGGGAAGTAATTCAAAGTGTAATTCATTCAATTTAACTATTGCTGATCAACAGTTGATTTCCCTGGTACAGAGTCTCTAAAATCAATACTTGAAATTCTTTTTTATCAACCATTTGAAAGAAATACAAAGCTAGAGTCACTAAAATCACTTGTGTTCTCTAGACTAATGATTAGAATGTCACGTAACTGTGACAATTACTATTTAAAAATTGCTACTATCCAGAAATCATGTGGTTCTGTTAGCAGTGATGCCATTTATGTGTCGGACCTGAAGCTTATTGAATGGTTTGTGACAGACTCATTGAGTAAATTGATTTATTTTTATTTTTTAAAAGTGGCTAAAAAATGCATTTTCTGAACCTTTATCAAAATTTTATAGTAATAAATTAATACATAATATGCTTAATTATCATGACCAGATCTTTTTTAACTGTAATATTACCTTTATGCTATTCAGGCCTAAATCCAAATAACATCCAAATGACATAAGCATTAATAGAAAAACAGTAAGCTATTTTTTTTTTTATTTAAGGTGTATACTAAATCGTTAGAAGACTTGCAATTTATGTTTGCTTTGGAGATGTTTTAAATAAATGTTCTTTTATAAAAACCGTCTCTTCAGTACGGCTGTATTACGTACAGTACCAAATAAATTGAGTAAGATAAAAATGTTTTGAGTATGATTATAAACTCCAATGACCAAATCATTTTTTTTTTTTTTTCATTGTTAAACAAAAGTACTTGTACAAAAATGTCTTCTGCATCTTAGAGCAATTATTTAAAGCTATGAGAAATATTAAGAATGATAATTTTGAGTTATTATTAGCTAAACTTTTTTAATTGTTAATTTATAATTATTTATAATTTCTACCTAATTAATGAGTAACATTTAAAGGCATTTAGCCAAAAGGGAGCAGCGCTTATTCCAAAGAAGAAAAAATGCAGAGAAGCTATTACAGTGGCAGACTAAGCTTGACAGTGCAGAAATGGAAGTCAGGGAGTTTGAACTGAAAGCTGCTGAAATGGTGGACAGTAATAAAAAGAAAACTAAGTACTATGTATCTTCCTCATCATCAACAGCAATTGAAGGTAAGTTTGTTTCCTAATGTATATGTATTGTTTTTTAGCCTTGTTAAATAAATTGTAATTTGATCTTTTTTTTTCTTTTTTTTTCGCTGAAATATAAAATAATTTGGTGATATTAATTTTCTATATGCATAAAATGAAATTTTTTTAGTATTTTTAAACAGTAAGGGAGAATTTAATGCTGATGCTTTGTTGCTACTTGTAACTTGTTAGTGTTACTTGTAACAATAATAAAAATTGTAACAAGAAACACTGCAACTGAAAATAATTGCAGCTTATTTGGATACAGTGCATTGAGGCTTAAAGCAGATTTTGTTCTAATTATTTTGATAATATGATCCACCAAGTGCAAATATTATGAATTTGATTATTATTTAGTTAATTATGGATCTGTCATTTCTACCCAAGTTTATTCTAAATCTGTAAAACAGAATTATAAGTTTTTTAAGGGTGGTGGGATGAAAATAATTGCAGTTTATTTGGATACAGTCCATTGAGGTTTCCCCTAGGTTACCCTAGTTCATTCTAAATCTGTAAAATAGAATTTTTCTTTTTTAATTTAAATGCTTTTAAGGGTGGTGGGAGGAAAACTGTCCCACTTATTTTTGGCAATATTAGCCACTAAAAATGCAATAGTTTTTATCTCTTAAAAAACATATTTTTTAATCAACCATTTTAAATTTTATAAAATTCAAGCATAAGACAGATTGCTTCATTTTAAGAGTGTATAAACATAGCTCTAATGACTTTTCTTGGCTCAACTTTGGGTTCAAATTTTGCTTTTCCACTAAGAGTTTTAAGTCACATTTTACTCATTAAAAAATACTTCTTATTTAAAATGCATTGACATATTAATTTCAGATAACTTCATGCATTTTAACCCTCAATATACCAAAACAAATTAATTTTATTTTAACTTTCAGTTTATACAAAATATTTAAAAGAAATTTCAATAGGTTACATTTTATAATTCTACATTTGAGCATTATTGTAGAAATCTTTTTTTAATTGCCTTTTGTTAATATTAAAAAAATGTGTTTGTTTTTTCTTACAAAACCAACCTATTATTGTAATTTTAAATTCTAGTTAATAACAAATCATCCATGGATAAAGAGGTTGAAAAGATTTATGGCATTCAAAGTAGTTTAAGTGGGAGTGTCTCATCAGAACAAGCGATTTCTGAAGTAATAACAAATGACCAAAGTGACTCTGTACCCGAGGAAAATCTAACTGCAGCAAATTCTTCTGGTGTTTCTGAAAGCAGTGTTGAGGGAAAAGTTGCTGCAAAGGGCAGTATTGATTCCAGTGCTGCTTCTCACAGGTACTCTTAAAAGTCATAAAGTACTAGATTACAAGTTTTCTTTAAAATTAATTTAAACTATTATCAGGGATACATATTAAAAATAATTCAAAACATATTATTCAGGGATATATTTAAAAAATAATTTAAAATGTGTTTTTTAGGGATACAATATTAAAACATGTTATTCAAGGATGCATGTTAAAATTAATTTAAAGCATATTAATCAGGGATTCATGTTAAAAATAATTTAAAGATTTTAAAGTATGTTATTAAGGGATACATCTTAAAATAATTTAAAACATGTTATTCAGGGATACATATTAAAAATAATTCAAAACATATTAATCAGGGATACATGTTAAAAATAATTTAAAGTATGTTATTTAGGGATACATCTTAAAATAATTCAAAACATATTCAGGAAAACGTTTATGGATATTATTCTTTTTAAAACTACTGAAAAATTCAATTTTCTGATTATTTTATTTCATCAGACGTTTATTTTCTATTTCCGACTTTACGGAACATTATCAAATGTCCTTGAAATTTTGCTTTTCAGAATGAGTTTTGCATAAAAGAAATAATAGTAAAGAAAGTAGTATTTTGTAAGTGAAATCTTTATTTGACAAAAAAAATAATAAGATTGAATAAAGAAAAATCCTTAGTGAAAGTGGTAATCTTCTAAATATTTTTCAATTTTTCTAAAAATAAAAAGCAATTAACAGCTTTATTAACAACGATTATTTAATTAAACATTTTTATAGTTCAATTCAAGAAGAGGAGCGAATCAAAAGTGAAGCATCTCTGGTAAAAGGTGTCATTGAAACAGTTGAGAGTTCTCCCATTGAAGAAATTTCATCAAATAATATGTCACCCGATTTTAAGTGAGTACATATAATTCTTTATGATGATTTTATAAAGGAACATGTTTATATCATGCCTGCCTGTTTGCTGCACTTGAACAGGCCTTCAGTCTCCACAATTTCAAGCTACTATATTTCGAATACTTTTAAAATCATGTTCGAGTGCAAACAAAATAAGCATATACTAAAAACACATTGGAAATCTAAATTAGTAGTTGTAGGTGACTAAAAATACTTCGGTACATATGCTCCATAAATTAAAGCATAACTATTTACTTTAAGTTTTTGCAAGAGTTGTCACACCTTCATTTCTGAAAACAATAAATAATTTTGTTATCACAATAATTGATAATTTTGTTTAAACAAAAAAATTTCTAGTGCTGCTTTGAAAATTTACCACTTATCGTAATTTTTTTGTTAAACATTTACTTTTTTCAAAAATAAAACGTTTATACTGGATGTTGTTTGAACATAATATAAACGACATTGTATAAAGACGAGTTTTATTTAATGGTTATTATAATGGCTATACATGATTATTATGGTAAATATTTACATTTAATGTAGTTTATTATTTACGTTAATTATAATAAAATGATTTTGTAATGTTTAGGTTACAAGTGTTTTAAAGGACGAGCAAAAAAGAAGAAAAAAAAATTTAAATATAATATTATAATTTTTTTGTTCAAATTTGAACATAAAAAAAAAACAATATTTTATAAAATTTGAGCTAGCATTTCATTTTGAAAGTTTAGAAATGAAGTTAGAATGAAAGATTTAAAATAATAGTAAAATTATAATTTTTTGTAAAGTAGTATGCAAAAAAAAAATTTTTTTTTAAGTTTAAACTATAAAAATAGGTTTTGCACAATAAATTACACTCGAAGGAAGAAAAAAAAAATCCTTCTTTGGATATGGAGTCACTTTTATCTAAAAAAAGTGTGCTAAATTTCAATGATATTAGTGAATTTGTTTTTTGAAGTTTCTCTCTTCTAGAGTTTAATTCTGATTGAAATAAAATTTGTAGAAATTTCTCTAATAATATTTTGGGTAAACATTAAATAGAGTAATATTAGGTTTTAAAAAAAATTTATAAAAGGATTTTTCGAATTTTTCATTCTATGTTAGCCTTCAATCTTTATGAAGATTTAATCAAAAATCAAATTAATGTTTGTTTGAATGGCAAAAAAAAGCTTTTTGTAGTTATTAACCCTGCTCATGATTGTTGCTTATTCATTTCTTGTTTAGGTCACCAGTCTCCAAAGCCTCATCTAACTCGGAAATATATTCTGATTCATTTGGATCTCTAGCAAGTCCAAAAGCATCCTCATCTCTTCCTAGTTCCTCTGAAACTAAGCACACTTCACAGACATTAAATAATAAGAAAAATAAAGGCTTCAGCATTAGGTCTCCTCTCATTCCTCGTAGTATGAAAAGACACGATTCTAGTGGATCAGATGATTCATACACTATTTCACATTCAGGTAATTTTTATACCTCCTTACATGTAAAGAGTTTGCTTTGTTGGCTGTTTTAAAGAGCAATATTTAGTTTTGAAAGTGGACTTAGTTTTCAATTCCCTTTTTTTATACGAGAGAAAGGGGACAGGAAACTTAGCAAAGCTTAATATTGAAAAAAGTTTTTGTTAGCTAATCTAAGGTTTTCAGATTTATTGCTTTTGTTTTATAGAAACTGCTTCTGATCAAAGTGATATTGAAGGTCGTATTCATGCTTTAACTGAGCAATTGAGGAGGCGTAGAGCTGAAGCTGAGAAGTTGAAGCGGGAACATAAGAAAAAGTACAGAGAGCAATTAAAGGAAAAAGAGCTTTCTCTTCAAAAACAACTTGAAGTATTACGAAATTGAAACTTTTAATTTTTTTATTAGTTTCAGATGATTTAGCATTTATTGTATTCGTAAATTTTCTTATTTATATTTCAGTTAGATGTTATCTTTTTTGTATCGTTCAATGTTTATTCTAGATCAGAAAATTTTACGAATATAATATTCAAAACCAATTGATACATATAACATTTCTCCTTTTAAAACTGAAATTTCTATGTTTAAACTGATTTTAAATTGTAGCAACTAGCAAATTATTGAACAACATTTACCTTGTTGTAGTTTCGTAAAAGTCTAAGAGCAATGCAAGTAAATGTATTAAGAAAAATTCGCATTATTCTGAAAATGTCAGCAAAACACAATCATTTTAAATGTAAAAGTGACAGTATTATTTTTTTAAAGAAGGTTTTTGTCTTTCTAAAATTAGTCTTTCTGATATTATTCAAGAATTTTTGCAAAGCAATTAGTTTCAATTATGAAATAGTTGGAATGTGGGCAGTGATTTTTTCCTCATTCATAGGTGTGATGTAGATATAATGATTTCAGTCCTTTAGCAAATTCTGACATTTCTTATACAGAAACCCACTGTATCGGTGCTCTCATCAACTTAAGGTTTGTTATTGGTTTAGAGAATAGTTAGACATGGAAATTGACTGCATTAAGTTTTATAATCAACTTATTTTTTATCATTTTATTTTTACTTTTTATCAGATAAGCTAATTCTTAATAATGTAAACATTTTCCTATTCCAGTACTCCTCATTTTATTTTTAAAAAATTATTTCAAATTGT
Organism: Parasteatoda lunata; assembly: GCA_949128135.1. NCBI lineage: Eukaryota > Metazoa > Arthropoda > Arachnida > Araneae > Theridiidae > Parasteatoda > Parasteatoda lunata. Next base: position 32,864,484 of record OX421973.1, on the reverse strand, counting down.
TAGTTTTTTATGAAATTAATCAATTAAAGTTAAAAGGCTTATAATATATTTTTTCATACAAATAGTTTGTTTTATTTGTTTTTATAGTTTTATTTATTGTTGAAAATATATAAATATAAAATTTTTATATTTTCAACTTCTTTTAACTTTTTAATTTTTGTATTATATTTTTATGCAGTGACATAAAATATTCTCAAAATAATTTGTAATTTCTAGAAAATGAATAGTTTTTGCTTTTTTTACTATAGATCAATGCATTTTCAATGTAGTTGTACTTTAGTTTTCAATAATATTCCTTTGTTCTTTAGGCATACAACCAGTATATAGAAAAAACAAAAAAAGAGCTGGAAAGTCAAGTAGAGTCTGTCTCGTCTCACAGCAATGATGTTTCAAGTGTCAAACCTCAAATTAAATGCCCTCGCTCAGATACTGCCATAGATTCTCACAGGTTGAGAAAACGAGCCTCTGTGCCTTCAGACACAAGAGCTTTCGAGGTCATTATACAAATTCAATTGTCTGTATTTGAATTTTGTTTTGTTAACTGTATCTTTTTATATTATATACTAAATATGAAAATACATTTTATTTTTTAAAAGAGGGATAATAGACACTGCCTTGTTTAAAAATAATATTTGATACTCTTAACAAATGAGTTTATTAAAAGCATAAGTTAAATTTTATTGTGTGACTGAATATTAAAAATGTTACTTTGTGCAGAAAATATCAGGTTCGGATTCCGATTTTGTGATGAATTTAGTATGTATTCAAGATTCAGTGTGGAAACGATCCTTTCTTTCTTTCTTTCATGTGGATACATATTTAGATTTAGTCTTAAAATAGATCCCTTTGAAGAATTTAAGGTCACAGTTTAAAAGGAGAAGAATCAAAAACACTAATACCACTTATATATAAATTTAAATTTTAATGTTAAAGACATTTGATTTATCAATTTCAAACTTTTTAGTGCTTAGTTTTGACACTCAGGTGATTTTGCAAATGAATAAATCTGGAAAATAGTTGTCTTAGTTTGAAAAAAAAGAAGAAAAATTCTGGGGGGGGGGGGGGACTGATTTTAATATTCGGAGAAGAAAGTAATGTTTAAAAGTTAATTTCTACATCCAGAGATCTATTAGGGGATGAAATAAATTAGTGTTTCCAGCAATTGTAATAAGAATATTATTGCACTAAGTGCTGCTAATTTTGTTTACAAAAGAATTCTAAATTACTTTTATCACCTGCAACTTTGATCACTTGTATTTTGACCCTATTTCAAAAAAGTTACTTCATTTAGAATGAGAAATCTCAATTTTACTTATGACACTTTAAGGTATCCTCTGCTAATTGTAATGTCTTTATTGTTTTCTTGAAATGCCACCTTATTATTGCAAATTATTAACGTCTTTATTTATTGCTTTCAGTCAAAGAAAATTGCTGACACCTTAAGCAGACCAGAATCAAAAGACTCTAGTATTAGCTTTTCATATAAGAATGGTAATCCTTCATTTTTATCTATATGCCTGTCAGTCTAAATACGCACAAATAAAAAATTCAAAACTGTAAATAACAAGTACAAGCATCAGGTGATGATTATATGTTGACATTAAATTTAATATGCAGTAGTCTTTCCCTACAATGAAGTTCCTCTACATTAAATTTCTCCCTCTACTACATTTTTAATAAGAATGTATACCTCTCGTACATATAGGCCTCATATGAGAGCATATATATTTTTGATTCATAATGTTTTTGTTTTTTTTTTAATATTTTATAAGGGGCGTTGAACAGCCAACTAAATTCTGCGTTTATAACCTCTATTATTCAACTCTGCAGCCTTGTAATTTTGAACCCAACCCAAAAGACAAGGAAGCTCCTTTATCAAGCATTGGGACAAACTAGTCTTCGTGGAGGTCTTTTCATTGGAACTAACCCACATATGCTTTACATAGAGAGGAAAACCTCCCACAGTTAGTCCGATGGCAAGGGGATACTAACCCATGATCCTCATAATGTTATTCAGATTCCCATTTGTGCTGTAATTGGTATATAGTCCTCCTTTCGAGACTCCAAAAAGTTCTTAGAGATCACAACAGGTGGCAGGTCATTCAAGATAATTAAAAGAATATTATCTCTTTATGAGTTGATGGAGGAGTCAAGAAAGAAGTGAAAATTTAATATTTTATTTATTAATTTTGGAGGGTGTATTACATTATTGGAATGGTTGATATTATTTAATATCTTCCTATACCTTATAAATGAAGTTTGAATATGCAGTTTTACCATGATTAAAAATATATTGATAAAGTATACCACAAAAGTATATGTCCTCACTTGGACAGGATGATACCAATTTTTTACTATACAGGACAAAAATTTCTTATAATAAATTTTTACACCAAAATCCTGAGATACTACCTAATTAGATTTGTAGCATATCTAAAGATTTTTGTAACTCAAATGAAAAATTCTTGCAGGAGAAGGTTAATAACATTCAAAATATTATCCTTTATAACTAAATATTTGTCTTCCTATAATGAATTTTTCAGAAAATTATCTTATCAAAATGATTTTTTAAAAGTTTCTGTTGTAGGTTATACTTTTCCTATATAAATTAACCTCTTTATGACGAAAAACCACATTTTGCTCTTGCCTGCTGCATTAGAAATTAATTAAAATTAAGATAGATAAGTTATAAAAATATTTTTTATTTTGTTTGTTTTATTTATATTATCTAATATATAGTAAAACTTGATATTTTAAGTAAAATAAACTTAGCATGTTTATATTAATTACTTCAAAAAATGATATCGATATATGTGTGTGTGTGAAGATCATGTGGGAAGAACGGTTTGTGTCCATTTTTCACAAAAATGGGGATTGGATCACTGCCACACAATCGTTTTTTCTCTGTATCAAATTTTATAGATATAAACCTTTCTCCCCACCCACCCCCCATGGTAGTGGTTTAATTTTATATACATACAAATCAAACCACTGTCTTTGGAAAAATAGTTTAAATATGTATTTAGAGAACTTTAAAAATTAATATTTTTAATTTAAAAACATGGGAAAATGAATTAAAACATATTTGCCAACCTAGGACTATCTTGTGTATATTGATTATTTATTTTTTATTGCTTTAGTAAAAGAGATATTTTTTTATTTTAGAAAAAGATACCAGCAATAAATTAAGTTCAAATGAAAAAATTAAATCCACTGAAACCAATGATGATGTCAGTGTGAAATCGATATTGAAAACTGAACAACTAAAGCTGACTGCAGATAATTCTTCAGTCAATTCAGAAGAAATATTAACAGATGCAGAAAATAACAATAATAAGATAACACTTGATAGTAAAGAACCTTCTAGTTCAAGTAATGAATTGTTTCAGAAATCACATTCAACTACTGAAAAACAAGATGAAATTGAATCACATGAGAGCTCTGCAATTTCAGTCATAACAGATGAATCCATCCCAGAAAAAGATGCTTCAGCAAGTGAAACTGAATCAAAATCATCTTATCCCTCAGATTCATTTGTTTCTGATTCTAGCTACTCAAAGTCAGACAATGAGCATGATAGTAAAGGGACCGAAAAAACTTCATCTAAATCTCAAAAAGATCAATCTTCATCTGGTGACGAAGTCAGCACTGCAAAATTTTCTGAGCAAACTGAAGAAGAGCCACAAGAATTTTCTGAAAAGAGTAGCAATAGCGATGCCACTCCTCGTGTGGAAGACGAAGAATCAGAAATCGAATATCAGTCAGAAGTTTCTTCTGTATCCGTAACTGAATCTGTTAAAGAGAATGTTGAAGTCAAGAGCAGTGAATGTGAGGGTAGTGAAGGTTGCAGCAAAAGTCCATCTAAGACAAGTGATGTTGAAGTTACATTGTTGTCAGAAAATCAATCTGACAGTGTACTATTAAAAGATGTCAATAACGACTCCACCATCGCAACGTTTGATTTTATTCAGCAAAACTTGAAGGAAACGTCCCGATCAGAAATGTTTGTAACAAACATTGTTAACTACCTGTATTGCAACATTTTTGATGATAGTATCAAAGCTGTTTTGAGTCTATTTCAAAAGGATGGTATTCTTATAGAAGATACAAAACAACAGTCCAAAATAACAAGCTTAGAAAAGAGTAGTTATGTTAAAGGAGATACTGACCAAGGGCCAGTATCAGAAAAAGATGTCGAAGAAATATCAGCTCATTTGTTAGACATGTGTATTCAGGACTCCATATTAACAATATTAAAAATTACTGCAAAATGTAAAACATCATCAGGGTATGAGAATGTTAAACTGAAAGATAGTGAAAATTATCCTGATGTAAAATCTAACTCAATAACACCTTCAAAGTCTAATGCGCTGAAAAATGAAAATTCTATTTTTCAAAAGCAAAATGTTCTTCTTGAAGAAACAGAAGTAAGCATTTTCAAGAAAGAAATAGATTGGTTTGATGATACTTTTATGATGCCCCAAGCTGACCACTCTCAATTAGAGCAACAGTTAATGATACAACAGTATCCATTTTACTACCGCAAAATTCCAAATAAGCCACCACCTCCATACACTCCTCCTACTGCTGTCTTCAATGCTCAAGCTGCTTTACAATTGGCCCTTAAACGTGAAAAAGCAGCTGCTCAGAATGATCCTGTAGCCCATGTTACCAAAAATATTGACTTCATCATGGAACACATAACTGATCTATTTATAGCTACTAAAAAGCAAGGAAGCCTACTAACAGACTTAAAGGATCCTAATTTTAATGCGGTCATAGAAAAGTTAGGACTTACAATCCCTTGCCAAATCACATTTTTAGACTTGATTTTTGATGCTTCTAAAGAAATTTTGCTGGATTTATATCAGTGAGTAAAGAACTTTCTATAGTTTTCAACTAAGAATTAAGCTCTAAAGATTTAGGCTTTTAAAGTTATGCATCATAACAGTTTATTTAGAAAAACTTATAAAATAAAATACATTTGATTAAAATCGAAAGGATCAGAAAAAATCTGAATAAATTTTGAATAAATTCAAAATTTCATAATTTATCCATAAATTTTGAATTGGATATATTCTCTAACTTGCAAAGTTAATCTTTTTTATTTTGATATATAATTATTTAAAAGACAAAGATTAACTCAGCATTCAAAGATTTTACACTTAAACTTTATTTAAAACTGTTGTTTGTTTTGTTAAATTATTCAAACATTGTTCATTAGCTTGTGCCCATTGTTCATGGAGTAACCCTTGAAGACCATGAAGCGTTCCAAACAGCAACTTTTTTGCTAAGATGGTCTCATATATTTTATATCAGATTTAGATCTGGAGATCTGAATGGCCAACCCACCCAGCAAATATCTTCTCATTCCGCAAAATTCATAACATGAGGATGCATTAAAGTGCATGCTTTAACTAAATGATCATGTATTTTCCTTCATTAATACTTTCATCTCGACAAAAGTGTGCCTTCGTCTCATATTTTGCTTTAAAATTGAATGAAAACAGACATTTTTTAAACTTGTTTATTTAATTTTAAAAAGTAATAATCAATTGCAATCAATAACAGTTCTTGCTTTGTGTTTGCAGGTATAAAAATAATCAAATGAAAATAATAATCTTATACTAAATATTGGTAAATAAGTCGCTGAAAACGCTAATAATGAAAAACTTTGTGTAGAGGATGAGTTATCTCGCCTCTTGCACACTACGAATATTCCTGGAAGAGTTATCTCGTCATTTGCGATAAAAGAGTTAAAATTAAATCAGAATTAGCTGAATATCTTGTAAAACAAACATTGAGCTCTAGTAACACTTTTCTACACTCACTCCTCTCTCTATCAAAGATATGGGTTGAATGTGTTTGGGACAATCTTGGCAAACAATTTGCTATTCTGAGTTCCCTGCTGTAGTCATTACCTGAGTCAAATCAAGTGTTACTCCATTTCAGTGTCTGACCCCACATCTTAACTGGCAGCATGAGAAGTTGCTAGTAATATATTGCATTTAGGGCTAGAACCCACTTTTTTTTAAATGTTTCTACATAAAACTGTGATGCACAATTTTTTCTGACAACATTTTTATAATTCATTTTTTTCCTAATGAAAATCATGGTTTTATTTGAATTTATGTAAATTTCTTTCTATATTCATTATCAAATTATGCAGGGGAAAAAAAGGTTGTAACTTTCCTTAACTTTTAGTAGCTAGTGTATTTCAAAAAGTGATTGATGCAAAAAAAAATCAGTTATCTGAAATTCAAATTTAAAATTATCGACGATTTCTAACATTTTTATACAAAACTCTAGGCATTGAGCAAAGAATCTGAATAATCCAGTATTCTGAATTAAATAAATTAAAATTATCCACATTTGACTGCATTTATAAAATAACCATAGCTTAAAATTTTGAGATGCTTAATTAATAGTATGTATTTCACATTTTTGAGATATAAAAATTTATATTTTTGTGGTCAAAAAAAATTTTTACACTTTTATTTTTATTGATCATGTCAGTATTTTTTTATGACACTGTATTTATTTAAAAACGCTTTATGTAATATTTATTCATATTTAATACTATTTATTATTATTTGGGGCTAAAATTTTGAAACATTGTTGTAGATTGAAAATAATTAAATCACATTTTTAAGTGCATGTAATTGAAGTGTTTTAGTTATATTCTATTCATAAACTTTTAATATTTTGTAAAGAAGTTTGGTTTTTACAAAAATACTATTACATAAGGTCTCTTGGATATGTATTAATACTCACAAAAAATTCATTTTCAAGCATTAGAAATAGAAACAAAAAACTCAATTATGCTTTATAATTCTTAAAATCAATTCCTCTTAAATTTCAGATGAATAAATATTACATTCGTTTGCTTTGTGAAGAAGTAATTTTTTTAATGATGGCGCTATGAAACTCTTATAAATAATTCATGTTATAAACTATATGTTTATTTTTCTTTTATGTTCCATTGTAAGCAAAAATATCATTTATTATTTCCCCCAGTTTTAAAGCACATACTTTCCTGAATGTTGGCAATCTCAAAATTCAATATCCAAAATTTGTTCACGAGTGAAAAATAACTATATAACTAAATTTATCATCAGTGGATGCTAAATTTTGACATTTGTGAAGTAGTGACTTTTAACAAAAATTGTGGACATATGCCAAATTTCAGATTTCTATAATCATTAACAAATAGCTATTTTCTACTTTGAAGTTTAACTCACAGTGATTATGCAGTTAGGACAATTTCATCACAATTATTTTAATCTTTTTAGAGAAATAGAAGAAGTGCCTCAACCATGGCTTAAGCCAAAAAGGTTAACTCCAAAGCCTCCTTTCCCATGTGATAAAGATAAAATATTGCCTGTACTTCAGAAAGAAGTGGAAAAAACTTTTAAGCTTTTACCAAAAGATCAAACATGCGTGTGGCAACGAAAGCGGCCTACGTGGTCTACTTTGAAACTTGGTCGCAAGAAGAGAGATTTTGTGGATACCATTTTAATTAGTGAGATTAAAGATGAAGAACCCGACTGGATAAATTATGATCAAGATGAAGTGACGGTCAAATTCCAAATAGCTGATTCCATATTTGATCAATTAATTGATGATACAGTTATCACTTTGAGAAAACTAGAGGAAAGTATGAACAGGTAAACATTTTGCTTTTCTTGACTTGAAAGTAGTACTCAATTATGTTATATTATTCTACATTCAAACTGCTATGGGTGGAGTTTTCAATCCAGACGTTAATTATAAATTAATACTAGAACTTTATTTTGTCTATTTGTGATTAAAAAACCACTGCCAATTGCTTATCATATGAGGCAATATTTTTAAACAGTTGATTTTGTTGATATCAAAATAAATATGTTGACTACAGAATGAACTTACATTTGCTATGATTCCTAAGGTGTTTATTCCGTACTATGTTTTTATTAACTCTTTTAATGAATAGCTCGTTTCCAAATTAATATTTAAGGGGGGGGGGATAGTGTAATCACTTAAAGATATTTATTTATTTCAAATGGCAGAGGTGAATTGACATCTTAAAAAGCATGCCTCCCAATATCGCTCGGTACCCGACGACCAGCGGAGGGCCCTGCAGCACAGGATGTGGCCGCCATCCAAAACACCTTGGCTCTTGCACAGAGAACAGTAGAGATCAGGTGCCAGCCCTAAACGAAACAGGTGCGCCGCTAGGCAGTCATGTACGATATATAGTCAAAACTGCCACCACTTTGCGGCGCAGCCAGTCTGGAATGATGTTCTGTCGAAGATCTCTCCACACTTTCGTTTTTCCCCTTTCTGATAATTGGTGATGGAAATCCCCATTGTATTTTGATCTAACAATTTTTTTTAAAGTTGAAAAGGGGGCTGGGCTACTAAGAGCCTGGAGAATTCTTGTGCCACTCTTTGCCAAAACATCAGTCACTTAAAGATATTAGAAACACCATTTCATTGCTGAATGATACTTGAATGTGTTACTACTCTCCTTTTACCTTTCACCATTTTTAATCAGCTAAGGTATTTTGCATATCAAGATTATCCTTAATAAATCTATTTCTATTTCTTAAATATTAGTTAGTGACTCTAAACTTTATTTTCAACAAGGATTCTAAAAATATGTATTAAAAATCACATGACACCCATTATATATTTATGATTCTGTTTCTGCATTGGTTAATAGGTGTGTGCGTGTTTTTTCTACCCTAATGCTAGATGCCTATAAATTAATGGGTATAAAACTTAGAGCATATCATTTTCTAAATTTTGTACAAATTAAGGCATTTTTTTTAAAATGTTCATAAAAATTAACATAAATACTTCAAGTGTATGTTAATTATACTTTCCAAATAATTTCAAATATTTTCTAAACTTATTCAAATGCATAATAATATATTTAATATTTTTAAGAAAAAATGTGTCACTTGATATATTTTTTTTTTTTATCTAATACTCACTTTGTGGGCAATGGGATCACAAGGTGTGTAGCATTTTTAAAACGTTCTTAAAAGAGCTTATTTTTGATTTTCATTTTTTAAAAGCCCTTGAAGGTGCTTTTTCTTTTGGGTGTTTGTTAAGTCCATAATTTTCTCTTTCCCAAAGTGAGATTTTTCTTTTCCTTGTCGATTGTCGCCATAAATTAGGAAAAAAGATTGGTGTATCGTTCATCAACGCTTTCACAATTTATTCAACTACACATTTTGACATGTCGTCACCTTTATCGTACGAAAGCGCTATTCAGTTTACTTTGGAATGAGTTACTTATTGGTTCTCGTGTGTACACTGAGTTAAATTCGGTGCGAAGCTTTCTAGCACTCACACAAGCAACTTTGCAAGAAATTTCCCGATATGCAAGAAATTTCCAATTTCAGGCTTTATTTCTCGCCCACTGAATTCGAACCAAAATTCTCTAGAATTTTTGAGGATCATGATGACCAACTAAAAATTTTCCATTTTTCCATAATAGCAACAAAGAAAATTTTATTTTTCTCTGTTGTTAATTTCTTTATTGGTGAAATGCCATCGTCTTCGTAACTGGCAGGCCAATAAGGTTCTCGCACTGCTCAATTTCTAGATCAACCCCTCAACTTGATTTGGCATTCACCTATTAAGTATATTCATGCATGTCCAAAGCAGTCAACTATCACAGAGCTTCATCACATCAAAATGTTTGTCTTTCTTTTATTCAATTTCATTGATATATTAAAGATTAGAATTGAGATTTCCTAAATCAATGGAATTTTGTTCCTGAGGGACTGTCTACTAATTTTAAGCCTTTTTATTCTGGTATCATTTTATTGGATTTATTAAAATTTTCAATAATTTGAGTTATTTAAAAAAAAAAGACTAAATTTTTAGATAAAAGATTTTTTTTAAAAAAGAAATATGCATTCAGGAGCTTTTTTCTATTACTACATTTAGCAAATGCTGTAAGAAATTTTATATGTGATTCAGATTTGTAATATCAAAGTAATATAATGTATCTCTTTATTGAATTTTTAGTTTCAATTATTTTCAAGTCAAATGATAATCTCAGGTTTGTTAAATATAAGTACCATATAGTAATAATTTACTTTTGACAAAAATATTTCTTCAAAGAAATACTGAACAAAATTACAAATTTTAATAAAAATTTAATAGGGGGATTTGATGGTTTCTCCTAAGTTTTCTTCAACCCAAATTTTAAGGAAAAAACTTTGTGCCCCCCCCCCCCCCCCAAAGCATCTGTTTTAATGAAAAGTCCACTTCTGATTTATTTAGTTACTGATAATTATTTAACTTCAATTTTCTTCCTTAATTTTAGTAACATTTTTCTTATGTTGTCTAGTTATATAGTTAAAATGTGCATGATATTCGCATCTTTTATGTGGAGGGTATATTAAGATTTTTATTGATTTTAAATTTAACCATTATTTTTTTTTAATAAATACTTTTTTATTTAAAAATGCACCTTTAAATATTTTTACTTTCTCATAATTTTCAGTTTAAAATATAAAAAAAGCTTTTCAGTTGTTTGTCTTTTAACTTGTCTTTAATTTATTTTGAAACTGAATGAGAATTACTTAGTGAAGTGAAATATACACATAAAATAGTATACGAGGGTAATTTAAAAATTGTGGATTACATAATATTACACATTTTGAAAAATTTAAATGGAGGTGAGAGCCTTTTTTATTTCTAGGGAGAACTCTATATATATACCTTCAATATGGGGGGGGGGGCTTTTATAAAGGAAAATTCTTAAAAGTATTTTTAGGAACCTTAAAAAAATTGACTGCATACCTTGGATTTGATTTTCTACCAGATCTCACAAAGATGTTATCTGAATCACAACAATGATATTTTCTACTGGATGTTTTAAATGTTTAATTTATATAAAAACAAAATAAAAGTTGCATCAAAACTGATTTATGATTATACAAAATATATTCCCCCTCCCAAAGAGTTAAACTCAGAAAGCAAAATGAATGGTTGAATACATTAAAATGGATTTACAACTTATGGATCTTACAACCAGACAATATTTTCTAAAGAAATCAAAATGAAGGCTTCTCTATTTTGCTGGTAAGGTGGTTTATTATCCAAGTTAGAAGCAACTTTTTTAGTGTTTCTGTGCGTATTCACATACTTTAGTGATTGTAATAATACTTGTAAGTTCAATGTACTAAATGCATTTATTTATTTTAGGTAATTAGAAAATTACTATCAAGGTATAAGCCTCTTCAACTAAGGTTCCTACATATGTAAATACACACAATGCATTTATGAGTATATTTTTTTAACAATGTAGATAAACTGAATGCATGTAATGAGTGAATAGATTTGTGTTGTAAAACATGTAAATAAACTAGATTTTAATTTTTATTCACTTTGATTTAAATATGAATAAAAGATCTAATGTATAACTGTAAAATAATATTGACATCTTCCTCTTAAGAAACTTTTGTTTTGTTCTTGTGTGTGTCGGCCTTAATTGATTCGCTGCGTTTACTAACTTAAGTGGAGTGTAATCATTGAAAATAAGATTTTTTATGTATTTTATTTATAGCTCTAGCTTTAATATATGAGAAAGTAAAAATATGCTCACAATTTCTAGCAGCTCTTTTGTTAACAATCTAGATCCATGCATCAAAATTATGTTAAATATTTTTTTCACAACATAAACGAGCCTGTTAATTCCTTTAAAGAAAAGTTCATTCATAAGTTCAGTCAATTAAACATAAAGAAAAAAATAAAAGCATACTGGCATCAAATTTCCCCAAAAATTTTAATCACCTAGTATAACTCAAACCCTAGCTAGTTAACAAACATGTGAATTAAGTATATTTCTCCATAGTTTACAAATTGGGGCTTCACTTAAATTAGAAATTTTTTATGTGAACATGAATTGTATAAACACATAATTCAATGAGCATGCAACCTTGGATTTGATTTGGTTAGATTTCAATGAGACAATCATTTTGATATGATGCAATGGGTCCCAAAAATATATAATTCTTGGTTGAACATCATTTTTAGCAGCCAAACAAAGGATTGGCCATGCTAAAACTTCACAGTCTAATTTAACACGTGAACATTGGGCATTTTTAACCCATTTTAGGGGAAGCGTATAAATTTTATAAAATGTGATATTATATTTATTAAGACACAGAAATCTTTATTTTTCATTCTTTTTGGATTTAAGCAAAAAATGTCTCTAACTATTGAATATCTTAACGGGCATTATTTAAGAAATTTCTTTGATGCTGCTATTAAAAACCGCTTTGCCTCCAATTTGAATTCCATATATTGCCGATCTGAAATTTTTTGAATTTTTTCACCTGCTGAAAAACCAACATCAATTTTATGATAGATCAAATGACTGACTGCTAGTATCACTTAAATCCAGATAACTTGTAACTGTGGAGCATTTTGACAGTATCTCCGGTTTTAAAAATCGTATTAAGAGATTTTTTAACAATTGTAACAAATCCTCTAATAAAAAAGGTATCATTGGTTTGTCTGTTTGATATTTTAATAAGAAAGTTTGAAATATACTTGCTATAGACTGGAAACAAGCTATCTTAGCAGGCATCAACAAATCCTTTATGCTGATTTTTAACATTTCAAAATACTTGTTTTTAGGATTTTTTAACTTCCCAGAAAGTACAGCTTCAACATATATTTGTACATTATTCCATATTTTTAAAGCTCTTTCAGCTACTATAACATTTTCAACCCATCTATGTGCACAAAACTGAAGAGGAAAAGTTGTGGAGTTGGTCAACTGGCTAAAATCTTCATGTCTTGCTGGAGTATCATGGAAGTGAAAGTATAAATTTGATAATAAAGTCTTCCACTCTGACGCTTCACAGCCTACCTTAAAGGAACCATTCACTATGTGAAGTCCACAGCTACCAGTGTTCAACAAAGTACAATCATAATTAGATTTGAGTTGCTGTTGAAATAATTCAAAAAATTTCCAGTTTACATTTGGTCCATCCATAGACAATTGTAAAACGTTTGCCATCATTTTTTCCAACATCTCCTCAGCAGTTGCATGGCCGAAGAAACTTAAATCAATATATTTTATGACTATTGTCTCACCTTCCCATATGCGAACATAATAGTCCATTTGCTTCATCTTCAACTTATCATTTAAAGTTTCATCAAATAGAAATACAAATTCATCTTGTTGTTTCACATTTTGTGTCAGTAAGGATTTAAAATATGGTGCAATACCAAAGCAACACAAATACGGACACTTTTTATCAGCACATGTAAATTGCTTTGCAATTGTACTGGGAACATTTTTTGCATCAATAAATTTATATCTTTGCAGGAATTATAGGAAAAATGTGAATTAACAACTTTCAAGGCCCATAAAATTTCTGCTGATAACACATCATTGCCTGAAACTTGCAAAATGTTATTAACATGCTGATTTTTGGAAGCGCTAGTTTCCTTTCCTTCATTGGATCCAGATGGCACATTAGGGAAAAAATTTAATACACTTGAATTTGATAATTTCAGAAGGTCTATGTTTTTTTGATTTTGCATGGCTGATGAGGGCTGCTTCACCCATATTTGAAATGTCAAATGATTTGCAGCACAATGAGCAACATACTTTATGCTTATCCTCCTCTCTCATAAGCCATTTTTCATACAATGGCTTTTTAAGCCAATTGATGTTAAAAGAGCATTTGCCAGGCATTTTAAATTTATGATAAATCAAAAATGTCTGTGCTCTTCCAAAATAAGTTCAAAAATTATGAAAATTAAAAACAATCAGAACATCATTTCATTTGAGAACAAGAAAAACTAGGGCTGAAATAAAAAAAATTTATTCCTTCAATGAAAAAGGAATTCCCAGGTTAACTGAGAAAGAGAGAGAAACAATACAATACCAAACACTTGTCAAAATGCAATGCTTTCTGGGGTCCTACCAGATGCTAAAAATAGATATTCTCCCCTCCACCAACCAACTGCCCTGGACACACAACACAATGCATTCTGGGCCTACTAAATGCTAAAAATAGAATTTCTCAAAAAGGGTGGGAGGGGGGAGACAAATTGGTTGATATATGCACCATTGAATCAAATCAATGGACAAACCATTTAGTGTATAAGTAGTTTTTTTTATGGCACTTGTTTTATTTTATTTACAGAACTTGTATCTTTAATCCATCATACAATTATTATCAAATGGAATAATTATACATTTTAATAAAAATATAATAGTTTTCAAATTAAAAAAAACTGACATATTTTATAAACTTTCTCAACAATAAGTGATTACTCTAATGGAATTTATAAAGTTTAATAGTGATCTTCAGAACCCTTAAAAATAGCAGAGAAAAACTTAGTAAACAATATACATCACAGTGTTAGTTATAAAAAAATATTTATTGAAACTGTGCATTTACACACCTTTGGTCAAAATGTTTTAATTTTAGGTAAGAAAAGTACGATGCTTATAAATTAAAACTATTCCTAACTTAACACAGCTTAAACAACTGCTGCCCTTGGATATATCAATACTTAAAATGTGCACATAAAATAGCATGAAGTATCTAAAGCTCCACAAATGGCATAGGGCGCTTATTATCTCACATTATTTTATGTGCACCCTTTCTGAACAAATCATAAAATAATTAATTTGCTATGACGTGAGAATTGAAACTCTTATAAATTTCTATTGTTTACAAAAAACTTACCCTTGCACACGTATCACACTATGTTTCATTTCACAACTTATTGTGTACAATGTCTATTCTATTTTGTAGAAATCTCATATTGACAATTCATAAGAGAATATATTTTAGAAATTTATATCAAATACTGAAAATATTTTATATCATTGCATTAACAGTTAAAGTGTTCAACAGATTTTTGACTTAAAAGAAATCCAACACTTCAGTTATTAAATTATTTATTTCCAGCATCATTTCAGAATAAGTCCCATATTTACAAACTCACATTAAAAGATCAATAAATGCAAACACTTTAAAAAGACATTTAAAGACTAGTAATAAATAAAACTTCACATGTTCAGTTATTAAATTTAAAAAAAAAAAAAAAGTTTTAAAATTACTTATATTATTTGATTCATTCATTTCAAACCATAGTAACTTATCATTTTGGTCCCAAAAATAAATACATATCAAAATATTTAGTTTCATTAAAAAAAAAGACAATATTTTCCATTTTATGTATAAAATAATTTTTTGCTTAACACAAAATTATCTTTTAACAAAATTGCTAATGGAAATAGCATAAATGAAATGAAAAAACCAACCATCATTACCATTAAATACAACATTGCAACTAAACTCACAGACTAGATAGAATCCCTTTTTTGAAATTTCAGAAATTTTTTAAAGCTGAATCTTTCTTTTCCTTTAAAAGATTTACTCTCAGTTTGTGACTCTCTGGGTCTAACTACAGAACCATTGGTGAGATTTTGAAAGGGAGCACCATTCACTCTTCTCTCTTTATCTGGAGCTTTCGCTACAGTACAAGTATTGTCATTACAGTTCTCACATTTGCTACTAGATTCATGCGATATAAGATTTGGTTTATCACTGGCTTGTATATAAGTATCAGATCGGGAAGTGGGCCTCAGGGTAGAATGACTAGTAGAACTTGAATTGTAACTTGTTGGATTTGAGTTGCTCCTTAGGATAGCTTTACTACGTTTCCTATTTTTCTTTTTAGCCTGAAAAAAAATTTAATTCATGAGAATTGTTATTAAATGTAAGGAAATAGAAAAAATTTATTTAGTTTTGTTTAAAATAATAAAGCTCAGCTTTTTTTGCAACAGAAGTTGCTTTTCTGAGAAAATGTTCGTTAGAATTAATTTAAGTTTTCAGGACGCAAAAATTAGCTAACTGTGTCAAACTTAAATGATGTTTTTGGAGTCAAGGCAACAAAATCAAAGGGTATTTTGTTTATAACCACGTCTGATTCACCCCCCCCCCCAAAAAAAAAGTCAGAAACATAGTCAGGAACAAACAGTTTTGCAACTTTTAAAATAAAATGGAAATTAATTTATTTAAATTAATTTCTATTGGAATAGAACTTAATTTAAAAATAGAAATTAATTTTTTTTTCTGAACTATATTTCTCAAAACAGGGAAAATAAGGTATTAAACCACCCTTTATTTTTAATATTCCTTTACCAGAAAACAAGAAATCCATTGATAAAACTATTAACAGAAAATCTGTAAGAGTTAGCAGCCCAAAAATTCAGTAAAGTTTATATACATATATAAACGACAGAAACATTCCTAAAATCTTAATATGAATTAATATTTTTCCCTACAAAAAAATAAATAAAAAATTTTTTTCAAATAATAAAAAAAAAATTCAATTTTTTAGCTAACCTTTATTACCTATAACCTAATTAAGTACAATAAGCTATTAACCAATCTTGAACTGACCTGACCTGGTCACATATAATCTACAGGAAAAACATCACTTCCAGACATTTCTTTACTCATAAACCAGACCAAAAGTATTTCAGACAGACCTGGTCTGAGAAGAATAAGCAGTGTTCAAAAATTTTTAATTTCTTTTTTGTAAAAGGGGTACTTTTAGTTAATTTTTTATAACAGGGTGCCACATTGAATCAATTAAATATACACACATTAAATGTAGAAAAGTATCTTACTTTTAGTATTGGATCAATTAATACTGGCAAAGGTTCAACAATCAATAATTCCCCTATAATAAAAGAACATGATTAATTCATTGAGAATTATATAATTTGGTGATTAATAATTATTTTGGAACTCAATGACATAATTCATATATTTATTTTGCACACCTTTATTTCTAGAAATTAGAGAACAAACTTATTAATAAAAAACTGAAGGAAACTAAAATTCCTTACCCGAATAAATAGGGCTCCATATTTTTGATCAACTTTCAAAATGACAGCATGAAATAATTAAAGCCAATATGACTGATTTGAATGAATGGTTTATTCATAACTGATTTTATAAGAACAAACTACTAAATTATAAGCTTAGTATTAAAAATAGCCTTAATTGCACTCCTTTGTTAATCAGGTGTCTGAAAGAGAGCCATCAGTTTGAAAAATTAATTGAAAATCAGGAGATAGATAAGTATGGTTTGCTGCGTTCTGCTTCAGAAACCAGAAAATTTCATCACGTCTAATTTAAAAAATTAGGTACTAAGTTCATTAACAGATTGGCAGTACAGAGCAATGTTTTTGAAATAACCCCATATTGCAGCAACATTGAGGTCAAAATTATATTGTATAAATTATTTAAATATTTAATTTAAAATGGTCAGACAGGCAGCAGAAACACATTTTTTTTTCCTTGTCAGAAACCAGAAGTTTCAAAAATTGTCAATGCTGAAAATTTCAAAATCAGAAGTGGACGTGTCCCATCCAAAAATTTTAAGTAAACAAAAAATTATACATGAATTCTTTTCATAAAAATTGTGAACAAGCTTTTCAATAAAAATTTAAATACACAAAATGCAAATAAGGCTTATAAAAATTCCATATTTATTTTAGCCTACTATTGTTCAGGAGTATAAACAAAAATTGCAAAGTAATTAGTTATTTCAAGCAAAAATTACCTTAGCTTTTAATTTTTTTCAAACATTTAATTTTCTAATAAAATAAAGTGCTAGCATTTTAAGGAAAAGAATAATACTTGGCTAAGTTAGTTCTTTGTTAATAAATAACAAAAACAATTTTCAAGCTAAACATAGTTCAAAAGTAAAAATAATATTCAACAAAATGTTGATATTTAATAAATGCTAAGTCTACAATGCTTATTAAAATTAAGATATATTGATTAAAAACATATAGCATGTACACAACTATCTTTACAGTATATCTATACTCATCAATTTTAAAAAAGAAAAATTATGAAATTTTAATTACAAACTAAAAACATTTATCAATTTATATTTAATTAAAAAATCAAAATTTACAATTCTTAAAATAAAAGTACATAAAAAATAGAGTGAATAATAAAAAGTAATGATTTAACTCTTTCGAAAATAATTAGTAATAAAAGAAGATTTTAAAATCTTGGGAGGCTTTTCATAGTCTGAAGAAAAATGTTCACCAGATCTTTTTTCGGGTAACACTTCGACAGTATTCCTGCGACCTTCAGAATTTTCAATAGTCGCACTATTCTTAACAAGCTTGGAATCACAAGAGATTATAGGGAATTTTTTAGAGTATGAAGATAAATGTTCAACAGATCTCTTGTCAGACAACACGGCTGCATAGTCGCCATTTCACTTTACTTCACTTCGAACTAATACCAATTTCTTTTATTCTAGAGAAAAATAAAAACTGAAATTTATCCGCGCAACTTACTGATCGATCTTAAACAGGAAGGTGAAGTCAAATGTTGCAGTGACGTTTTCCCCTACACACCTTCGTGCATTAGAGAAAACCGGTTCTCTCCTCTGACGTCTGTTCTACATACGGAACCGGGGAAAAGAAAGTAAGAATGAATCGGTCATTTGGGACTTTTTTCCACTGAATCTGTCGATCGTATAAAATAAAATAAAAAACGATCTTAGAATTTACTTATAGTAATATTCCGTTTCGCTCCGTCTTGTGGTTTTTTTTTTTTAAAAAGACGGAAATCTGTCAAAATACGGAAAACTTTCACCCCTGTCAGAAACACCATCTACAATGAATTTTGCTATTAATTTTGGAATTTGGTGAAAAATTACCTAGTTTTCAAAGCCAAACATAGTAAATTGGACCCTTGTATACCTTTTATTTTTCTTTATTTTTTTAAAAATTCTTGGTCATTTTTAGGACACTTCGAATCATATATGAAGTGTTCACAAAATGTTTTGATTGCAAACTCATTTTAATTCTAATAATTTTATTTATCTCTGATGTAAGCTTAAATTGATGGACCCTGGTACTAATTAAACTAATTTTTTTATACACTGTGTATATATAAAATGCATTATATCCAACATCTCGAGGCTCATCACAAAATTAAAATAATTTTACAAACACTTAATATTCAAGTTTTATGATAACTACAGTATTATTCAGGACTGTTTAAATTATAATTTTGAAATTTTTTAATTTATGTAATTTGCTTTACAAGAACAGTTGAAATCGTTTTACTACAAAAATCTGTATCATTAGCACTATTCTGGAAAGGGAAAAATGGTTCATTTACAAAAACAATTTATCAAATAAAACATTGATCAGCACTTGCATGTATATATGTACCAATAACTCATTAAAATTTTAATTAAAAACTTTGTCTATTAATCAAATTTAAACACAAACCCTCTGATGACTCAATCCATGTCTTTTAAATTTAAAAACTCTATTTTGCTTGTAAATAGAAATGTTAGCTGTAAATAATTTTGCATTCAGAAGAACATTCAATACCTTTCTGAAGTAAAATATGTACTACAATACCTACTTGCACCATAGCGGTGAAACGTAAATAGAGTGTGCACATCATAATAATTTTTGTCTTCAGAATAAAGCCAAGTGACTTGAAAGCAAATCAAGAGAGAAATATTCTACCTTTTATTTCAATAGAAGTGAATCGATCCGGGAATTTTAAAGTAAAAAGCGTAAAACAAGGTGGTTTATTGTTCTGCATTTAGTTGTACAGAAAAATTTGTTAAAAGAGGACATTTTATAAAGTTAACTCATCACTCTTTGGAATTACAATTGTTTTATTTATCATATGAACTTTTAGAAAATTGTTCTTTTCTGTAAAACATTATATTTATACAGATTATTCCATTTTATTCACTCTAAAATCCAAATTTATACTTTTAAAACTATCGTACAAATAAATATAAATGAACACAGCTTAACTATAAAGTAATGAATAGATAGAAATATTCAATACATAAATTGTTTTATTATTATTTTAGAGCTAAAATATAGTAGGTGAAGTTTTGGCAACAATATTGTTTCTTTCTTTCGTTTATTTATGTTGTATTTTTTACTCTCTATAATGCTATTAAAATAAACAAATTCTTCAAATTTTTTTTTTTAGCAGATTGCTTTAAATTAATTAATTAGGAAATGAAAACTTTAAATTCTTCAAATTTTAAAAATTTTCTTGAATCTCTAATAGTTAAGCTATACAAATTCCAGAATTAATTTAACAGTTATTAAAGAAAATATTAATGCAGTAATCCGTAATATTTAACTTAGAAAAACAACTAGAAAACAAATTTTAAAATGTTAATGAAATTTCTCATTAATGCAACATTTTTCTGAATTAGGAAATAAAAATTTTAAATTCTTTAAAATTTTTATTAATCTTAATAGTGAAGAAGAATTAATTAATTAATTTAAACATGTTTATTATTGATAATATTAATGTAGTACTCCCTAATACTTAACTTACAAAAAAAATTTGAAAACAAAACTGTTTCATCAAAAGACAATTTTTGGATTTTAATGAAATTTCTCTCAAATGACACATTTCTCTGAAATAGGAATTGAAACATTTAAATTATGTTTCTACTTCTTCTGGAACTCAAACAACTGGCAGAAGATAGTCTCAAAAAGAAAGTCGTACTGCTTGTAAATACCTGCATTTAATGCCTCCTCACTTGCAGATCGTTTCTTCACTTTTCTTGCAACAGGAGGCGAGCATGAATCTACGGAGCTTCTCCTCTTGGAGACGCGAGTAGCCACAACTGTTTCTTTTGCAGGTAAAGGTATCTGACCAGCAGATGAAGAGATGCGACGAACACAGAGGGACATGATTGTTATCATAATAATGGCTTCTATAACCATCAATCCAACATGAGTTTCAATCATCTGTCAAAAAAAGATAAACATTATTTAAACACATCAATCCCCCATATAAAAAAATACTCAAATCAAATCTTTATTACAGGGCTGCCATTGGCGACTAAAAAGGAGACTAAAGCGACTATTTTAAAGCAATAGCAACTATGGCGACTATTTTTGTAGAAATATGAGTAAAAACGACTAATTTTAAATCAGTTGCGTATAATAGGCGACTTTTTTAAGCCAATTGGCGACTAAAATGAAAAATAGCTTTATGAATCCCCCCATCCCCCACTTTTTTTTGCGCGCTTTCGTTTTACCCGTACTTCATTCTTCCTCACTGTTTGATGTCATAAGCAAGGCAGAAATGTTTAACCAATCAGACAAATGGAATCGAAATTCGCACTATGTGAATGCTCCTCCTACTGCAGAAAGAAAATGTAATATCTCTTAGGATCTCATCACATCAACCGGTGTTCTCATTGTATATTTCAGCATTTTTAAGGTTTATAAGTTTAAACTCTATTTTATTCATTTTATATTTAATGTTTACTTTTTTTAATTTAATGTATAATTAAAACGGTATAGTTTAGAATTAAGTATATTTTTTAAGTAGGATTTTTATTTCCACGTGTGTCGAACACGTTTTTTCTTTTTTTAATTCAAACAAAGTAGCAAAATTAAAAAAAAAAAATTGTCTTTAGTTACACAAGATGTGTAGTTAATAGTTAGAGCGATTTATAATGGAACAAAGGTGCATGGTTATATTCGTTTTGTCGGATTCATCTTAAGTGTTTGCTTTACCAATTCATTTTTAAACTGGTTGGAGAAGAAAAATACCACAACCTGATTTGCGCTTTTTTTCTTCTGATTCCGATTGTTTCAGCAAAATGTTGAAATCCTAGTTATACTCTAGATTAATACTAATAATCTTGAGCCAGAATCATGGCAATATGGTCACAAAACTTTAGAGTTTTTGAAGAAGTCTTTTTCTCGATCGGAAAAAAATGCCCATGATTTTTGTCTTCTCATTTGAGAATAAAGAAAAATAAAGAATAACGGAGTAAAATATTTTAGTTATTTTTTTATTTATTATTATTTATTTTTTTTTCAGAAAAAATTTTGAAAGATTTATTTTCTAGTCATTCAGAATTATTTGCAAAGGATGTCTTTCTCGCACTTAAGAGGGAAAATAAATGACCGCGATTTTTTTTATTTTCATTTCTTAATAAGGAAAAATTAAGAATTAAGAAGAAAAAAAATAACTTTTCTTTTTTGCAAAAATTTTTGAACGGAAAGACTTTTTACTCTTCAGAACAAGAAAAAAACGAAAACAGCATGAACTGACCATAAATATTTATGAAAGAAAAATATTATTAAAACAAAAGCACAACAGAAGATCAGAGTTAAAGATTCAAGATTAAAAAAATAAGCTGAAGAAGATGATCAAATTCACAACTCTTTATTTTTTTTTAACTGACTCCTTAACTAGGATCATCTTTCTTTTATCCACATGTAAAATTCTCACAAATTTTTTTTTCCACTTCACTGACCATCAGTTTTAAGTTTGAAATTCTTCTTAAACATTGTTATTGCAATAAGATTCAAGGTCATCCCAAACTCATCAGCAAAAATTCACTTAAAAAAAAGAGGAGTGACATGACAAGTGGCAAGACAATCCATGACAAGTGAAAGAGACATATTTCCTGGGGAAAATGAGGAGGGTGGGAGTGTCTATTTTACAGCTGATGTCAACACTGGCCCCACCCTGATTTATTTCATTCATTCCTGATTTATGCTTCTCCACTCCACCCTCACCCCTACACTCTACAGCTATTCATAGGGAAAAAGGAAAGCTCACTCTCTTATGAATAGTGATTTATTTATTCTAAGAAAGGATGTGAGAGGGAAAATTCCAGGTGAGTTGACCATTGTTTGGAGTATTATTAAGCATGAAAAAATAAATAAAAACATTAGTAACAGGTGGAAAAAATGATGATGAAATTTCATTGTGTGATATTGGGGGCTTCTGCAGAGCAACACTTTTTAAGGGGGGAAAAGTAATATTATATTGGCTGCCCCATTCGATACGCATTCCTACTTCTACTAAGTTTTCAAGCTTTAAATCAATAACGCTGCGGCATATCTCCAGGAAATTACGGTACTTTAAGTTAGTAACTTGTACATCTGTTATTAATAGTACCTTTCAAAAAGTCAGAAGAAATTCTGCCTCAAGATTAATAATAATTGTATTGTTAATTAATATTAATTGCAAAATTGAATAAGTGACTGTATTGATAAGTGTCTTATAGTGAGGCTAAAAAAATTAATGCATGAAAGTATCATTTTATTTATAATGCCTATAAGTTTTAGTCCCTAGTTTTTTTTAAATTTTAATTACAACTATTGTTTCTTAGATGATATCTGAAGCGTTATGCCTCTATAAAGAATAAAATTTAAAATAAATTTTTTTTAAATGTTTGGAAGTTTTTTATAGCAGTTCCTTCAGCAGTGCTCTGTTTATATACACAAATAAATGTACATTTTTTATAAAATGTGAAAATTTAACTACATATTATCTGGTTTTTATACTATTACAGCACAAATAGTTAAAAAATTATGTTAGAGGATGATACAATTTTGGCAACTATTATATATATCTTGCAGACTATTTAGGAGACTATTTTTCATATATAATGCAACTAAAGCAACTATTTTTCTTGTTTTTATCCAATGGCAGCCCTGTTATTAGGATTTCTCAATAATAATATAAAACAGTATACATCTTTGTGAATGTGTTAGTTATCTACTTTCGTTTTTCAGCACTTCAACTTCAAACAGAGAGAGCAGAGGAATTTAAATGTTAGACTCCTATTACAATTTATGCTCTATGAAAATCTTTACTGAATTCAGGAAGGTATTATTTTAACTAAATGTAATTTTCACATATTCTCATGTTTTTTATGTGCAATTAAAAAATGCAATTAAAAAATTGCATTTAAAATTTCCTTTTACATTAAAGCATTAACTATTTTTTAAAGAAATTTACTGTGTAAGTTAATGAACTTAATAAATAAAATTAATTTTTTAATAAGTTCTAATTGAAATATTTGTCATAATATTCTCATTTGAATGACATTTTTGTTCACATAGTTATAAAACTTTGTCTAAATTTTCAAAAGATAACAGATTTTTTAGTCAGCAAACAATAGCAGATAAACTTACATCAACTGCAAAATTTATATTAAGAAATTGTTTGTGAGTAGTTTTCTCTAAGTGGATATAGAAATTGGCTTATAAACTTTCGTCTTTTCTTTAAAAAATTAAAACTAAATGCAATTTTTAGATTAAAGTAAAGGTTTTGTTCACTGATATCTTGATTTTTCTTTGTATTCAGAAACTGATTTTTCTCAAACTGTTCAAAAAGTACCATAAGATGTGTTCTTCACTATTATGGCACACTTTAATATTATAATCATAATTTTTTTTATTAAAAAAAAAAAAGAACAGGATTCAAATTTTGAAGAATGAAAATTAATAACATGCTTGCATAAGAATAACAACAAATAATAAATACCTGTCGAAATACTGTAGAACGTTCTTGCATTAACATATCAACAGTTTGAGAAAGATTGGCAACTTGAAGTTGTAAATTATTAAGAATATCTTGCTGTTTCAAATCCTATAAATATAAATAAATTAACTCTTTTTTTTTTGCTTGTACATTTGAAAAATTTTTCCTACAATTATGAATCAGATGCAATGCTAAGCACTAGGGATTTTTTAGCTTAATACAAATAAAAATACATTTTGAACTCAAATGTTAATGTAAAATTCAACCCATTTCAACATAAAATGTAACTCCACATAAAATTGCCTTCCTAAATTTTACATATAAAAAGTAGTTAACAAACAAGAAAAGGGTAATAAAAAAATTAACACGTATTTAAAATTTATTAATGTTTGACTCAGGCTTAAATTTAGAAAAGATCATTCACACATTTTACTAATATTGCCTATTTTTAAAACTATATCCTACCTTAAAATGAAGAATGAAATTAAATTTTTTTAAAAATTACAGAAATCAAAATATTACTTTTCTATATTAATAATGCAAAGGACATAACATAAATAAAAATAAATATTAAAAATGTCTTAAACTATTATTATTTTGTTACTCATCATAAGCACTAAGACAAATTTCCCTCCTTATATTATTTTAAAGTGATTTAAAAAAAAAAAAAAATAATCATGAAATATAGATGAACAACATTATGAAACTTAACACAGGCAAAGTTTTTTTTTTTATCAAAATAAGACCTTAAGATTACTATTTCAAATGATATTTTCACACCTAGAACTAAAGCTTATGAGAATATGCCAATTTTAAGTCTAGTACTTTGTATTTATAATCTTCAAGTTAATAGAATTTTCGTTTTTTGCATTAAGAGAAAATGGAGTAAAAAATGAATTTTCTCATATTGAAAAAGCTTGATGTTAATTTTGGGAGAAAAAAAAAAGCCAAAATAAGCAATAGTAATAACCCCTATTTTATTTTTTACTAATTACAATTTCTACACCTTAATTCATGATTCAAGGCTTGAGAAAATTTATAAAAAACTTAATATCTCTAATGGCCATATAATATATTTTTTCTCTTTCTACACTTACCCTTTCGGCAGCTTTTCTTGCAGTGTCATTTAATGTTCCGATGGTACGATTGAAGGCTCGCTGCATTTCCTCCATTTGTCGCCTGTAACGTTGGCTTAATTCCTGTAAGTACTGACTACTGAGAGACATGTTGATTTCCAATGCCTTGATGCGATTACTCATCCGCATGAATACTGATTCTTTCTGGCCGACGGAGGAAATACCAACTGGTTCTACTTTTCCCTGAAATTCAGTGCGCACATCCATGGGTCTTTCAACAGTGGGTTTCAACTCAACTGGAATTTCAGTGACAGATATAGGTTCTGTCACATCTTCACTGGCTGTCATCGTATCAGGCATACCAGCAATCTGTTCAACTTCAGATTCTGATAAATCATCTGGCAGAGTCGAAGAATCTATATTGCTTGGTAAAGTTTTGGAAGCTTCCATAACAGTTTTATCTTCTGGAATGATAGTTTCGGTTGAAGTAATTTGAGATGGTTGGCTTGACGAAGTCTCTGTGGTGTCATGCAATGGGTAAATCGTACCGCTTAACTCAGGGGTACCAGAAAATCCTTCAGATTCATTAAATGAAGTTATGGAGACAATATGGGGTGTGCCTTCT
The DNA here is from genome assembly GCA_949128135.1 of Parasteatoda lunata. NCBI lineage: Eukaryota > Metazoa > Arthropoda > Arachnida > Araneae > Theridiidae > Parasteatoda > Parasteatoda lunata. The sequence continues at coordinate 32,838,418 of OX421973.1, read as the reverse complement.
AAGTCTATTTTATCACTACCTATTGATAAGTTTGCAATTATGTTTAGAGAAGAATAAGAGTTATTTGAAGAAGAGTTATTAGTAACATTTATTGGACCTAAAGGAACAGTATCATTTGAGATCAGTTTTTTCCAAGGCAACTCGTTTTCTATTGCAACCCTCATAACTTGGGGAGGCGGACTTTTTGTAGGAAAAATACTGGAATCAATATTTGGCAATGGTACTTTATTTCTGTGAGATGAGGACTCTTGTGCAATAACTACAGGGTGCTCTTTGAACCAATCACAGAGTGCTTGAAATACTACTGGCCCTAAAGCGGCTTGAAAGAATCGGCAATGCGGTTGAGCTGAAGAATAATAACGGATGCGTGATGAGCACTGATCACAACGATGCAATCGGCGAAATAATGAGTGGTGCATAGAGCTTGAAAGAATGGGAAATTGGTGTGAAGATAGTATAGTATCACTATCAGTTTTTATGGGAACTGGTTCACACTTATTTTGAGATTGGTCAGCAACACTATGAAAAAAAAAAACTGTATCAATAACCAGCACAACAGAGATGTTAAACGTATATATGTTACCGTGAATGACCGATATCAAAATAATGAAGACTTTCACCAGTGAATGTCAACAATCACATAGTTGCTTTGGTGAATGTCCGAAATATTTGCTTTGTCTGATTTTATATTAATTTATTTGTTGATATCATTATATTTATTCAATATTTTAATATCTGCTGAGGATAGATTAGGAGAAACATCAGTGTTCAGAGTACTGGTTAAATGCATAACGAACAGTGGCACTTGACCTTAAAAAAAACATTGATGTAGAGCATATTGGACAAATGTATACCCGGCAGTTGCATTTATCTAGACCTAGTATATATTTCGAACATTTACCAAAGCAACTATTTTATTGTCAACATTCACCAGTGGAAATCAACAACCACCAATTTCGGTCATTCAAAGTAATTTATACATACAGTTATACGGGTGCACATGAAGAGATCAGTAAAAAAACATGTTAGTGGCATTTTGAAAGTTTCGTTAGTGGTATTTTAGATTTACAGATTTAAGATCAATTGTAAAGAAAAAAACACGAAGTTCTGGTCAGCTATAAGCATAAACCATGAATAATAACTCAGCTTTGTAAATTTAAGTACATATTATGGTTGGCTGCAATTACAAAACATAGAATGTTCAGTTGAGTCTTTTAAAGCAATATTTGTAGAGAAATGATATTTTATAAACAGCTTTCTAATGCCTCTATATATCCTAAAAATGTACTTTTATTATTTTAACTTTTTTCTACAGTTATTAAAATATCAACATGTTCCTCACAAAGCACGTAATGAATGTACAATAATCTTCAAATAAAACTTATTTATTGCTTACAAAGATACTTCTAATTAATAAGAATTTCGCAATTATTTAGTTCATACATTGGAAAGCTTTATCACAGTAATGAAATTAATAGTCAAGTTATCAAGATGTTGAGTATAGAAAGGTAGCAGTTTTTAGTCTACTACAGAAATAATTCTTTTGTACTCATATTATTTATGCAATAAGGATTTCAAGGTTATATCAAAAATTGGATAGTGGTTAAAATATTAATGTTTTTCAGTAAATAAAATTATCAAGAGCTGAGCATATATCAGTGCTTAAAACAATGCTAAAACTCATAATTGGTGTGAAATCTTTGTTAAATGTAACTAAAAAATATAAATTATTTTATAATTGTAATAAAATATAATAAAAGGCATTTACACCTTTTAATGGGATTGCTCCTGATTTATGGTCTTAAGATAAATTCAAATGAGAAAAAAAAATTTATCCTTACAACAACATTAAGAAGCTAATAAAACAAACTTAATAAGCTAAAAACAAACTTAATAAGCTAAAAACAAAATTAATAGGCTAAAGAAAGATTTAACACATTAAAATTTTTTTTAAATAATTCAAGTTTGGTGACCACAGCATATGAAACTGCAAGATTAAAAAACAGTATACATTTTAGAGATTTAAATTATTTAAAAAGATCATTAAAACTAGTATTCAAACTATTAAAAACATTTGTATTCAAGCTAGTTTGCTATTTGGCAAGCTATTTAGATATCATTCACACAATTTAATCAATCTTTTGTAATTGATTAGGTAAAAAAGAATACTTAGTAAATATTTACAGCAAAATAATGTTTTCTTACAAAAAAATGTGCAATATTTAAATTCTATTACATTACATTACTTACGAGCACAGCTGAGCTTCAGAAACATTTTGCTGATCTTTAACAGTCTCATTTCCTTTCATTTCTGAAAAATATTTCAATGTGCAGATGAATACTGGAGTAACATTTAATAAATTAAAATTTCATAAATATTGAATTATAATTAGTCTCATATCTGAATTTAGATAATTAACTTGAAATTTATCTTTGAAAAATATTTTAAACATGTTTACATTTACAAAAGGAAAAAATACAACCTACACTAAGTAAAATTAATAATTCCCTCAATTACAATAGAAACAAAAAGTAAAGATATCATTCATGACAATGAAGGTAGCATCTTTATTGTATTGGATAACTTAACAATTCTTGAAAACAGGTAAACATTAGTCATAAAAGAGATAATCCTAATTCATACTATAAGTCAAACATAATTTAAAACAGTCACACACTAAACAAATTCTTTCATTTTCAGCCAATTTTCAACTAGTGTAAACTTTGGCCTCAGTATAACTCTCAATAAAATATGTTTTCAATGAGCTTACAAATTCTAATATGCTGACAATAATTTTTTAAACAAAATGTATCACTAAATACGTAGAATTATTTATTTGTATTTAAAAAAAAGGGAGGATACAGTTTTCACTGTCAGATTCTTATAGAATGATTATCTTAAATTTAATTCAAACATATTCAAAATTAAAACAATAATTTAAACTTCCTACTTAAATTATTTTTTATAGAAGACCAGAAATTATTTTTATACGATCAAAATAGATATCCAACAAAATGTCTAATGTTTGCAGGATTTGATCAATAGGGAGATTTTTATAAAAATGTTGCAAAATCGGGAAAATATTCTACCAAAAAAAGGGCATTACTTCAGCAAATAAATTGTTAAAAATAAGACAGTTTTAAAAAATCATGTTAAAGATAATCTAATTAATACCATGCCGTAAAATCATTTTAACTATAACACAATATCATGTTTCACAAAATAATCTTTCTATACTTTCTAATTAAGTCCAAAAAATATTCTTTCCTTTTCTCTAAAGTTTATCTAAATTTATGCCAAGAGTTTTACAACATGAACTACTAAGAAAGCAACAGACTTAGCTGGGCCTAGAACAGAACATTCTGCATAAGGCTTGCATAACGTTCTACATAAGGCATCACCTACTTGCTTTACCCTTATGAAATGGCTTTGGTGAATTACTAAAAATCTCAAATGTATAAGTAGGCTTTTCAAACCCCACCAAATTGTACAAAAATCAGGGGATCGACTTATACATCAGTAATAAGTAGCAGACATTCATTGATCATAAAATATAGAAGAATTATAAATAAACAACTGTAGATTATGAGACTTCACGCTTATGTCATTTATGCTGATAAATAACTCTATATCAATTTCTCCTTTCAAAAACTATTTTTAATATGTTATAAATGATTTTTCACTTTTCCTCATCATATTTCTTTACATATAGAGGTTTTTTTAGAAACAATACTTCAAATTAATTTTTAAAAAATTAATAAGAAAAGCTAAGATAATTTATTCAAGAGCATTTCAAAATTTAATACACAATGTAAAAATAAACTTCATAGCTAAAAATTTAAATATTCCTGAACATCATCTGTGTGGATTCAGTAATGTTAAAAGTGTCGTGAGACGAAACCCACTCTGCAATGGGATCCCTTATCTGCAGAGTCACACAAAAAATACTCTTCAGTCTCATCCAAAGAACTTTAAATTCCACGCTTTTATTTTAAAATAGATTTTACATTAAAATAGAAAATATTACACTTTGTTTTTTCAGCAATCAACTTATACACCAGACATACCAGAAATTTGCTATTTCGTAATCAAAAAAAGGATGCCAACTTATACACCGGGATATACAGTACTTATCCCAGCTTTGATCATTAAATAGTAGTCTACCTCCTCCTAAAAGCAAGCATGATCAATACCACTGCTCAGATAAAATAATTTTTATGATAACTTTTTAGAAATCAGTAATGTATTAAAAAATATACCTTCTGAAGCTTGATGTTGTCCTAAAGCTTGGGCTGCTTTTTTGACAATATTCATAACAGCATCTGTAGCGCTACCAAGTAAATTAGTTGGTTTTTGATCTTCAATTACAATATCTATAAAAAAAGCAAGTACATTAGAAATTAAACAGACTTAAAACTTTAATTTATTTACCAAATCAATTTTCAGAACAAAAAATATATAGGTCACTAATGATACAGGTAAAAAATTCTCTTATAAATTTTTTTACAGAATACATTTAGTTAATCTTTTACCTAATCTGTCTAAATCATCTTCAGTAGCATCAACATGATTGGACAGAGTCTCCATTTCCTCATATTCGTCCACCATGGATGTACCAAATATACGAACAACGCTTAGAGGACAGTAATGTTCAGTCCCGTAATGACTCAGTAGTTCAATCTGAAATATTTTAAGGAAAGTTTAGTACAGTATTTTTTGACATTAATTTTAAAAATATAGGAGTAAACAATGATTTTTGATTTCTTCACAACATTATGACACCAGACAACTAATATGATTAAAATAAAAAAAAAGATTCACAAAAATTCTGTGATGTTGATTTGTGTTATTTTGATTTATGTCAGCTTTAGAATTTATTAAACTAGACATGTCAATTTAGATACAGTAAAACCATGATATTTAAAATAAAAAGTTTGAGAGTTTAAAAATTCAAATTTAAAAATCACTTAATAATCCAACTTAAATTAAGAGTTAAGAAAAACATATTTTTGTTTTCTTGAATATATTTCATGCAAAAACTTAAATAAACCAGTGAACATACATTGATATATGTTTAAATTAAGTTTAGTTTGTTTTGTCAACAACAATATCTAAATTGCAATTATTTTTAATTGGGCCTCTTGCATTGAAATCTACATTGTTAATCCATATTGCTAAGCAAGGGTGTACATTCATTTATTCACATTTAATAAATAAAGCCTCTTCTTTTGCAGTTGTTTTATCAAATTGTACTTTCTCTTCAACAATGTTCAGATAAATCATCAAATGCATTCAAGTAATAAGTTATAAACAAAGTTTTTTAGACAGGGTATCTGCTACATTTTTATATTTTCAAAATCATTACTTTCCATGACCAATTCCAAGAATTTTTCATGACTTAAGGAAGTTACTATTCTCTCCAAAAAAATAAATAAATAAATAAATTTAAGAAAGCATTATAATAACATTAATTGAAATGATAGGTATAACCAAAACTGTTATACTCTGCATCTTCATATTTATAGATTTTAAATTTAAAAAACAGTAATGAAAAAGTTAAAGCAATAAAATAGTTGAAAAAAATACAAAAGCAAATAATTTTTTCTTCTTTTTTTCGGCAGAATTATATTCTAAACATACTTTTCTTCTTTATCAGAAAGGAAAGAAATATTCCTGACTTTTTCTGTTCTCATTTCGGAATTTAAAAAAAAATTGCCAATGACTGGCTTGCTTCAGCTAGAAATTTAAATTGAAAAAATAAAAAATTTAAAAAAAATATTAACAAAAATTCATAAATCACAGAAGTTTAAATGATAATTCGCTCTAGAAATTATGTTTTTTCTTTCAATTTTTAAAGAACACCATAATTTTTAAAGAACATGATAAAAACATTTTATATTTTAATCAAATACGACTGTGAGTGGGGATTATGTTACAAATACAGATATTCGGAAGACCATGAAGTTAGGGGGGGGGGCAAATTCCATTTAAAAATTATGTTTTTTGGTGACCTAAATCCATGATCTTTTTAAAAAATAGTTAAAATCATGACATTTCATGACAAATTTTGTTCAATACCGAAATTCATGACTTTCCAGGTGTGCAGATACTCTGTTTAGACATTGAATGAAAAAAGTAAAGTTATCAAGGAAAAAACTAAAATAAATTTAACAAGCTTATTTGTTTGTTTGTTTGTTTTTTTTTTTTTTTTTTTTGTTTTGTTTTTTTTTTTTTTTTTCTCCTTAAGATTGAATAAATAGGAATTAGTTCTCTTGTGAATATGAAAGTGTTTCTTTAGAAATATCAGAAACTTTGTTAAACATATAACTAAATTGGAGAGATAACTTAGCATTAAATTTCCATACATACATCAAAAAATTTTCGGCAATGACAAAAACATTTATAAACACGTTTTACTAGCTAAATTAAGACTAGATTTTTCAAAGAATGATTAAATTGTTAAACTTTCTTAGTAAGTGATATTACAAATTCTACACCACAAAAAAAAAAAAAATATTTTTAAAAAATAGTTCTCAAAAAAGTACAAAGTTTGAATATGTTCTCGATAAGAACCAAATTTATACCAAAAACATAATATACAAGCATAGTAATAGAAAAATAAAAACTTAAAAACAGAAAAATAAGCTAACACCTGTTGTCCTTTGGAATTTTAAAAAGTACTTCTTCACATTAACAAAGTAAATACCTTATTAAAACATCTATTTAAATCAAACTAATTTTAATAAATAATAAATATTTTAGAGGAAAAAAATTTGCATAATATTACTAAACGTGTGAAAAATGTTTAAGTTTATATTGTATTTTTAACATTATGTCTATCACTAAGTTAGAATGCAAAAATTCAGAAAAACAACTTTTTTGAATTTCGTGGCATAGTAAAATAGATAAGTAAATGATTGATAAAAAAAAATTGTAATGAAGAGGAAATAAACAATATGTTATCATTTTGTTTTACTACATAGAACATTACTACATTATTTGTATTTGTTGTTATCGCTATTGTATGCAGTCCAATTAAGTCAATAAATCCAAAATATTTTTCATTTACATGTTACAAATATTTGATGGCCTGCTTTATATTATTGAAAAATTGCTTAATTACTGTTATAACAAAGCTGGTATCACTATATTACCATACATACAGATATTTTACCACATTAACATACATAAAAAAACTAGCTGTAAATACAAATAAATTAATTATTAGTGGAAAATAAAAAAACAATGAAGAAACTTAATACAGTTGAACTCGTTTATAACGAGCACAAAGGGACCGTAACATGTACTTGTTAAATCCGAGTGCTCGTAATAAACGGGTCCTTAAGATAGGCGCGCAACCAGAAGAGGGGGGGCTTGGGAGGTCAAATGATTGAGTTTATTTAAAATTTAATTAATACTTACTTATTTTAATTACACTAATTAATTTAATTTAACACTTTTCTTAATTTAATGACAACTATTGTTCGTTAAAAGCAACTTCTTGCTTTTAACAGAACTTAACTATGGACTATGGACTTAACTACGGACAATGTTAAGTCTCTGTTTCATAGACTTAACATTTATCCAACCAAATATTCTCGTTTTCCTCTGTAAATTGGAGCTTGTTATAAACGAGTTCGACTGTAATCAAAATTAAATTAGAAGTTAATTTTTGGCAAGTATACAGGATGTGTCGAAATAATATTTCTGATTTTGAAATGCAGAAACGCACTTAAAAATATGATGACTAATTTGGTTCATGGTTGCACGTGTATCCAGTATGATTCAAAAATTTTGATACATTTTCTTTTTATGACTCACACATAAAATATAGAAACAACAGTGATGTCTATCCAGACTTTTAAGAACTCTCAAAGTGAATGATTTAAGTTAAGCAAAAGCAGAAAGCACCTGAAGTGTAAAGCGTCAAACAAGCACACCTTATGAAAGCTAACAACATCACACTATTTTAATTATATGATGAGTTATGGTACTTTGAAGTAACAAAGATAAAATTAAATTCTCTGGTATGGATACGTCTACAATAACAAATAAGATGATAAAAAATAAATTGATATCATGGTAATTATAAGATGAAGTTACTTTAATGAATTTGCCAAATCCTTCTTGTTTCAACTCAAAACTCTGAAGAACTCTTAGCTCAGTAGCAGTAAAAGTTCCAAGGGGCACCCAATCACGGGTGGGAAAGTTATCACTTGAATAAACTGTGAAGTCTTTGGGGCAAGATGAAAACAATTCAAAGTTTGCTAATTCAATCTATAAATAAGAAAGTAACTAATTAAAAACAATAATTGAAATACATTTAAATCATTGAAATCAATTTGAACAGGGTTTTCAATTTATTTTAGAAAAAAAATTCCCTGACTTATCCAGGTATTTAAATATAAATCCAGATCATGTATTATGTATACCAATAAAAATTTTCGTCAGTTTTATAATTTATTATGTCAAATATTAGATTTCGTGAGCAAAAAAATATCCTTGAATGAAGATGGAACCATCATAAAGTTTCAGTAAAATAGGGAATTTTTATAGCAAATAATTGTAATAGATATTAGAATTATTTAATTGTATTTCAATAAATAATTACTGCTACTGACAATTCTAAGTCTGTTTATTTTCCAGGTTTGGGGGGAAAAATTCAACTTTTTCTTGAGTTTTCCCTGCTTTTTAGAGTCAAAATGAAATTCCTTGACAATTTCAGGTTTTCCTTATTTTCCCTGGCAAGTGGGAGCTTTGTTTGAAAGCATATATACAATGTTATTCAATTTATTTTATTGAGCTCATAAAATTGGAAGCAAAAGTGCATTAGTTAATGGAGATTATGAAAACAATAACTTAAGACAAATAAAAATTGAGCAACACTCAGTAATTACCTAAATAGCGTAAAGCAAATTTTAATACTTCCTAAGCTAAAACATTTATGAAGTTCAACTTTGAATATTACAGATTACTTTTTTAATATTAAAATTACCATATAATGAACAGCATGGCCTAAAAAAATCTTATTGTTACAGCAAAAATAAGTACTTTCTACCATTTAAAATAAGTTAAGGGCTAGGTAAATGGATGCAGATGTTATCCACACAAATTATTAAAAAGGAGTTAAGGATACCAAGATTAAAAGGATTCCAAGTTTAAAAATCAATCACCTAGTTGGCTTATATTGAAATTGTTTAAATAAAAGATAAAAATTTAAGAGTCGCGATCTCACATATTTTACCACCAAATAAAAGTAACTGTCGAAAACTTTCTAGTTATCATTTTTAATATTAAAAAAAATATACGGACAAACTTTTGAAAATATAAAAAGTTTTTCGGCAATATTATTCACCTGGTTGGCTTGAACTGTTTCACATAGTTCAATGACAAACCAAATTTTAGCTTTACAAGGATTAAGCATGTACTCATCAACCAACTCATTTAAAATTCTGCTAGTTCCCTCTGCTTCAGTGTTGGAGGCTACAATTTTGGCACCACATTCATAAGAGGAATAATTACGTCTACGTTTCTGACTAGAAATCTTTTTCCCAGGGGGAGACGGTGATGGTGGCTTCTGACCTATAGAGAAATGTATAAAATAAACTTTGGAAATAAATTCAATACAATATCATTATTGTAAAAGAATTTCACTACTTGATATTTTGGTTTTTAAAAAAAAACTCTCAAAACAAGACACTTAAAGACATTTTTTAAACATGTAACATTAGTCAAATTTAGCCTTTTTAACATTTTAAACATTAAAAGCATTTTAAAGATTTTTAAACATTAGTCAAATTTAGAGGAGTATAGTGATTTTTTCTGAAAAATACATAAATTATTTGTCAAGATAGTTTTGAATTATCTCTTACAGAAAAAAGAAGTCTAAAATAGTTAAATGAATCATAAAGAAATTTTATTTTATAAATAATTATTAAGCATCAATGTAAGTATACTCATGCTTTTTTAATTATTATTTTCCAAATCTTTGAAATAATTTCTCTCCTCAAAAGTTATGCATTCTGTGAACTAACTTCAGTGATCTTACCATTAGTGTAAATATTATCATCACTAGCTATAAATAAAAGGCTCACAAGTTGGCTTTGTTGTTACTATGACGAACATAGAGCAAGTAGGCACAGGTAAAATTACAGTCTCAATCATGGATATTTCTCTTCCAGTCCTTTATTTTGTTGTTGGGTGAACAGTAACTGTAACCCATCCCAGTTTGTGGTCCTTTGGTGGCAGACATTACATCCACACCACTTTATTTCTGTGGTCCTGTGGTAGCAGAAAGGATATTAGCCAAGCAACTCAAATTTTTTTATCCTTACCTAAATATTGAAAACCTTGAAGACCTGTTAAAGGACTAATTGTGCTTGCTCAGTGGATCAATCAAAATGAATTGCATACTGGCATTCTTGGCACTAAGAAGTGGAGTTTGCCATTGAGTGATTAAAAAAAACTTTAAAAAACACATTAACATTTATTTATATATAAAACAAAGTATAGAAATAAATTAATAACAAATAAAATTACGTAACATACCTCCTTTCTCCTGCTCTGCGAGCATCATTTTCTTCCATTCATCAAAAGAGGGCATTCCATCGTAGTGAGGATGGTGATGTTGCAAATTATCATCCATAACAGTTTTAACAGGCTTAACATTTACCGGGGAAGCAGGTCTAGGTAAGATTTTTGGTTCAATGGAATCTGGTTTAGGAATAGATTTTTCTACTTCAGGTTGGCCAATTATTTTTTCTGGTTCTTCAGTTGCAGGAGGTAAAACACTGTCGGAATGTTTCGTAGACTTTTCAAGGTGTTGAGTATCTGTGGTACTGAAATAAATTTTTACATTTAGAAATATAGAAATTCAAGAAAATATGCAAAACCCTGAATAGAGAATTCAATATGTGGTATGTGATTTGTTAATTCACTTAATAAAATTTTATGTAATTTTAATTGTTATTATATCATTGTTATTATGTTATTTTCACAACAGTTTTAAATAATTATATGAATTAATAAAAAATCAACTTACTGATCAGACGACGATTCCACAGTTAGAGGAGGACTTTCTTGCCTTAATAGTGATTCGTCTTTTTTACTAATTTCCTCATGCCTACTACTGTCTAAATTTGTTATAATTTCTCTGAAAAGGAGAACAAAATTTCATTCTGTAAATAATTTTTTTTAAACATTAAATGCTTCTTTATACAATATTGATGCAAAACCATTAATATGAATTTTTTTTTTTTTTTAAAAAAACTTATATACAAGCTTTAAATATTATATAAATTTTGAAAACAATAAAACATACTCTCAATTAATATGCAAAACAACTGTGCTTACATAAAAAATATACTATTTCTTTACTAAGAACTTTCAACAGCATTAGTTTTAAAACATTTGACTATTTAGTATAAAAACTTTCTTTGCATTTATATAATTACAGTAATTGTTTTTATATAGATTATTTAAAAAAATTTTAACTTCAAGTAAAAAAATAGCTACTTACTCTGGATGATTTTCTTTTGAAAGACTTTTAGGAGATTCTAACTTGTTTACATCATTATTATTCACAATATTCTAAAAAAGAAAATCATACATCAAATATTGCAAGTCTTGACTAATGAGGCGCAATACTAAAAAAGTTCATCTTAAAAATATAATTAAAATTAAAATTTTTCAAAATAAAAGAACTAGCTAGACTAGATCTACTTCTACGGTTTAAAATCATGAGGTGACACACCAAATTAGTAACTTTGGCCAAATAATGAATATTCAGCCAAATATCCATTAGTACTTGGAACTGAATTTTTGGAATTAATCAGAATTAATCATTGTATTAGCAGTTATATTTTTGAGTAAAACAATGTTAAATTCTGCTCAAGATTCCCTTTCTACACTATATTACCTATACTATTTCTTTCCTTTCTACACTATATTACCTATACTATTTCTTTCCTTTTTATACTATATATTTTAATTTCCCATATCAATAAATTATAAAGAATATAGAACAAATTATTTAAAACTTGATCATTTTTACTTACATTTTAAGTCTGAATTATTAAAAGTTTTAAAATATTCATTTTAAATATTTCAGTTTAAAAAACATCATAATTTAACTTTTTGAGTAAAACAAATTTGAAAATTAATTTTACAATAAGTACGTCAAATAAATAAATGTAAAAGATAGGACTAAATAGAATTTGTATAATGGCTAAAGTAAAAGTTATTTGCAATATGGAAAATATAAATTCCCTCAATGGATTATATACAATTCTGGACATAATCTTTAAAAAAAACTAATTGCTATTTACCTTGGTATCTACTTTATTTACATATTCTACATTTGGCCTTTGAACATTTACTACTGATTGCTGCTGATGTATTTCCTGAAAAATAAAATTTAATCCAATATAAATATATAATCTTACTTTATAAGAAAATATTTTTTTAAAAAATAATAAATAGATAAAAATAATAAATTATTGAATTCCTTGATATTTTAAAAATGACTATTTTCACCTGGGCTCATAAAAATTTGCAAAAACTGAGAATATAGCAGTGATTTTGATAATTTTCATCTAGATGGAGAATGTTGCCAAATTGGGATTTTTAAAAAAGTTTAATAACTTTTAAAATATTTAAGCAATTTGTCTGTTCTAAAGCCCAGATAATTCTTCACAGAAAGATCATATATATAGTTTAAAATCATTGCATTGTTCAAGTGTAAGGCCCTTAAACTGTGGCTTTTATATTTTCCTTGGCGATTGAGTTTCGAAAAACAGTGTTAAACTTGAATTTTTCTGAAATTTAAGCTGAAGAATTCTCTACGTGTAAAAAAGGAAGGATAAACACTTGAATATTTTTCAAATATTTTAAAAATTATCAGCAAATATAATGGTATACAGTTAAAAAAAAGCACTAAAAATGAATAAAAACAAATAACTAATTCAGCTCAATAATCTAGCAAGCCTTGTGTAACAGCTGTCCAACTGAAAATTTCACACCAAGGACAGCATCAGGAAAATTGTAGCAATAACATTACCATCCTTCAAGATTATAAATTCTCCATGCATTGCGTATGTAAAATTGCACAGAAAATTTCCTGCTACTCGGGATTTTACCATTCAATAACATGGACAAACTGGTTTTTTTATGCAGGAAAGCCAGCATCTGAAGTTTAGAAAAAGACAGGACTAAAGATCAGAGGGTTAGGGAAAAATAAAAGCATATTAAGTATGCACAGCTGCTTAACATGAGAGCACTTAAAGTGAATGTAAAATCCTCTTAAAATAAATGCATTCAGGACAATGCAATAGTATGATTTTTAATGACAGAAGAGGGCAGATATTTATTGTTCAATTGCTTTATACGGCCAACATTATAGAGGACAAATCACAATATTTTTCAATGTTGCAAACTATAAAAAAATAAAATATTAAAAATAATTTATTAGGATATCATTTAGCAATGAAAGAATTTAGATACTTACTTCTTCTTGCATGGAGGGTACATCATCAGTTCTAACAATAACATTGGGCATGTCTTTGTTGGCTTGCACACTTTGGCTATCAACTTCATTTTTAATATCACAGAAATTTGGTAGCCTTTAAGGAAAAATAATTGCAATTGAATTCGTTGCTTAAAAAAGTTAGGAAGTCATAATTTATATTTTTAAAAAAACTTAACACATTTATAGGAAGCACATCAAAACATTTTTTAAAATTTGTTTAAATTACAAATGCAAAGATGCAAACTGTTTTATCCATAATGAGAAACAATACACATAACTAAACAATAGAAAATATCAAAAACATTACGTAAAATTAGGCTTTAACTTTAAAAAATTTAAGGGTAACATATGAGATTCAGTGTGTAATTGAAGAGATACAAGAAAGAACATCTCCACTAGATTTTTTTTTTTTTTTTTTTTCCTTTAAGAAAACCTATTAATCAATTTTGCCCTTTTCAATTACTAATAAAATTTCTTCATTTTTGTAAATATATTTTGAAAGTCTCAAAGGAATAAAACTGAATATAGAATATACATAGCGTGTTCATATTCAGGTTCAAACTACGATCTGCGGATGGACGGTTAGTGTGTGAATGTGCCCCTTCTATAAAATGGAATGTGACATATATTTGTTGTCTTTGGACCATCCTCCGGGATGATTTCCTGACCGACGCCAATAGCCCATTGTGCAGTTCTGGTGCGAAGTAAATGAAAAAAGTACCTATGTAAATATATTTTGTAATAACTGTTTTTATTTATTTAGCATTAAAAAATTTTATGAATTACAAATAAATGGAAGGAGCTTAACATTAAAGTGTTTATAATTCAAAGAATTGTAAACCAAATACAGTTAGATACAATACTTTCTGTAACCTTATATCATAATTTCTATTTTTAATAACACATGGATTTGATATGGTTTTAAATTTGGCTGCTTCTAAAACACACATGTTGTAATGAAAATTATAGAGTGTACTAACATTATAAAAAAGAAGACAATAGAACTAAACTCAGATTTTAATGAATATTATACGACAAATGAGAAAAATATCAACTTTGCAATAAATGACCAAAAACACGAATTTATATATTTACCATACACTATATGTTCAAATTTAAACACTATAAATAGTGTTTAAATAACACTATAAATAGTGCTAGGTTTAGCCGTGGGTATATTTTTAAAAAACAATTACCGTGGAGTTTTCCTCAACTTACAAAATCCTAGTTTCGAGCTTTTTTTTTTTTTTTTTAAAGGAAAAAAATAAAAAAAAGTTTTTTTGGCAACCTAACTTTTCAATCAGTCAACTAACACAATTACTTTTAACAAAATGTTCTACAAAGTGTCTAATGTCAAATTGTGTTTTAAAAAAATAGTTTCCACCTTAAAATTCGAAAGCTTTCCGTTTTAAATAAATGTTTTAATTTGGATGATTCTGCAATCTCTAAAATTGATATCTACTGGCAGATATCAATCGACCGTAGAAACAATCGAAATATAGTGCTAATATCATTATACAGTTTAAATTACAAACGATTTTGTAATTTTTTAAAAAAAAAAATCTATAAATAGTTCTAAATTTCTTACATTTTTAAAATAAATTAAATAAATAGTAAATTATTCACATTTAATAACCCAGTTGTCGTGAACTAAATATTTAAATTTGTGCTAGGAAAAACTAAATTTTAACATGATTCCCAACGTGGTCGCTGAACCTTTCCAGCACAATATGTTCTTTTGTTAAAGATACATTCCAGATAAACACTCACAAGCGTTTGACACATTCAGCTACCATTAACCTTTGGATGACGGCCAACTGACCCTGGCACAATTTAAACGCCGCCGCAAAAACCGGGATGTACGCTTTTGTTTGGGTTCCCAAATTAGGTCTTTATCATACGAATCTCAACACATGTAACGGATACTAACAAACACGTAGAAGGCTTCACGTCTAATATTCCATATGTTTTTTAAAAAATAAAGAGTAAGATTTCATTACAAAAATAATGCTTTTAGTTTATGTAAACTTATTATTTACGATTTATTAAATGAATTATTATAACATAACTTCTTTTTTTTTCTTCAACTCATTAAAAATAATTTGTCAGTAGACACAAATTAATTAAAAATGGAAGAAAGTTGTTTATGTTTGGATAGTCCACTTCACGTGCTCTAATTGCAACGAAGGAAAGAAAAAAGGACATAACAATAATAACGGTACAACGATAATTTTAAAGACATAATAAAACTGCTCTAATTGCAAGGAAGGAAAGAAAAAAGGACATAACAATAATAACGGTACAACGATAATTTTAGAGACATAATAAAACTATCAGAAGTTGTTTACATTTTCCTACCAGTGAATAATATTTGTCAATATTGAATAAAAATTACGGGTAAAACATGCTACACGCAGGAAACTTGCAGAGAAAAGACTGAGGCTTTTAAAACAACATTCTTTGTTTTATTTTCCCCTATAAACTCAATTTTATATTGATTGAGTTTAATCTAAATCCCAAGACGTAATCAAAGGATAAAAATAGCCAAAGGTTAGGTGTAATCCAACCACTGGAAAGAGGAAAATATTTAAAACATCAATCGCAGGTAATATATAAGAATTAATTTTTAATGGGCATTGTAATAGCCCTAGCGCTGAAGGAAAAACATTTATAAAATAAAATTTTATTTTAAGCCTATAATTGAACAGCAAAATCTTGACGTACTTTTGTAGTTATTCGCATAATATTTAATCGGAAGAGAAAAAAAATATTAATCTGTACTTAAAATGACATTTGCTGGTGAGTTCTGACAAGCAGGTACCCATCAAAAAATAAAAATAAAAAAACTTAATCGAAGAAAAGTTGTAAAGGCGCCATTTTGCTTTATATAGATTTGGAAAAAATTAATTTTTACAGTTCACTATTTGTATCATAGAGAAATTTTTACGGAATTCAAATTTATTCAATTGTCTTGCAGTAAACGAAAAATAATAATAACTTTAGCATGCTTAGTTTTTCCGCAGCTGGAGTGTCCTTAATGAAGACTTAATAAGTGAAACTTAAATAGTATTCGTACTTCAAAGTTGCCGAGATAGACCATCCTTACTTACAGGCGTACATATATCATAAACATAATATAACACAACAGACTCAGGCTATCTCAACCATACCATGTATTCTTAAACATGGAAAACTGAGTATATTTGAAAAATTATTTAACATATTTTTTCCCTTATAGAACCTTAAAATACTCCACTGTGAAGATGGTAATACCTAGGGTTGTTATGATTTTAACAAGCACAAAAAAAATAATAAATAAATAAATAAAAATAATAAAAATTAAATGAAAAAGCCCTAGAAAAAATCCAATCGGGTCTTTTCACAATTGCATTTTATTATTAACAAATCATTATTGACATTAAGCTATAATAGAAAAAAAAAATACTAATTACAAATATTGATATTTCCACTATTTCTAAATTCTCCCGTGCTTTAAATTTTTTAATTAACATTCTTAAAAACACGTAGGAAATTGCAAATAATGTATTAAGGTATTTTCTCAAAATCTTGAGAGAGTAAATCACAATATAATTGAAACTGTTGTTATAGCAAGATACAATATATAATTTTTGAATCACAAATCAATGGGAAAATTACTTATAAAAATATATTTCAAGTACCATTTTCCCAGACCTATGAGAGACCAGAAATATAGTTTAATTAACACAAATTAAATTAAATTAATGATTAATGATATTTATGATACAGCAAGACATATTCTGAAATAAAAAAAAATGAAGGAAAAAAAAATCCTGGAAAAGCACAATGATTACCCCCCCCCCCCCCCCCAAAAAAAAAACCCGGTGGGATGGGTTTTTTACAACACGGTGACTAATATTTACCACGTGGAAATATGTTTAGCAATATTTACGGTTATCATTATACGTTACGGTTATCATATCATTATATGTTACGGTTATCATATATACAAAGAAAGGAAAGAAAAGGATAAATAAAATGATTTCCCATTGTATTTTTTACATTTGGCGTTACAAAAACTATCTCCAAAAATTGCTATCTTATTTTTCTTTAACCCGTAAACAAAATATCGAAATACAACAATCTCTCTGCGTTCTTCTAGCATGCATATGTCACATAATTTTCTCCCAAAAATCCGTCACACCTGCCACAAATGTCATTCACGTCAAATTCAGATGTTAACTGAAGCGCAATCGTAAAAAGCTTTTGCGTCACAAAAGAAAAAGAAAAACGGTCTTACTCAAACGCTCACCGTTTCAAATCAAATCTAATACAAAATAGCAAAAGAAAGCTCTCTCAAACCATTCAAACTATCCCAGAATAAAAATTTCACGAGTCATTTAATTGGAAAGATAGTGCATTCGAGTAAACAATGGGGAAAATAAGAGACTTCGTAGTTAAAACTTGAAACTATTTGAAGACTATTAGCTGCGTACAGACTTCATAATAGATGTCAGGTTCGGTTTGAAGATGTTGGCTTGTAGCCAGACGACAGAAGAATGTGGAGACTTTTACCTTGAAAATATTCCACTAGATCACTTTTAAAATATTTTCGAACATAAAATCATTTTTTTCATACAAAATGATACGGTTGACAGTTAATAAGCTTTAGAGATGCAGACCTGCTTCAATTGTTCTATGTTTTTACGTATTTTAAACAAAGAATAGTCTTTAATTAGTACGAACTAAGACATAATGTATACAGCCTATATATTTTATTTTTTCTCCATATACAGGGCCTTAGTCAAGGAAGATACGTGAAGAGGGATTGTTCAAACCTCAAACTGAAATATTACATAAATAAATAAATAGTTTCAATGTAAATTGAATAAAACGAATTTCATTTCAAAATAGCGACATTTTTTAATATGCAATTGGTATTAGTTAGAACAAGTAACTATGTCAAAACTAGTTCTAAATTAAAAGCAGTTGTAATTTACACGCTTCCTTTATCAATTTCTTTGAAAAAGAAAAAAAATGCAAAAAATCAACATTTTTTTTCCCTTATTTCATAAATAAATACACGGAACTAAAACAAAACATAATAAAAAGGTTTAAGTAGAAATTTAAAATTTTTATGTGTAAAAAAACATTTAATTTTCCATCGGTTTAGTACCCCGAGTTAACTCGTTCAATGAAAAAGTTAAATATTAGTCTTTGAATGATAATTTTTAAAACGAGGGACAGAACAAAGTGATACTTTCCTAACGCCAGTGAAGTGATACGCCATTTTTTTTTTTTTACTCTTTTCTTCGATGTAAATTCAGCAAGCATCGTATATACAATCGCACAAAACACGTGTGCAGTCCCACAATCCAACAGTTAAACTCCCAAACAAAACTTTGCACACTTCCTATCACAGCAGATTATTTTTTTGCTTCCAGAAACGTGATTAAAAACGTGATGAAGCAAAACGTACTGACAAATTCTTCTACGCCCGAGTTTTCTCGGGATAATAAATATTTGCAATATATACATACCCGAGTTAACTCGGGATAATCAGGAAAGCGGTTAATAAAACCTTAAATGTCATATCATGCGTTTATTTTATTATTTTTTTTTCAGCTCTAAATGTCGCAATTAAATTAACCGTATAACCGTATCAATTTATTTTAGATCGACAAATATTCAAAAAGTATAAGGAAAAAATGATATTCAGAGAGCACCTGCAGTATAATTTTTATTAGAAATATAACAAGCTAATACTGAAATAATGTTAGCAGTGTTAGATCCTAAGCTTGACAGTGTTACTGTAAATTGAACAGCGATCAACTGAGGCGGAAAGTTAGTTTCGAAAAAAAAATTTTTTAAAGGAAATTTCGATAAAGTAAAAAAAAACCAATTAGAGTAGATCTACTATGGAACACAGGTGAATTGCGTTAGACGGAAATTTTACGGTAAAGATACCCAATAAAAAAAAACTATTTAATTTTAAAATGAGTAACTGCTACATACACACATAAAAAAACAGGTCATTAGTCATAGTGATACTCGTGAGGAGTTGCGAATAGCTCTATAATGAAGAAATGTTCGTTTATCAGGTAATATATTAGGGCTATTCTATTTTGCAATTTGGAATGAGGGGAAATCGACTACTTTCCGAAAATCTTTTACATTAGTGCCCTCTTCATTATCCACAATACGCTTATTGTACAGTGCGCAAAATAAAAAACGAACCACTTTTGACCTAATGATCGGATCTTCACGTTATAAGACTATCATGAAGTTTCGAGGGGGGTTGACCTCAAATATACTAATTAATTAGTGCAGACGATATTTTTAGTTACGAAATCAAACACAAAAATGTTTTTTCTTTGAATAAACAAATAATCTTTTCTTTTTTTTTTTTTTTTTTTTTTTTTTTTTTATCAGATTCAGATTTCTGCCTCCAAAATATAGCCGTAATCTGAGAAATATGGACCCATCAGTTTGATGTGGACAGCAGTCTAAAGTTTAAACCTCTTAATATTAATTTTTACTTTTTGCGTATTTCACGAAATCGCGAAAAAATTTTAAGCGATTTTTAAAAAAAAAATAGAGCACAGTGATAAAATTCGCTGACCCAAAAATATTTCTATGAAAAATATAACATAATTTATAAATATTCATTATTTTTTATTATTTTCTTTGAATAGTGGAAACAATTTTGAATTTTAAGTCTTGCAATCTCCTACATAATTTTAGAGAAGACAATTTTAAATGGAAAAATACACAATTTGAGCAAAATCGGTCGAATAGTTCCTAAGAAATAGAATCTAGAAAAAAAGTCGTATTTTCAAAAATTGATTCTTCAGAAACTACTTGCCCGATTTCGCTCGAACTTATTGTTATAGTATTTAATTGTTACTGTTATAGTATTATTGTAATACTATAGTATTATTATAGTATTTTGCTACTTAAAAAATTATCTTCTTTAAAATGATGTAAAAGAGTGTACACCTTAAAATTCAAAATGTTTTCGGCTTTTATTTATTAAAATAATAAATAAAAATATTTTCAAAGTTATATTGTTTTAGAATTATTTTTTAGATATATGTATTTTACAATTGTGTGCAAAAATTTCTAATTCACTCAAAAACTTCCCGAGATATAGTGAAATGGGCACAAAGTAAAACTACTCTCCTGACCAAACTATGGGGACCCAATTTTCTAGATAACAGCTATCCCCTATACTGGAGCCGCGATGGCTCAGGGGATCGAGCGTTCGCCTTCCAATGAGGTGAGCCGGGGTTCGATCCCGGCGATGGCTGGTCGATACGAATTCCGCATCCGGCTTGCACCGACCACAGCGCTGACGTGAAATATCCTCAGTGGTAGACGGATCCTGGGTTAGAGTCCCCTTGCCGTCAGGCTAACCGTGGGAGGTTCTCGTGGTCTTCCTCTCCATGTAAAATGTGGGTTAGTTCCATTAAAAAGTCCTCCACGAAGGCATATTTCTCCCAATACTTGATCCAGTAGTTCCCCTGTCTTCGGGATTGGGTTTGAATTTCCAAGGCTACGGAGTTTAACATGACTAGTAGCCGTAAACCCAAAAAAAATTGGGTCGGCTGTTCAACAACGGTTATAATATAATTATAATATCCCCTATACATTGAGGGTCGGAAATCCAAAGAAAGAGTTTCTAATATTAATCTGCCAGATTGATCAGCAAGAGCAGGAATAGAGAAAATTTGACTTTTTTTTTGTTCTTTAATGAGTAAAAGTAATAAATAAAAAAAATTCCGTGGTGGTGACTAATTTTCTGTGAACGGCTTTAAATTTTTTTTTTTTTTTTTTTAACAAATTTGCCCTTCACGATGCAAAATTTGCCCCGTACTTAATTCAAAAGTTCCACTGCTTCTTGTATGGCCTGTTTGATGAATTGAACTCCCCATTCAACCTTAACTTATATTATTAAGATTGAATTAAAATTATTTTAAGTTCCGTAATATAACACTTCTGATTTTGTCAAAAAATAGTAGTCTTGATTAGCAGTATTAATTATATTAAAAATAGTAGTCTTGACAAGCAGTATTAATAATCCCCTTCTAAGTATTTAAGTTTTCGACTTAAAATATAAATAAATAAAAGCTTGAAAATGGCACAGTCCGCGTACAAGAACTAAATATAGAATAATTAATATGGCTATTATTGATTTTTGTGACCTTGCATATGGAAGAGGAAATTTTTTTTCTCTGTTAGCCTTGTTAGTTGTCAGTTTAATGCATTTTATTATTTGAAGGGAAAATATGGGCGAAAAATCTTTTGATGCATGCGTTGAAAGGACGTTATGAATAAAAAATGAGATACTCAAACACAAAATACAGCCAACAAATAAATAGGAGACTCAGCAACAAAAAAGGTGTTTTATTTCTTATTATTCTGCATTTTTCACCGAGAAGGCCACTTAAATGAACAGTTTGGTTGTTTAAGTAATTTATAAATGAATAATTCAAAAAACTAGGTGCAATGAGTATAGCGTATTTGGTGAAATAAAAAATTATTAGTTCTTTCTCTTAAAGGGGAGGGAGGCGCAAAATTATTTTCTCGTTTTATAATTTTCAGTTCATTTAATGCATGTATAATGTTTTATTTTTAATGGTAACTTATATCTTTTACCAGTTCATCTGATATAGTTTGGATAGCTTTCTTTTTGTTTCCCAGAAATTATTTTGAATGCTAAGATTTTTAAAAGAGAAAAAATAAAGCTTTGATATAAAGATTACAAAGAAGTGAATTATGCTAGTTATACATAAATTTTTAAATTTTCTTCAAAAAAAAAAAAAAAAAAAAAAAAAACTTCGTCCATTTTTAACAAAAATTTTTTTAAAAAATTTCTCAAAGATTGCTTAAGTTGAATCAATCTTTGTGTCAATTTCATTCTTATAATGCGCGCCTAAAGATAAAATTTGAAAATTTTCTATTAGCATTTATTGAGACACGAAGGATATTTTTTTTTATATATATATATATAGTTGCATATACAGTCTGAGCGATTTATTAATAAAATTCCTTTAAACTGTAATATATATCAAAATGTAAGCGAAGCAATTCCTAACACTTTCACTTTAATTTAAGGTCTCGGATCCATTTAACAAAATATTACCTCTTAAATATGTATATACATTTTTTTAATCAATGCTCAAGTTTATTTGACCTGCTGAATAACATATTTTAAATTAATGGAGTCATAAAACGTAGCTCTACCTCATACTTTCAATAGCAAAAATGATCAAAACTGTGACGTACATAGCAGAGCAATTTATGTCTAGGTTGCGAAGAAATTTTATTAAAGTAAACAATTTTTGCTTCATTAAGTGGGCATATTTACATAATTTGATATTTAACTAATCAAGGTTCTCTTGTTTGCAAATAGATAAAACAAAAATATTCTTTACCCGATTAAAAACTTTATTCGCTTTAAAAATATATAAATAGGAGATAACAGTCGACATGTTTTAATCGCCTATGCTCAGATGCCCATTTCCAAGACTTGCCAGACGCGAGTGAGAGGAACAAAAGATTTGAAATATAAAACGAAAAATTACATAAGCACAGCAGCCGAGAGAGAAAAAAGATGAAAAATCTCAGTAGCCAAGAGGGGCAAATCAAGGTAAAATACATTTCTAAGCCCTATGGAAAGATGGTAGGAACTAATGTTGATAACAAGGTAATCAACGTTCATATGAATAAAACGAGATTCCAGGGCTGGGAAATTTTTTTTTTTTTCCCATCTGTATTTCCTATTCATATATTTTTGAAGCAAATGAAGTTTTTAATCCGGTAATATCTAACTGCTACAGTTTCTAAGTTTCTAATTTATTTAGATATCAGTTATTAAAAAGGACGGCAAAAACTCATTTAATGACTTGTTTATTTTGACGACACCTGCAGAATTGCAATTATCAAAAGTCTCGTTACAAAACATAATAGCTGTCTAAACGAGAAAAAAAAATATTTAAATAATTCTATAAATAAGAAAATCGCGAATAATACAGTGAAAATACTCCAAAAATAATTATCAAAGGTCGCCCAATTGCGTGTTCTCAATACAGTTTACGTAACTGCATTCTAATGGCGAAACAAAATATAAATGAATGATACAACACTCAATCTTTTATTTACATCTCTTCAATAACGTAAATGAGTCGCGTTTCGTTTCGTTCCAATTATTCGGTAGCAACTGAATAAATAAAATTGAAGTTAGCGTCATGTTTTTTCTACATGAAAAATATCTTTATCTGATGAACTAGAGTAATTTGATGTTCATAAACTACATTAAAATTTACTAAAATCAAACATTTCAAGAGTTTTCCTTCAATAATATTTGTCATGATTATCACAATAACATGGTATAAAGGTTTTTAACGACTTACACGTTACATTTTTGTTGGATGAAACCATGCGATTACTATTATATTGCACGTCCAAAAAAGGAAAATGAAGGCCAAAAACAATTAAGAAAGAATACGAAAAAAACAAAACAAATTTTAAACTATATGTAGATAAATTACAAAAACTTTGCTTTAATACAGTTGTGCAGCGTAACCTTTTCTTAGAACTTGGTGTTATGTAGGTGAAATTATATGTAATTTTCAGTTCATGCAATTACACCACAGAGAAATGAACAGAAAATTACATTTTAATTATGTAATTTTCCGTTCATTACCTTATGATAAAATCATAACTTATCACTTATCATAACATACGATAAGAAATGCAAAAAGAAAATTTATAAGCCATATGGAGATAATTTACAAATTTTAATTTTATTATAATACTAAAAGTTAATTATAAATTAAAATAAAACCCTAAGGGATTTTATTTTAATTTTTACATTTGTATTGCCCTTAAATAAGCTAATTAAGTTAAAAATTGTTTCGTGTTTTTATTGTTTTAATGCAAATGCACACTGATATCAACCAATCCTTTGCATTCACTATCTCAATTCAGAGTTAGTCCATAATCTTGCATTTATGAATGAGTCAGTCGTCTCCCCCGACAAAGTAAAAAAAAAAAAGTCGTGAATTGTGATCCTAGACAGATGCCGCCTATCTTAACAAAAATGTATGCGTCAACACTATGGTCCAAAATAGATTTTTTTTTTCTTTATTTAACTTTTCTACCGTAAAAAAAAAAAAAGAGGATGATATATGTTGCTAACTCTTTACAGACTAAAATAAGTCCACCAAAATATGCAATTATAAGATTACAACAAAAAATTAATAGAATTGTGCAAAAAATTCTAGTAATCAGTGAAGAATTATAAAAATGAGTAGATTCATTCTTATTATAATAACAGTCACAATTCTTATGATAAATAAAGCAATTCAAACAAGTTTATTTTCTTCCGACTTAACTATAACTATCAACTCTCTTTAATGTTTTTTAATTACTCAAGAATTTTGTAAATTTAATAAAATACGGACCTGATTAAAAAAAAAAACATTACAAAAAAAATAGTGAATGGTTCACACTTTATAAAAAGTACTTACTGCTAGCACATGAGATATCCTTAAAAAATATATCGTGAAAACAGCTTAACAAAAGAAACAGAATAGATGTGGATAAAATTTAAATTATGTTGGCGCATCTCTATATAAAATCGAAAGTCGGTGCTGATGTTCGTTTTTAACTCAAGAACGGAAGCACCGATTTGGATCGAGTCTTTTTTTACAGTTATCTCTTTATATGTTTTTTAACTACTTAAGAATTTTGTAAATTTAATAAAATACAGACCTGATTAAAAAAATAATAATAAATAGTGAATGGTTTACACTTTATAAAAAGTACTTATTGCTAGCACATAAGATAGCCTTAAAAAATATATCGTGAAAACAGCTTAACAAAAGAAACTGGATAGATGCGGATAAAATTTAAATAATGTTGGCGCATCTCTATATAAAATCGAAAGTCTGTGTGGATGTTTTTAACTGGAGAACGGAAGCACCAATTTGGATCCAGTCTTTTTTTACAGTTAGCAAATTCTTTATGGGGTGGTTTATAAACAATCACTCTCCGGCGTCATTTAGTTTAGGCGCAATTTAGAAAATAAAAACATCATTGGTGAAACCATTGTTAGAGAATAAACTTTCTTTGATATCTTTTGAATTTTTGAATCGCTTCACCAATTGGCATGGTGTTTTTAATTACAGTTGGCTAATATTTTGTTCGATTTTTTTTTTCCATCCATCTACATTGAGATGCGGTTTTTCATTGTCAGACACGTGATTGCTGGAAGAAGAAATTACCCGAATTTTTTAATTCACAATGTGCAGTTTTCTGAGTACTTTTTCTAGCGAACGATCTTTAAAATGTTTGCTATTTCAAAATTACTTTTTAGATTACCAATTTTATACTTTCGTGTTTGCCTCAGTAGTTCATTAACTCAAGTTACTATGGATATTTTTATTTATTTATTTATTTTTTTTTAAAGTTACGTTTTTTAAATTTATCCTAAGTTGCGATTACGTTTTTTTTTTCCCTAACAATTTTCCGTGAAAAAGAAGTCATGCCCCCTAAGTGAGAACCTAGGAAGGGAAAAAAAAGTGCTGTTAAAGGCGGAATACATGTCTCGTAAATGAGACTGAGGCTAAGTAACTAAATTTAAATTTTAAATGTGGAGATTTTCGTATCGTGATCTGTGGAAGAATAATCGCCAAGTCTTAACTTCCGGGCAGCGGCCCGCAAGGAACTAAAAAATCACAGAAAGCAAACCAACTAGAAAGGTATAACTCGTAGCCACCCCCGGGCAAACATCTACATGTTGTTGTTTTTTTTAAATTGAAATTCTAAATTCTCTTCGGTACCTTGGCGATTGCAGTTGACGCTACAGATCACGATACGACAATATCCCAGATTTTAACAAAGTTGCTAAAATTAGGTTCATTATCTATCGAAAATGCCACTGAGATAATTAGTATTTTTTTTCTTTTTAAATGTTAGCATGTTTTGCACCGAGCATTTTAATAACAAATTCACCAAGGTTTCATACAAACATGCACGAGAAGAAAAAAAAATTAATCTACTTTCACTTGAGCAATAAGAATTTTTACTTATATATTGTCTAAATCTTTGACTGTAAGGGTTTTAAATTTTGGAATGCTTGAAATTCTAAAGTATATGGTAAATGTCACCTTTAAACGTATTTCTAACAGGAATGAAAAACGTTGGGAGATAAAATACAGAGGAAAAACATGTGAGGTAGGATGACATAAGAGATAAAATGAGTTGTAAACTAGATAATCGAAACCGAAATCCTTTAAAATGGATAAATGTAAATAAACTTGAGTGATATCGTTTTAATAACGATGCTACACACCATCAACAAATGAGAGAAAAAGGCGTGTGCTAGGACAAACTGTCGCACAAATTAAGATCAATATGAAGAGGCTGATAAAAACTAAAACGCACAACAAAGATTATAACAGTTGTGAGGGAACAAAAAAAGATGAGTTATTCAAGACTTATAAGGTTACGTTTTTCCTTCGTCAACATATCTCTATTCTAATTGTGAAAGTGAAAATAGTGTAAAATATCAATACGAAGTAAAGCTAGTTTTTTAG
Source organism: Parasteatoda lunata (assembly GCA_949128135.1). Lineage (NCBI taxonomy): Eukaryota > Metazoa > Arthropoda > Arachnida > Araneae > Theridiidae > Parasteatoda > Parasteatoda lunata. The sequence goes on along the minus strand of OX421973.1, from coordinate 32,811,309 downwards.
TTAGAAATAAGAAAAGTTAGTTTTTTTTTTTTAAATATGATGAAAAAGTTTGTGATATAATTAAAGTATTTAAATTGTTATTTCTGCATCGATTTGGATTCATAATAATATTCAAACACTAACTAGCTTTTGTGAAGTGAGACTTTCTTGCTTGAAAGAAAAGTTATTCTCTATTTTTAACAGCATGAAATGTTTTTATCTTTTTTTTTTTTTTTTTTTTTTACTAATAAATACGTTTCAATTTTTGCCCCATAGCATCGATGAAAAGTAGAATATAATATTCAATGATAGTCAAACATAATTTTAGAAATTAAAATTTAAAACTTATTTTTTATGAATATTTTAAAATGTAGTGTTCATCGGTATTTGTTAAATAAAGAAATATCAGTATTGATTTTACATGAAAAAATCACAAGAAATTAGCACACTTATGTTAATATGTTTTTTTTTTAAAAAATCCTAAAAAAAATTTATATACCACAATTCGGAAAATTTCGAAAAAATTGCTAATTTATCAAATAAACTTTTTATTTAACATAAAATTATAATGGAAAATTTCAATTGTAAATTGTTTAACAAGCATATAAAAATTCAAAATTTGTGTATCGGTAGAATTTTGCACAAGCGTATCGAAAGTTGAAGAAAGGTTAAAAAGAAAGGTAAAAAGACAATAATAGACACAACATTTTAAAATATTCATGTATTTTAATAAAATTTAACTTCTTAAAAAGTGACAAATCAAAAGGGCACATATTACCCAGACGATATATTTAAGTTCCAAAAACTTAAAATGGAAAAGGCACCAGCATATGCTGTATTATTGGAACATTAATCAGATTCTCCTTTTTCCAATATCTGCTATGTAATTAAAATGGCCAAAAAGAAAGGGAGAAGGAATTTGACAGAAGTCAAAAACTTTCTTAAAGAAAAATGGTGAAAACTATATTTCTGATCAATAAATATTTTGTATAAAAATGAGTTGTTTTTTTTTAAATTATAAATTCGATTTTAAACCTGGAACAAGCTTCTGCAATCACCCAACATAAATGGTAATATTAAATAAAGGTCGATAAAAATCTAATTGTCATTCTTATAAAAAAAAAAAACTTCACTTAAAAAGTATCACTTAGAACAACATTGTTAAAAAAAATAATAAACAATTATGAGTAAAAAGATTATTCCAATGTCAAACATGACATGCAAGATACAATCAAAATGATTTAATCCAACTTATTTAATAAAAATATTTTAATGATTAACATGACAGGAAAATTTATAATAACGATAATGACTTGAATGTTTCGTGATTCCTGGTAAAAATTCAAAATTATGAATAACGAATTTAAGATTAAGTTTTATAAAACAATGTAAAAAAAAAAATTACGTGTCACAGAAAGAGAGAGCATGATTGTGTTTTTGCTTAAAATTTCACGAAAACGATGGAACCCTACACTTACGAAATTTAACAAGCTATGTGGATTCGTCATTTTGCATCTCAACTCGAAGTTAGATTTCCGATTTGATTTTTTAAATCGGATTTTGAAAACGCACCCTCTGCTTTAAATTCGCTCGGTTTCACCAAGCAGGTTTGCTGGTATTGGCAAGTGACATTAGAAACAACAAATCGTATTTTTCGAATGTTTTCTATGAGAATAACATTTGACATGAGAGTACCTACTCGTAGTGGGACCAGTAAATAACAAAGAAAATTCTTTATTTTCATTTTAATATTATCAAAAATAAAGTGGTCAAAAGCAAAAGTACAAAACTATTAAGCTATGTGAGGGAAGAAAGAATTTTTTAAATTTTATTTTATAACCGGAGTTGAATAGCCGACCCAATACTAAGTTTACGGCTACCAATGTTCCATTTCGTAGCCCTATAACTTTGAACCTAATCTTGAAGACAAGGGAACTCCTGGATCAAGCTAGTCTACGTGAAGGACTTGTTGATGACTCGCATTTGCGTTACATGGCGTGGAAAACCACGAAAACTTCCCACGGATAACCTGACAAGGGGACTCTAACCCATGATCCGTCTACCAATGAGGATATTTTACTTCGAGAAAAAAATTTTGATAATTTTTTAGCTGTAGGCAGGATTTAGTGGTAATTTTAACCTGGTTTTGAGCATGGGCGCTCTGATAATTGTTGTCCATTGTATTCTTATTCGATTAAAATGTCGAAAAGCACCATTCCAAAGTACTACAGTTTGGCGGGATTTTGGCTTACATCTGAGCCACGATAAACGTATCGAACATACCAATTTAAATCCAAACAGCTAAAATTACTTTTATAACTTGTATAAAAAAATAAAAAAAAACAATTTAACTCAGTGCAATTTAGGAATTACTTTTTATTCCATAAAACTCGAAATAATTGTCACCCCGTGTTTTTGCTTTTAAACTTTTCTTATTTGAAGAGCATCAAAACCGAATATAATATTTGATGAAGAATCGGATATAAACTGTAAATTAGAGCTTTTATATTCCAGCTTTGTACATCAACCTAGGCATGAGATCAATCTACAATTGCTCGAACAGCGTCGCTATTCGGTATTGAAACAAATTTTGTAAGTGCTTCGGTTCCACCATCGTTTTTATCCTTGTCAGATATTTCTTTTGCTAATTAAATGCAATAAATAACCAGCAAAACAATGGGCAATATCGAACCCAGTACAAACGATAACGTAATTTAAGCTATTAAGGATATTCTGGTTGGATTTTATGTCATGAAAATTCATCTTTTTTCATTAAATTAATGTTAGGATTTTTTAGTCTAAAAAACATTTTAAATACATTAAAATATCGGGCACAAACTACGATTTTTTAAGAGTTATGGCGTACCACGCAATCGGAATTTTTCAAACTCTATTTAAACTAATCTGCGCAATTTTATTTTTCTCACTGTATTTTCACTTAGATTTTGTCGAGGGCACAAAATTTTAAAACGAATTTCAAGAACTTGAAGGCTACAATCCTGTTCAAGGTCTCCTGTTCAAGAAAAATTCATAAAATTCCAAGATTCTTGCAATCGCAGTTCTATATGACAAAAGAGTCATATTCAGCTTTAAAAATTTTCACTTGTTGCAGCAGAGGTAAAAATTAATGAACAAACGTTCTCGATTCAGAAATCCGAAATGTTTTCTGTATTTTCATTTACATTCATTTGGCGTCCATTGTTTTTATTTCTGTTAAGTCTTATACAATAACTATTCCAGGAAGTATAGTCCTGCAAAGCCGTAGTTAAGTTGCGAAATCTAGAAAAATTGGAAAATATACAGATATTTCTCGCCAACGGATCTAAGTAAAAAAAAAAAAAAAATTAAGATCGCTTTAACTTCAAAAGAAATCACCCAGTATGTGGAGTATACAATTTTAAAAGAGATTATAAAATTGAAGTATAAAATCAGAGGTATTGAACACAGCCAGTGATCGGAAGTAGCGAAACTACTGTAGTCGCTACTTTTTTCCGTAGTTCGTAGTGTAGTGTAGTGAGATAAAAAAAAAAAACAGTATTTTGTAGCGCGTCCTGGCAACTATTTTTAACTTTAGTTAAATAAAGAAACAAATCCAAACGCAAAAAATTTTTCGAATCTGATTGGTGCAAATCCTTTGCAGGTACGTCAAAGTTCGCAAAGAGAATGTCCCTGTGGCCGAGCATTAATGAGATCTACGTCTGGTGCTCGGGAAAATAGGTGCGTAATCGGTCGAGTTTTTCCTGAGAAATCGAACTTTAAATATCTGACTTTTTAAAATTCGACTTCACAGAAATTATAAAGTACGTTTTTGTGTGTGCTCTCGTAACTTAAAATATCGCCTGCATTAATTAATTAGTATACATGCGGTCACCCCCTCAAGCTATTAAGATCGAGTCCTAGAACGTGAAGATCCGATCATTATTAGATCAAAAGTTATTCAGGATGTTCCTTTTTTTTCCGCACTGTACTTCTTGGAGGATATAAAAAAGCATTGATCACTTAAATCACAAACATTTCATAATTTCCCAGCATTTGTTAAACCACTGTCAAGAAAAGCATAGAGTTTGAAATTTTAAAAAAAAAAGTAAAATGTGCTTTAAAATAAAAAATAAAAAACTTTCATGTAAAAATAAATAAAAACTTCTTAATATCACCTCATATTTAACCAAGCCTATTTTTTATTCAAAATCATTTTAATACTGGAGAAAATTAAGTTTATCTTCCAAAAGTAGCGAAGTAGTGCCTACATTTCGAAAGTAGTTTGTAGTCGCTACATTTAAAAAAAAGTAATTGTAGTTAACTACAACTGTAATAAAATAGTTGTAGTTAATTGCAAAGAAAATGTAATTTTTCCAACCATAGAATACAACTTTGGCGAAAAGAATAGAGAAGCTATCTGAATCTGAAGGTTGACCAGCAAAAATCTAAGCTTACTAGTTTTTAATCCTTAAAACTTATGATTATAATAATTTAAGAGTGTCACTCATCCTTTGTGCCCTAAACAATCAATAATGATCGAATTACAGGACAGCTGGCAGCATACTATGTTTCCAATGCTACGTTTATAAACAGACACAAATTTAATCAATGTCGAATAAAATATGATAAACCAAAATAAGAGTGCTGTTTTTAATACAAAATACAGGTGACAATCACAGCCTGTCATTTTAAAATATGCTGTACAAACAAACTCATATTGATGTATTGTTAGAGAAGAGCAATTTGATCAGCTGTTTCAAACATCTTTTAAGATTATTTACTTTAGGAATTAAACTACTATACCGTGTAAAGATATATATTAATATATAATTTAATTTCGTTTCTTCAATCACGATATAATTTCTTTTTACATGATTTTTCGATACTTAATCCATGATGCCTCGTATCAAACAGTTTTATTATTTTCCTTTATAAGATTTATGAAAGGGCATTATGATTAAGAATCGGAATTGTAAGAACAGGAACGTGCCTAGGGTTTCAGCGGCCCTGGGCAGTCAAACAGCAGCATTTTTAATTTGTTAGGAAACACGCTCAATTTCGAAAGAGAGAATAATACAAAGCGCACTTACAAATGTTAATTATAAAAGCGAAAATATTTTAATAGCTTACCTAATGATCATATTTTCACGTACAATGATTTAAAGAATGAAGAACCTAACCTTAAATAAGCTAATTAATTAATGCAGAGCCGTGGTCACGGCTCAGGGGACAGAGAGCTCGCCTCCTAGTGAGGTGACGCGGGTTCCAATCCCAGCGATGTCTTGTCGGTACGAATTCCACAGCCGACTTGCATCGACCCAAGTGCAGACGTAAAATATCCTCAGTGATAGACAGATCAGACTGACCAAGGGAGGATTTCGTGGTTTTCCTCTCTATGTAACGCAAATGAGAGTTTCATCAAAATGTACTCCAGGGAGACAAATTTCTCCCAATACTTGATCCAGGAGTTCACTTGTTTTCTGGATTGGGTTCAAAATTAGAAGGCGTTAAACATTGGTAGTCAAACTCAAAATTGGGTCGGTTGTTCAACTAAGGTTATCAAATAAAATAAAAATTAATTAACGCAGACGATATTTTAAGTTACAAAATATGACACAAAATCAAGCTTTCTCCAAATAAATGTACCCTTTTTTCGACAGATTGGTTTGGATTACGTGTTATTAAAATTGAAATTAGAATTTAATTTCGTTCAACAAGTGTACGGAAGCCGTTGATCTCAATTTATTCTTCGGAGAACTCTGGGATTTAAGTCTTTTAGATAAAAATTACAAAGGTCTCAAATGCACTCTGTAGAAATTAAAACAAAACTGAAAAAGTAATTTTTCTACGCAGCAATACGCTTAATTTTTTTATTAAAAAAAATAACTAAATAAAAATGGGCAAGTTTCTTCCTCCTATGAATCAGGCAAAAAATTTCTTTCTTCATTAATTTTTATTTATTTTTTTAACTCTTTAAAAGAGGTAAAAAAAATATATTTGTTATTCTACCTTAACTTAGCAGAGTTCTGTCTAGGTCACACCAATTATTAAGAAAAAGTTTACTAAATGCTCACTTAACACACCACACATCATAATTTTAATTCTTTCTGGTATTACGAGATGACGTCAGGAGGTAATTAATTATTCCATGAATAATTACGATAGAAAAGAATAGCATGCCAAAATATCTCCGACGCCAAATAATTTCAAGGTGAAGAGTAATAAAAAAGATGGGTAATATCATAGGTTCGAAGAGAAGCTGAAACAAAATAGCTGTGAATAAGCCGTAGACTCCGACCAGTTTTATAAGAACATGAGCTCCACATAAAGAGGACAAGGACTTTCTTCGGCTCCATTCGAAAAAAGAAAACAGGAAGCCAGACTAAGGTTGAAAAACTCAACTCCTCATAAACAAGAAGTGGATGAAAAAGTTCCAAGAAAAACAGGAAGAATTCAAATGAAAATGTTCTCGGTTTACACGAAGAAAAAAATTTTCTATTGAAAATTTATTCGCAGGATAATTGAAAAGCAGTGAAGTGAAAAATATTCTTCCTTCTCATATTATTGTTATAGTTTAGAAACGCCTCTTCGTTTAGAAATTAGAAAAAATTACTGTTACAGACGATTTCTTTCTCTTTTATTTTGCAAGTGTTTTGAGCAGTGAAATAGTGAAACTACTGTAGTAATCGTTATTTCTTTTTTTCGTAGTTAGTAGAGCGATAAAAAATAATAAATAAATAAAATAAACAGTAGTTTGTAGCGATTCCTGGCTAACTGCTATTAACGTTTGTTTAGAAAAGAAACACGGTTCTAACGCAACTAATTTTTCGAATTTGATGGGTACAAATCTACGCGAGTCTATCAATGGATGCAATGAAAATGACCCGGTGACTGTAGCGGAGCGTTAACAGAAACTACGTATTTAAAATAACGTTTAACTAATATTTAAATCAGCCATTATAAACCTAGATAATTAATCACACTTTCACATGCGAAAGCACACATTGATGATACTATTTTAAACATTGATGTTATCTCAAAAGAAAGAAACGTATGTTCGATGTAATTTCTTAGAGAAAATAAAAGCATCAAATAATTAAAAAATTGCAAATATTTGATGATTTCGTATTTCTTAAATTATATATTCCTTGTCGAAAAAGTCATAAAAAGGCTGCAGGTTAAATGAACAAATTATAAAAAAATATTTTGGTTGTTGAAAAAAAAAATGTCTCAATTATTCCTTTATCTTTAATGTAAGCAAATTCAAAACCATGTTGAACATAGGTGTTAATTAAGTTCCCCGGCAAAGCTTATACTTCCGGGCCACTGTTTCCGGTGTATTTTGAAGCCATTTGGCTCACAACGTGATCATTGTGTTTTGAAACTCTCTCGAGTAGTATCGCTTGTAGACGTGTATTTGTGTTTAAAAAAGAATCGTAATTTGAGAAGAAAAAAAAAAGAATCGGTATGAGACACTTTTTACTTTGTCAACACTATACCAACTTCGACTTTTAAACGTAAATGATAATTTGTAAAATGAACTTAATCTCGAAAAAAATTTCACTTCGAACTCCCCAGAATTATTAAATACCGTTAATATCTTATGAAATACTGCAGATTTGAGTCAAGAAATTTTATAACTTATTTCTTTTATTAAAAACTAAATTATTTGTTCGAAAATATCGCAGAATAAGCAACTGTATACTTTCTAACCGGAAGTAAAGCAGGTCAAGAACTCGAGATTGTTATTTACATTGATATTGAAAACACTATCCATAAACGCCACAGGTTGGGCTTTAGTGGTTTCTCGGCCTGGCGGTACCGATTAGGATCAACCTACCGCGGCGACAAGTAAATTTTTCCGTGCCCCGTTGAGAGTGGATCAGAGGTTCATAGCCTTGACAGTTAAAAGTCGACAAAATCTGTTACACATAATAGAAATTACTTTTCACAGAATCTAAACTTCAAACATTACTCTAAATTAATCAGGAGATGATACAGAAAATGGTACATAACAGATCAATCATCGACAGTACACAGGAATTAAAGCTAGTTACGAATGATGATTTTCATAGAATAGATCATAACACAGTTTGACATCATAGTTCTAAACTAGTATTAAAGTAAACTTATAGTTTATTAATAAAATTAATTTTTCTCTTTTATAAATTATTACATCAGAAAATTCATCAAACAATAGTTATTCAAATTCCGAATAAACTCAAAAAATTAGTTTGGAAAAAAATCTAAAAGTAAAAAAAAAAAAAAAAAAAATTATCTTTAATTCTACCTGATTGATAAGCGTAAAAAACAAACGGGTTTAAGTATCAAAATATCATGTCAAATTGATACACCAAGAGGTATTTTACGCACTTTTATAAAATGTAAATAAATTTTTCCCGCTTAATGCATTATCAAGCCGAAAAGTCTTATCAGATTATTCATAAGCAACAATTGTTAGTTCAATGAAATATTAACATTGATTGATAAGACTAGATAAAAATGATTATGATAGCCATGAGATTTTAGGCGGTTCAGCAAATTGCGTACAAAATTAAAATATATTTATAATCATCGAAATTAAATATTTATAACTAATAGGATGAGCTAGTGATACTTATTATATATACTTAGCTGCTAACATGAACAGAGAAAAAAAATCCAGTACATTTTACAAAATAGTATAAATTTAAAGAAAACTGATGCATATAATATAATAAAATATATTCAGCATACAGGGAATTTTATGGATTTCCATTGTCATCAAAATGCAATAGTTCTGAATAAAAATAAACTGAGCACTATAAATGAGGCTTGCTTCATAATGTATTAGTAATACTTATTTAAATATTCAAGCAGGCAATAAACTGTTCAAAAATTCTATCTCTAGAAGAATATCTTTAGGATACTTACACAGATTTAGAGAATTTTGTAATATGTATGATGAAAGCCAGGAGAATTATTATTAAACCAGTAGACTGGAAAAATCAAGAAGTCTGCTGGTAAATCCAATAGAATTGGCAGCAATCTTATAAAAAATTTTATATTTCCATAAATATTTAAGCTAGGTTTGCGAAATTTAATAAAGATATTTCAAATCACAAGCAAAGAAATCGATGCAAGTTACAAATGCTTGACTTTCTAGCATAGGGTGTTCAAAAATACTTGTTTTCTTTCGTAATTTATTGTCAGTCCCTCAAACCTCTGAAAGCTCTATACTTGATAGGCATGAAAAATCGCATTAAATAAACATTCCTAAAGTGACAAATTAGTAATCCGAGAATTTTGGAGAAATTTAAAAAAAAATTAATTTCAAAAACTGTACGTTTCTCTTCCATTTTACAGAAAGGTAGTGTAAATAATTATATACTTTAGTTCCTTTCTAAAAAAAAAAAAAAAAAAAATTAAAGAATTTTTCCCAAATGGATGGTCAAATTGAGACATTTATGGACAAAATGCATGACATTTCCATCCAATTAAATAAATAATCAACTATTGCGAACTTCTGCTAGTGCAGATAAGAGTTTTTGTCCTTGAGAGTCTGCAAAAGCTAGAGACTAACAATTCATAAAGTATCTTAACACTATGAATTGTGACTTGTATGAATGAAGTTTTTGAACGGAATCAGAGGTTTTCTCAATGACTCCCAACTTCTGACAGGGTTATGATTTTACCAGACACGAAAAAGTGGGTTTTTTCATAATTTCACTTTATTATTAACAAATCAGCTCTAAATAATAAGATTAAAATAGAATTTAAAAAAACATACTGCATTCAGTGAAATATTTATATTATCATTATTTCTATCTTTTGTGCTTTAAAATTTTTAATTAACCTTTTTAATAAATATATTATGAGAAATTGTAAATAATGTACTAAGGCACGATTCCAGGGGTCTGTCTATGTTTTTTTAAGAAGTATACCTATATTGTGAAAATTTAGACATAATTTCTGAAATTTAAAAATTATGCTAAAAAATCAACACAAAAATACGGTAAAATAAGAAAATATTTTCGAAAATATTTAAATACTTTTCGAACATATGTTAAAAGTATTTTCCTAAAATTGAAGTTGTGAAAGTACCGTTAACGGCAGTAAATTTGCCCTGCACAGACCCCTGGATACCCAATTTTTTTCGTCTGTGGATCGAACCCTGAATGATCGACAATTCTTCGGGAGGAACCCGGTGACTCAATGAATAGATTCCATTAGCAATTGTGAACATACAAATTAACAAGAATCTAACTATTTTGAAAATATGTAAGGATCAATATGTTATAATTATTTTTGAAATATGTAATGATTAAAATTTCACAAATTATTTTAAAAATATTTAATGATCACATTTTATGGCACGGGGGCTTAATTTTAAATATGCTAATTAATTAATGCCGTGGTGGCTCAGGGATCGCCTCCTAGCTGATCCGGGTTCGAATCCCAGCGATGCCTGGTCGATACCAATTCCTCACCCGGCTCGCAACGACCACAGTACAGACGTAAAATATCCTCAATGGTAGACGGATCATGGGTAGAGCTCTCTTGCCTTCTTTTGAAGGAACCCCGTGACTTAATGAATACATTTCATTAGCAATTGTGAACATATAAATTAACGAAAGACTGTTTGAAAATATTTGGCGAATAAATTAAGAATGAAATTATTTTATCATGTACTTTTTATCAATATTAGCCATAAAATTAAGTCTTGAGTCAGACAGTTGTAGTCACGGGTCTAGAGGGGCATCTAATCAAGTTCTCAACTTGATTTTAATGAACTGAAAATGGATGAGCTAAAATAAGGTTTCCATTGAAACAAAAACGGAAAAGAAAGAAAAACGGTAAAGGAAGAAAAATGTTAAGAATGGTTATCAGAGAAACATAATGCCTTCACTATTGAATTTGGTTATTCTTATTCTATGCGAAATACTAAAATTTTTCCTTGATACATATTCTTTTCATAATTTATTCATTATATTGTAATTAGAAAAACATAGTTTTCAAGTTTCTTTCTTTACAAGCACTTATTTTAATTAAATACTTTCATCAATACAACGAAAATTTTAAATAAATAATGGACTATTAACTAGATATTAATTTAATTGCAGAATTCGAAAATCATAACTGGTTAAAAAAAATTCCTAATCCTCGGAAACCATCAATTCCACGGAGCCCTAGGATTCCGCCGAACACCACTGTACTAATGCATTCTCACAAAAATTTTAGATACTAATTTACATTACAATTGAAATTACAGTTAAATCTTAAATACTATTTTCCCGCTTTTATTATAAACAGTCACAGATGATACTTTTAAAATATAGCACCTTTTAACTGAAGAAATACTTAGAGCTTAATCTGGAAAGCTTCTTTACACAGTTGGATAGATAATGCAGTGCACCATTGTATAAATACATTTCTCATGATAAAAATTTACTTTGAAAATTTATATCTTCCATTTTAATTTAAATAAATAATTTATTTCTTCACTTAAACCATTTAGTAGTTTTTTATAATTCTAAAACAAAATAGATAGAAATAATCCTACAAAGATAATTGGAACCTATTACTGTAATTAAAAATATTACTAATTTATTAATGTAAATGATATTAACAATAAAATTTATTAATAATTATGGTTATTAAGGGCTTTATTATTAATTAAACTAACGGTATTTATTAATCCAGCAAGACTTACTCTCAAGACTATAAAGAATAAAAATAATTAGAAAAAACCTAATTAAACTCTGAAAAAACGCGGGTTTTTACAACCCTGACTTCTGGTGAACACCAATATATTTAAACATTCCCCCTACAGTTTTGTTTTATAAACAATTATCAATATAAACTGCTGCGATTTTTAAAAAGTTAGATAATTTTAGCACATTATTATTATTACGAATCACAGGTTTCGAATAGAGCATTTAAATAAGTAATTTTAACGAGCTTTATTTGTGCCGATTTTATCGCTACTGCAAACTAATATACTTTCAGTGGTAATATGTTAAATTTTGTTTCAGTTCAGTGAAGTTTTGATACTTTTGATATATATTGTTCGTGAATTTTTAATACGTAATCAATTATTACGCAGACGAATTATGTATTTAAGTAATCACTTTATTTGTGCCGATTTTATCGCTACTGCAAATCTAATATACTTTCAGTGGTAATATGTGAAATTTTGTTTCACTTCAGTGAAGTTTTGATACTTTTGATATATATTGTTCGTATATTTTTAATACGTAATCAATTATTACGCAGACGAATTATGTATTTAAGTAATCACTTTATTTGTGCCGATTTTATCGCTACTGCAAATCTAATATACTTTCAGTGGTAATATGTGAAATTTTGTTTCAGTTCAGTGAAGTTTTGATACTTTTGATATATATTGTTCGTGTATTTTTAATACGTAATCAATTATTACGCAGATGAATTATGTATTTAAGTAATCACTTTATTTGTGCCGATTTTATCGCTACTGCAAATCTAATATACTTTCAGTGGTAATATGTGAAATTTTGTTTCACTTCAGTGAAGTTTTGATACTTTTGATATATATTGTTTGTGTATTTTTAATACGTAATCAATTATTACGCAGGCGAATTACGTATTTATGTAATCACTTTATTTGTGCCAATTTTATCGTAAATCTAAGAGGTTTTTTTTATCGGTATTTAATGCTACGCTTTTCCTGGTGGTTTTAAAAATCCTAATATTTTAATACAATATTATTATACATACAGCTCGAGAAATTAAATTCTGTTTCAGGTTTTTTGTAGCATAAAAAGTGTTTAAAAAAGATTGCAAAACTTCTTAAATTAACATGTCTTAAATTTGAAGCGTATTCCCTACTAAATGTTAAATCTTATTTTTTGCTATAATTTAAAACATTTTAACCCTTATAAACTTTCTTTCTTTATTGTTAGAATTTATGTTAAAATGGACTCTTGCATGTTACCAAAAAAAAAAACACTTTTCTCCATTGGTTTTATTCATTTCTATTGTTGTTGTTTTTTCTTTCTTGCTAAGATATTTCTTTTAAAAAAAAGGAACCAATTTTGCATTTTTAAAGTTTAAATAAAATCTAATGATAAATAATTAACGTTAAAATATTAAATTTTATGAAAACATGCTAGTAAGTTAACTGATAAAAAGAATTCAGTGCCTAGAACACTGATGTTTTTATAAAAATTACTATAATTGTTATAAACATGTCTGAGGTCAAAATACATACGTTCATTGATCAATCTACTGTCTGAGAAGCTCCTCTCTCAAAAAGGTTGTGCCACATTAATGCAAAGAAAAATTAATGTCGACATGTAAACACGGAGGAAATTCTGTTCAGTTAAGAACTTAATTTTCAATTTTCGTAATGTAAAAACATGAGGAGTAGTGTTACTCACTTCCGATATCTCTACTCTACATGTGCTCCCAGGGCAGTGTTAAACCAAATAAGCAACAGAATTTATCAATGCATGTACCATACCTTCTCTAAAAATGAAAAAAAGAAGCCCTTCTAAAAGAAATTTGAATACAAAAAATAAAGGCAAAAGTACTTCTCAGGGCCAAAATGCAACAGCTATTACTTCTCTCTTTTGAAATACAGGTGACCTGTGTAGTTCCAAGTTTTGTAAACTAAATTAAAAAACCAAAGATTGGTTAACTTTTGTAGGCTAAAACTATGGTGACAAAAAAATATGTTTTTGCAATTGTTGACGCTGGTGCTTCAACCGACTCCTTAAATTACTACAAATGTAAATGTTATGCCTTATATTCACTACCGATACCCTTGTACCTTGGTTTGTTTGTTGCCATCTTGTACAAAATTTGTAATTTTTTGGGCAATGTTTAATTTTAATGTTTTATGTTTACTTTTATAGTGTAAATTGTGATCACAATTGTCTTTGGGAGACACAGCTCATCCCTTGTCAACTACCACCACTCTACTGTCTTTTTTGAATTTTCTGTTAGCGCTCAATATAAGGGAGCACCGTCGGCTTGATGCACTATAAGGCACCGCTCCCGGAGCAAGCTTGTTTTATTTGTGTTGCCATCTTCTGAAATATTTGTAAATTTTAATGGTTTTAAATAAATGCCACAGGTGGAGCTGGCCGATCGGCTGGGCACTGTAGTGTTCGGATGGCGGCCCTCATAAGAGCCGTTGCGACAGCGTGACATCTTTCAGCGTGCCCGAATGTGGACAGGGCGGTAAATTTTCTGCCTTATATTCACTACCGAGATCATGATAAATCACCTCTGGCATCATTGTTGAAGTAAAATATTATGTCACTGTCAAATTCGAAGTGTTACACAAAATGAAGAGATCAGGTTTGAAGCCATGGAGCTAAATTTGTGGAAAAACACTAGAACTAAACTCATATTTGCTTATACCACTTCCAGCATTTTACCACTGACCCCAATTCTTGAACATGCCCTTGGTAAAAATACAATTATTGGTGACTTCAATAGACAATCTTTGGATAGGGTCATAAAAATACTGATTCACAGGGAAAAGCAATGGAGGACTTTTACTGTAACTATCTTAATGGGCATACTCTTATTCTGCTCAAGGGTGAAAAAATTAATCCAGATTTTGTCAATGCACATACAATCATTGCCTTAAAAACATCATTGAATTTTTTGAAATCATCCAGTGGCTATGGTCATAAAATTCTTAGTGTTTAGCATTTCTCTTGAATTACTTCTTCTGGCCCAATATTATGATAAATGACACCTTAGAGATACCCCTCCAACATTTTTGCCTTCGAGAGATACTTCCTCCTACTTTCAGAATCCTAAGTACGAATCTCTCTATTGATGCCTAACAAAGAAAAAAGTATACCATCCTTGCTCTTGCACTTGAAGATATTGCAAATAGATACCCAAAAAAATAAATTCCACTCCATATCTATATAGCTCGCTGCCTTATTCTTAATCCCATTTAAACTGACCTGTCCGGACAGATTTTCTCAGAATTGTTAAAGGACAATATTCGAAAATCACTTTCGCCATATAGGCATTCAACAGACTACTCTCCGGGTTCCATCAGAGAGAATATGAACTTCAATCACTTAACAGTTTTTCCCAACCCTAATAATTTGATCATTGAGTCTTTTCACATGAAGGCTACTTTGCACTAGGGTCATTGAGAAAAAGAGTCCGATGCAACCGGCTACTCACCGTAGGAAAAAAAAAGCGATATAAAAATAATATATTTAAATTCAATACAGTTAATTAACTAAATAAAATTCAATGCAACCCAGAGTATCCTAATTACAAGTATTCTTACAATATACTTTTGTGAGGCACTTGCATTTGACAAAAACAATGAAGGCTCTACACCTTCAGCCCTTGTTGAGTTTGCGCTAATGAAAAAGATCTAACAACAAAATGAAAGATATCTAAGAAGATAAAGGGAGCAAAACCTTCAGCCAAAACACATTCAAAATATATGTTTTAAACAAAACTTGATTGTTTCAGAATATAACGGTTATGACTAGAAGAAAAAAAATTTACAAAGCTGTAAAATCGAAGCAAAAATGCAAAATAATGTATAAAATGTTTAAAAATGGGCTAGCTTTTTTTTTCCCCTCTTTAAAAGACATTGAATGAAAAAATATGTTAACTTTATTTATGATTTAGCTTTGAGCTTTTTTATTAAGGCCTAGTAGTTACACAAACTTCTAAGTATCAGAGATTTCACTAGATTTTGAAAACTACAGGGGCTTAGAACCTAGGAATTCTAACTTTCTGGTTCTTTTTTTACTATAAGCGAGTCCCCATTTAAAATATGTATTTTAACTTTTCCCTGAACAGCTTCGGTTTTTTGGTTTGTATATTTGTCATAAAATAGCATATTTCATCATAATAGTGAGCAAAACTACAGTGAAACCTACTCTCTTACAGAGCAAACGCCTCTCATTACAAACATATTTTTATTACCCTGGGAATCTTCTATGATTTAACAATTATGTACATTCTCTATAAAAGGGGCACGTCCTTAACTGGAGGTAGACAGTCATTTATGTCCCCAAATTTTATTCTCTATATCTGCAAACCAGACACCAATTTTTTTAAACTTAAAAAAAAAAAAAATGTTTCTGCTTTAAATTCTAAGGAAAAAAATATGCAAATTTCCACTATTTTTAAAGCATGTAATTTTTTTTACCTTATCCACAACTAAAAATACTAAGCTATTTCATTACCAAATAATTAATCATTCTCCTTCAACCTTCTTTTATCTTTGCAAAGAAAGGAGAGATTGCTTATGTGAAGTATTTTAGACAGTGTCATCTTTTGATCTTCTCATCGAGAAGATACTGTTTATGAGACCCTACAAGATGCCTTAAATGCTCTCAATTTATTTTCCCCAATGAAAATTCCTTTCTATTTATTACCAATTTGGATGAACATTTATTTAGACTATCGACAGGTGATCAGTTGTGAATATAACAACTCCATAGAGTCTCATGCGTTACAGGTATGCATTACTGCTCTCTTTTTCTCCGTGCATAGTGAGGGATTTACTTTCAAGGAGGTATTATCAAGTTTCCTATCATGTGATGAGGAGGTATCAGGGGTGTAAATCTAATAACTAAAGTTTCACTGTTATATTTTGTAAGTTTTCCCAAATATTCACTATCCTTAAATTCTATTAGCTTCTTAAAAAAATTAATACAGAAATGTAAACAAACTAGTAAAAATGTACACAGATTAGTCTCTCAATCTTTTCTTCTCTAAAAAGATTTGATCATTATAATACAACATTAAACAAAAAAACTCAAGAGTAAATTGAATATAATGAAACATAAACAATTGAACAGGAAAATGCAAGCAGACACATGAGCAAAACATGCAACAAGTGTTAGTATCTAATGAATTGCATATTTGTTAATGGTTTTTCTAACTGCCACAGAATTTCAAATTTCTGCAGAAAAAAACTTTGATCTTTAGCAATCTCGAAGCTTTAATTGTTAAAATAAAGGCAACCACTAAAATTAGGGAACAGATTTAGACTTATGATTAACAAAAATTTGGTCATGAAAATCTAAGCAACCACACAATTTGAAGCAACAAGAGATAGAATCAATTTTTAATAATTTTCAAAATCTATCATTAGTAAATACAATGACAACACATAATTTATTAACTATCAGTTGTCATGATAAGTTATTTATTTTTCTATTTTAAAGACAAATTATTGCTGGTTTAAAACTAAGATTTAGTATATAAGTAGAGATAAATTAATTTAAAAATATTCTTTTCCTGCAGTTTTTTTTTTTTTCTATTTTTCCAAAAAAGACCACTTTTTTTTGAAAAGAACAAGTAAATGGACAATTTAAATTTTAGTAAAAAATAAAATTTTAAGTTTAAAACCCTGACCATCACTTACAAATCAAAATAATTTAGACAATTTTAATAATTTTGAAAGCAAATATAAATTTAATGATTCAAGGGGTTTACAATACAAAGGCAAATCTGCTACTGTTAAACTGTTTCAAATTCGCAGATAATGTTTTTAATAGGCATGCAATCACGACTGCAAACAAGCAGAAAAAATAAACAACTATTCACCAGTAATTTTATAATAAAAATTAAAATTGTTTTGACAGAAACTTACCAAAGTAAACACAGTATGTTTATAAAAAGAAGTCTTTTAGATACGCAGATTCCTTTCATGTTTGCGCACTGTACACATTGTAAAAGAATAATCTATATAAATTAGAAGAAAACGCATTTATTTCATGAACTTCATCGAAACTTACTAACATGCTTCTTTAAAGTTTAAAACTGACGTGTAACCATGTAACAGCGACATGTAAAATGACAGATTGTTATTCATTTGTGGGCATTTTAAATATCGATTTAATAACACTTCGGCTAAAACACTAATCGATTAAAAAAATGATCGATTCTAAATATGGAAGACGTTCCTTAATCTTATTGATATGTTCAAAGAAAGCTAAAAGCTACTCTGACGAAATAGCATTTAAGGTTGTAAAGAATAAATCACGTGGTATTGGTATTTCACTGATTTCCCCGTTCTCGGGCCATTTTCACTGAACGCAATTTTTTCGCAAATTGCATGCGGAAAAGAGCTTGATTGGCTAGTTTCTCGCAAGTAAATATTTTTCAAAAATCAATCTAATTAATCAATCCTGTGAGATTTTTTCTTATACGAGAAAATCTGAGGCAGTGAGAATGAACCTAATAATTAAATTATTTTTGCTTTATCTGATTTTTTTCCATTCATTTAAACCACGAGTTTAATTTGAAACTGATTTCATAAAAAAAAACATAATTGTGCACATTGGCGCACTTTCTGTAAAAACGCTTGTAAGGCGATAAATAATTACAGACCGTGAGAAGGAAAATTAATCTGATTATTTTCATCCAGTCAATATTTGATCGCGGAATTATTTTCATCACTATAATTCTTTCGAAATTGGTTTGAAATTGGCACTGGAATTCATGTGATTTAGCGTCATATTTTCCAAAAATGCTTAAAAGTACCTTTGAAAGATTTTGAAAAAAAATTATGATGACCAAATAATAAAATGCTTGCATCAAAACCGTAGGTGTTGTAAAGAATGGAAACAAGCATTTCCTATTAAAAAAAAGTTTAACTTCAATTGAAGAGCATGTTTGAAAACCTTAAATAAGGTACAAATTAGCCGCCTAATCTGTCCCTGTGGTAAAATATGCCCCACTAATTCATGTCATTTACTTTAAACTAATAAAAACTTCCAAACGTATGTGTAATCGTGGAATAATTGTTTGGCTTTTCACTTTCAATCAAAGAGTCCCAGCAGAGATTTGATTTCTAGACCTGTTTTGAAGAAGACCGTCAGTCAAACCATTACACCACGAAGGCAAAAGTTGTGAAGTTTATATTAGTCTAAAAGTAAATGAACTTTAATAGGGCATATTTTACCCTAGGAGCAAATTAGGCGGCTATTATATATCCTATCCAAAAGATTTTCCAACATGCTCTATAATTTTTAGTTTAATTTTGTTTTAATAGAAATTTTCGAAATGCGTACTTCCGTTGTATAATTGGCAACCATAAAAACATAAGCTTTGGAGAAAGTTAGAAGGCTATGAAGCTGTCCAATTGAAATTGTGAAGTATGCATTCCTTTTTTATGATTATTTAGGTTTATTAGTAGAGTCTACGAGTAATTTAAAAGTGCTTGAATGGATTAAATTTTATTAGAAATTTCAATTTTTCTTAAAGTTAAGAAATTAAAGAGGTATGTCAAAAATGTTTTAAATTTAAAAAAAAAGTTTAAATAGTTAAACTTTATTAGAAATTCACTTTTTTTGAAAAAATTGTTTAAATTAAACTTGTTGTCGAAAAAATCAAAAACAGTTATGAAAATATAAAATGATACTTGTCGAGAAAGCAAATTAAATGAAAAAAAAATTTGTGTGTATATCAGATCAAAAACGATAAAAGAAGAATGTTTGAAATATTTCTTAAGAATTATTTTTTTTTTGAAAAATAAAAAGAATGAAGTATAAAATCGCATTATTTCTTATTAATGTTTTTTTGCACAATAGTGAATGGATGCTTTTTCCACAATTTCCACTTAATAAGCAATGCAATTATTGACCCGGGCCGGAATAACCTGGTCGGTAGGGCGCTGGGCCCATGTCCGAGAGTTCGTGGGTTTGAGCCCCGCCGGCCGAAGACTCCCCGCGTAGTAAAGTGACTGATGCACGTTAAATCTGTCGAGTCGCAAAAGTCCTCCATGTTTCCATAACAAATCAAGACCTCTGGGGGTACTGGATTGGAGATCGATCGTTCTCTGATTCAGGCCAAAATTACGATCAGTGGATGAATGAATGGACGTATGAATGGGTCCGCCCTATAAACGGGTGCGACGTATGGTGTGGCAGAAGTTGAATTCTTGGTCATAGATGGCGCCATTGGAAAACAAGAACAATCGCACCCCCTCTGCCTAAACAGGCATACGTCAACAATGAATACGTTACCAATAGCCCATTGTGCAGCTCTAGTGCGACGTTAATTAACTACATCTACATCTACGTCAACAATGATTGACCCTTGCTTCAATCCTGAACACGTACTATCTCTGTCGCAAGCGAAATGAAACAAAATTTTATGTTAATATTCCGTTTCCATATTTGTCTTGCTTTGTGAATGGTATGCAATTTAAAAGTATTTGAATAATAAAAAAAAATTATCAGAAATTTGAAATTATCGAGGAAATTATTAAAATTAAGGGTAATTTCTTTTAACCCATTGAACAATTTCTAGTCTAGAGTCTCGTACTTTGGAGTTAACTTCATAACTACATCAATATGGGTTGCAAAAGGCCAGGTAAAGTAATATAGGTCAATATTTTTAAACTAATTCAGGCTATAAGAAAAAATATTATCTTTGTGCAAATCAGGTAATAGATTACATATGGCTTACTGGAATAATTACGTATGGCTGGCTGGAATTTAATCCATAAAGATCAGAAAACTCAATGTTTCACAAAGGAACAAGAAACAACGAACAATATATATATATATATATATAGATAACAGACACACACAGTATAAACATGAACACGCTTACAAGATAATCACAAACTAGAAAAGGATTAACAAACAAACAAGGGGGGGGGGCAGGTAGATTTCGATTTATAATAGCTCATAAAATTTCTAATATAATTTATAAATTTTACAAAGTCTCTGAGACTATATCTAAACCTGGGAAAAGGTGTTCCAAATTCGTGATGCCCACTTTACAGATTCGACAAATATTTGATTGCAGTATACTTCTGACATTCAAATGTTCTTTTAAACAGTCGTAGCCTGTCTTTAGTCTACGATTTACCTCAATCCTGCCTATTTTCACAAAACTAACTAACACACTAAATTGACAAGAATGAATCTAAGGCTGAATAAAAGAAGACATAAGTCCACATGGTCATTCTTAAATGTCACTTTTCTCTCTGTTTTTTCTTCCATTAGTTTTTAAGGAATATTGGCGTGAAGCCTAAATAAAACTCCTACATAGAATAGTTTCGACCATAAAAAAAGTAAAACAAAGGATATGCAATAAAAATAAATTTAAACTTATAAGTATATATTTCGAATGAACAATATTTTAAAAAAGGAGGAAATCAATAATTTAGTGAACATTAAATCTGGCTCTTTTTTTCAGGTGGCGCTATAAAATTTTTCTGACGAAAAAAATATATATACCTGATGTAGGATAAACCAAGCAGTGAAGGAACGCACCCAGTGAATGCACATTTCATAGATATTTTTTAAAAATAAGATTTAAAATGTTTTTATTCAGATTGATTGGTAACAGTAGCCTACTACTCAACAATAGGAAGTCATCTAACAATGTATTTGGTTACCTGGTGATGTAGTCTTCTCTGAGAATAGTCTTGAATTTGTTAATATCTGTTCAACACCTTGTTTCTTTGACAAAATTATAAGGTCAGTGTTTGTAGTTATCCGTTTAAAGTGCAATTAATTGCATGTAATAGTTTAATTTTTCTCACTGTGAAAAAGAGAATTCAAAATATGTAATTAAAGTTACGTTCAAGTGTTAATAAGTTATTGAAGTTACATTTTATTTATTTTAAGCACCATAGCATAAGCAAGTACTGAGATTAGGGGGTGTTTATTAACTGGATTACCAAACGATGAAAAACCGATGAATAAACAAGTGTTCCTTTGATGAGAGTTTTCGAAGTTAATGAAAATAAAAGAAAATTTTAATTTTCTTGCACCTTTAGTCATATTATACATCAAAATTCTGTTAAAAATACAAAAAACATTTTCGAACCAGTGAAGAAGAGGCACGTTCCTTCACTGGGAATAGATTTCCCAGTGAATGAACAGTAAGGATGAAATATGACTTTACATGGCTCTAAGATAATTAGTAATTCTGTGATATAGAGGTCGCCTAAAATTTTGTTAAATGTTATATGAATAATTCCTAAAATAATTTCATTTCATAATGTTAATTTTAATACTAAATTTATGAAAATAATTATATTTAGTATTTATATATAATTTATCTTTATAAATGTAGTAGTTAGTTACATCATACGTTAGACAGCTTAATAAACTATGTTTACAAATAGAAAACTAAATACTAATCGAAAACTATCTAAACATTATAATAAGAATTTGAATAGAACATTTCTTTACTGGCTTTTAGGCCAATAATTAGCTAAATTATTATCCTAATGCGGTCTTTAACGTTATGATGGAAACGGGTAGGAAAAACTCATTTTAAGACTATCATCCATGTGAAAATAGATGAATTCCTTTTTTTTAAGACAATACCCACTGATAACTTAACGCGATGCGAAGATAATTTCAAAAGGCAAAACTTCCCTTGCAGAGAAAAATATTCGAGAGTGATTTTAAGAACTTAAGAGGAATATTGAAGGGGAAAGTAGACCCTGGCATCCTTTTGGAAATCCATCTACAATGTGAACGAAACAGGAGTTAAATACTGCCCATAAACGGGAAAAATCTTGGGCCCCAAAAATTATAAGAATTTATATTCTCTAATTCCTAAGAAAGAAAAAGAAAGAACAACAATTCTGACCAACATTTCAGTTAGTGAGTAAGAAAAAGTACCTCTAATGGTAGTTTTTCCTTACTGAAGAAATCCTCGAGGTATTGTAGAATCAGTTCCTGCTATGACTAATTGTATATGATTATCTAATTTCCTATTTTGCTTCTTCTGGGTGAGCATAAATCTCATATGAATTTGAAACTGAGCAAATTTTGTTCATCAAAACAAATTCTCTAGTCTAGCTTTCTACCCAATTTTAATAATGTATTTCCAGCCTTGTGATGTAGGCGTATTTCGAGTTTTGAAAGCTTCACGGAAATCTTCCGTTAGATCTTGAAAACAAAAGAGTTGTAAAACTATATGTCAAGGGAATTTTACACCCATTTTTAAATAAGCTTTTGAGGCATCAACTGATGTAGTTAAAATTTAAAATGCTTTTTAGAAATGTGGTAATTTTCCAATTGATGTTGAAAGCGTTGACTTTAACAAATGCATGCAAGGCAGACACAAAGAGTTAATGGGCATGAAAGCTTATCAACAAAACACATACTTCGAGAGTAACGATGCACAATTTTTTCAGAAGCCTGAGAATGAAATCTCTCAAGATATGTTGCAAAATTTTTAAAGGAACATTGACTGAAGAGTCTAATCTCCCAAATATTCAATAGCCTATGCTTTTCTCAATATGGAAGAATTTATTGCAAAAAGAACATTTGGTTAAGTCAAACTTTGGTACTGAAACTGAAAAAATTAACAGTGATAATGAATGTATCTTGAAAACTGATTTTGAGACCTTAATGGTAGCAAAAACAATTTGTTCCTTAAACAAAATCAGAAAAATTTAAGTACTAATGACCCACCACATATAAGTCAATGTGAGATAAATTTTTCTCAAATTTCGAAATTTATTTCTCCCATATTTTATCCAGTGAGGAATTTTAGAAATGGTACTGGAAAATAAGATATTTCGAAGATACATTTACATTGGCCAAATATTGGGGAATAAAAAGGAAGGTCAAATCTAAAGAAAGATAAATAAATAACCTTTTGCATTAACTTCAGAAAAATGGTGAGAACTTAAAGAAACTTAAAGAACTGAAAAAAAAGTTAAAGCAAAAAGGTATGACGAAGAGAAAAAAAAATACGTAAAAAAAAAGATAAAAAAATAGTTTCAAAAATAAGGGGGAAAAGAGTAAACAAACAAGTGATAAAATAATAGTAATAAAAACATCATCGCATTACACAATAATAAACATTCATGATTTAGAATCAACTATCAAACTGAGAGGGAAAAAATGAAAAATCTTTTTTTTTATTATGTAATCAACCCCACTTTACTTTTTATTTCATGACTGAAAAACAAAGTAAAATTTTCCACGCTAACTGTGGTCATATGTTATAATTCCAAGAAAAATCTTGTTTTTAGACATTTGTATGGCCAATGAATTCCTAAAGAGCATCAAAAATTCTCAAAATTAAGTGTTCATTCACTGGAAAATTTACTGTTTATTCACTGGTAAGAACTGTTCCTTCACTTGGTTATCTTACTACTCATTATTTGAACCACCAAAAGCTTAAAACAATACAATGTAAACTTCCTAAAAAAATTTCGTACATAATTTGCATTTGATAAAAAATGTGTTGACACAGTCATTTAACTAAAATTACAAATTTTGAAACTTTTATGATTTTTCAAAGACCAAAGACAAGCTAAGCTAAGTGTTTCTTCACTGTTAATTTACCCAAAACAATCTTCTGACAGAGCAGAGGAAGAATCGAGTGATAAATGAACTCCATAAAGTATACGAATTGGGCATGCGGGTTACAACGCTCTTCAAACTTAATGAAAACTTATAGACAATTTTTTTTGGGAAAAAAAAAACGAAGTTCAACAATTAAATCACTAATAAATGTATAATCAGTGTGTTTTTCCAAAAAAAAATTTCTCAATATGGAAGAATTTATTGCAAAAAGAACATTTGGTTAAGTCAAACTTTGGCACTGAAACTGAAAAAATTAACAGTGATAATGAATGTATCTTGAAAACTGATTTTGAGACCTTAATGGTAGCAAAAACAATTTGTTCTTTAAGCAAAATCAGAAAAATTTAAGTACTAAAGACCCACCACATATAAGTCAATGTGAGATAAATTTTTCTCAAATTTCGAAATTTATTTCTCCCATATTTTATCCAGTGAGGAATTTCAGAAATGGTACTGGAAAATAAGATATTTCGAAGATACATTTACATTGGCCAAATATTGGGGAATAAAAAGGAAGGTCAAATCTAAAGAAAGATAAATAAATAACCTTTTGCATTAACTTCAGAAAAATGGTGAGAACTTAAAGAAACTTAAAGAACTGAAAAAAAAGTTAAAGCAAAAAAGTATGACGAAGAGGAAAAAAAATACATTAAAAAAAAGATAAAAAAATAGTTTCAAAAATAAGGGGGAAAAGAGTAAACAAACAAGTGATAAAATAATAGTAATAAAAACATCATCGCATTACACAATAATAAACATTCATGATTTAGAATCGACTATCAAACTGAGAGGGAAAAAATGAAAAATCTTTTTTTTTATTATGTATTCAACCCCACTTTACTTTTCATTTCATGACTGAAAAACAAAGTAAAATTTTCCACGCTAACTGTAGTCATATGTTATAATTCCAAGAAAAATCTTGTTTTTAGACATTTGTATGGCCAATGAATTCCTAAAGAGCATCAAAAATTCTTAAAATTAAGTGTTCATTCACTGGAAAATTTACTGTTTATTCACTGGTAAGAACTGTTCCTTCACTTGGTTATCTTACTACTCATTATTTGAACCACCAAAAGCTTAAAACAATACAATGTAAACTTCCTAAAAAAATTTCGTACATAATTTGCATTTGATAAAAAATGTGTTGACACAGTTATTTAATTAAAATTACAAATTTTGAAACTTTTATGATTTTTCAAAGACCAAAGACAAGCTAAGCTAAGTGTTTCTTCACTGTTAATTTACCCAAAACAATCTTCTGACAGAGCAGAGGAAAAATCGAGTGATAAATGAACTCCATAAAGTATACGAATTGGGCATGCGGGATACAACGCTCTTCAAACTTAATGAAAACGTATAGACAATTTTTTTTGGGAAAAAAAAAACGAAGTTCAACAATTAAATCACTAATAAATGTATAATCAGTGTGTTTTTCCAAAAAAAAAAAAGACTAATTATCACTTCTGTGCCTTCTTTTTTATAATTAAAAGAATTTCAGGAAATGGTCTTGCATGGCATGTTTCATAGAAAATAATGTATAATAAACATACTTTTTATAAATAATTTTTTTGTAAAAATATTTCTTTTGAAATCTCCTTACAATATTTTTTCTGGAAAATGTCGGTTATTTTCTTTTTCTTTTTAAGAAAAAAAGAGTTTTTTTTTCTTAAAATATATATATATAAGTAGTTGGATAATAGGGCTACCAAGACCGGGTTTTTTGGTGTCCAGGTGACAAAGAAACTGAAAGGAGTTAAGAAGACTTCATGACTCTTTCAACGTATTAGATTCATCGAAGTTATGAGCTCCCGGTGTTCAAATAGACACTGCCTATAATCCTCAAAATCAATTTTCCAATCTATGGCTGTCTTCTTAACTCCTTTCAGTTTCTTTATCACCTGAGCACCAACTGTATATGCATACATCTTAGACCTCAGGCCAACGAATTCCGTCATAATCTCCCCCTTTGTTTCATCTTCCATCTTTCCAAGAACCTTCTTGTTTATCAAGGGAAAGCCGTAGACATTGTTTGTAGGATAGTCTGAAGTGTCTTAGAGCTCCAAGTTTGTCCTCATGTCCGCATACACATCTGGAGTGGTGATGTTATAGATGAAGCTGTCGGTATCGGTGTACAGAAGTTTAAGAAGTCCTCCAGATCTTGGTAACATCTTGGAGAAGTGGAAATCATACATTAATGTTTTGGAAACATCGAGAATAACTATTCCAATGGCAATTGGCTTGTTAAAGGTTAGGGTTGTCCGCCTCATATGGAACGCTACGAGATCTTCAGAA
Organism: Parasteatoda lunata; assembly: GCA_949128135.1. NCBI lineage: Eukaryota > Metazoa > Arthropoda > Arachnida > Araneae > Theridiidae > Parasteatoda > Parasteatoda lunata. The sequence continues at coordinate 32,784,739 of OX421973.1, read as the reverse complement.
AAAATGGTGCGATCCTGGAAGTTTGATCGGGTGATGAGTTTTTCCGCCTTTTTCGCATTTTCACAAAGTTTCACATCCACTCTACGCCTGATGTTCTCCATGGTTTTTCCGAACACTGCGTTGTTCATCAACTTGAAGAAATTCTTCTCGAAATCGTTGGTTGCAGCTGTTCGTAGGGTGGTATTTAAATCGATGTATGATTTTAACCATGGAGCCTGAGTAAATTGGAGGATCCTGTGAACTCTGGTGAGTTTGAGGCTGTGTTGAAAATATAGTTGAAGATTCCGGTAATACAGCACGTACCTCTCTTTGTTGTTCAAAGTGGTCAGGAGCCTCTTTTCTTTACAGCCAGGTGGTATGGCTGTCTCAGGCACGAGTGGTAGATCCACGTGAGCATCATGGATGGAGGTCGGATATTCTAAGTCAACTTCCAGGATGTATCCAACTGAGCTGTCGGGTGGAGTCCCCAACACATCCGTAGAAGGATCAATAAAATGAAAATCTTTAAGACAGCGTTTCTCAACCTTTCAGTATTCACGGCCCAGTTTTCAATCATAATTTTCATCGCGCCCCCCACTTACAGTAAAATGTATACAAAAATAATGTATATTGAGTATTTTGAATTCTATCCTTAAATTATTGTTTAACTAACTGCCAAAACAAAAGTAAAGTAAAAGCCAGCTGCAATTGAGATTGTAGAAACTATGTTTGGAGTTATGTACAGTCCAATTACAGTCCATACCTCTTTCAAATGATACGGTTGCTTGTCGAATTGGTGATAGAGCTGAAAATGTAGTATCAGCTTTTCTCGATGTTGCGTGACAAAATGTTTTCAATGCAGTTTGATGAAGCGACAGATATTAATAAAGATGCTCATTTAATTGCCTATGTTTGATTTTGTGATATGTCAGTAGTCTGCAAATCAATAGAACTCAAAACAACAGCGCTAGCATTATTTGCTTTTTTTAAATGATGTTATGAATGAGGCAAACATAGAATGCAAAAATTGCATCGGAATATGCCCGTTCAATATCCGGAAGGTTCGAAAGTACAAGCACTTGTAAAACAAAAATTGCCTCAATGCGTCTGGACACATTGCATGATCCACAGAGAAGCTTTGCCTTCGAAAGAAATGCTTTTTGGTTTAAATATTGTGTTAACTACCGTTATAACCGTTGCAAATTATATAAAAATGAGAACCCTGAGATCGAGAATCTTTTCCGCACTTTGTAATGACATGTACTCAGTACATTCAGAGTTACTATTTAAATGCGAGGCAAGATGTTTATCGCGTTAGAAATTTTTGCAGCGTGTTTATGAATTAAGAGAAGAAATCGCCATTTTGCTAGAAGAAGATAACAGACCAGAAACCGAAAATTTTCACTATTGTTTATTTGTGATGAAATTTAGCTACTTGGTCGTCATATTCGAGAAATTAAATAACTTGAATTTTCAACTCCAAGGAGCAAATACACATATGTTGGATGCGAATGATAAAGTTAATGCTTTTTGTAGAAAATTGGAACTGTGGGGCAAACATTTAAAGCAAAAAAAAAAAACTTAACAATGTTTGAAAATGTGGATAATTGTACTAAAACTTATAAGGCTGAAGAACATGTAAAAGTTGTTTTTGTAACCATTGAAAATCATTTAGCCATGCTGGCAAAGAATTTTAAAAAGTATTTTCCTGCTGACGACAAACTGATAGCAAGTTACGAGTGGGTTAGGAATCAATTTCATAAGACTTCCGAAGGATTCTTAATTGATGAGGAAGAAAAATTCATAGACTTCACGATAAGTGGTGAAACCAAAATACAATTTAGTAATAAATAACTATTTGAATTTTGGGCAAGAGGATGATTTTTCTGCACTAAAAACAAGGGCATTTCGCATTCTATTACCATTTTCAACATCCTACCTTTGTGAAACTGGATTTTCTGCTGTAGCTTCTTTGAAAACAAGATATAGATCACGGCTACATATAGAAACAGAACTGAGAGTGGCTATTTCTAATATTAAGCCTCACCTCAAAAAACTTTGTTCTACTAGACAGGCTCAAGGAAGTCGCTAGAATTTTTTTTTTTTTTTTTAATTTAGTATGTTTTGATAAAATAAGGTGGTTAAGCCAAAGTTGGCCAGTGCTCCTAACGTAGCCCACCCCCCAAAGTAAAATTAAATTTATTTTGAGTCATAAGATGTCCCTGCTGCATTATAAATCTTGTATCTGAGGTGCACGAGGCTGAATTGGAAGATATTTCCTTGAATGACCTCCATTTTATGAGGAGATTTAATTTTTTGCAATTGTTCTAATTTCCGGGTGCGAAGATATTGTAATTTATATGTGTTTAAATTTTTAGAACTTTAAGTTATGACATGTTTTCTGAAAGTTTATTTCTTTTTCTTTAACCACATTACTTTAATTCGAATTAATCTATCAGATTAATAGTTTTAAGTCGTGCAAATGGTGAGAGAGACCATATGCATGTTCCCAGGGTGGCACGACACCGGTGCCACCTTGGGGACACGTGGGTCCCCTTCGGAAACAAGCGTGTAATCTATAAAAGAGTTCATTATAAATCATTACGTAGCATATTATTTCTCAAAAAGGAATGATTGAATTGAATGCCAATTGATTTATTTAATTTTAAGCAAATGTGGAAATTTGGTTAAAATGAAATGCTTTTTTGCATTTTAAAGTATGTTTTGAAATGAATGTTTAGTTTTGAAATGAACGTTTTGTTTGCATTTTAAATAATTTTTCAGGTATTTTTTTATTTTTTTGTGGATGAGTGTTTTTGTGGTCGATTCTGGTATTTTATTATAAATTTTGGTATTTTAATACTAGTTATGGGTTAGGTTAGTTAACTCTAGTATGGTTACTTAACTCTTACTTGTTAGTTAATCATTTAAAAAAAATTAACTCAGTAATTCTTGATTAATCCTAATGAGTTAACTCAATAGAATCGCTAGTGACTTCACACAAGAACTATCAATGTAAAATCGATAAACAAATTATACACTCTGAAAACAAATATCTTTTTTAAAGTCAGGAAACTTGTTCCTACCAGCAAGACACTTAAAGTGCATTTTTAAAAGACGTTTGCCAGTCCTAGTGTTTTTTCTAAAGATAATTTGAGTAAGTGAAAAAAGTGATTTCAATATATGGCTCACCTTTGGAACCTATGGGAAACCTTAGGTGCAGAAGCTACAATTTTGAAATTGTACGTCGAACTTCGATAACTCGACTTCTTATAAGTCGAATAATCCTCTACCTCGAACTTTTAATCAAGTCCCAAATTATTTCTATACTTTTCCTTTAAAAACTGTCTCGATAACTCGAAGAGAACATCTTTTAAATCGAAGTTTTTTGTGATAGAATTTTCCAGATTTAGTGCAAGATAAAAAAATAAAAACATAATTCGTGTGGAGAATGGAGTCGAGCACAAAATCAATGTGTTAGATGCCATACGCGTGATTTCCCGCTCCTGTGAGAGTGATGTTTCTCAAGCTGTGATTGAGAACAATTTTAAGAGCTGTGGTTTCTTCAGAAGCCGACGATTGGGATCTCTTTGAAGGCATGGGTGATATGGACTGGGAACAGTTAAGAGATTTCATGTGCATCGATGGCAACATCGCAACGTCAGAACCCTTGTCTGACGAAGCAATAGTGAGTTCAGTTTGCGGATAACCAGAAGGAGATGAAGATGAATCTGATGGCCTCCCACCTCCAACAGGCGAGCAAGCACATGACGCTGTTCACATCTTACAACAATGCCTGGAGACCAGCGAAGGTGCAGATAACACCCTATTTAACTCTGTTCAAAAATTAGGTGACTTTGTGAATGCCAACAACCTTAAAAAATGTAAACAATCAAAACTGACTGCTCTCTTCAAATGAGATTTATGTAGTATATAGTAAACTAATATTATAGTAAACTAATATTGGATTTATGTAGTATATAGTTATGTAGTAAAGCCAGATTTTATGAGTTTAAATAAAACATTGAACCCTATTATTCTCTTGTTGTTTCCATATGCTATTAAAAAATTAGATTGCAAGCAAATGTACATATTTTTTTGACCAGGCCACTTGAGTGCCAGAGGAAGGAGCGGGGAGGGGGGTAACTCCTATAACTCGAACTTCGGATAAGTCGAATATTTTTGGGGTTCCCCTGAGACTTCGAGTTATCGAAGTTCGACTGTACTATAAAATAAATGAAATTTTATTTTAGAATTAAAAGTATACGTGGTATATATTAGAGATAGGTGTAAGATGTTACAGAAAAAAATTCAGCCACACAGACTTAATCAGAAAATTAGGAAAAATCCTCAAAGCAAAGCCACCTTTGGCTCCTCACCTAAAGTTTTGATTTAATAAGTTGTTTCACTTTAATAAGTTATTAAATATGTCGAAATGTATTTTTTTTCTATGTGTATGTGCGCTTTCCTTTCATTCAGTTAATCAATTTTTTTAAATAATATTTTCTCTTGAATATTCTCGCGCCACCCCTCTAGTGTGCTCGCGCCACCCTAGGGGGGCGCGCCCCACAGGTTGAGAATCGCTGCCTTAAGAGGAGGGTACTGAGATTGGGCCCAACCATACAAATTATTGGCGTCTAGATACAGGAGATAATTTGATGGTAGGGCTTTATTGTAATCCGCCCCCATATAAGGATTGTTGGCTCTCAAGTGTCGGTGAGAGCACTGAGAGATCCCACCGTGGATACCACTCTCCACAAACAGATGCATATCATAATCCACTAACAGCTCCAGTTGGACTTCAGTCTTCTTCAGCATAGCGTCCCATGACAGTCCTGGTGCCGTGTAATACCAAGTGGGATCCAGCCCATAAGTCTTCATGCTGACATCTCTGAAATTTTCAAAGATGTCCGAAAGCAGCAACACATCCGACTTAACGTACAAGTCAGCGTACTCCCCGAGAGTGTTCAGCTCAAAAGCATTCCACACTCTTTGAGCATGCTCGTAATCAGCTGTAGTGATGCCGACCTCATTTAGGCGATTATAGAAGGCATCTTGAGGAGGCAAGGAAGTCTCATTGAACTTGTCTGGATGGCAGATGTAGTCATAGGGGTACACCCCCTTTCGCAGTAGTAGAGGCACTTGAGACGGTTGAAAATACCTCCGGATAAGTCTGAACTGGTCTTCCGATAAGTTCTGGGCGAGTTGGTCGAGGCTGCTGGCCATGAATCGAAAGGAGTCGAGGAATCGAAGACTCAGCCTCTTTCCAACTTGCTTTGAGAAGGAGATGTACTTCTCTGTGTTCTCTGGTATGACAGTAATACCCCCATCATCTCCGCCTAATTCCTTAATGAAGAGATGGCTGTCGTACCCGGACAAGTTGTGGAAGATTACTGGAATGAAGTTAGGTGTCCTTGCCTTCAAGTTGCATGTATTGCAGGATATACCGCGAAGTTGTTTGGTTTGATGGTAATGGTCCCTCAGCTGAAAAAGAATATATGACTTTAGAAAATGCATTCATATTAATAAATAATCCTGAAAAAAAATTTAAGTTAAACAGTGTGTCTACAGAAAATTATGTTTTCTAACTTTCATAGGTATTATCATATAGAACTTTTAAAGTACGTAACATCTAATAGTAATATAAAGTATAATCTAATAATGTATCTCAAAATATCGTTAAATAAGAAAAGTTAATGAACGGTGGTTATAGTCAAGGAAAATAAAAATACAGAGTATAAATTTTTAATTGCAACTCAGATTTAAAAAATAAATCTTAGAAAATTTTAGTTTTATTTTTAAAATACAAGTTTCATTGATTAAAAAAATCAGCTTACAATTTGAGTGCTATTAAAATGCTTTAACAAGAAATAATTATATTATTTACGTATAAAACTCCAAAAATTGTTTTTAAAAACTGTGAAAACTATTTATAATAAATATTCAACTAATTATACTCAGAAAAAATTTGGTATTATTTTAGATACAAGTATCACTGATAAAAAAAATCAATTTACAACTTGAATACTATTAAAATTATAAAAGCAAGAAATAATCATATTATTTAAATATAAAACTTAAAAATAATTTTATTAAAAAAAACTGTAAAAACTATTTATAAAAAATATACAACTGATTATATATATTTATATATATAATTCTAAATTTATGATTTTTCTATTTGTAAAAATAATAATAAATCTAACACTTCACTCAAATTCTTTTTAAACATGCAAATAGAAATAATAAATATTTCAAAATAATTTAAAAAGTCCCTTACCTTATAATTATTCGTGGAGAACTTTTCTTTACACAAATAGCAATTTGTAGCAGTATCGAAAACTCGCTGTTGCTCTTCGGTCAATGGGTCCATAGGCAGAGGATGATTGTAGATTCGCTGAATATCTTCAGCCTCTAATTTCATTCTTTCCATAAAAACTTTCTCAGCATCAGGACCCCGATAGATAAATGGTTCCTTGTATGGTCCCGTCGTCGAGGCTATGAAGTAGCAGCAGCTGATCGGCTCGTGTTTTTGATATGCCTCACTGTAAGAGCCTTTAGCACCAGGTGAACAGGAGTCTAGAGGTCTTGTGAAACATTCAAAATCAACGTAGATGACAAATGGTACCGGGTGCGTATGCTTAATATTTTTAAAGGATAGCCACTTATCCTCGGACATCTGTACACGGACAGCTTCGTGCTGGCTGCAGCTGAGTTTATGTCGCTGGAGCACTGGTTCAGTCATGAAGAATTGCAGGCAGCGTCGGCAAATAAGATGTTTTCCCTTGTACTTTGAGTATTGTCTGGAGAGTAGCCGAGATAAATCTTTAATCCAGGCATAGTGAGAGAATGAAGCATTGGTGAGGTAGATCAGGTCAACATGGCGAGATTTCTCTTCTTTCGTGATGACTAGAGGATACACTTTATTATTTTCTGTCAACCCGGACACGTTGATGGAAAGTCCATTCAGCTTCTCGAATTTATGAACATCCTGAAGTTTCACGGGAAACTCAATTCCAGTGAAATCAAGAGTATGGATGTAAGCTTCATAATGATGACATCGAGGAGCGCGCTGGCGGTAATCCTGTACGGGATGGAGAGCAGAGAGTACAGCCCACATGAAACAGCGATTGTCCTTGTTCTCCACGTTAATGATGGCTTGCTTCGCCTTTATGGTTGGTGGTAGCTCGATATAGGATGAGACTCGCAGTGGACTGTACTTGTTTATCCATATCTCCAAGTTGACGATTTCCTCGAGAACCCATCCGGAATCTTTGCCTTCAAAATCATCTGCTTCCGCTAGTATTTTGTCCGCCTTTGCTCCATAGACTTCATTTAGATCGGTGGCAGTCAAGATGACCACATTTTTGGTCTTAAAGTTCTTGACTTCGCTGACTATACCGTTAGGAGTTACTTTCCGGTAACGACATAAGAGTCGGTAGTTCACTTTCAAATCGTAATCAGCGAGGTGGAAGGATACGATGCGGACAAAGTCTTCTCGTTTTAGCTCGAGAAATGTCCGCAAGTATTTGATGTGGTCGTCATTGGGAAGGTGAATATTTTTCACCCTCCCTTCGAAAGCTGAGAGAGGATCGGAGACCGAAGTGGCAGCAGCGTGAGAGGTAGATGCATCAACAGTTGGCCCGATAGAACAAGGAACCAGAGCGGTAGCACTGGTTGTAGTAGCAGCAGTCATACGTTGAGGGGAAGGTACGTCTTGGTGAGAGGAAAAGGCAGGCACGAGATCCAGGCGAGGGTGCTTAGGAGTAGGCAATGGAGTAGCAGCAGCAGCAGTTCGACGCTTATGGACATTCATATGGCTCTTCAGGTGATCGGCTCTGGAGAAAATTTTTGAGCAGTCTGGGCATTGGAGGTGTTTATCACCGTGCATGGAACGTTGATGTCGTAGCATACTAGGTCGGGTTGTAAAGCTCTTCATACAATCACGACATGGAAACCTTCCTTGATCGGCTTCATCTTCCTTCAGCATTGCATCCAAATCTTTACCGGTAAGGTCTCCAAAATCACACACGGCATGCACTTCATCGTTCACAGGCAAAGAAGCGCTAAATTCTTGACTCATCTTAAAACTTGATAAATTTACAAGTAATAATAAAGAAAACTACTAACGAAACTTATAAATAAAAAGTTAAACAACTAAAAACTTCTCCGTAACAATTAGCAAAAACTTTTAAATAAAAAGTTTAACAACTAACAAAAACTTTAACAACGATGACAAATAAAAAATTAACCAAAAAAAATCTAACGTAATAACAAAGAGAGAACAAACTAAGTTTAGAAAAGCGCCATGAGAGAGGTAATCCTACAATCAGAATAAGGTCTCTGAGCAAATGCATCTGATTTTACACTGTAGTCGACTACCCAGAATGCATTGCGAACGGCTATGTAATGCTTATTCTGATTGGTTGAAAATGATATCATTATTTTAGTTCTGTAAAATTTATTCTGATTGGCAGAAAATGACGACATGATTTTCTGACTCCACCCCCATGGAACATTCGAGAATGATCTAATGAAACAAGACCGAACAAGAAGTGAGCGAAACATTTCAATATACTTCATCTTTCTAGACCACCCAGAAATGATGCATGCCTTATCTTGAAGACACGTACTTCATATTCATGTTGAATCCTCGTTGTATGACGTCACGCATTCCTGTTTTGATTGAATCGAAGAAATGACATCACTCCACCCTAAGGAAACATGTCTTATCTTGCAAAATTGCTTTCAAGTTTTATCTTGCAAGATTCCTTTCATGTTTCATCTTACAGACTGATTATTAATAAAGCCTGATTCATGTTCAATCTTGATTGTATGACATCGGGTTTCATTTTATGTAATTTTTCAAATATCACTCGTATTAGAAAAAAAAATTATTAACTAAGAAAACAGTAATTAAAAAATAAAGATTAAAAACAATAATTAAAAAAATAACTAAAGAAAAATTAATTAAAAAATAAAGATTGAAAAAATAATTATTAAAATAATAATTTAAAAAACACCCTCAACTATAGTAGCTGTCACATTTGATGGATCACCCCATCCGACACACCCTTTTAAACCTCGCTCTATTGAAACCTAGGAAAACCCCCAAAAACCCAAAAAACCCGGTCTTGGTAGCCCTATTATCCAACTACTTATATATATATATATATATATATATATATATATATATATATATATATATATATATATATATATATATATATATATATATTGAACCCGAAATGCAATTTTCTGCTATGTAATGAAACGCTTACATGTTAAAAACTTTTATGGTTAAGTATAATACGGAGAGGAGAACTTATATTCAGAAACTTATTTGAAAGATATCTATTTATAGCAGTTATGAAAAATATAAATTTGATGCAGCTTGCTTCATTTTAACACGTTGCTGTTTTGATGGCTTGAAAACTGTCCAGAAGCATTCTTGAATATTATTTATTATCTATCAGTCGTCATGCGGAATCCTAATACGATGTAAATTTCCTGATAATTGATCATTTTTAGTACATATCTCATTTTGGCTGAACAGAACTATATCCAGGAACATTCCTGAATATTATTTGTAATGAAAATCCAAATATGATACACAGTGTATTCATTATTAGCTTTATTATCTTTTAAGCATGCCGCTAATTAGACTGGAGGAGGAGGGGCGCTATTCAGAAACATATTTGAATGGTATGTACTTGTAGCTAGAGTGCCTAGATTAAAAGAGTGTGGACAAGGGAGAAACGATTCCTGATTGGTGGAAAAAAAAACTTTACCGCCGGAGGCGAGAGTGGAAAATTCGCCATTGGAATAACATGGAGTGAAAATTATCTGCCTCAAAAAAATTATGTTCTGCATTAATAAAGGCATGTAATAAGTTCATTAATTACTTTTTTTCAATAAGAAACTTCATAGTTACAGTAAATGTAAAAATTATGGCTGGAAATTTGGATAGTTATTAGTTATTTGAATTTATCCTTATTATTACTTACTTGCGTGCATATAAAGTTTTGTTTATCTCATTGTAAAGAGAACAAGGTGATGAAATAACTAATGATTTCATAAGAATAAATGTATTTACTTTTAATAAACATAATTTCTATCTAAATTACCCATAAATTTTAAGATTTGAGCATCTTTTTATCAAAACTTCAGAAGTGCAGGTTTGGCGCTATTACTTTGAAATGTTGGCGCGTTACAATGCACGCCAAGTAGCATTTGTTTACTTTTCGTTAACAACTTGATAAAATGCTAGTTTGTTTTAAATTTCAACTGATTATCGAAATTTTTTTTTACAATTTGTTGAAATAAGCAATACCTTTTTAGGTGAAATTTTTTCCTGAAAAAGTAATAAATAATAATAAGTAATTAATTTTGTTAATTATTATTTCTGAAATGAATAACATAATCATTATTAATTTTTATATTTTATTTATGACATTTATTTAAAGCTGAAGTCTTTTTATCAGTCTTTTTTTTCTTTGAATTTAATTTTTGAACATATTTGAGATGCTAATTTTTCTTACAATGTTTCTTAAAAAATCTGTAATATCATGTGCTTTCCAATCTTAAAGTTTATATTATTGATACTTTAGTATTTACTCTTAGGCAAATGGATAGAGTTAAATAATTAATTATATTCATTTAGGATTGAAATAACTTCAATATATTATTTTAATTATTTTACATTATTTTTATATGATATAATATATTAAAGTTTTATATTTCTCTTCTAAAAGTATTTCTAAAGTTTTATATATTTCTGCATAAAAAAAAGTCAAAAAACTTAAATGTAAAACTATTTCTCAGTATTTATGAAGCCATTGTTAAAATTTAAGGTCTAATTTTTTTCTCTATTAATAAGAATTAGAAGTTTTATAAAATTAATTTTAATTTTATCTTGTATCATTTATACAGAAAAGTAGAAAAAGGGGTGTATAATATACGTTTATGATACCTTCAAATTAATTTTTCACAGTTTGTTTTTATCTAAATTTAAAATGTTGAAAGTCCTTCAGAGTAACACCAACTGAGCGAGTGGCGCCAATTTCGGTGTATCATCTGGCAAACCCCTTGGACAAAAATATGACGGCAGCGCATGCGCTCTTGGGTTTTGTCATCACTCTTTTCAATACAGGCACTCTACTTGTAGCTATTATGAAAAATTCCAAATTTGATGCAGTTTGCTTTATTTGACAATGTTGTTATTTTGATGGAGAGAAAATAATCCAGAAACATACTTGAATATTATTGATCTATGGGGAAAAATTCCCAAAAAGTTTTAGAAACTATCTTTGATCAGCAAAGGCTTGAAAACTCTCTGAAGTATTTAAACATTTAATGATACTAAAGGGAAAGTTTTCTGGATCAGAATTTTTATTTAGAAGGTCTTCAAATCAAATCTTCAGTCAAACATTTTCAATTAAAATATGTTATTTTTTCCTTCAAAAAATGCATAGTTTAATCTTTATTTCACACTTTGATTCATCACTACTTTATTTGTTAAAATGGTTAACTGTAAAAAATATTTTATTGATACATTTATTGCCTGAAATAAATATCATTTATGGAATCGATTAATCATTATTTTCATTCTTTTGTGATGTTTACTGCAGTGTGTCTACCACTAAAAAATTGCAATTCCAATTCACTAGTATATAAGACATGTTAACTCTATTCTATGTTGGAGTATCTTTTCATAGATGATGATTGACATGGTCGATAACTACTCACTGCCCAGATTGGTGACCCGGACGTGATGTGAACAAGCCTACCTTGATAGAAACTCCCACTTCGATTTGAGCACGCCTACTTCGATGGATGGTCCACATTGAACAAATGACTTGCTACTTGTGACTGCTACATTTTCCTCCTCACGCTGTTGCTTCTCATGTCTCGATCACACACAGCGTACAACGTACACTTGACTGTTAAAGGCAACAGAGAAGCGACCACTACCGTGAAATTAATACAGCTCTAACGATCAGCACTCAAAACGAAGGTGATCTTAATACAGCTCTCCCGGCTTAGTGGTATCCATTCATCGAATTCTATCACTGCTATAATTCTGGTGGGGGAGTACTGTAGTGTGTCTACCACTACAAAATTACAACTCACTAGTATATAAGACATGTTAATTCAATTCTATGATGGGGTACCTTTTGATAGATGAAGGTTGACATTGTCGATAAAAAGTTTGTTTCGCGTGATAATGGAAAAGCTTTTTCTGTTTTTCTTATTAATAATGCAAACATATTTACAATTGTTAATATTTTCCTAATTTGTTTAAATTTTATAGAAAATTTTCGATTATTTGGATTGATTTTTTTTTTTCAAATATACTTTCTTTTTTGCTTAAAAAAATATTCATTTTTTTCACATAATTAAAAGAGGAGAGCATGAGAGAAAATATTGGTTCTGATTTGCCAATTATTTTAATTGTTTTTAATTAATATAAAAGCGTGTAACAGAACTTATATATTTTTTAATTTGTTTTGTGTGCAACCATTATCTAAGTTTTAATAAATTAAAGTTAGTAGATGCATCGAGGAACAGTTTTACAATAATTTTTTTTTTCAATTATTTAACTTTTAAAATATTAAATATTCTCTAATTATTTTTTTCTCCAATTTTAAGGTTTATTTAAAATAATTAAAAAATAATTTTTTCCTATGTAAAGAAATAAAATCAAATTAAGAAAAACAATAAAATCAAATTAGGAAAAACATTTGAGCGATAAAAAATCATACAATAAATAAAAAATAACGAAAATTTGTAAATTATTAATTATTTATTTATTTTTATTTTTATAAGAATATCCTTCAAAATAAACTAGATTTATAATTGTGTGTAATTCGCGTTAGATCATGGGTAGACAAACAGTAGAGTTGTGCCAAACTTGGCACATCTTCATGCATATATTATAACTAGAGCCCGGATTTTGATGACCTAAAAAATCTCAATTAATGCCCTTAAAAAGTGCAAAAAATGCCCTTTGAAAATGCAAAAAATGCCCTTAAAAAATGTAAAAAATGCCCTTAAAATGCGAAAATTGCGCTAAAAACGCCTTATGACATGACTTAAATGAAGTAAAAATATTGAACTAAAATAATTTTTTACTCTTTAAAATTATTATGAATCATTTCAAAAAATATAAAGCAATGCAATACTTGTTCTACGTTCATTAAAGTTTGAAAAATATGTTTTAAATCCTAAAATAACAAGAAAAAAAGGAAAATATATTGACTCCAAAACATTTTAATTTTGTATAGAAACTTTAATGAATATGACAACTTCCATCTCATAATATTACTAAATATCAGAATTACATTGGATTATTAATTTTTTTTTAATATTTTGAAATGTAAACGAGCGTTTCTTGTCTGAAAGTTAATTTTTATACCTGAAGAAGCTTCTTTCAACGTCTACTGATGTTATTGGTGCGTACTTGAAAAAGACGGTCTCACTTACTGACAATTCTTCTTCAATTTGAAAAGATGTTGCTTCTCCTGTTAATATCCTAGAGATTTTCTTCATTGTTTGGAAGCCAGTGTAATAATGAAAAATGATAAAAAATAATAAAAATTGGAAAAAAATTAACAAAAAATTTAAAAAATGCTTTAAAATGCAAAATATGCCACAAAATTTAAAGAAAAATGCCCTATAAATCTAAAAAAATGCTCTAAAGGACAAAAAGTGTCCAAAAATGCAAAAAATGCAAAAAAATGCAAATGTCATCAAAATCCGGGCCTTAATTATAACCATGTGCCAAACATGGAGCATCTCCTCTGTTTGTTTCTAAACATTTCAAGAATATTAAAATAATTTTTCTTTTTTTCACTTCTTAATCATTTTATAAATTATTTGTTCATGGACATCATTTGTTTCTAGAGAAGGGGCAAAGTGTTCATAGTTGTCCTGGTATTCCTGATTTTCCGGATAAAAAAATTATTTGTATTTGCCTGTAATGATTCTTAGCTTCTTCTCTAGATATTCCCGATTTTTGTGTGTGTTCAGAGCAGTGGTCGGAAGTAGTAGGTAGTAAAACTACTGTAGTCGCTACTTTTTTTGCAGTTTGTAATGTAGTGTGCTACTTTTAAAATAAAGTAATGTAGTGAGTTGTGCGATATAAAAGGAAAAAAACAGTAGTTTGTAGCGATTCCTGGCAACTACTTTTTGCGTTTTAGTGAAGAAACAGGGTTCTAACACAGCTAATTTTTCGAATTTGATGGGTACAAATCTTCGCGGGTATGTCATCGGACGCAATTTAAAATGCCCCTATAACTGTGAGTAAACAATAAATAATTAAATAATAATAAATAATTCTTCATGTGTAATGTAAGCCAATTTTTTATTCAAAAGCATTTTGAGCGTAGGTGTAAAATAATTCCTCGAGCAAAGTTCGGTTACTTAAAGTAGTGACTACATTTCGAAAGTAGTTTGTAATCACTATATTTTTTAAAAAAAAGTTGTTGTAGTTAACTACATTTGTAACAAGGTTGTTATAGATAACGCCAACTACAAATAGAATGAAGTTTTTCCAACCACTGGTTCAGAGTATCCCATTTTCTTCGGTATGCAGAAGCGAATTTTAAAATAATCGAATTGACAAATGAAAGTTTTGTATGTTCGATCAAACAACTTTTCATTTTAATTAATATTGTTCGAAAAATCGCAAAATTCGATGGTTTAAATTTTATTAATAGGCTAATATATACATGTTATGGCGTGTATATATTCTAATTATGCGTAGAAAAGTAAAGAAAATTAGAAGGAGCAGTTGAGCACAGTTGAGCCTTGGCCTTTCATGGGCTTTATTTTACTTAAGTAGGGAAAATTATACTTTTTTTTTATTTTGTCGTTTACTATTTTTAAAAGTTATTTGGCAATTGGGTATTATCCCAAGAAATATTCAGTTCCTTTTATGACGTTTTGATATATTTATTTATTTATTTATTTTACCTACTATAAGGCTAGGAGTTATGGCCTCATTGCCGAAAGAGGCCCCTATTGACGATAGAACCTAAATTCTTATTATTTTATATCCTGTAGGTTTTCAGAAAATGTAATAAAGAAATGTAATAAAGAATTCAATAGATAAGTTAAGAGTGATGTTACCCTCCAACGAATAATTCGCATTTGAAAAATTCAATATGCACTTTTCTTCAACATTCATGTATTCTATTTATTACAATTGACTAAATTCTCTTATTTTCAAAGAAAATCTCTAATTACTGTTACAAAACTTTGTCACAAAATTTTGTTACAAAACTTTGTTACAAAACTTTGTTATAAAACTTCGTTATATAACCTAAGCCCGTTATCAGATTAGAACATATTAGTAAATAAGAAAATATTTCACTGGAAGAAAATCGAACATTATCTGCATTTCTTACACCAATATAGTTGTAATGGTCATCACTAGATGTTTACGTTTGCTACATTTTTCTAGAATAATTGGATTATACAACAAAACTCACTAAGCCACGTGTGTAACCTTTTCCGAAATTCGGCCATTGTGAAAAACATGCTTAGTCATATCAGATTGTAATCAATAAATAGTCACCACTTCGAACGAAATCGAACATTTTAGTTCGATCTTTAAGATTCGAAAATTTCATTCTCATTTATTTATTTTTTTATGTTTAAAATGTTGAAGATTTCAATAGTCCTGGTAAGCATTTTTTTTTTTTTAACTTATTTATTTATTTATCGATTTATTTGTAATTTTTTTTTGATGCAAAAAAAATTTTATTAAGTTTTCAAATTTTAGCTTGATTTGTTTAATTACGAGTATAATAATCATAAAATAAATATTTTACAAGTCGAGTTGAGTTTAAATATGAAAAAAATTTGCAGGAAGATTATGAGGACTTTTTAATCTACTTATTTTCAATTGTATTAACAAATTTCTTTTCCCAACTAAATTGCCTTATTTTATTTAAAATGAGATTCTTAAATTCTCCACCCCTGGGTCCTTTTTAAGGAAATTTTGAACTTTCGTGACGTTTTTCGTGGTGGTGATTAATGTATACAGATCTAGATAATTTAAATTTTTAGGAATCAAGTAAAATACTCTTTGTAAGTTCTTACATGTTCGCTGCTATGATAGTGAAAGAGAAGTGGTGGCTCAGGAAATAGAACGTTTGCCTCCCAATGAGGTGACTAAGATTCGAATTTCAGCTATGGCTGGTCGATATGAATTCCGCATCCGGCTCGCGCCGACGAGAGTGCGGTCGTAAAATATCTCTAGTGGTAGATGGAGGTTTTCGTAGTTTTCCTCTGCATGTGACGCAAATGCCGCTTAGTTCCATCAAAAAATCCTCCACGAAAGGTAGTTTCTCCCAATGCTTGATCCAGGAGTTCCCTGGTGTTCTGGGTTGTATTCAAAATTACAAGGCTATGAAGTTAAACATTGATAGTTGTAAACTCAGAATTGGGTCAGCTGTCCGACGCTGGATATGAAAAAATATTTTTTTAAAAAAATCTAACATGTCGGTGAAAAAGGATTATATTGACGATATCTTACAAACTATTATCGCGATATATTAATAAATGAGTATCTATTTATTTTCATATATTACTAAAATATGTCAATTTTTTAAATTTGGACATAAGCAATTGAAAATGCATTTTGACCGATATAAGTTAAAGACAGAAAAGTTTGCTCTGTGAGGATAAAAGGAATTCAAAATTAAATATTATTTTAGGAAAGAAAATGCATAGAATTAAAAGTAACCTTATCGTGCATTATATGCTAGACGCTAAACAATTAAATACTGTTACTTCGGTTGGATTTTTTTTTTTTTAAGATACTGTAAGTTATTGTGAATTTGCGCCGATTTATGTAGCCAGTTTTCTTTTATTATGAAAAGATTTCTGCTATTTATTGTTAAAATAGCAAACAACTATAATATTTAAATTGATTGCTGGTTCAGGACTTTTGAATTTATCTATCTGGAATTTTTGTCTTTTATATTAGTTACGGTTGGATTAAATCAATTTATCAACATTGGAAATACATTGATCGTTTACAAAAATAATAAACACGGCTTCGAGTTTTGCAAGAAAAGGTTGTATATTAGCAATTTATGATTGTTTGCAAATTAAGATCTTTTTGCAAATTAATCTTTGCAATTTCAAATTAACTTTCGCGATCGCAACGAACTATAGGGGGCGTTGTTGTATGTGCCGAATCCCTGCGATTTCCATATGAACAGTCATTCAGTTACACTGGAGACGTCTTTAATGTAGCATGTAGCATTGTAACGTTCCATCTTTATTGTGGCTGATTAAATTTAAAAAAGAAAAATTTTTGTTTTCTTTCTTATGCAAACGAAAACAAAATGGTATCTCTTTTTTTTTAGAGAAGGAACATCCAGAACACATCGGAAAAATATTTGTAAATAAAGAGAAAAAAATAGGTATATTCTTATAAGAGTTCAAACCTAATGCCTGAGAAATAGTTTTACTAAATTTAATGGTATAACATGAAACGCCCATTTAAATTTTAACGTAAAATAAAGAATGCTTACGAAACAAACAAAAAAAACAGAACCATTCTTTTTTTGTCGCCATTTTTTAGTGTTACGAAAATGCGTCTTTGGGACTTGCCAAAAACAAAACAAGATGCAATTTTATTATTTGAGGAGCGAAATATTTTATGGAGTGAAATATAACGAAAATGTACCAATGTCCATAACATGAAACTTTATCTTAGTAAACGTCCGTTTTGGAAATGTTATTTCATTTTGAATCTTATTTATTAGAGTTCATAATGGCTATAGAATCAGGTAAGAGAAAAGTTTGTTTTGAATCTATGCTAAACTCTATATCGGCCAATTTTCCACCGAAATCCGATTGACTACTTTGATTTTAAACAAAGTGTTTCATTTTAAGATATTTTTCAAAAATTTTAAGTGTAGATTGGCGGCACTTAAAAATCTGCCAAATCAGTAGCTGTGGTTAATACGTAAGTACCGAATTTTTCTTCCATACTTTTTTGAATCATATTACTTCAAATATTAGAATATGCAAGAAGTATACATAAACACATAATTTAATACCATTTAATTTTTCAAAAAAAGTATTTTGACAACAATTTTATCAAAAAATTATAAACTAAAAAACGTAAAATAAAGAATTCCTAGGATAAAAACGATTTTAAAAATTCCTCATTTTTCAATAGAAACTTTCGTATTGTTTCTTTTTTTTAATTCTTATAGTATTTAATCAGACGTAAAAAAAACATTTTGTAGAGAACGATCATCAAGTAAGAAAAAAAATTATTTACAAGCAAATTTTTTATTATAAAAATCATAACACTTACCTGATTTATAAGTCCGGAGAATTCCAAAATGATATGTTCTTTGTTTGAAAACTTTATTCTCAAATAATATATACATAGTTTATCCCTTGATTACTTTTAGGTAACATACCACACATCAAAATTTTATAATTGTAAGATCTCGATATGAATTTTAATATGTAGCTTAAAAACAGAATAAGATGAATTCTAGTTGAAATTCTTTCAAAACTAAAAAACACTTACCAAGAAAACGATAAAAAATTTATTTATAATCAGCACAAAAGATACTTTTTCAAGTAATTCAGATTATTCTTTATTGTTGTTTTCTGAATTATGTAGATACAGAAATATATACTATTCTATGAAGAAGAAGAATATTCTATAACTATTACAGTTCTGTATGGAATTCATTGGAACACATTTATTCATTGGAATGACGAAAGCAATGTTGACTTCGTTTTAACTTGTAATGAATTGAAGACAGAAAAATTATTTTACCGCAATACACACATCTGTAACAGCAAGTGATCATGAAATCATGTTATGTTGTTGGTAATAGAAAGGTAAAAATTATTGAGAAGTTGTTCTTCAAATGCTTAGCGTGTTCTGCTTCAATGTTTGGCATGTTCTGATTAGTTTTTTTAAGAAGTTTTACCTTTTCTTTAGGGAAATTTTGCTTCTTTTTTGATGCTAAGAAAATGGCGTCCGTCATTGCTAATGGTTTTGTCGGAACTAATGCACGATATTTTCAGGCTCCCGCTAGATGGCGTACTCGAGCGTTGCGATCGCGAATTAATTTCCAAATTAGTCTAAGTAGCTCTTTTTTATTTTTTCGTGAATTGGCACTGTTTAATTACTCGGAATAAAATGCGGAGAATATTTTTTATATTTTTAATATATTTTGGTGCAAATATATTCAAACTTTATTTTGCATTTGTTTCCCATTGCGTGAATTTTTTTAAGAAACACCTTGTAATTTCTCACGTCGAAAAACATTTTTTAATTTAAGTTTCTTAAGTTCCAAAAGAAAACGAAATTGAATGAAGTGGAAAATAGAGTTTTAAATACTTTTAATATATATTTACTTTCTTTAAATTTTATATTGTCACAAGAGAAGACAAGTTTTGTCAAAAATAAATTTTACCGTCAAAATTTCCAAAAATGAAAACGTATATTTTTCGCATAATTCACGATGATGAAATGATATAAGTTCAGGCTATTCGTTACGTAAGAAAAAAGTCAACATAAAATGTTGTCTTTATGATTCTGTTATCTATCTATATCAAGAAATAGTTATGATCGAAAAATAGTTTTTGTTAAGGGCCAGTTTTTTCTTTCTTAATCAGATCACTCTATGTAATTAATTGTTAATTAATATGTATATTGAAATTGTAATGTTTACCTACACAAATGAAATTTTCCGAATCAGACACAAGCAGAATTTTTTTACATTTTGATTTTTAACCTTTTTTTGACGTAAATATGCGCGGCAAATTTTTATTTTTTTATTATATAAACACTTTATTTTATAATAAGAACAATGCAATTTTATAGTTGTCAAAAAAATCCAATAATTTTAAATTCTATGAAAAAAAAATTTCAATACAATACTTTTTTTAAGGAAAAAATTAAAAAGGTGTTTTGTTCACTGTGTTAAAAGGCTAGAAAGGACGAGTCATAAAATTAATTATTTGATATATTGTTACTAATAAAAATAAAGCAAGGAAAATAACTATTGAACTAATTTTAGTGTAAAAATACTGCCGCGAGTAAATGATCTAACTATATAATAAATAAATAATTGAAGATTAAATATATAAATGACAATATCTTGCCAACTTCTCTCTCTCTTAAACGGTCGATTTTTCTTGAATTTTTTTTATTAGTAACAAATGTAACGCGATTCGATGTGAGGTTTGATATTGTAGGGTGATATTGTACCGGCAATGTCAACTGTCAGCTATTTTTTTTTTTTTTATTTTTTTTTTTAGGTATCCAGAAAGCTGCCAAGACTTGGCAATTATTCTGCCGCATATCATGATATGGAAATCTCCGAAATTTAAATAAATATATTAGACCAAATAATTGTGCTGTACAGTTTTTAAGTGCTGACAAAATGAAACTAACTTTGCTTACCTTCATTGTTATTAAACAACCATATTATTAAATATTGCAGAAATCTAAAAACCCCTTTGGGTTTGTATGTAGCCACATAAGTATCGCTTTATCATTTATGCTATTTTATGGACAAATGACTTAACAATATTTAGTTGTGGATTCCGTGGATAAATAAATATCATTCGCCTCCTGATAACATTCTGTTAACTATTTCTGTATGTAATATCCTGATAATTGTGAACATTTTTTATTGATAAATTTTTTTAATGAAAAGTAATAGTTTGGTTCGGGCACAGCAATTACTTTTTAGTAATAAGTATTCATATTGCGTCTTTTTACAGCTTTCTTTGGCGGTTTTTCTTGCTGAAGGATGTACTTATCGAAATCGTGAATGTCCCAATTATTCCATACTGGCCAAACACCCTGTAAGTAATAAATCTTAATTTTATACAAAACATCCTAAAATTCACTCTAGTAATTTTGACATAAAACACGAATTTTTTATAAAATTTTTTCAATTGTTTCGTAAAATATACATAGTTTTACGAATGAAATAGCATATCTGGCGAATGGTTTGCTAGCATGTATGTACTCCTTTCTCGATTCAAGGACCAATTAGCATAAAAATGGCACTATTTCGCTAATACTGTACCAGGGCCTGCGCTAAGGATTTCAAATTATTAGCCAGTAAATTTGCCAAACATCAAAAGTATTAGCCTATTTTCAAAGGCTTCGCAAAATACATATCTTAAAAAAAATTTTAAATTAATTTTTTCCCATAGAAATCTATTTTACGGTAGTTTGTTTCAGGCTTATATTATTTGGGCCCAATTCAAATTGGATCTGCGGCACACCGACCGAAAATTACTGTCATCGAATAAAAAATACTGATTTGCTTAGAAAAATTCATTTTGACGTAATTTTGAGGACCGAGTTAAATCTATATCTTTCTTTCCAGTGCAAGAAAACATTCGCCAATATTTTCACCAAAACATAATTTTATTCTCCAAATTTACACAAAATTTACGATTACTGTATCCTATTGAGGATATCTTCAGTTTTAATAACTCTAAACTGTTAGCTAGAGCCGCGATGGCTCAGGAGATGGAGTGTTCGCCTTCCAATGACTCGAATCCCAGTCGATACGAATTCCGCATCCGGCTTGCACCGACCACAGTGCTGACGTGAAATATCCTCAGTGGTAGACGGATCACGGGTTAGTCAGCTTGTCGTCAGGCTAACCGTGGGAGGATCTCATGGTCCTCCTCTTCATGTAACGCAAATGCGAGTTGGAGTCTTCAAAAAGTCCTCCACGAAGGCAAATTTCTCTCAATACTCGATCCAGGAGTTATCTTGTGTTCTGGATTGGGTTCAAAATTACAAGGTAACGGAATGGAACATTAGTTGTCGTAAACCCATAAAATTGGGTCGGCTGTTCAACGACGGTTATAAAAAAAACTGTTAGCTGCCCCAATTTATTATTTTTTTATCTTGGTAATATATTTTATTGCCCGAATAGCGTACATTCAAAACTTGAATGAATTTTGGGACACCCTTTAACGTAACTTTTCTTATATTATATATATATAGTCTACCTAAGTTATTTTGAGATTTTGTTTTCAAAGTTTCTGATCTGGAAAATTAATATACATTTCTATTTCATACCAGGATTATGAAATTCGAAAATATTCAGCTATTACTTGGGTCTCCACAACAGCAGAGCACAAATATTTTAAAATAGCTGCATCAAGAGCATTTACAAAGTTGGCAGGCTATATCAATGGAAAAAATAATCAACGTATGTAAAAGTTTTTAAGAATATTTTAAAAATAATTTAATAACCAATAGTTATCGGAATTTGTGTAAATCTAAAATCGTTAAGTATCATTTTGTGAAACTTACACAATTGTTATATGTTTATGCTATAGAATTGAAAATAAACATGACTATCCCGGTAAGAATGCGCCCAATTTACAAAGAACAGAGCACTGTTTACCAAATGAACTTCAAGATTCCCAACAAGTATGCTGCCGCGCCTCCATTACCAAATGAAGAAGGCATTACCTTTATATATGATGAACCAACAGTGTACGCGGTCAGGTAATTATACATATTTTATAACAATACTTAATTATTTGTGGATTGGACAGGTTTAACTATAAAGTAAATGGCAGAAAGTCGAGAGTGAGGTGCAAACGTCCTTTAAGGATGTTCTTCGCCCAAAAAAAAAAAAAAAAAAAAAAAAAAAAAGTAAAATAAAAAGCCTGAGTTTTCAAGCCATAAATTCGAATAAAGCTTAAATTTTAAATTATGCCAATTATTTTGTTGAAATAAACTTTATAAACATCTTTGGGACTTTAAAGGGGATCATCTTTGGGACTTTAAATCTTTGGGACTTTGGGACATAAATTTTTGAAATATTTTTAAAAAATTTCTTGAGATACCTCACTAAGATGGCGAGATTTTTCCATCTAGATTTTCCAAGCTTCTTCTTTTTAGCCAACGAAAATAAACAACAGTTTCAACACCTTAAACTCAAAAAAAAAAAAAAAAAAAAAAAAAAAGAAAAAAGAAGCTATAATTTCAAGCTATATATATATTAAGTTTAAAATCAATAAACAATTCTTAATTTTTGCAAATTTTTATAAACAAAGATAATGCTGATTGCTGCGTTAGAATACCTTTTCAAATATTAAAAAACTAAATCACAAAATCTTTTCATTATTCCGCAAATGTAGCTTTTTTTCAGATTGACGATTTCAGATTTTTCAGATTGAGAATTAGAGCAGGTGACTCTGGTTAAAGAAGGGTAAATTTTCACCTAATAGCCATTACAGATTAACAACAGTTTTAAAAATAGCATATTATTCGTTAAAAAGCATTAATTCATCACGTCGTTACAGGAGCCTTGAAAGAACAGTTTTAAGCTTTGCTCGAATATTGTTGGTTTTTGATTAAAACGCTTGAAAACTCTGAAATTTACAAACAGTTACTTTTATTTTTCGTTGCAAAGCAGAAAATCAAATTGGAAACGAAACATAATTCAATAAAGATATCAATAAGTTTGGCTTTACTGCAAAGAAAGTTAAACGGGGGTTGCTATTTATATTTCTGGCCTTGGCAACAGTAAGTGTTGCTAGGCGACCGCAGACGATTTTAATCGAAAGTTTGATATTTTTAAACATAAATTCAGCAGACGATTTGCCATTATAGCTTCATTTGTGTTGTTGACAGTAAATTGAAAAGTTCTTCTCTTTCAAAAAATGGAATTGAATCGTGAACATTTTCGTGCCATTATTTTTCATAACTTTCGACGTGGATTGTCAAGACAAGAGTGCTTCGATGAACTTAATTCTTTATTCAGCGATAAAGCGCCATCCTACAGCACTGTAAAAAATTGGTATAACGAATTTAATCGTGGTCGATGTTCGATCCAGGACGAATCCCGTGCAGGTCGTCCAAAATCCGTTGTTGTGCCAGAAAAGATCGATACTGTGCGTGAACTGATAAAGCAAGATCGTCATGTGACATACCGTGAGATAGAGGCGTCTTTGGACATTAGTATGACTAGCATCAATAAAATATTGCATGAACATTTGAGCGTAGAAAAAATTTGTTCGCGTTGGATCCCGCATAATATGACAAACGCTCAAAAAAAGGCTCGTGTCGATTGGTGCAAGGAAATGTTTTAAAAATACGTTCAAGGTACATCATAGGCTGTGTATAACATCTGCACAGGTGACGATTCATGGATCTATGCATATGAGCCGGAAACAAAACAGCAATCAACTGTATGGGTCTTCCAAGACGAGGCAAACCCAACAAAAGTTGTTCGAGGAAGAAGCACATCGAAACAAATGATTGCCTGTTTCTTCGGCATTAACGGTCATGTGGCAACAGTGGCTTTAGAGCAACGCAGGACGGTCAATTCTGAATGGTACACGACCATTTGTTTGCCAGAAGTCATCGGAGAAATTCGAAAAAAGCAGAAGAACAGGCGAATCATTCTTCATCATGACAATGCGAGCTCTCACACATCGACTCAAACAAAGGCATTTCTGACGGAGCGAAAGATCGAACTGATGGGTCATCCGCCGTACAGCCCTGATTTGGCACCCAATGACTTCTTCTTTTTCCCACACATCAAAAATAAATTACGTGAACAACGATTTTCAACCCCCGTAGAAGCGCTTGATGCATTCAAAACGCATGTTTAGGAGCTACCTTAATCGGACTGGAAAAAGTGCTTTGAAAATTGGTTCAAACGCATGCAAAAGTGTATTGATCATCATGGAGAATATTTTGAAAAACAATAAAACCAATTTCGATCCTACATATTTGTTTTTTCATTATTAGGCCAGAAATATAAATAGCAACCCTCGTAAATGACGGATCTATATTATGGAAATGTTCTTGCTATTTCCGTAAGTGGTCCTTGTACTGCTGCTACTTTTGAGAAAAGATGTTTGAACATAATTGATGTCAATTTTGTAAGGCCGTGGTATGTATACTTACCACCAATTTTAAACCTCGATTGTAAACTATTTAGCCATTTTTAGTTTGGCTTTTCATTAGTTAATAACTTCAGTTCTGATGAAACACTTTTGAATGAAATTAATGACCATATGAAAACTTGTAAAAGCATTTAAAGTGCTATAATATGAGTAATTCCTTTTGTAGTTTGTAGTACTAACAAAAGAACTTTATAAATAATAAAAAAAATAAAAATCAGTAACTCGCTTACTTTCGTCATAAAGACCTAATGAGTCGTGATAACTATAATTATCGCCTAAGAATGGCTTTAAACTTAAATTAATTTAAGGCAAAAGGAGTTTTTTTTTTTTTCTTATATCAATTTCAATTCCGAAAATATTTTAATTTACATTTAGTGGGATTAAATAGCTCATTAAAGGGTTACTATAGCGTTTCCAATTAAACGTTAAGTGATGTATGTTTCTCGTCAGAAAATAATCAATTGGATGCAATAGCATTATTGGTTTTTAATATATATATATATATATATATATATATATATATATATATATATATATATATATATATATATGCAGTCGGATCTCTATTTAACGAAGTCGCTAAATCCCGAAAATATGTTCGTTATATGGAAAATTCATTAAATAGGAAATCCCCCATTGACACATTTAAACAACACAAAATAGGTTTCAAATTAAAAAATTAGGTTCAATAATAGAGCAAAACATTATCCAGAGTTACACTATCATGATACATACATTTTCAACTAAAAAAAAGCTACATTTATGGATAAAATTATAGTTGCATTTATTATAACAGTAATTTTAAACATACATTACCACATGCGTTCTTTAGTTTAATTGCTACAGATAAAATCCGTCAATTTTATCCGTTTTTTGTTTGAAATGCAAACAAAAAGGGATTTTACTGCTTTCTCTATGTAAGTGTCTTCGAAAATCAATTCAAGGTCATTTCCTCCATAAAATTAGTTAACAAGTTTTAAATGTTATGAAATATTTTGGGAAATAGGGAAAGTGGATCGCAATGAAAAGTTCGTTAAATAGAAAATTCACTTCGTTATTTGGAAGTTATTTTACGAAGAAATTTCTAAAATGTTCTTAGTTCCTCGAAAAAATAAATAGAAGTCCGACTTGCCTTGAAAGCATTAACATTGTAAATTCGTAGCTTGACCGGTGCTTATTGAAAAATATACAGAAACATGGAGAAATAATAGTGTTTTATTAAAGTAAGGGCCGGAGGCCCAAAAATGAGAACATTACATGCTGGTGGATAGATAGAGAAGAGACGATTGATCTTGGACAGAGGTTTTTTTATTTTATCTTTCTGGAAAATATATTTAAATATTAAAAGGTCTTAGCAACGTGGGACTGATCAATTCCTCAAGCTACTAAAGACATCACATTTTCTGAGATAATTTGAACAATATTATTACTTTCTTTGTGGGAAAGGTCTTAAAGGATTGCGCGTTAGATATAAGCTCTATTTATGGATTATATTTAATATATAATTCTTTTAACATTACATACATATAAATTAAGGATTGGTTTACTAATTTCGGTTTCGAAAGATTGTTTCGACTTTTTTCAGAATTGCGATTTCTGTATAAATTATGCGATTCAATAATATTTGATTAAAAGATAGATATTGGTGAAACGTCAACATCGTTCTTAATACTTTTTTGATCATAAATTAAAACTTGTATTTCATTTGTTTATTTTTGAATATATTTAACTTTTGAGAAATTTTTTACCTATCTGAAATAAAAATAATTTTTTAATGCGAAAATTATAATGCGAAGCTGTAAAACCGTATCTGAAACTATACCACGTAATCTCAACGCACTTGAAATACGACTTGCATTGATTGAAGTATTTCTTTGATGTATGTTTGTGTCGAGTTTATTTTAAACTAGCACAAATGTTTTTTAAACATTAACTTATTTTTTCACTAAAATATAAATATTTTGAACATTATTTCTTAAGTCAAAAAAAAAAACATTATTATTACTTTTATTTTACTATTTTTGATTGTTTTATTGTTTTTGTTTATTTTATTATCCTAACTTCGAACTTAAAACATGGACATGGAATGCGGAAGAAATATATTGATGGAATTTAGAAATAAATCGTGTGATATTACAACAATTGGTTGAACAAAGAGATCGTCCATGTCCGTTGCAAATGTCTATTTTGATTTTGTAGTCAAAGTTAAAACGATATTCCACAACATCAGCGTTTCTAGCATAAGAATTTTCGCGAAATCTCTTATTTTATCTAAGTTTGATTTTTTTTCACGGACGCATGCGCATATCTCGAGAATGATGCATGCGCTCTACCCTGACACTCTACAATGAATCAAACTTTTACCAATATTATTATAGTCAGAGTCGTGGTGGCTCAGGGGATAGAGCTCTTGCCTCCTAATGAGGTGAGCTGGGTTCGAATCCCGGCGAAGGCTGGTTTATTCAAATTCCGCACCCAGCTCGCACCGACCACAATGCTGACGTAAAAATATCCTCAGTAGTAGACGGATCATGGGTTAGAGTCCCCTTGCCGTCAGGCTAACCGTATGTGGTCTTCCTCTCCATGACGCAAATGCTGGTCAGTTTCATCAAAAAGTCCTCCACGAAGGCAAATTTCTCAAAATACTTGAACCAGAAGTTTCCTTGTCTTCTGAATTGGGTTCAAAACTACAAAGCTACGGAGTAGAACATTAGTAGCCGTAAGCTGAAAATCCGGTCGTCGGTTCAACTACGGTTAAAAAATTATCAAATAAAATATTATTATAGTCTAGAAAGTCTAAAATATAAAAAAATGGAGTTTTAAATTACAAACTTTAAAATTTCACACGTATTTAAACATTGTATTATAGCCAGAAATACAATAGCGATTGGAAATTAAATGAATATATTCCACCCTGCATATCTACGGGCTTTTTTTTATTATTTTATTTATTTTTATTTTTATTAAACATCGACACAATTGAAATGAAACTGAAAAAAAAACAATTTTAATTATATAGAAATAAATGAAAAATATTAATGATTTTGCTAATTTTGTTTTTATGCAGGAAGTTTTCAGGCTTTGCATGGCACGAAGAAACGTGGATTGAAGAATCAGAAAAGTTGGCTGAAAGTTTGAAAAACGACGCCACGATAGACAAAACGACGTACTATCAAGTGAAATACGACAAACCTGATACTATATTAAACAGACGTAATGAAATATGGATGAAGAAAATCACCACTTAAAAGAAGATTAATTTTGTATGAAACACCTTTCAAATAACCAGACTGAGATGCACTTTCGAATTTATAGAAGACTTTTGCACAGATGTGAACTACCTCAAACATTTTTAAATATTTATCATTCATGTAAATTGTGTCTGTGGACTTGTGATGTGAAATGTCATGTGAATTTTAAATAAATGCCTATTTTTGTAAACTTTTATTAATGTTTAATTTACTGCATTAAGCTAAAAAGTAGTCAACGGGGGGAAAAGGATCACACTTCTGAAAATTTAAGATCTGTAGGATCTGTATTAAGAACGCTTTTAAATTTATCACCTTTGGAGGCAAGCAAGTGTTTTTTATTAAGTCAACTTATGGTTGTGGTTAAGGAAAACATGAGACGTATGCACAGTTTTTTATTTATATATTTTTTTAACATAATAAAATTTCAAAGTTGAAATTACCTAGTAGCTTATAATATTTGCCCTCTGTTAAAACAAATATTTTTTACTTAAATTATAAACTTTCTCAAATTAAAAACTCTACTTTATGAAAAAATTTTTATGAACAAAAGAACTGGGACAAATCTGTCTTCTCGAGGATAGTTTGACACACTTTGTTCTTAGGGAAGAGTATTTAAACCAACAAAGCAATATAAGTGTCTAAAAAAGTTTACAACGATAATTTTGTTTAAAGAAAGATCAAATCAAATAGTTATTTGCCGATGAGAAGTAAGAAATTTGAAGTAAAATTGTTAAAATAAATATTAAGTTTTTTTTAGTAATTTGAACTATATGGAGATAAATATATCCTTCTTTTTATTTATTTAGTTTTTTTAAATATTTTGTAATTTTTTGTTTATTTATTTAAATGATGGACCACTTTCCAAATTCCCTCTTTGACCAAAATTCTTGATTTGGTCGATTCTGGATGAAATTGATAACATTGAAGTTAACAGATGTGGCGTCTATTTGAGTCAACGGTAAATCACAAAGGTATATATTTCTGTGAATACATGCCAATGAGTAGTTCCAAAAAAAAAAAAAAAAATCAACAGATGTGACAATGACGTACATTTCGCGTGACTTTAAAATCGATCTTAAAATAGCAGCAAACTGAATATTTCATTATTTCAATGTCATTAAGTCTCATCTCCAAAACTATACAAGCATAAAATTTCCTGTAAAATAAGACACAAATATAACAGAAACAAAATCCATCACAGATCCATGGTTATTGATTCAACTTTCACATAATATCTGTCTAAACTTTGATGCCCTGAACATCTAAATGCAGAAATAGTTATGAGAAAGCTGTGCATTATATAAAGTATATAATTTAGGCCCTATATAAATACTTGAAGATAACACCCAGAGGTAAGCTTTAGTCTTTATCTAGAATTTATTGAGGAGGAGGAAGCAAACGGGACAAAACATACTCATTAGTGATATAATACAGTGAGATAATAATAGATATGTGATATATTTGAATGTAATTGTTTTTACGCTGAATCGCATTAAATTATACCCAAATCAATTTATCTAATAGTAAAGAAGTTATATAAGTTTTATATAGAAACAGAGCAGATTTTGACTCGTGCATATTTATGCGTCTGACATTGCTATCCAGCCAAGTAAGGTAGTGATTCCAACGTATATTTTAGGCGATCAATAGAAGCACTTTAGTTCACTAACAGTTTAAAAAAAAGAGTTGTGTATAATATATACAGTTACCTAATTAATTAATTTTTGAAGAAACTATATCTTAAACTTCATCATAGTGATATCAACTCTGGACCAATGAAAGAAGCAGCCCTCATTTACGTTTACATCTCTTATGTTCAATATTCGGATTTGCGTCAATGAAAAAGTAGAGTGTGACTTTTTAACTAAGTAAAATGAATAGTAAACTACTTGTAAACGTGGCAACATAATATGTTAAAATTTGTTAAGTAAAAAAAAAAAAAAAAGAAATAGAAAAAAAGGAAACAAATAATTTCTAAATACTTTTGCTTCTTTAAATCGTAAGAAAAAAAGCTTATTTTTTACGTGATTTCAATTCATGTAAGATTTCTTAAACTTTTCTTCAGATTGAACAATTTTCATGAAAACATTAATTTTTATTTTCTGGTGTGAGTTATCGATCGATAAATTATTAAAAGAAATGGATGCAAACCCTATTTATAAAGTTTGCTCCTACACAAAATTGCAATAATTTCAACATTCATACTACCAATCTATTAACAGAAAATTCTTAATTTTGAAAATTTGCTTTTAGGTTTGGTCCAAATATTTTAACTTCGGTCCAAGCCAAAGTTTAACTACTTTAAGTTCGGTTCCTTAAAGTAGTAAAGTAGTGACTATATTTCGAAAGTAGTTTGTAGTCACTATATTTTTAGAAAAATTGTAATTGTAGTTAACTGCATTTGTAACAAAGTAGTTGTAGGTAACGTAAACTACAAAAATAATAAAGTTTTTCCAAACACTGGTATAGAGCATCCCATTTTCTTGGACATGCAAGTGCGAATTTTTAAGTAATCGAGTTGAGAAATGAAAGTTTTGTATCTTCGATCAAACAAATTTTTATTTTAATTAAAATTATTCTTACAAATCGCGAAATTCGATGGTTTAAACTTCATTAATAGACTAATATATGAGCAATTCTACAAATAAACGCCAATTAGGCGGCCAAAAAAAGAAAAAATTGGGGGTGGGGGCACACTATTTCTACATGAATTTTCTTCTTTTTTACACCCTAAAAAGGCAAGAAAAAATTGTGAACATGAAATTTTTTCTTTGTGACATACTTTAAATGCGACATACTCTTTCTGACACACTCAGATAAATCTGAGCCATTTATTCAGATAAAACGATTTTTACATAAATATAATATTATTATAATGTCTCTCTAAGATGTATTTATAGAGATTTCATACTATAAGATTATATTTTAGTATAAAAAACAAAAATAATTTTTTTTTTATCAAAGTTCGTAAATTGAAAGATTCGGGAAAAATTTAAAATTGGTAATTTGTCATTTAAAGTATGTCACAAAGAAAAAATTTCATGTTCAATATTTTTTCTTGCTTTTTTAGGGTGTAAAAAAGAAGAAAATTCATGTAGAAATAGCGTGCCACCCCCCTCCCCGAAAAAAAAAATTATTTTTGTTTGGCCGCCTAATTTGCGTTTATTTGTGGAATTGCTCATATGAGCAATTCCACAAATAAACGCCAATTTTTATACTAAAATATAATCTTATTGTATGAAATCTCTATAAATACATTTTAGAGAGACATTATAATAATATTATATTTATGTAAAAATCGTTTTATCTGAATAAATGGCTCAGATTTATCTGAGTGTGTCAGAAAGAGTATGTCGCATTTAAAGTATGACACAAAGAAAAAATTTCATGTACACGATGTTTTCTTGCCTTTTTAGGGTGTAAAAAAGAAGAAAATTCATGTAGAAATAGTGTGCCCCCACCCCCCTTTTTTTCTTTTTTTTTGGCCACCTAATTGGCGTTTATTTGTAGAATTGCTCATATACATGTTTCAGGCATGTTTATGTTATAATTACGTGTAAAAAGATCAAGAACACTGGGATGAGCAGTGGAGCACGGTTGAGCCTTGCCCCTTCATGGGCTTTATTTTACTTAAGTAGGAAAAATTATAATTTTTTTTTATTTTGTCGTTAGCTATTTTTAAAAGTTATCTGGCAATTATGTATTATCCCAAGAAATATCTCGTTTCTTTTACATTGTTTTTATTTTTTTATTTTTTTTTACCTACTACAAGGCTTGGGGTTATGGCCTTAGACTCATTGCCGAAAGAGGCTCCAATCGACGGTCGAACTTAAATTCTTATCATTTTACATCCTATAGGTTTGCAGAAAATGTAATAAAGAAATGTAATAAAGAATTCAATAAAAAAGTTAAGAGTGATGTTACCCTTCAACGAATAATTTGCCTTTGAAAAATTCAATATGCACTTTTCTTCCACATCAATGTATTCTATTTATAACAATTTACTAAATTCTCTTAGTTTCTTAGAATTCTCAAATTATTATTATAAAACTTCGTGTAACAAATTGTAATATGTATTCTACTTATTACAATTTACTAAATTCTCTCTTTTTTTTTTTTTTTTTTTTTTTTTTTTTTTAATTCTTAAATTATTGTTATAGAATTTCGTTATACAACCTAAGCCCGTTAACAGATTAGAATATATTAGTAAATAAGAAAATATTTCATTGGAAGAAAATCGAGCATTATTCGCATTTCTTACACCAATATAGTTGTAATAGTCATCATTAGATGTTTACGTTTGCTATATTTTTCTAGAATAAATGGAATATACAACAAAACTCACTTAGCCACGCGTGTAACCTTTTCCAAAATTCGGCCATAGTGAAAAACATGTTTAGTCATATCAGATTATAATGAATAAATAGACACCACATCGAACGAAATCAAACATTTTAGTTCGGTCTTTAAGATTCGAAAATTTCATTCTCATTTATTTATCTTTTTAGTTTAAAATGTGGAAGATTTCAATAGTCCTGGTAAGCATATTTTTTTCGCCTTATTTATTTATTTATTCGTATATTTCTTGATGCAAAACAAATTATTACGTTTTAACGTTTCAGCTTTATTTGCTTAAAGTGATTATATTATTTTTTAGTAAAATAAATATTTCACGGGTCAAATCAAGTTTAACTAAAAACTTGTAGAGTGAATAAGAAGACTTTTTAATCTACTTATTTTCAATTTTATTAACAAATTTCTTTTCCCAACTAAATTGCTTTATTTTATTTAAAATCGAGATTCCTAAATTCTCCTCTCTGGGACCCTTTTAAGGAAATTTTAAAATTTTGTGCCGCTTTTCGAAGGGGGTGATTAATGTATACAAATCTAGATCGTTTAAATTCTTAAGAGTCAAATAAAATACTCTTTGTAAGTTCTTACAAAGGGTATGCTAAGTGTTGTTCGCTGCTATGAGAGTTAAAGAACCGTGGTGGCTCAGAAAATAGAGCGTTTGCCTCTCAAGGATGTGACTCAGGTTCGAATTTCAGTGATGGCTGGTCTATATGAATTCTGCACCCGGTTCGCATGAGCAACAGTGCGGAAGTAAAATATCTCTAGTAATAGACGGATTATTGAATAGAGTCCCCTTGCAGTTGAGCTGACCGTGGGAGATTTTCGTAGTTTTATTCTCCATGTAACGCAAATGTGGCTTAGTTCCATAAAAAAAAATCCTCCACGAAAGGTAGTCTCTTCCCATGTTTGATCAAGGAGTTCCTTAGTGATCTGGGTTGTGTTCAAAATTACAAGGCTACGAAGAGTTGAACATTGATAATTCAGAATTGTGTCGATTGTTCAACGCTGGTTATAAAAAAAAAGATAAAGAAAAATAAAACATGTCTGTGAAAAAGGATTATTTTGACGATATCTTACAATTTATTATAGCAATATATAAATTGTAAGATATCGGTCGATTGTTGGTCGATTGTTGGGTCGATTGTTCAACGCTGGTTATAAAAAAAAAAAAAAAAAAAAGATAAAGAAAAATAAAAAAAAACATACCTGTGAAAAAGGATTATTTTGACGATATCTTACAATTTATTATAGCAATATATTATTAAATTAATATCTATTTATTTTCAAATATCCTGGTTGTTGAAGAATGTAAATTTTTTAAATTTTAAATTTGGACATTAGCATTTTTATTGCATTTTTAAATGAAATTTAACCGATACAAGTTAAAAATGGAAAAGTTTGTTCTGTGAAGATAAAAAGAATTAGAAATTAAATATTATTTTAGGGAAAATGGAAGAAAACCTTATCGTGCTAGACGTTAAACAATCAAGCACTGTTACTTCAGTTATACTTTTCTTTTCTTTTTAAGATATTGTAAGTTATTGTGAATCTGCGCCGATTTCTGTAGCCAGTTATTTTTATTATGATGAGATTTCTGTTATTTATTGTTAAAATAGCAAACAACTATTTTATTTAAATTGGTTCTGATTGCTGGCTCCAGACTTTAGAATTTATCAATCTGGAATTTGTCTTTTATATAAGTTATGAATACAATTAATTTAGAAATACATTGTTCATTTACAAAACTTATAAACACAATTCGTGTTTTGCAGAAAAAAGCTGTATATTAGCAATTTACAATTGCTTGCAGATTAAGATTTTTTTGCAATTAATCTTCGCAATTTCAGATTAACATTCAAAACTAACGTTTTCTATTAATTTTCAAATCAATCTAAGTAATTCCTTTTTTTCTTGAATTGTTACAAGATACATTGACACAGTTTTTAAATAATCGGAGTAGAATACAGAGAATATTTTAAATTTTTAAAAAAATATTTTTTGGTGCAAATATAAGCAAAAATTTTTTGCTGTTGTTTTTTTATTGCGTGAATTTGTTTTAGATAAACTTTGCTCAGAGCGAAAGACATTTTTTTAATTCTAAAATTCCAAATGAAACCGAAATTGAAATACATGTTTTTAGAAGTGATATATTAACCTGGAAAATAGAATTTTAAATACTCCAATGATATATTTGCATTTTTTAAATTTTATATTGTTACAAGGGAAGAAAATTTTTTTTGGTCAAAAATAGATTTTGCTGCATCAATTCACGGTGATGAAATAATATAAGTTTAGTCTATTCGTTATATAAGAAAAAAGTCAACATAAAATGTTGTCTTTATGATTCCGTTATCTATATATATCAAAGAACAGTTATGATCAAAAATTAGTTTTTTCTTTTTCTTTTTCTTAATCAGATCACTGCCTGCTCTATGTATTTAATTGTGAATTAATATGTATATTGAAAATGTAATGTTTACCAACACAAATGAATTTTTTTCGAATCAGACACAAGCAGAATTTTTTTGGCGTAAATATGCTCGGCAAATTTTATTATTTTTTATTGTAAAAACATTTTTTCACAAGAACAATGCAATATTATAGTTGTCAAAGAAATCCAATAGTTTCGAATTCTATAAAAAAAAAATTCCAATACAATATCTTTTTTAAGGAAAAAATTAAAAAGGTGTTTTGTTTTCTGTGTTATATGGATAGAAAGGACAAAGTCATAAAATCAACCATTTGATATATTGTTACAAAAAAAATAAAGCAATGAAAATAACTATTGAACTAACTTTAGTAAAAAAATACTGAAGCGAGTAAATAATCTAACTAAATAATGAATAAATAATTGAAGGTTAAATATATAAATGAAAATTTTTTGCCAACTTCTCTCACTTTTAAGCGGCCGATATTTCTTGAATGTTTTTATAGTAGTAACAAATGTAACGTGATACGATATAAGGTTTGATATTGTCATCCATCTATAGGCACCTCCAGTTAAAATTTTTATGTTCTTATTTACTGTGAATAGGAATTGAATGATTGTATTTAGTTGTGGATACTGTGGATAATTAAATATTATTTCCCTTCTGATAACATTCTGTTAACTATTTTTGTCAGTAACATCCTGACAACTGTTCACATTTTTATTTGATAATTTCTTTTAAGGAAAAGTAATAGTTTGGTTTGGGTACAAAAACTGGCAATTACTGTTTAGTATTCATATTGTGTCTTTTTTCAGCTTTCTTTGGTGGTTTTTCTTGTTGAAGGATGTAGTTATAAAACTCGTGAATGTCCTAATTATTCCATAACGACCAAACACCCTGTAAGTAATAAATCTTAATTTTATAGAGTATCATAAAATTCATTCTAGTAATTTTGATATAAAACACGAATTTATCATTAAAAATTGCGAATTTTCGATTGTTTCATAAAATATACATAGGTTTGCGAATGAAATAGCATATCTGATGAATGGTTTGATGGTAGGTATGTACTCCACTCTCGCAATTTTCAATGACCAATTAGCATAAAAATTACACAATTTCGCTAATACTGTACCAGGGCCTGCGCTAAGGATTTCAAATTATTAGCCAGTAAATTTGCCAAATATCAAAAGTAGTCACCAACTTTCGAAGGCTTCGTCAGATGCCTATCTTATCAATTTTTTACAATTCATTTTTCCCATAGAAAACTATTTTACGGTAGTTTGTTTGAGGCTTATATTATTTGGACTCAATTCTAATTGGGTCTGCGGCGCATCTACCGGAAATTACAGCTACCGAATAACAAATACTGATTTGTTTAGAAAAATTTATTTTTACGTAATTTTGCGGATCGAGTTAAATCTATATTTTTCTTTCCAGTGGAAAAAAATCATTCACTAATACCTTCGCCAAAACACAATTTTATTCGCCAAATTAACAATTTTATCGCATTTGGGAAGGTGACGAATGCTTAGCACGGGGCCTGAATCAACACCTCCTAGAAAGAGTAGGCTTCAACACGGGTTACCATAAATATCCTTTAATAGTTCAAACGTAATGACATATTTCGTATTTTCAGCCACTGCGCAGCTTAGTACCCCGAACGTAATGACATCCTTCTTATTTTTCATCAACTGCGCAGTTAACTTCGTCATATCGGACTACTAAATTTATCCGTGCTGAGGCCTTCATTCTTCTAGGAGGTGTTGCCTGAATACTACATTATATTCTTAAAACTTTAGGTAGTTATGAGCTTGTTGGTCTTAACCTGAGACTTAAAAAAAGAGAGACTTATAACATTAAATCGCATTATCTGGGTAGTCAATTCTGATCACCTAAACTCGTAATTACATAAACAGGGCTCAAAAATGTTCAAAAATATCGATCAGCAATGAAAACACGGTATCCTATCGAGCATACATCTTCAGTTTTAATAACTCTAAAACTATTAGCTACTCCTATTTATAATTTTTTTTACCTTGGTAACATATTTTATTGCCTGAATAGCGTGCATTCAAATCGTGAGTGAATTTTGGGACACTCTTTAACGTAACTTTTATAATACAAACTTTTTTGTTTACTTTTTCTTAGTCAGCAGCCTAAGTTTCAGCTAAGTGAGATTTTTTTTGTTAAAGTTTCTGATCTGGAAAATTAATATACATTTCTATTTCATACCAGGATTATGAAATTCGAAAATATTCAGCTATTACCTGGGTCTCTACAGCGGCAGAGCACAGATATTTTAAAATAGCTGCATCAAGAGCTTTTACAAAGTTGGCTGGCTATCTCAATGGAAAAAATAATCTAAGTATGTAAAATTTTTAAAAAAAATTTTAAAAAAATTTTAACAACCAATAGTTATCGCAATTTAGGTAAATCTGAAATTAAGTATCATTTTATGAAACTTACGCAATTGTTATGTGTTGATGCTATAGACCTAAAAATGAACATGACTGCCCCTGTAAGAATGCGCCCAATTTACAAAGAACTGAGCACTGTCTGCCAGATGGACTTCAAGATTCCTAACAAGTATGCTGCCGCACCTCCATTCCCAAGTGAGGAAGGCATTACCTTTATATATGATGAACCAACAGTGTACGCGGTCAGGTAATTATACATATTTTATAACATTACTTAATTATTTGTGGATTGTACAGGTTTAACTACAAAGTTAAATGGCAGAAAAGTCGACAGTGATGGTTATACTGCATGAGGTGCAAACGTCATTAAGAATGTTCTTAGTAGCTCTTATCCAAAAAAAAAATAATAATAATAATAATAATAATAAAATAAAAAGCCAGAGTTTGAAAGACTTAAATTCGAATAAAGACAAAATTTTAAACTATGCCAACTATTTTGTTGAAAAAAAATCTCTTTTGATATTAAAACACATAAATTGTTTAAATATTAAAAAAAAAATTATTTAGATACTGTTACAGTTAAATTAAAATATCAATTTGGTGCGAATTAAGTAAAAATATTTAATATTATTAATTGATAGATGGGTTGAAATTATTTTGTATAAGTACATCTATTTGTATTTTCATTTGGATATAGTCATGATAAAAAATAGTTAAATGATTGAATTTCATGATAAGCAAATCAAGGCCGAAAACATATAAAGGATAATTAAATTAAGGGGAACGTGATCGCTAAGAAAAGTGGTAGTACAATGCTAATGTGGGATAACAATAACCCAATAGGTTCAAAGGGTCACAAAAATGTGAGGTTTGAACAAATTGGATAAATTGGTATCACCAAATTTAGAATAAGGGTGAAAACTAAGAATTAATCAAAAATTAGAAGATAAATGAGATAGTGACATGCTATATCCAGATATAAATATATAATTTAAAACAGTAAGCTGATGTTTCCAAAATTATCAAGTATGCATGCCCAAAACAATAATAAAAGATACTCACCTCATACAGGAGAAAAAAGGTAATAACTATTGGCTATAAAAGTACAACTAAAAAAATCACACAAATCTTTCTCTTCAACTGAACATTTATTTTCGTAAAACATTATTTTGTGAAACTACTTATTTTGTTATTTCGTAACACAAACAATATGTTTTAACACATTTTAACGTTAGGAATGCCTTTAATACAAATGGGTGACAAAGAGTAAGATAGAAATTTTATAAAAGATGGCAATCAAAGTAAATTTAAAGAGTGATAAGAAAGCACAAAAAATTTTTTAACTTATAAAAATTAATGATTTACGAAGAAAATTTAAAGATACAAACGGGTTAATTTAAGAAACAATAGTTTACTGAAATTTATAAAGATTTTAAAGATTCTACATTAATATTTTAAGTAAAAAAAAACTGGGATGCAGGAAAAAGAATTAGTTTCCTCGATACGGACCGAAGTCCGCATTTCGGAGGGGAAAAAAAACAGCCAAAAGGAAAAGGAAACAGCCAAAAGGAAGTACCAAAAGGAATGTGTTAAAAGTGACTTAAAAATTTCCTTAACTGTTGTAGCATCAGAAGAGTTACGACCAATTAAATTTAAAGAGGCGGAGAGTTTGAAATTTAAATGAAAGAGATTGGTTAAGTTAGAGATTTTTCCAACTAGAATCTTCAACACTTCTTCTTTTTCGCCAACGAAAATAAACAACAGTTACAGCACCTTAAACCTCAAAAAAGCTATAATTTCATAATTTCAAGCTATATATATATATATATATATATATATATATATATATATATATATATATATATACATTTGAAAGGAAAATGACATTTATTTAAATCCTTTCAAAGAGATGACAGAGCTTCATATTCGTCTATTTAAATCATTTTCAAGCATTGACGGAGCTTAAATCGCCCTCCAAAGTCTGTGTGCTTTAGTTTTAATCCTTGGGAAAGTAGCATAAGTTTCCCCACTGTTTTATTAGGTCTCAGAGAAAAAGGGCTACATTAATAATTATAAATTGTCTATTAAATAGGTCCAAGGAAATTTAGGAATATATATACTTGAACTGCTGCCTATTATAATAATTCAGTCGCATTACAGTCAAACTGGCAGACAAACAGCAAATGTTTTACTGTAGTCTATATTCTTATATGTGGATCATATATGTACAACCCACATGTACAATATATGTGGATTGTTTTTGATTAATACAAATATATATGTGGATATTTCCTTAGAATTCTTCTCAGCCTTTTATGAATTCCCAGCAATATTAATACCTCATACAGCCCAGTATTTTAATATTGTACGTCATTAAGTAATGAATTTGCCAACAGAAACAAAGCACTATGCTCTATTATACTATTCAGTATCACTTTTTAATATTTATGTGAATGTGAAAAATAGTGTAATTAAAAAATGTGTTTTCAAAATATTAGATGCATTGAAAATTTTTTAAAACATCTAATCGTTATTAATAATAAAAACCATTTATAAATTTATGAATTCGAAACTGTTCCGTAATTACCAACAATCCCACGCATAAGAAATGTAATAGTTTGTTATTTTTACTGTTAATCAATAATGTCATTATTTTAAGTTGAGTATATATTGTTATACTAGGTTAGTAAATCGCGCGTATTTTTGTATTCTTTATTATGAGTCACAATAATTAGATTTTTTTTTTCACATTTACATCAGCTTGCAACTTCAACTATTATTCCACTTCTTTTTTTTAAAAGGTTTGAAAAATGTTCGTTATATTCGTAAAAAAATGTATACCGGAAAAAAAGGAGTGGATAATTACTCAGTCTTAAAAAGTAAAAGAATTTTTTTTTAAAGAAAGTTCTCCTTAAAAAGTGAAAGCTATGCATTATTATTATTTTGTGTTTAAATTTTTAATTATTTTTTGTATTACAAACCCACATGAATAGCTTCAACAGCCATTCCGTCTTACTCGATTAATTTTGAATCATTAACGAAAAAAAATTTAAAAATTAAGGCAATAATAAATTAGACGAAAAACGAGTTAGAAGATTAACTTCGTAAGATGATGAAGGATGTCATAAAAATCGTACGAAATTCATCATTAATAAACTCATTCTTTACAATTTAACAAGCCTTAAACTAAAAGTGAATGATTCTATTATATCAAACCGATTATTATATAAACCTATTCAAACTAGACCCTTAATACATTTAACAAATTATTTTATTAGTAAATTTCGACGAAAAACATGTGTCACTTTTGTTTTAACAGGAAATGCTATACTAGTTAAACTTTACCTCCATCTAACTATTAGAACGCTTTTGGGGAGGTGTCGTTGGTGAGATCATGAAGTGACGTAGGACTATAAAGTTAGTCCCTGACCAGCAACAAACTGGTTTCGATGACAGGTTTTCTCCCAATGAATTATCAATCATATAATTTCAACTACGAATCGAAATTTTTGCATAAGTTTGGAAAAGCCTTCCATGTGGAAACTGGATTAAAAGTGGTCGCAATGATAATTTTATTCAGATGCGGCTCGCATAAAAATCGCTTAAAAAGTTTTATACAAAGACAACATCTGCCTTCACGTCATTGATTGCATTAAACTCCGAAACACTTTAATTCAATCGCCAAATGAGAAGAAAAAAATTCTATCATAGAAAATTTTGGGGATAGTATTCAATATTTTGAAAGCAAAGATAGTATCTGGGCATAGTTTGAAAGCAAAAATATTATAGTTTAAAAGAAACACTGAATAAAATTAAAGGTAATCTGCATTAAAAATTATGCCTTTCAAACCTACTAGGTATCCCAAGAGAACTTATGAATTGAAAAATCAATTTAAAAAAATTGGAGGAGGTGGAAGTATGCAGCTTGCAGAATTCTGCTAATGAAAAAAAGTTATAATTCTCACCAAATATCAAAATTAGGTATAATAATATGCTTTATCAGATAGTACTGCTGACTGAAAACACTTTAAAACAAGGTTTTTTGCTGCATGTCAGAAGTCAAAACATTTCAGCTGAATATATTAACATCATTGATTATAATTTTGCCCCCAGACTGTGCAACTTTGTGGAGCAAATAATGATAATCTGGTGATAATCTGGAAAACAGTATTTTATAGCTTTTTGTAGTTGGCAGTACTACCTGCTGAACTTCGTAACGTATTTTGATGGCTAATAGTTAAGTTGGTTTACTTAGAAAAATGCAGCAATTCGTACATTTCTAACTCCTAATGTTTTTCTTTAATTAATAGAGAGATTTCGTATATTTACGTTAGCTCCCGTGCGCTACCGTACGCAACATATGAATCAACTACGCATGCTCGCGTTTACTTCAGATGCTACGCACCCAGGGCCCGACTTAGCCTAATTGGGGCCCGGGGCAAAAACCTCTTTGGGTGGCCCCCTCTGCTGCACTTTTGCAGTAATGAAGAACCTAACTTTATGGAAGTATTTAAATTTTTCACCTCATTAAAAATAACAAGAAAAATAACTAGAACCTGAAATAGCTGTAAAGTCCACCCCCCCCCCCTTCAATGGTCAGGCGAAATATCATTCTGTCCTTGTTATTGATT
This sequence comes from Parasteatoda lunata, assembly GCA_949128135.1. Classification (NCBI taxonomy): domain Eukaryota; kingdom Metazoa; phylum Arthropoda; class Arachnida; order Araneae; family Theridiidae; genus Parasteatoda; species Parasteatoda lunata. The sequence continues at coordinate 32,742,722 of OX421973.1, read as the reverse complement.
TTCTTACAATTCTATGTCCATCATGCCAAATGCATTTTTCTGATTGTTAACTTTCTCATCTATCTGTGAAAAATTCATATCCTTGCTGACATTAGGGCAGAATTCGGCAAAAAATTTCACAATTACGATGGCTCAATTAAGCCTATTAGAAGCCTGTATTTTTGTAAGAATATCGCATTTTGCGAAATGTAAAAATACAGGCTTTTGATGGGCCAAATTTGTCCATCATAGTTGTGAAATTTAAGCTGAATTCCGCCCTAGAAAGCTATGGATTTACGAAATATAGTTTGTGTTCATACGATAGATTAATGAAGAAACTAACATAAAACTGACGGATTTTACTTTGTACTGATATTTTGTTTAAAAAAAAGTTCATTAAAGAAGGAAATGTAATATAAACTTTTCGATTTGGGGGTCCCCTTAGATGTGGGGGCCCGGGGCGGCTGCCCCGTATGCCCCTGCCTTAGTCAGGCTCTGTACGCACCTCTACGTTATGTTGATATGATTAACGCTACAAAGCTACAAGCACGCTATATATAGCTGTTAAATGTTTTTTTCTGTTTAAGGCTAACTTCGAACTTAAAACATGGACATGGAATGCGGAAGAAATATATTGATGAAATTTAGAAATAAATTGTGAGATATTACAACATTTCTTTAAAATTTCAAACGCATTTAAACATTATATTTCGGACAGAAATACAAAAGCGATTGGAAATTAAATGGTTATATTCTATCCAGCATACCTACGGTTTTTTTTAAAAATTTAATTAATTATTTAAATAATTTTATTTATTTATTTAACCTAAACACAATTGAAATGAAACTGAAAAAAAATTTGTGTAATAATATAGAAATAAATCAAAAATATTAATGATTTTGCTAATTTTGTTTTTATGCAGGAAGTTTTCAGGCTTTGCTTGGCACGAAGAAACGTGGATTGAAGAATCGGAAAAGTTGGCTGAAAGTTTGAAAAACGACGCCACGATAGACAAAACGACGTACTATCAAGTGAAATACGACAAACCTGATACTATATTAAACAGACGTAATGAAATATGGATGAAGAAAATCACCACTTAAAAGAAGATTAATTTTGTATGAAACACCTTGCAAATAACCAGACTGAGATGCACTTTCGAATTTATAGAAGACTTTTGCACAGATGTGAACTACCTCGAACATTTTTAAATATTTATCATTCATGTAAATTGTGTCTGTGGACTTGTGATGTGAAATGTCATGTGAATTTTAAATAAATGCCTATTTTTGTAAACTTTTATTAATGTTTAATTTACTGCATTAAGCTAAAAAGTAGTCAACGGGGGAAAAAAGTTCACACTTCTAAAAATTTAAGATCTGTAGGATCTGTATTAAGAACGCTTATAAATTTATCACCTTTGGAGGCAAGCAAATGTTTTTTATTAAATCAACTTATGGTTGTGGTTAAGGAAAACATGAGAGGTTTATATATTTTTTTTAACTTAATAAAATTTCAAAGTTGAAATTACCTAGTAGCTTATAATATTTGCCCTCTGTTTACACAAATATTTTTTACTTAAATTATAAACTTTGTCAAATTAAAAACTATACTTTATGAATAATTTTTTATGAGCAAAAGAACTGGGACAAACCTGTCGTCTAGAGGATAGTTTAACCCACTTTGTTGTTAAGGTAGAGTATTTAAGTCAACAAATCAATAACTAAGTGTCTAAAATAGTTTACAACGATAATTTTGTTTAAAGAGAGATCAAATCAAATAGTTATTTGCTGATGAGAAGTAAGAAATTTGAAGTAAAATTGTTAAAATAAATATTAAGTTTGTTTTAGTAATTTGAACTATATGAAGACAAATATATCCTCCTTTTTATTTATTTAGTTTTTTTTTTAATATTTTGTAATTCTTTGTTTATTTATTTAAATGATGGAGCACTTTTCAATTCCCTCTTTGACTGTCTGCCAAAATTCTTTATTTGGTCTGTTCTGGATGAAATTGATAACATTGATGTTAACAGATGTGATTCAATTTTGATTTAACTTAAAAACTACTAATACACAGAAACAATATGTGCATAAAACAGCATTGAAATCTAGTGATCATCAGCTAAACAAATGTTTAATTATAAAGATTTTAAAAAAATTTTCAAACCTCCAATATTATCAAATTTCCCCTAAAAATGAAATATGTTTAATTTGTAATATTACATTTCGTATACGAAATTAATTTATTTAGTTAGCTTATGATTTCAACTTTTATCTGGTATTTAAAAGTTCCCGTTTGATTGCTAAGCCAGCAGTCGCTGTTTCCGCCTCTTAATCGATCTTTGAATATAATTTTGATGAACATTCAAAAAATAGAAAGTAATTAAGATTAAATTGTAAATAACAACAATATCTGTTAGAATAAGATACACTTTAATAGACATTTAATGTTTAACTACTCTTGTGTTGTTTAATTACATTTAATAAAACAATAAATTCATTTTCAAAACAGTATAAGCAAGGTTAAGAAATAACAGTAAAAAAAAACAGATTTATCAAGCATAGATTTTTAGTTATAACTATCTTTAACGTGTAGTTTTAAAATTTTAAATAATGAAACTAAAAACTATATACGTTGAAAAAGAGACATAATGTTTGTAAGTATGAAACAAAAACGTTTTTAAGAATCTGACAAATCACTGTGAAGTTTAGTCATAGTGAAGAAACTGAAAAATGTGAAAGGCAATTGTTAGAAATGAAACTGGTTTTAATGCTTTTTTTTCAATGAGACTAATGTCACAATTGATTCGTCAGATTTTTTATAACGTTTTATTTTTAATAAATTCATGACCCTAAATGTGTACATTTTTTCTTCATCTTTGAGCTAAATACATATTTTAGCAGCGGTGATTACGAAGCATCAAGTATATTTCTTAAGCTTTTTATAGCAGCATAATATATTTCAAAAACAATACAACAGTCTAATTTTCCCTTTTCTTCAGCCATATTTCATTTAATCGATTGATTTCAGTCCAAGGACTATCATAAACACTCATATAATAGAAAGTATTATCAACTTTCTTATCATTTGTGGTAGAAGACTTCAGAATTCCTGCATGATCATCCCAGATTGATTCTTGTCGAATTTGACCCCCAAAGGATCTAAAATAAAAAATATATAATGGATATAAATAAAAACTGCATTTAATCGTGAACGAAGAGTTTGTAAAAAAAATAATAAATGAAAAATAGGCACACTCAAGATCACGAATAAATTTTTAAGTGAGACAGAAACAAAACTAGTGTTATCAATATCAAACGAATATTTGTCACAGTCAATCACAGTGAGGGTGGGATGAGAATAAGTAAAAAACTGTTTTATTTACCAGATAATTGAAAATAAAACATTTCTGCAGACAAATAATCTGATTTAGATCTTAATGATATCTTAGATTTTAATTCTATAATAAGTAAAATGTGTTTAGATTGTTTTTTTATTATTATTTTTTTTTTTTTTACTCATTGTTTATTTTATTCAATCATATAACAAATTCTACAATAAACAGAGAAAGAAAAATGTGTAATTTTAAATTTTTTAGGAATTTATTCTTAAATTTAAAATAATTAATGGTGCATGTCATCCATATAAAAGTGCATTTGATTCAACATTGAAATAATTGTATTTACATACTATCGCGTCTCACATCATCGTGCCAAGGTTATTTTGGTATCTTTCAGATTTATTTTTATAAATGAATTGATCATAAAGAAATGCACAAAATACAAATATAACTTTACGCATGCAAAAAATTAGATAATATATAATACGAACCATTTCTAAATTTATCTACGGATTCGATGAAGATGGTCGACGGGATAATACGTAAGTATCAAATAATCAAAAATAAAACTGGCGGGGACTTAAAATAATCAAAATAAATCGTAATTTACATAGCAAAATATACCTTTGTCTTCATTAGCAGTGGACACGCTTTCGTAATGAATTAACATCTAAGCAAATCATAGAATTAAAATAAAATAAAAAATAACCAAACGATTTATAAAGAACTTCATAAACTCCATTAAAAATACCAAAAGAAAGCGATAAACTCTTCAATCTAACTAGTAGTTAAGCTTAATGCCGTAGCATGGTGCTAAAACCGTTTAGGCTAGTCCTGCTATTTTGTCGCGCATTTAAAAAAAATAAAATAAATAAAAATAAAAAAATAATAAAAAAAATATAAAAAAGGCGTAAACTTTTTATACGCTCTAACATTAGAGTGGAAAATCTTTATATATTTCTCCGTGATAAAATCGTAAAGAAAGAAATAAAAATATGTCAGCGACAGTAAATTAAAACCGCAAAGAGTTAAATACTCGAATCTGCTGTATCAACTAACTGTCATCTTTAAGTAATGCTAGAGGGGGCCGAGGCCCATTGGGCTAGAAACTTTTAGAAAAGCGTCGTGATGACGTAAAAAAAAAGTTTCCCAAACTTTTTAACTTGTTCAATATTTACATTATTTAACTACTTTTAAAAATAATTAGAAAATTTATTGGGTGATGCTGCAACTTATTTTAACCATTTTTTAACATTTTGCCCACATCAATTCATTTTTAGATAAATTTAGATAAAAGACTCATTTTAATAATTGTACAAGAAAGCTATAATCTTTAAACAATTAAAAATTACCTATTAATGTTTATTTTAAGAAATATAGATTCCCATTAAAACTTAAAAGTGAAGAAACTTAAAAGTGAAGAAACAAAATTGAAAAATTTAATATTTTTTCATTTGGTTCTATTTAAACTGAACTATTCATAAACAATAAAAAAATGTACCTTTTTAGAAAGATTTTTTAAGCATTAAATGTAAAACATATTGCTTTAAACCAGCCAACCTTGTTTGAAATTATTAAAAAAAAAAAAAAAAAAAAAATTTAAAATCAGTTCATCCGATGTAGGGCGCTGAAGTTACCTTTACCTGAGAACCACCTTTCAGCTTCATTTTGAAATAAACTGGTTTCATTTATTTTAAGCCCTTTTTTTGCCTAATAATAACTTGTGCCCAATAAAAATGCATAGTTCTTTCTGTTTTTATTACTATTATTTATTTATTTATTTACAGGAATTCTAAAAATATGTATGAAGGGCGATTATAGCAGCCCTGATTAAATCTCTGACAGAAAATGCTTAAGAGTATGCATGATGATTCTCTCGCTATTAAAGATTACAATAATAATGTTTTAAAATGCACGGTGCTCAAAATAAAAAACGAACCATCCTAAATTACTTTTGGTCTAACAATCGGATCTTCATGTTCTAGGACTCAATCTTAATGGCTCGAAAGAGTGACCTGAAATGCTAATTAATGAGTGCATACGATATTTTAAGTTACGAAATCAGACACAAAAACGTACTTTCTCTGAATAAACGTACCTTTTTTTTCCGACAGATTTGGGTTTCTGACCCCCAAAATAAAGGAGGTAGCCTCAATCTGGGAAACATGGAAAGTTAGGACCTTTTAATGTTAATTTTACTTTTGCGTATTTCGCCATATCTCGAGAACTTCTTAAGTGAAGTGAAAAGTTTTTGTACAGTATATTAAAATTCGTTTTTTCCAAAGATAACTTCGAGCAAAAAATAAATTGTAGTAAATATTTATATTTTATTATTATTTTATTTAATAGTCGAAAAATTTGCAAATTTTAAGGTATAAAAATTCTTACGTCATTTTAAAGCATCTAATTTTGTATCGTAAAATAAAAAAATTGAGCGAAACCGGTTAAATAATTCCTGAAAAATCTAATTTTAAATATACGACTTTTCTGTAATTCAATTTCTCAGGAACTATTCAACGGATTTCATTCAAATTTTGTATTTCGCTATGTAAAATTAGATACTTTAAAATGATGTCGAAAATTGCATAACTTACAATTCAAAATTTTTTCTCTTATTACTAAATAATATAATAAAATTATAATAAAATTTATTTTTTGCATGGAATTAAATTTTATAATTGTGTATAAAACAAACAAATTTGAAAATATTATAATTGTGTGAAATTTTTTTTTAATTCGCTTAAAAAGTTCTCGAGATATGGATGTAAAAAGGAAAATTACATCAAGGGGTCCAAACTTTGGATCGCTCTCCTTCCCAAACTATGGAGACCATATTCCCCAGATTGCGGTTACTCTCTATCTTTGGGGGATCAGAAATCAGAATCTGTTGAGGAAAAAAGACATGTTTACTCAGAAAGTACGTTTTTGTGTCTGATTTCGTAACTTAAAATATCTTCTGCATCAATTAATTAGCATATTTGATGTCACCCCCTCGAACCGTTAAGAATGAGTCCTTCAACATGACGATCCGATCATTAGCTCAAAAGTTATTCTGGGTGGCTCGCTTTTTTTCGGCACAAAGGGCATAGAAAGCAACCACATTTTTCCCTAAGGATATATTTTTACACAAAACAATTCCTTGATATTTTTTCCAATTAGATACTTCCGCTATGTTCCAAAATGTTCTCTAGATGGTAGAGTAATGTACAGAAAAATCGTATTCCCTCCATGGAAATATTTATTTTTGGTATTCTATGGCATTTGGTATTTGGCTATTTTTAATATATAATATTATGCGTTAATATATGGTATAATTTTCTACAAAAGTGATCTCCTGAACCATTTGAAAATGTGGTTAATCATGATATTGTCACAAACCCTACAGTTTACCTTGTCACATATGTGGTGGCTGGTTCTCTGATGACAGAAACATGAGGATCTGTAGGTTGCGGAGGATTTTCGCTCTGTTCAGGCTTCAATGCAACAGCCATTGTATAATGATTAAATGATCCATGGGGGGATTTTGTTGTTCTCACAGGTACAACCATGTCTAAACGCTCACCTGTAACAACAAACATTTAATAGGAATTTATGAAATAACAGAGAAAAATATATCAGATTAAACAAATATGGAACAGAGAGATAGCATAAAATTAAACTCAAAAATCTTACACCAGAAAAAAAAAAACTTATTTACAATGGGATCGGTAGTGAATGTCGTTAATATATACATATTTTTTACTTTTCTTCTTAAAAATAAAGTCAGAAAAGGCTTACACATTAGGACAATATAATTCAATAAGAATCAAACGAATCACTGTAAGGAAAAAGGTAGAGAATAAAAATCGAAACCCGTTTGATTATTGGATGGAACAGAAGATCTGAGAGACGATTGATAATTATAAATGGTCTAACTGGTTTCGAGGTTCTTTTTTTATATCTTCGACGGTAGTGATTCGTTAGATTTCGATATTGTTCCCCCCCCCCCCGCTTACTATACGATTCTTATGTTCATATTTTTTTTATCTTCCCTTTATACGATTTTAAACACATATATTAAGGGTGGCCACTACGAAACACTCTGCGTGAATATTACGATTTTGAATTGCTGAATACAGATATATAGGGCTCGTGACGTTACTTTAAAAAGTAAACTAAATGTAGCAACTGTGGTTTTTATAGGAAGATTATACAGTTGTGATTATCTTAATAGTATATTTATTATTAAGAATCCATTCAAAGTTAAGAATTAGGTTTATTTGCATAAGAATAAATATAAATTAGTTTTGAAATTCGCCAAGAATAATTAACAAAAAAAAGTTAAAACTAAGGAAAAATATTTACTTTTTGTTATTATTACGTTTTATGCACTCACTTTCGTTTCGAATACGGTTAGATCTGCAATTAAAATGTCGATCACTCTCCGAGTAAGCAGAACACTCAAAATCAGACTAAATAGAGAGCTCAAATCTCCTCTGGAACACTGTATCTAATAATACAAGTTTCAACCGCTTTTACTTTATTTATTGACCGCTGTTATCAGATCTCATCACTATATTATCGACATAACTGATTTATCATCCGAAATTCAACTATCAGTTTAAAATTTCGACCACTTTCTGACTAGTTAAGAGTATTCAAAACTGAGCTGAAACTTTGTGCCTGATGACAATTCAAGTTTCAATCATTTTTACTGACCATTATAAGCAGAATTTATGTAACCATTTTAAAGTCAATTAAAATGGAATATCGAATCGTATAGAATTACGATCGAAATTTCAACTATTTTCCGTCAAATTAAATTGCTGAAATTTCAACTGACGATTTCTACTTAACAGCAGTGCAAGTAACAATTGTTTCCTAAACGTTGCAATTAAAACTTGTTGTCATTTGATGGCCAATTGAAATTTCGACCACTTTCCGAAATAAAAAAATTAACTGTAAAAAAAATAATAAAAAATAAAGCACATGAAATCAAATAAAAAAATTTTGCACAACTGCGCGTTTTAGATTAATTCATAAGTAGACCCAAAAGGAGAAAATAATTTTATATTTATCATACCGAAAAATAAAAACGTAAGTGATCACTTTCGTTACAAACTTCGATCATCATTGAAAATATACCTTCTGTTGAGAATATTCGTATCCAGAAGCGCTCGAGCAGCGCCCCCTATGTAATTGGAATGAGTGTAAACGCATTATGTCTTGAGTGTCTGTGTTAATATGTATATGTTTGTGTTTCCGAATAAATGTCTCTAAAAGTAACAATTCGTTTGTAAATTCGAAAGTAGTTAGTTTCGTCACACCTTCCGAGTCTTTCGAAATCAATTTCTTCTTCGTTTCGACGGAAAACAAGTAGTCGTCTCACACACATGATGACACAGCTGAGGGAGAATACTCACTAAATGATTGCCTGAATACTGGAATGAACTTATATCCTAACTTGTTCGAACTTTTGTTGCGATTTAGACAAAACACTATAGCATATGCAGCTGATTTCAAACAGGCATATTTACAAATTTTGATGGACTCAGATGATAGACGATTCACAAAATTTTTCTGGATTGAAGACCTCAATTCAGACAGGCATTGTGTACTGAACTTCACTAGAGTGCTATTTGGACTTAAACCAAGTCCTTACTTGCTTGCAGCAACTCTTGAATACCATTTCGAAAAGTACAAAAATTTGTTCCCAGAAACTTGTGAAGTGTTAAAAAATTCGTTCTGGGTCGATGATCTCGTTGGAGGAACTGATAATTTAGAAACGGCTCTTAAAATCAGCACCGAAAGTGTAGAAATAATGAAGAAAGCTGGAATGATGCTTAGAAAATGGCAAACTAACTCGATACCACTCCGTGAGATGTACAAAAGATCTGGCATAGAAACTGATGACTCAAATGGCATAAGTGAAAATGGTGTACCAAGTAAAGTTCTAGGACTGGCTTGAAATCCTGATAAAGATATAATCTTTTTTGACGTCAGCAAGTTGAAAGACATTGCTGTCAATGGTAGCAGTACCAAGAGATTTGTATTACACCTTCTGGGTCGCATCTTCGACCCCATTAGCTACGTTGGTCCTTTCATTATGAAACTGAAAATTCTTATCCAAGAATTGTGGGCTGCTAATATTGACTGGGATATTGAACTTCCACCTTTACTGGACTACAAGTGGCAGTTGTGGTGCAGTGAAATCGAACATTTGAACGAGATATTCATTCGTAGACATTATTTTTCAGAATTAACTTTATGTGATTTTATTTCATTTGATATTCATTCTTTTTCAGATGCTTCCATGAATGCCTATGGCTGTGTGATCTACTTAAGAGGAATTACTCGAGAAAATCGAGTGATTACTAGCTTTGTATGTTCCAAGAGTAGGGTTGCTCCAATTAAGTCTATCACATTGCCACGTTTAGAATTATTAGGATGTTTATTGTCAGCTAGGTTAGCTAAACAAGTTAGTAAATGTTTAAAATTTGAAACTACTCATCACTATTGGACAGATTCAACCATATGCATGTATTGGATAAAGGGAGAGGCTAATAACTACAAAACCTTTGTTAAAAATAGAGTCAATGAAATTCAAAATTTAACTAAACAAACACAATGGTCTCATTGTCCTGGAAAGGAAAATCCTGCAGATATCCTTTCAAGGGGTATTTCTGCTTCGGACTTAGTAAAAAATTCGTTGTGGTGGTATGGACCACCTTGGTTGAATCAATCTAGTGAGTTTTGGCCTTGTAAAATTGAAAATGAGAAACCCATTGGAGATTTAGAATTTAGAAAAGAATGTGAAATAATCTCCCAATGTAAATGTACAGTGTTTGATTCAGAATTTGTTTTAGATTTAAATAAATATAGTAACTTAGATAGAGTGTTAAAAATAACAGTACTGGTTAAAAGATTCGTCAACAAGCTCAAAAAAATTACCAGTTGAGTTGGGATCTTACACTGCAACTGAGCTCTCAGAAGCTGAGATGGACTGGATAAGGAATGAGCAAAGTCTTGTCTACTCTTTTGAATTGGAATGCATCAAAAATGGTAAACAGGTATCTAAAAAATCGTCTCTTTATTATTTCGCCCCATTTTTAGATAAAAATAATGTTTTGCGGGTAAGGGGAAGGTTACAAGAAAGTGAATTTTCGGATAGTGAGATTCATCCAATTCTTTTACCTAAAAAGTCAAACTTTACTGAATTACTAATATCTAGAGAACATAAAAGGGTTTGTCACGGTGGGGTGTCGGCTACCCTCGCAAAAATTCGCAGTGCATTTTGGATTCCGAAGGGTAGACAAATAGTGAAAAGAGTTTTAAAAACTTGTCTCATTTGTAAAATTTGTCTCTGTTGAGCGCTGTTGTATTTGTCTCTTTGAAACCTGCAGAACAAATTACTGCACAATTACCAAAGACTAGAGTTCTTGAAAACTCTTCTTTTACTATTACTGAAATTAATTTTACTGATCTAGTCATAGATCGTTCTGGTAAAGATATTAATAAAAAATCTTATATAACCTTGTTTACATGTGCTGTTGCAAGGGCGGTTCATATTGAATTGGTAACTGATATGACAACAAAAAACTTTATTTTGTCTTTAAGACGATTTTTGGCAAAAGAAGGAAATTGTAAGGTCATCATTTCGGATGACGTTAAGAGTTTTAAAAATACAGAAAACATTTTGAAAGGTTTTTCTAAAAATTTGGATGATTCAGAGTTAAAAAATTGCGTGGCTTTGCATGAAATAACATGGCAGCTTATCCCCCCTCATGCTCCTTGGTGGGAAGGATTTTATGAAAGGCTCATGAAAAGTATTAAAGAATCTTTAAGAAAAATTCTTGGTAAATCTTTTCTTAGCTTTGAAGAAATGACGACCATTCTAGTAGACTAAGAAGTTACATGTATCATTGCCAATTTTCCATTTGCATATGATTTAATATAATTTAATTTGAATTTGCATTTAATAGTTTGTAGTAAGTGTACTCTTAACAGAGTACAGGTGGGGTGTGTTGAGAATATTCGTATCCAGAAGCGCTCGAGCAGCGCCCCCTATGCAATTGGAATGAGGGTAAATGCATTATGTCTTGAGTGTCTGTGTTAATATGTATATGTTTGTGTTACGTCCGAATAAATGTCTCTAAAAGTAACAATTCGTTTGTCAATTCGAAAGTAGTTAGTTTCGTCACACCTTCCGAGTCTTTCGAAATTAATTTCTTCTTCGTTTTAAGTCTAAAAAACGTAATACTTAATTTTTAAAATTCTTATGAAACAAACCTCTTTCATTTTCGCCACCCAAATAAGCATAGAGCTTCTTAATGAGCTTTCTGGATACATCTGCTTTATTCTTGGCATTCTCACTAGCGCTTACCCAAACAAGTGAAGGGTACCTTCTTTCTTCATAATCCTATACCAGAATAGAAAGAAAGACAGATTATAGTTATTATAAAATTACCAGATGACTCGAAAATAACCGATAGTTTGACTTGACACTTGAAGATCAAAAGCTAGAAGGTAAACAATTTGCTGCATTCTGTTTATGGAAGAAGATTTAAATTTCAAAATGAGTAACAAAAGCTCGATTGCAGATTGCACTGCTAACCAAAATCTATAAAACAATATTCTCTTCTACCTGTCAGAATATTCAAACTAAAATATTTACACTGGTACTAGTTAGTTTTGTCCTCAGGCTGCACCATTGTTGCTGCATTTTTAAAATCAATGCTTTTTAGTTTCTTTCATGAAACAGCGCCATCTGCTTAGCAACTTTGTAACTGATTTTAAAACTTGAAGAGAAGAAATTGTTTAGTCTCCTCAGAAAAGTGCAGCGTTTCTATCTCCTTCGGAGTTTTTTTATTGATATTTTAAATATTTTGTCGAAATAGTTTGTAATTTTGGGTGCCATCCTGTACGTAAAAATTTTATTTGCAAAAATATGTAAAATTTTTAAAAGTAAAATTATGCATATTAAGAGAAAAGGCATTAGTTACTTCTTTAAAAAAAAAAAAAAAAAATGTTGAATTATTTTAATTTAGCCCAAAAAAAATTAGGCAGTATTTTTCCCAAAATTATTTTTTGTTGTCTTTCTTATGCTATTTTCATGCATATCAAATTATTCCTTTAGTTAAAAAATTGTTTAACTAAAATGGTATCATCCCACATTCTTCTAAAAATTACTAACAAAACAAAATTGTTAGAATAAAATTAGTAATTTTAGAATTAATTCTGGTTGCCATGCAATGAAAGGTGTCACAAATCTACACGAAATTTGAATTTTATGCCATTTTTACAATAAAATGTTGCCAACGAAAAATAAAAGTCAGCGGCACAGTTTAATCCAGGACTATTTAAAACTAGCCGAATACAGTTCTTCGTATAAGGAGGAAAAAAAGTAAATAAATTATTATTGATCGGCATATACGGACACATTTAATTAAGCGAAGACAATTCCAATTGTAATTTTGAACCCAATACAGAAGACAAGGAAACTCCTTGATCAGTAACCCCAGATGTATGATTTGTTATGGAAACATAGAGGACTTTGTGAACAGACAGATTTAGCGTGCATCAGTCACCATTTACTACACGGGGAGTTTTCGACCAGCAGGGATCGAACCCGCGACCTATTGGACATGGGTCCAATGTCCTACCAACCTGGCTATCCCAGCCAAATTGTACCTATTACCAAAATTAGTTAAGTGTAATTGTGGCGTCTATAATAATATAGCAATTTTCTTATGGTTCTCCCAGACAAATAAGTACAGGGCGCAAAGAAAAGAAAAAAAAAAAACGGACCACCCAGAATAACTTTTGATGTGACGATCAGATAGATCATCACATTATTGGACTCAATCTTAATGGTTCGAGGGGGTGGCCTCAAATATGCTAATTAATAAGTGCATACAATATTTTAAGTTACGAAATCAGACACAAAAACGTACTTTCTCTGAATAAACGCACCTTTTATCCCCCCCAACAGATTCGGGTTTCTGACTCCCAAAAGGGGGTAGCCGCAATCTGGGAAATCTGGTTCCCATAGGTGGATCAGAAAAGCGGTCCAAAATTCGGACCCCTTAATGTTGATTTTTTTTTTTTTTTTTTTTTTTTTTGCGTATCTCGAGAGAGCTTTTTAAGGGAATTGAAAAATATTTGCACACAATTATGAAGTCCGTCTATCCAAAGATAATTTCATTCAAAAAATAATCTTGAGTAAATATTCATTATTTATATTATTTTATTAAATATGATCAAAAAAATTTAAATTGTAAGATATACAGTTATTTACGTCATTTTAAAGTATGTAATTTTACATATGAAAATGCAAAATTTGTGCAAAATCGTTAGAATAGTTCCTGAAAAATCGAATCTTTTTCAAAATTCGATTTCTAACATTGCTGGCGTGTTCATCTTATCGGCAAAAAAATAAAGAAAGAAAGAAATCGCGGGGTCAACAAACGATTTGGAAATCTTTGGCTGTTATCAGCTTTAAATAAAAAATTTTAAATGAATTTACCAGTAAATTGTTTTTTCTTTTTCTTTCTTGTACTTTATTTAACAGCATTTTTATTCTGTTCAAATTAAAGGCTCAACTAGATCGGTGTTTCACTATCATTCAGTCAATTTCCGTTTGCATGATTCCTATTGGACAATTCGTATTTTTATCCCAATAGATACGTATTTCTATTGGGTGCATCTATAACTGATTGATCATTGATGGATTTTCAGTTGGCAGGTAAGTGAAGTAATGTCAGCTGAGACATATCTGTTTTTATTACAGAGGTCGTTCATACATATTTGTCGAAGTTTTCTTCAATTATTTTTATCTATTATACTATTTATATATAATAGATTATTTATATATAATAGATTATTTATATATAATCATTTTACATATCTTGAATTTATGTAAAATGATTTTAAAAAATATCTTCGCAATATAATATTAAAAGGTCGCTTTAAGTTAAAGGGATAAGAAATAGCTATCGAAATCTACAAAACCACTACTGAGGGAGACGGAATGGAAAACATCAAATCCGGTTTGAAAACAGTAGTTCAATTTCTGACATCTCTAGTCCCGCTGCCCTTAGTTGCGATTCAAAAGATTTCTATAGCGTTTTTAAATTTTCCCGGCTCAAATTTTAATTTATGTATGATGATTGTTGATAAAGTTGCATTTCCGAAAGGCTGTAAAATATAGAGTCATAATGATTCAATATTTTCACAACGCTTATTCAATGCCCAATTTAATGTTAGGCTGATAGTGAAAAACATTACCTTAAAGTTCCATCTTCAACATAAAAAATCGTTACGACTTCATCACAAGATACTCTAAAGCAATTTATCTGTGTAAGAATTAATCATGTTATATGAAGTATGAACGACAGTTTCATTGAAACTAATTTAAAATTATTGCCCAAAACAATTTAAATGACTTAACAAAGACTTAAATTCTTAATTTTTATTATTATCATTGAATGCACAGGAATTTTTCTGCATTCAAATAAAATATTTATGAAATTTAAATCAGATAATAGTATACTATCATTAAGAATAAATAAGCTTCAATTGCCAATCAACATTGCAAATAATGTTTTGTTTCTTTTAGAAATAGCACTAAACTGCTTATTTTACTTGCCTTTTAAATAATATCTATAAGCTTAAGCTCTATAATGACATCTGATATTTATTTTTGAGGATAATTTTATATTTGCTCCAAATTAATGAAGATTTAAACAAAACAAATGATGTTTAAATTTGTTTTATTTCAAGATCTAAAATTTTACAAAAGTATGAATTTTTATATTATAATATCCTCTAACAAACAATAAATAGTGCCCAAAACATTGTAATTCTTAGCCCATTGTGAGCCGTGATGCCTCAAGGAATAGAACTTTCGCCTCGATCCAGGAGTTCCCTTGTCTTCTTGTATAAGAATTACAGGGTTCAAAATTAAAAGGCTACAAAGTTGAACATCAACTGTCGTAAGTCCAAAACATTGTGTCTGCTGATCAACGACAGTTATAAATTAGCCCATTGTGCAGCTTTAGTGGGACGTAAATAAACAACAACTACAAGAAATGTGAATTAGCAATCTTTGTTCAAAGCAGAACCACCACGACATGATGATGCTAAATTAAGAAAATATTGGTTTTTAGCTGTCTCTAGGCCAAAAATAAAAATGCCCGACTTCCCTAGCAGAGCCCAATACTTCAATGATAGAGTAGTATAGGAACTGCATGTTTCTGTCCTTTCAGGGCAAGTGTAAAGTATGTATGTGTAACATTAGTTCTCTGAAACAAACCTTTAATATCATCATGTTAAAAATAGCATATATTTAAAAGCAATCGTTTTTAACATCTTATGACAAATTCAATGCCATCTATCGGTCAGTTTTTGAGCTATGTTTCTTTCTTTAGGGATTTTTTTACGGCCTTTTAAAAATCCCACTCTAATTATACCCTATGCTTTCAAGTTAGTTAGATGATGCAAGCGCAGCGCAAATAAGTTCGGCGGCGGGGACACTGGGCGCTGTTTCATGCTTCTAATAAATCTACCCAATTTATCAAAGCTATAAAAATAAATTAAAATTCTAAAATAAATAACTGCGTTCTATCAAAAGAACAATTTTATTATAAAACTTGAGAACAACAATCTTTTTACGTTGCCACTCAAAATTATTAATATACACTCGATAATATTGCGTTAATGATAATATTACATTTTTATATACACTTTTAACTAATGACGTCATAAATAATCGTTTGCATAAAGTTTAGTTCATAATAATCATATATAATCGTTGCATAAATAATCGTTTGGTCTTTTTATAGCTTTACATAACAGGCGCAATTCACTGTCAGCATCGTAAAGTAAGAATTAAAAAGGCAAGGAAAAGATCTTACCTCATGGGACTGAATTACTTCATAATCTAAACAACGCACACCATTTCTCATACATGAGTCACAAGATACAAACGCCACCAACAAAATCTGAAAAATAACAAGATGCTATCAAATACATACTCTTAAGTTTCTGAAATCATCACATATTCTTTTGTAAAAAAAATACCAGTCGTATAAATAAATGAATGATTTGAAGAAATTAAAGCCGATTCCGTGGAAGAAATACTTATTTCTGACACACATATTTTAGGAAGTTTTTAACTAATTTTGATATTTTTTTTATTACTGATTATCTTTGGCTACCAGTTTAGTCGTCTGTACTAACTCGCCGCTTCACAGCTTCTAGCTACACGATATAACATTACGGTAATATGGCATTCCAATAACTAACAAATAAAAAGCAACCTCGTGTGGTACTATATTCATAACTTTCACTTTTAATAAAAAGCGAATTCCGAGATAAGTGTATGTGAAAAGTTTAAAGTCATTATTCCAATGGTCGGCAAACCGCCCTCAAATCAAGATAAAAAATCACTAGTGGCTCGCAAGTCACAATTTATCGACCCCATCTGACTAAACCAAAGATTAAACCTCATTTTCAAAGTGCGCACTACATAACTGGAATTAGTACAAAAATCAATAAATCTTACAGAAAAGTCTACAACTAGGGAAATGTACCTACAATTCGCGATCGCAGCACTCGAGTACGCCATCTAGCGGGAGCCTGAAAATATCGTGCATTAGTTCCCACATAACCATTGGCAATGACGGACGCCATTTTCTTAGCATCAAAAAAGAAGCAAAATTTCCCTAAAGAAAAGGTAAAACTTCTTGAAAAAACTAATCAGAACATGCCAAACATTGAAGCAGATTACGCCAAGCATTTGAAGAACAACTTCTCAATAATTTTTACCTTTCTATTACCAACAACATAACATGATTTCATGATCACTTGCTGTTACAGATGTGTGTATTGCGGTAAAATAATTTATCTGTCTTCAATTCATTACAAGTTAAAATGAAGTCAACATTGCTTTCGTCATTCCAATGAATAAATGTGTTCCAATGAATTCCATACAGAACTGTAATAGTTATAGAATATTCTTCTTAGAATAGTATATGTGACATTGAGTCACAATTTTCAATTTAATTTCATGTTTTTTACATCCAAATCGTAATGTTTGCTAATTTCTGATACAAATCCTTGTTCTTCACCCGTTTCCTCTCTCCCCTTATTGATTCAGGCAATTGTGACACTCTCCCCATAAAATTCCTTTTCCTTTCTTTTGACCCCTCCCTTTCCCTAGAATTTTCCAACACCTGCTTATCGGCCCGTTTGATGTACATGCGGCTGCAAAGTAATCTGCATCTTGTTTCTTCACTTTCAATTGAGAACCCTTTTTTTAAACGTTGAGTGTAACTCCTCAACTCAGTAATTGTAGGAAATTCAACTTTAACTTACAATTTTTAAGTAATTTAACTTCAACTCTTTCCAGAGAGTATAAATATCGGGCGCTAAAATTGATCGCTAGCATTCGAGTTCCAGATTGTCACTGTTAACGCTTCTTCGCATAACGGAGCTTTTATTTTTCTCCCTCCTCACCCCTGAGGTCGGAATTTTTCGACATGGCGTGGTCCTTTACGCCATGTTTTGCTGGTTGAATTTGCTTCGCCAAGATGATTTTGGCTTCTACATTACTCCGGCTATTTTAGTTTTTTTTTAAGCGTTGGTTTACTTCGAGAAAAATTTCTACTACATCCTCAGCATGTTCATTTTAAAAAAAAAACTCAACTATCTTCATTTTTATGTTTTCTGCTAAAGAATAACTATCAGTTTTTTTTTATCATAAATGATGACGCACATCATGTTGTACGTGGATCTAAGTCTGACCGAAACTTCAACACCCTTCCTTGTTGAATTGATAAAAAGTGCCATCCAATAGTTTTTTTTATAGTCCTGCTGTATTCCAATCTGCCGATTTTCCAGTATGAGGTTGTGCCCTTCTTAGTGTAACAGATTTTGCCAAAAAGATAAATCTTCAGAAAAACTTCCAAAATAAAGAATTTTGTGCTCACTATAAGTTTGATGTTGACTATACTTTCAGAAACTCTTTTTTTATGTTCTTTCTTAGGATCGTTTGATTTACAGATGTTTTTTTTGTCTAAGCCAAAGGTATGTTTTTTTAGTTTCTTTTATTGGGTTGCTCTACAGCGCCTCAACATGTACTTCCACTAAAATGTTATCATGTGCCTTTTTTCTTTTATTTTTTGGTATAATTGCCTTTAGTAAAGCTCCTTTTATTAATTGTTTTCTTCTTCGATATACACCCCTTAATAGCACAGTATATATTTCTGTATCTACATAATTCAGAAAACAACAATAAAGAATAATCCGAATTACTTGAAAAAGTATCTTTTGTGCTGATTATAAATAAATTTTTTATCGTTTACTTAGTAAGTGTTTTTTAGTTTTAGTTTAGAATTCAGCTATTCTGTTTTTAACCCACTGACGGTTCTGCACGTAAAAACTCGTATTTTAACCTGCAGTCTTCACTGCATAGCAAAACCGGTTTTCCCATGTTAATGGATAGGGGAACTGTGTGAAGGGGAGAAACATTCTTCCAATTTCGCCCATTTCCTTAACCGCCAGTGGGTTAAGCTACATATTAAAATTCATATCGAGATCTTACAATTATAAAATTTTGATGTGTGGTATGTTACCTAAAAGTAATGAAGTGATAATCTATGTATATATTATTTGAAAATAAAATTTTCAAACGAAGACCATTTCATTTGGAATTCTGCGGATTTATAAATCAGGTGAGTGTTATGATTTTTATAATAAAAAAATTGCTTCTAAATATTTTTTTTTTTTTCTTATTTGATGATAGTTCTCTACAGAATGGTTTTTTACGTCTGATTAAGAACTATAAGAATAAAAAAAAGAAACATGAAAGTTTTTATTGAAAAATGAGGAATTTTTAAAATCGTTTTTATCCTAAGAATTCCTTATTTTACGTTTTTTAGTTTATAATTTTTTGATAAAATTGTTGACAAAATACTTTTTTTGAAAAATTAAATGGTATTAAATTATGTGTTTATGTATACTTCTTGCATATTCTAATATTTGAAGTAATATGATTCAGAAAAGTATGGAAGAAAAATTCGGTACTTACGTATTAACCACAGCTACAGATTTGGCAGATTTTTAAGTGCCGCCAATCTACACTTAAAATTTTTGGAAAAAATCTTAAAATTAAACACTTTGTTTAAAATCAAAGTAGTCAATCGGATTTCGGTGGAAAATGGGCAGATATAGAGTTTAGCATAGATTCAAAAGAAACTTTTCTCTCACCTGATTCTATAGCCATTATGAACTCTAATAAATAAGATTCAAAATGAAATAACATTTCCAAAACGGACGTTTACTAAGATAAAGTTTCATGTTATGGACATTGGTACATTTTCGTTATATTTCACTCCATAAAATATTTCGCTCCTAAAAAAGTAAAATTGCATCTTGTTTTGTTTTTGGCAAGTCCCAAAGACGCATTTTCGTAACACTAAAAAATGGCGACAAAAAAAAGAATGGTTCTTTTTTTTTTTTTTTGTTTCGTAAGCATTCTTTATTTTACGTTAAAATTTATATGGGCCTTTCATGTTATACCATTAAATTTAGTAAAACTATTTCTCAGGCATTAGGTTTGAACTCTTATAAGAATATACCTATTTTTTTCTCTTTATTTACAAATATTTTTCCGATGTGTTCTGGATATTCCTTCTCTAAAAAAAAAAAAAAAGAGATACCATTTTGTTTTCGTTGGCATAAGAAAGAAAACAAACATTTTTCTTTTTTAAATTTAATCAGCCACAATAAAGATGGAACGTTACAATGCTACATTAAAGACGTCTCCAGTGTAACTGAATGGAATTCGCAGGGATTCGGCACATACAACAACGTCCCCTATAGTTCGTTGCGATCGCGAATACTAAATCGTTTAGACTAAAAATTATTTCTGCATAAAGTTTTGAGAAAATAATGAGAACACTCTAAAAGCTATTCGCCATTTCTATCTATCTAATGCAGTGAGGTTCTATTAAGTTTCTATTTCATGAAAGGTATTTTAAGAACACATTGAAAACTAAAAGGAATTAAAAAAATTATTTAAATTTAAGAATGTGTTTCCTTTTTACAACATTATAATAATATATTAACTCAGTAATCTTATCATTGACGCTCTCTAACTCTTAAGTTAACCTCTACTGTTCTGGTAAACAATTTCTCATATTTTTTAAGAAGGATATTTGATATTGGTGAGGAAATAGTAATTAAAGAAAAAGAATTTATTTTGTTTATTTCGCCATTTTTTTAGGAAACATACCTTTCGATTATCAGTTTTTCCTATATATATTTATTAACCGAGAGGATGAAAGTTACTCGAAATCAAATTTATTAAGCCAAAAATCAAATATTAGCTACCACTGGAATAACCTTCTTGAAAAAACGTAAATGTTAGTAGCGCTGGATATATAGTTAAAAGAGATGTACCTGGTATCCGGCAGTATACAGTTACCTAATTAAAACTACGTGTCTTATAGTTTTATATAAAGAACATATCCAGAAAATTTCACAAAATCAGAAATGCCAAGTATCCAACCTTCCCCGATTTTTGAAAAAACTAGATCTTAAACTTCATCATAGTTATTTGAGCGCTAAACCAAGGAAAGAAGCAGCCCTCATTTACGTTTACATCTCTTATGTACAGTATTCTTATTTGCGTCAATGAAAAAGTAGAGTGTGACTTTTTAACTAAGTAAAATGGATAGTAAAGTATGTAAAATGGATATACTAAGTAAAATGGATAATAAACGTGGCAACATGTGTTAAAATTTGTGTTAAATAGAAAAAAAAGAAAAGAGAACAGAAATAATTTCTAAATACTTTTGTTTCTTTAAATCGCAAAAAAAAAAAAAAGCCTATTTCCTACGAGATTCCAATTCATATAAGATTTCTTAAACTTTTCTTCAGATTGAACAATTTTCATGAAAACATTAATTTTTTTTTATTTTCTGGTGTGAGTTATCAATCGGAAAATTATTAAAAAAATGGATGCAAACCCTATTTATAAAGTTTACTTCTACAAAAATGCAATAATTTCAACGTTCATACTACAAATCTATTAACAGAAAATTCTTAATTTTGAAAATTTGCTTTTAGGCTTGGTCCAAATTTTTTAACTTTGGCTCAAGCCATAAATCAACCATACATAAAATTCAAACCATGAAAAAAAATCATTATACTTATTGAGCAATAAGTTAATACAATAAATGCTATACTTACACAAAACGATGGAATATAAAGCAGATGCATGTCCAACCGAGTTGATGCTCTATGGAATAAACACTGAGGCAATCGCGATCATTTCTCCCTATTTCAAGGTTGAAGAGGTCAATTTAGTTGATGATTGTTCCAAAAGGATGTTTAATCTTGTTTTATTTTAACACATGATAAATTGGCGGTATCCTATTTGCCGATTTATTAGTCTCTAAATCACAAAGTAATTTCCTCTGTTCTAATTGCAACGCACCTGATTTGCGTTGCAACTGGAATTTTCTAGGGCATTTTTCTGTCGAAACTTGAATATTGCGTAGATAAAAAAATGTCCTAAATGATTATTGATACGTCGATTTGGTAGGTTGACTGATTTGTAGCAGTCTATAAAACCAATTATTTTCAGGAATCGAACTCAACAAACGAACAAAATATTTAGATAGTGTCAGAAGCATTTTAGATTACATCAAAATGAATGGTTTCATGCGTCAGAGAAGATTATATTGATCTAATTTTTATCAAAGAACGCGTTATTTAGAAAAATTAAGAGCAAAATTTGAAAGATATAATTAAATGGGAGTGATAAATCACATTTTCGAGGATTTTATGCACGATGAGCAAAATAAGAAACGGTGAAAAACTTTCTAGCACTGTAATTAATTTTCTAACGCAATAAAGGCACAAAAAAAATGCAGTGCAAAAATATGTAACTTATAATTGATGTTCTCCGGATATAGTATTAAAAATGGAATTGTTAGCTAAAGTTAAAAGGAGAAATTATCCATTGCACTGCCTTATGACTGTCACATAACAACTTATTAGTTATGTTTTTTTCCCTTTGATTTATTTTGCTAAGTTCTCGACATTTTATTATTTTTATTTAATAATTAAAAAATTTAACTAATGAACAGACAAAATTAAGCAAATGATTTCATATAAAAAATGTAGGTGAGGTTAAAAAAAAATTATAATTAATATCCCTAAATAATTTAAGATCCATAAATACGTTAATTAAAAACATGCGTTTTTCGGACAGATTCAGATATTTGAGTTTGAAAATTAGACAATGATGGAACGATGTGGTTCCCACAAATTCATATTCTAAATTTAATTTTTAAACTTAATTTAAATTTAAAAAATATATATATAAATGCAAAAGTTGATGTCTATACCTAAAAAAAATTAAATAAGAGAAAATGCAAAATCAATTATATGTAACGTATTAAAAAGAAATTCTGAAAGGGTTTAACGTATACAGAATTACTTATATTTATCTCATTGTTTATAATGCATCGATATTTCACGATCAATAAATGGTGTCCCGTAAATGTTGCGACAAAGAAGGGAATTCATAAGAATTATGAATTACATCGGAAGCCATGAACGGAAATGTTATCGTATGCCGCTAAGGGGGCTTTCCTGTTATAAACTGTTGCATGGTGTGCCTTTGAACATCGGGTACTTTTATTTATCTTTTTTTGTTTTCTATTAATTATTGTCAAAAACTTCTTTCAAATAGGCACAGTACTAGCTGTTTTATCGATTGGACAAGCTCACCTCATCATTATATTACGATAGAACAGCATTTCTGAGCCTATTTTAATGGAATTCTCGACAATAACTAATATTATTGAATCGTGGTGGTTCAGGGGATAGAGCATTCGCCTTTCAATGAGGTGAACCGGGTTCGAACGCCAACGATGGCTGGTCGAATACAAATTCGGCAGCCGGCTTGCACCGACCACAGTGCTGACGTAAAGTATCCTCAGTGGATCTTGGGTTAGAGTTCCCTTGCAGTCAGGCTATCAGTGGTGGTGGCTATGTTGAAAACATTGCTGTACTTGTCGCCAATAAATATGATCCTGAAAGTGTGAGTTCTTCGGGAAACTTACTTTCTGGATGCGCCATTTTCAAATAAATCACACTGTTCAAACGATTTTAGAGATTTCGCCAATTGTCCATTCTTATGATAGAGCTACATATATTCTAGGCTTCCACTTCATATATGTAATTACTCCAACCGAAAAGGGTGAGTTTGCGCCTGTGCTACTTAGGGGAGATGGGACATTGTGTTGTTCTCATCCCCATGACCAGCAGCGCTATATCAGGTCCATGAGCTTGTTCACTCTGAGAAATGGGACATTGTTAATTGGCTAGGAGAGAGTGTAGTGTAAAGGACACCAGTTCTTTTTAGCAAAAGAGGCTTTCTCGCTTCTTTTATATTTTCAGTAATTCTAATTTATTCACTTTTCTTGTTAATCATCGATATCTATAATGATTAATAATCATTTAAAAATGAGATATTTACTCTCAATATTATAATAGCTGTTAACAAAAATATTACGTAATTAATATGTAAGTGCAATTATTAATGTTATTGAATGGATGGTATTTTTTTTTTTTTTATAACCGTCGTTGAACAGCCGACCCAACTTAATGGGTTTACGGCTACTAATGTTCAACTCCGTAGCCTTGTAATTTTGAACCCAATCCAGAAGACAAGGGAACTCCTGGATCGAGTATTGGGAGAAATTTGCCTTCGTGGAGGACTTTTTTGATGGAGCTAACCCGCATTTGCGTTACATGGAGAGGAAGACCACGAGAACCTCCCACGGTTAGCCTGACGGCAAGGGGACTCTAACCCATGATCCGTCTACCACTGAGGATATCTCACGTCAGCACTGTGGTCAGTGCAAGCCGGATGCGGAATTCGTATCGACTGGGATTCGAACCCGGTTCGCCTCATTGGAAGGCGAACGCTCTATCCTCTGAGCCATCGCGGCTCAATGGATGGTATTTATCATTAATAACTTCATTAATGTGCACATTCTCGACTAGGAGAGTGTGGAAAAAGAGTTGGTAGTTGTAGGTGGTTATTTACGCCGCATAAGAGCTGCACAACGGGCTATTGGCGACGGGCAGGAAAACATCTCTGAGGATGATCCGAAGATATGCCATCATAATTTTGATCCTCTGCGAAGGGAGTGACTCCCCAGCTTCGGTTGCCCAATGACCTGTGAGCGAAGTCGAGCACTTCAGAACAGTTTAACTAGGACCGATAACGTACACCTTCATATGATCAAAATGGTCACCCACCCGTACACTCACTGCAGCCAGTGATGCTTAAATTCGGTGTTCTACTGGAAACTATATCTTACGATCAATTCACTGTGTTAAATGTTACAACTGTTTAAATTTAATGCGTTACAAATGCTATCTTAATTCAGAATTATAAATAAGTAGAAAAAAATTGAGCTCAAACTCTCCTAGTGTTACCTTTTGTTCAAATTATTGTAAACATTTTGATTAAGCGAATATTTTTTTCAAAATATTTCCCTTGTTATATTCAAGAGACTATTGATACATTAGTCTTTTGTATAAATCCCTCTTTATTCCGAATAAAACAGTTACAAAAAGATATGAAATTTGTATTACACACACATTTAAAGATGACAAATATATCAAATTCTCTCCATAACATTCATAAGTTTATCACTGAACCTGAACATAACAACAATGAAGTTTAACCCTTTCACATCTAAATATATTACTTACTTAGTTTTAGAAAAAAAAAAAAAAAATTTCTATAGTTTTATATATATTTCTATTTCTTCTATAGTGAAAAGCAACAATTTTTTATTTAAAAAGTTTACAGAATTTTATATTCATATTATTTTTTTATATAGATAAATAAATGTATTCCATATTTAGCTGTATTATATATTATTATGTATTATTATATATTATTTTTAAATTATAAAAAAAATGCAAAAATGTAACTAAGTTACAATATTATAAAAAAAAAGATCACCTGTTTATGACATTAAATTACTTTTCATCAGTAATTTATATTTCTAAAAAAAAGTTAAGTGTCATAACTACAATAAAAACTATACTATGTATTAATTAGAAAACTGATAATTAAAAACAAAAAATAAACTAAAAAAATAACTTAAAAGTCCCACAAAGTTGTATTGCTATAAAGTAAAATCAGGTGTGAAAGGGTTAATAAAAGCTTAGTTATCAACAAATAATTGAAGAGGTAATTTGAAGAAGGACATATGTAACAAGTAAAAATATTTTTAGTCAAAATTTGAAATCTTTCATACTGGTATATCAGTTAATTCAGCTTTTGCAGCACTATTGTCATTATCACAAAACAGACCTTTGCATAAGGCACCAAGCCAATTTTTTTTTATTTAAATTAAGTTTTTAACAATTTTCTAAGGTACAAAACACTATGCTCCATGTTTCATTTTCTAAAACTACAAAACACTATGCTCTAAGCCTGAAAATAACAAATATGACCAGTTAGAAAAGGCACTTTAATAGTACAATTTAAGATATAAAAATAAAAAGTTATAAGTAGCTCAGGAAAAGTTAACATTTATGATATAGTGCCTTTTATTTCTGATACATAGATATAACTGTAATCAACAACAAGCCATTTTTTTTTCTTCACTAATAAGCTATAAAAAAATTTTTTTATAAAGTAATTATAAAACATCACATTTATAACCAGTATATTTAAACATTCTTATAAATAATAAAAGTATTAGAATAATATTGTTACAGTTAATTTTTTATCTCCAATACACACTTACCTCTACAATTCTATAATATTAGAATTTATAAAGCTTTAGCATGCTTTATAAGAGTCTAGCTACATTAAGTCATATGCACATAAATATAAAAAAAATGTCTACAGACTACATTTGTAGTGACGTAATTGTCTAAAAAAATAATAATACTTTTTAAAAACAAATTTTATACATAAATTTTGAAATTGAAGTCGATAAAAATATCTTTTTAGATACACAAACACAGGATAATCCTAATTAAAACTCTAAAGAACACGCTACTAATGGTAAAAGAAATGATTTACTAATAGAATTAAATCTAACGTAAAATAAATCATAGAATATCACATGAGAAAAGTATCATAAAAAAAAATATTATAATTCTTAAATGAATAAATTTGAGACACACAAAAGCAGTGTTAAATGAAAATGGTAACGCTATTTGTAAACGCTCTATCATTATTTAAAATAACACAGTAAATAATATTCTAGTCTTATTGCTGTTTGGAAATTGTAACGTTTATTCATAGCTCTAATAATACGTCTTGTACATTTTTACCCATCCTCTTAATAATAACATGGAACAATAAACGTTAACAAAAAAAATAATAAACAAATTACAGTTTTGCGAAAATGAAAGCATTCAAGAAGTAATTATTTCTTTACATACTTCAATGCTGTTTTGTGTAGGCTTATTAAAATAGGCAAAAGCTGAAAACAATTCATTTGAATGATTAATAAAAATTGTGGAAAATCTCCTCCAATTGTCGATACTTTAAATAATTGAATTATTTGTCTAGTTAAAAAATTCTGTGCAACTGGAAAGTAAATAGTTTAAAAATTAAGTTTTGCTTTGAATTTAAAGCACTTGAGCTGTGGTTATTTTATTTTTAGTCCAAAGAGCTCAAAAAACACCTTTAAGCAAAAAACAAAAATAATAAAATACATATTTTATATCATAAAGTTAATGAGTAATCAAATGAATAAGCACAGACTCAATATAATGTTAAACTATTAGAAAAGTTCTAACAAATGAAAATGCAGAAAAATTTTTTTTGATGAAATAGAACCATTTTATGAAAAATAAAAAATTTTAATGGTTGAAAATAATCAGCAGATTTTTTAAAATTTATTAATTCCAGTTGGATAAAAAAAAAAAAAATAAACAATTGCATAAAAGCAATTTTTTTTTTCTTTTATAGAAATATATACACATATATTTAAATTGAAAGCATGATATTCTAATTGTAAATATCAGCTTTACAAACAGAATAATCAATCACTGGTTTTTAATAAATCAAAATAAATGGTAAATTTTTTTATTTTAAATGTCAATTGTAAATTTAAAATGGTAAACAAAAATTGATACCTTTTTACAGCGCTAGGCAATAATGATTTAATGAGAAGCAGTCATTGGACAAAAAAATACATATGATATAGCTACCAAAGTAATAACAGTTTCACAAATATCCATTAATGTAGTTTTTTATTATTATAAAAATGTGTGAGTTGATAAATCGGAAATTTAAAATTTCATGTTATAAAAATTTTCTGATGTTACAAAATAGTTAAGAGTTCCTGAAACTAGTTCTAAAATTACAACTAGAAAAATCTTTCTAAAAAATAAAATATAGTTACTTTTTTATTTGTTTTAATTTAAATTATTTATATAAAAAATAATTTTTTCTTTATAATTTATGTACATTGCATGGCAATAAAAAATACAAGATCATATTAGATTTGTAATTTTTTTTACTATCAAAGATTCAAGATTTTTAAAAAATACTATGATTAATTTTAAAATACATTTTTAATTATTTGTGCATGTTACACTGTAATAAAATTACAAGCTCATTACACATTTGAAGTTTTTTGTTGTTATTAACATTTAAGATTATCCACAGTTATTGAGATTAAGGTTTGGCTGTAGAAAATTTTATAGAATTTGGTATATATTTAATAAAATAAGCTCTGAATAGAAAGCATCAGTAATAAAGTTATAAAATCTGCGAAATTCATTTTATCTTTATTAATAACCGAAACAAATTAATAATTATATATATATATATATATATATATATATATATATATATTATTAATTAGTCATTGATTTTACTCTAAAAATATATTGAAAGGATATTAAACACTTGGTTTAGTATTTTGCCAAATGGAGTACTGTTTAAAGAGAAACAAGTATATTTATAAATAAGTGTAATTATGATATAAATTAAAAATACAATTAAGTGTAAAAAAATTCAAATTTAACATAATAAATAAATGTGAAAATACACCTTCAAAAGCTTAGAATAAAAAAAATTAATGTATTTTTAGTAAGTGGGGGAAAATGATTTTAGTTGTTTGACTTTTCTAAAACCAGCAATAAAATTTGAGTAAAACAATAATCCTGATAAATAGCAAATGATACCATATGAAAGGACAAACACTTAAATCGATAACAAAGACAAAAAAAATCACAACCCTCAACCATAACATTATATAGTAAATACGAAATTCCCAATTTCAACAAGAATATAAGAAATTTCAGGACAGATAATAAACTAAAATAAATTTGTTTAAAATAAAAATCACAAATAACATTAAAAAAAATCGATCACATACAAATTTTGCATAAAAACTTTTAGAGATAAAAATGATTTTCAATACTTTTACAAACCTCTTTTTCAGATGAAAATAATTACAGATAAAACAGATTAAATATGTACTATTACAAATAAACAAAACTTTTAATACGTATATGGACCCTGATTTCAACATTTACTAATGATAGATAGTGAATTAAATAATAAGTATATTAAACAATAAATGCTCTGGAAATACCATACTTAACAATAAATGCTCTGGAAATACCATACTTATTAAATACATAATAACATGAATTTAGCTAAATTCAGAAAATTTGTTTAGTAAAATTTTTTACAACAGCTTTGTTTCTAATTGAAAATTATACATTATTGTTCTATAGAAATTATGCATAATAATTCTATTGAAAATAATACAGATAATTCTATTAAAATTCATAAATTACTTAAATCTTATACAAATTTAAGCAAAAGATAGTTTCAGATCTAAAGCGTCAAAACCACTATTTTGAATATTAACTTCAGAGGTCAAAACATCAGTAAAAGTTACCATACACATTAGTGAAATCAAATTAAAATATTAATCATAACATTTTCCTTTTGACAGTTAACAGTTTATTAAAAATATACTTATAGTTTTGGAGAAAAGACAAGCTACAATTTAACTCTTATAATTTTATAATTTAAGCTAGAAAATTTAAATTTTGAGACCTGCTCACAAGAAAAACAAACAAAAAACTAAATTAATATCATAACAAATGTTTAAATCATAGTCACAATCATAATAAGTACTCAAAACTTAAGAAAATACTGAATTTTTTCAAAAAAATAAATAATAAAATCACTGGGAAAAACATTAACATTTTTTCATGCAAACATCAATTCACAAAATATTTAATGATTGACTTATAGCTTATTAGTATTGAAACTAGACCACATTAAAAATTTACTTTTTGTTTTGAAGAAAAAACAAGCTACAAATTAACTTAAATAATTTTAGCTAACATATTTTAATTTTGAGACCTGCTTTCAAGAAAAACAAAAAAGGTATATTAATATCATCGCAGATGTTAAAATCAAAGTCACAATCTTAAATAAGTATTCAAAACCTAAGAAAACAATGCATTTTGTTTTTCAAAAATGAATAATAGAAAAATCACCGGGGTAAACATAAAATTTTTTTCCTGCAAACATCAATTCATAAAATAATTCATGATTTACTTATTTATATTGAAAGTAAACCACATTGCTTAAAAAAAAAATTTATAATACAAATCATTTGCTTTTATCATTTTACAAAGAGAGTTTCAGAAAAACTTGGACAGGTATTTAAAATATAATAGAATTTAAAAAAAAAAAAAACTAAGTCAATTAAAATCAGATCTATTCTTATTAACAATAAATAGCTCTACATACTATAACATGTATATTATAAAAATACAAATATTTATTCAAAGCATTACGTTTGCAAGGATCACCATTTCCTATGATTAATGTTCTTTGCAAACCCCATAAGTTATTTTAATTGTATAAAATCACATTTCAATTGATATGGACGGTTTTATTGTAACAGTAATAAATATTTTTATTTATTTATAAAATAACATGATTTAAAAAAAGTGTTTAATACAATAGCAATATTTTCTGATTTAAAGTATAACAGCTTTAAATTTTTTTCATGTATAAATATATTTAAATAGATAGTATAACAATTATATTTAAAATTATAAAATACTGATCATACTTATGAACATATTTCAGAAAATGCACCGGTTAAAATTGCACCATGAATAATGACAACAATTTGCAGAGGTATTGTATATTCACAGTAAAAAAACACTTAAGTACCTCCAAAAATCAAACTTCATAAAAAATTTTGATTGAAGTATTAATGTCATATACAAAAATATAACTCCAAGTCATAAAAGCAATTAATTTCACCCGACATTCATTCGAATGAATAATATACATCTACGTTCCATTTAACAAATAAGCTTCGATTTGTTATAAGACTATGCTGATAATATTGGTGAATATTTTTTTTTTTTTTTAAAAATGGAACATTCACACGTATTAAAAATGATGAATATTACTTTTCAATATAAATAACAGAAATTAGAAGTACTATGAGAAAAGGTCTCTAATACTACATTTCGTCGTAGGTTTAAAACGAAGATGTTCTTCAATAAATTGGCAGGGACATCTTGCAGAATCACAATGTCGGGGTGGTGTCGGAGGTCCCGTTTCAACTGTGCCATCAGGATGTAAAGGCAATCTTAAATCTAAACGTTTTCTGACAAATTCTTTAACCCAACGCTGACTGTATCGCAAGAGAAGTTTTTCAGCATATTTCTATTAAGTAAAATGAAACATTATGTAGTAATAAAAAGTTAACAGAGAAAAATTACATTTGAATTAAAATTTGTTAAAATCACACTAATGGATTATTGACAACAGTCCAGGATTAATCTTTAGTGATGATCTGATAACAGTAAAGGAGCTTTGGAGCATTACACTACTGCAATTTAGATTGCAGAAGCAGTTAGTGGTATTATTGGGATGTCTCTGCACCATGTTCTACAACCCCTTAAAAGAGGATTTTAGGTACAAAATAATTTAATTAATACTTTATTATTTATGTTTTTTTTTTTAATATTTTTTATACATACAAACATTTAATGATATAATATTATTAGACAGCACAATTCTTTTCCAAAAAGGTAGAAAATAAAAGGTTCCTTTTAATAAATTAGGAGAAATAATGCTTGATAGTTTTTAAAACTTTTATGAGTGTTTTCTTAAAAATTTAAAGCAATAATATAATGCAATTTATAATTTTGAGTGAATAATTTAAAACAACATGTCTCTGAGTTTTGAAATTTCTAAAAATCTTATTTTAATTATCTGTCAAATCCGTTTACTGAGTGAAAGTTTGACAAGTAAATTTCATCGTACACAGAAAAAAGCAATATTCTATATGAAAACCAAAAAAGATTCAAAATCTTAATGCTAATAAATCTTAATTACATTATTGATTACAATAATTTTAATTAATAGGGTTACATCAGTCATATAATCAGCAATCTTACGTGTGAAATTTAATGCTAATAAAAACCAAAATTAATTTACATTGTGAGCTTAATTTTTCAAAACATAATATCATCAAACTAATATGGTTTTTTTATTCAAGTATAACTACTATTTATTATATAAAATTTAAGAAAAAGTTTGAAACATGAAATTGTTAAAGATTAATTTTTGTAAAGTAGCAGATGTGCAAAATATGTCTGATTGCGAGAACGAGGTTCGGTTAGCCCTAGAGAAAACCTTTGTAGGATTTTTTTTTTTTTAATATTTAGATTTTTTGAATTCCTTACTGTTGTTAAATCTCACTGTTAAATTAAAAATTAACAATAGTCTTATTTCATACTATAGCAGCACAATGGGCTATTGGCGATAGTCTGGGAAACATCCCTCAGGATGATCCGAAGACATATTATCAGAATTTTGATCGCATGCGGAGGATAGACCCCCTGCTCTGATGATGAAAAAACAAGTTATTTAAATATTAAAATACACAATTCTATAGTTTATTTTCTTCTTTTAAAGGATCTATAGGAAAAGACCGTAAAGGATCTTTTCTGCCATGTTAAATATAATACAAATACTTAACATGTCAATTTGTTTATTTATTTGTTTGAATTCCGTAAGTTTATGAGTGAAACCTTAAATTTAGTTTTGTAAATTATTACTATTTCAATACATATTGATTTAGATTATTTTTAACACATATGCTAGTCTATTTCAGAATTTTGTGAAATTAAAAAAAAATTTTTGGTTAAAAAAATATATTGAAAAAGTTATTTTAACTAAAAAAAAATTCCTTAACTTTAAAGAAAAATTTAAAAACCTTAAAAAAAAATTATTATGTTCTGGGGAAATATCAGGCTCTGAGAATTTACACACTCCTAAAAATTAAAATTCTTTTTTAATAAATATAAAAACATTTATCAATGTTGCACTTTTAGATTAATTATAAAAAACAGGGTGGGTAGCCAAATTATTCAACAAAAAATAAGCACCTTTTAAGCACTTTTCAAGCACTCAAATAATATTTTTAAGCACTTAAAATATCATAATTAAGCAGGTTTGGAAAGTTTTTGACAATTGACGGTTTTATCTGGTTTCAACCATCATTTTGACGTTTTTGACAACTGTCAAAATTTTTTAATCATGTAAATTTAATGGCGTTTTCATACGCTACGGACTAACGATGCACCGAAATAGATTGGGGTTGAATTAATTATGAAAACGTTGAATATAATAATGTAAAAAGGGTCTTTCTGCATAAATTGTAGCGAAAAACAACATGGTAAAGGAAAAATTTCAATTTGAAAAAGGGGAAACTAAGCACTTTTTAAAAGCACCTTTAAGGGCTTTTAAAAAACGAAAATTGAAAATAAGTACCTTTAAGCACTTTTTAAAAACGCTAAGCACTCTGAAAAAGAATTAGACTTATTTACATTGAACCTCATCGGTTACTTGTTATTACCATCAATAATGAAATTTGCTATTTTCCAAGTTTCATGCCAGATTTTTTCCAGATTTTGGCCAAAAACTGCATTCTTAACTTTCTTTCCCCCAAAATCAAATCCCCTGATAATTCCAGATTTTCCATACTCTGTGGAAACCCTGAGTGAAAAATAAAATGTTTTGAACTAAAAACTAAAGTAAACTAAAAATTCGAAAGGTAGCTTTCACCATATTTATCTATAACAGGAGTATAACAGTTTTATTATATCAGACCATGATGTTAGAACTAATTAAAGTTGTAAGAAATTCTTCAGTTGAAGATATACAGTTTAACCTTTTTATTTTTTAATCCTATAATGGAGAATCCACAACACTTCACAAAACTCAGCTTTAAAGAAGTTTAATCTTGAATAGTTCTGAAAAATGTCAGGTTCTGATCTTTTAATTTAATCTCTCATGAGCTTGTGGCACTGCATTTTTCTAGCTTAAGTCAGCTATTAAAATATGTTGTTTTAAATAAATTTTACAGCATAGCACTACCTCATCTGTGCATAGAATGTTGGTGACGTTAAATTATAGTAGATGTCAAACTACTAAAAATTCATCGTAGAAGATAAAGATTTTTATTCATAATACCAATAGATGGTTTCAATATTTAAATTTAAGGATATAAAATATAATTTCAAGATACCTAACATATTTAAACTCACCAATCATATTACTAGAATTTTTTTTTAAATTCCAATTCTTAACTACTATTATACTCTGTTAATGAAATAATATTTGTAATTAATATTACTCTAAGTGATGGCTGCCGAATTTGTATTCGACCAGCCATCGTTGGCGTTCGAACCCGGTTCACCTCATTGAGTGCTCAAAAACACTACATTAATTAAAGTATTCAGAACCTCACCATTTTGCAAATTGAATGACTTTACCTTAGATAAGTAGAGAGATACTTACCTCTTTCTGACTAACATGAGTGGAATTACTGCCAGTGATAATTATATCTGATCTATCAATATCCATTCTAGACTGATCAATATTAACCTGCCCTCCATTAGCTGCAGTCTATGATAAATAAATAAAAATTAATAAAAAGAGCAACTTGCAATTAACATTTAAATTTAGCACCAATAAAATTTTTTTTTTTTTTTAAACAGGAGCAGAGCCTCGATATTGAAATTCAATACTATGGAAATTTCAAAACATTTATCCACCAGAGTGTGTAGCAAAATATTTATTTTTAAATGTAAATGAGCAAGTTTTAAAAGGCAAGAATATTTAACTAAAAACTACTACTATAATACACAAATAATTAACTGCACAACGAAAAAGTACCTAAATTTAATAAACTGAAACTTAATTAGAGAAGATGAAAACTTAACTTATGAAGATGAAAGACAAGATGTTAATGTAGAGGAAATAAAAAATTTTAAGTTAGACTTAATTTTGTCAAAAACATTTTTTTTAATGTTTGGTACATTTTTCTTCGCAAGACCAAAATAAATATGTGGTGTTTGCCACCATACCATGCTTTCTGAAAATCAGGTACTTTACTACAGCCAACAAAAACCAAATTATAGTCCTGACAAACTTAATATATACAAGTAAAACATGATATAGCAGTTGAAATAATTATTTTTTTAGCACCAAATAGAGAAATTTTAGCGAGAGATAAGAGAAATATTGAAGCAGTAATACCACAAATAGAAAATAATCAAAAGGAAAAATATTTATTATTGCATTTAAGAGTACTGCAAATTTTTTTAGGAATTAATGGAAATAAAAAATTACCTCTTGAACATTCAATTTTTCTTCATTTTCCAGCATATCATTTAAATATTTCTGGAAAATAAAATAAATTTTTTTATCTATTTATCTGCATTTTCATAGGCTTATCTATGTAATATGTATAAATAAATCCTATTATAGTTTGTTAATTTTCAAAATTTAAATATATCCTATTTATCAATATCTCATTATTTCTATCCATATTTCAATGCTTACAAAAATGCTCAACACTCCTCAACAAAAATAAAAGTTTAATAATTTTATTGTAATAAAAATTTTCAGAACTCATCCTAAACTGAAAATTCGCAACAAAGATTATAGTTTTATTACTGATTAACTTTCAAATAGAAAAAAACAAAACTACACAATAAATGAAGAAGAAATTCGAAACTATGAGAAAAAATAAAAACTATACTTACAATGCAATAAGTAGTATCAAAATATACAAAAATGAGCTAAAAGCAGTCAAGGAAAGACATTTATAACTGAAGAAATATCACAAATATATTATTTCTTTATAAACACTATTAATTGACAAACGATATTTTGAGTATCTACAGCTGCTAGAAATTTTTTAATCTTTTTCACATGTTTTTATCACAAATTTGTAAGATTTTCAAAATGTCTGCAATAATATATTAACAGAAACACACAAACAGAGATATGTGTTAATGATTCTAGTCATCTGCAGGCAATTATATTTACTATCAGAAAAGTTGTAGTGGCATAGTTACAAGCCATACTTTTTACAAAGGTGAAATTTTTACATCTAACTGTTCTCTAGTATTGTTTCCAAATAGGTACTTTACACAATTACAAAATTTTCACTCAGATAATAGCATAATACACAGAATCATCTTAATGGTTTCAAAAACAGAGAGGTGTTTTTCCCCAAAAACACTCTTAAAGAGCACTTTCCTGAACAATTTGAAAATGTGGCTAATCATTATATTGCTACTATCTAAGAATGCAGCTTGAAATGTAACTTTCTAGGCTCGTAACTGTCAAAAGGTTAAATTCAAATTGAAAACAATACTTTCATTTTGAAGTATATTTTTCCCTTGTAGACTATGAAACTTTATATATCTTATATAATTCAAATTGGTTTGATACCAACAAGTACAGAAGGACAAGTCAGTTTATTTTATAAACAAACTAATATGTCTTACATAATTTCCCATTCACACTATTTAACTATTAATATCATTAAATGACATTTTTATACAGCGCATATGATTAATAAACAAATCAAAACTAAAACTTTCCAACCAGGTTTTTTTAGAGGGGGGGGGGTGAATTTTCTTACTTTTACTTTTTTATTCCTTAACTCTTTCACGCGTTTAGAATCACCACCCAAGAGCATGATTTTATCATTAAGCTGGTTTGACAGTTACATTAAGAGTTACAGATATTTAATGAAATAGATTTGAGTACAAATAAAAGGTAACAAATTAAAAATTAGATGCAAATTAAGTGAAATTAAAATATAAAAAAAAAGGATACATTCACTTTGTGACAAGATATTTTTCCTCTGTCATCTAGACCAACCATTATTCTATGCTTATAGAATAATGAATTAACGCTAGCCATGCACTGTTCCAACATACGATATAGCTGAAAATTATAGAATAAGTTTTAGAGTAAGACTAATTCAATTTTTAAATACAATTCTTTGTTTAAAAACCTTTATCACCCAACTTTTTGTTCAAAACTTTGTACATTCATAAAAAAATACTGACGAAAAAATTTATACCTGGCATTTTTTTAGACAATTAACAAAAATTTTAACATATACCAAACAATACTTATAAGTATAGTTCCTAATTATCTAAGTACCTAAAAAGAAGTTTTCTCTAGGAGAGCCACACAAATTAAAAAAAAAAAAAAAAAAAAAAAAAAAAACTATTTAAATATTTATTCAAATCAGTATCACATGCTAATTTTAACTTATGTATCATTCTAAGCTTTCTAAAAACAATTTCAACAATCATTCAGTTAAAAGCTACTAAATCAGCACTTCAAAAATATTTCATTATCACGAATTTCATAAAAGTAATAAAAAAAATTAGGAAAAACATATTACTTATTAAAATTTTCTAAATGATAATGTTGTTATTCTAATTCACTAATGTTCTTCTAATTTAGTGCAAATGTTCTTATAATTTAGTGCAAGAAAAAAGAAAATTAGAAAATTTTAACATAATTTTTAATTATTTTTGTGAAATTATACTACTGCTAAACATTCTACATATCATTGCAAAAAATAAAACTTTGAATTACTTCAAATAGTCAACAAGTTCTTTAAATCATGTAATTGAATGATTAAAATCTCATGCAACAGAGTTAAGTTATTTAATAAAAATGAAACATGAATTAAATTAATGGCAAACAATAAAACCTAATATATATGGTATTCCAGGTAAATGCAAGCACATTCATTAGTAATTAATATTTGAACAGGAAATAATACATACCATTTGAAATTTGATTTTATACATTAATATTAACAAATTAATAGCCATGGTATGAGATTACAACATAACAAGAAGGTACATCAAAAAATTTGTATACCCTGAATAGAAAATTGACAAAAGTGACAAATGAGACACAAAAAAGTCTAAATTAATGAATGACAAAAAGTGAAGCAAATATGTATAATTATGAAAATATTTTTTCCCCAAGAGATGTGAACATAACTTTTTGTTTACAAAATTCAACTTAATTTATAAAAAAAAAAATAATAATAATAATAATACTAAATAAATAAAATATAAAAACAGGCAGGTGTTATTTTTTCTTTTTTTTTAAATTTTTCAGTTGGTTTCCCAACATTTATCATTATTATACAACATATTAATTGAAAATTGTGAATTGGATATTAATGATTTAATGGGGTTGCTTAAAAAGATAATCCATCAGGACTGCCAAAATAAGATTATGGAACTTTGGCAAAGTAATTTGCTAAAAATTATTTTGCTAAATTGGCAACAACAACAAAATTAATATAAACATACAATAAATCTATTTTAAATATTATAGCTAACCTTCAGTTTAATCCACATGCAAACAAATATTCCAACCGCATTCACAATGAGCCACACTAAACCTCCTCCAAACAAAGCCAATCCCCTGACGCCAGAAAACAAAAGTGAAAGGAGAATGACGAAACCCAACATGATCCATAATATAAGGACTCTCTTATAACACACATTGTAGACATTGAAACGGACATCATTCACAAGGACCTGCATTGCTGTCACATAATCTTCAACAGTTAGCTATTGAGAGAGAATTCTGCATCAATTTAAATATATATATATTATTGTATTGTAAAAAATTTTATAATGAGCATAAGGATAACACACACTAAAGGAAACCTTTTTTTATTTTATTTTTAAGCTTTAGTTTCGACAGCCACAAGTTGATAACCGGTTTATTTTAAATTTTGAAAAATTTAAATGAAATTAAATCAAAGTATCAATTAATAATCAAATCAGTAAATTAAATTAATATATCAAATAGCTAATCATCAAAATGCAAAACTTTCAAGTTTTTATTAAGCTAGAGTAATTACTTAATACAGTTATAACTCTTTGGTAAATGCAGAGCTATTATTAAACATACAATAACTAAAAATAAGTGTCTACTAAAATAAAAATTTTCATATGAGTAAATAATCTTTCAAATATCAAAATCAACAATTTATCCGAAATTAAAATATATAAAAATAGTAAATTTTGTCCTATTACTGATTTATCTACAAAAAGATAAATGAAATAAGTTTTATCAATAATAGCTTACATAATCATAACACATATAATTAATCTATCATAAAACATTAATGCAAAACTCACAGTCAAACCTTGAGCCATAAGTTCTTCAGGAACTAACTCTGGCTTGAATTGTGCTTTTGTAATCCAAGGGCACTTTTTATTTACTGGTAGCAAATCCACAATAAAATCACCATTACCTGCAAAATAATAAATAATATGAAAGATCATTATAAACAAAAACACAACACTTTTTTAAAAAACACAATTATTATCATTTATGGGACATATGTTTATTTTGACATCTACCATACTTAATCACAGATGCCACAAGCATTATTAGGAGTAAGAGCCATGTAAACACTTTTGTGGTAACATTTTTAGACATTAGATTTATCATAATTAGTTTTTCTATCATGCTGTAATAAGTAATAACAATGCAGATAATAGCATGCATTTTTCGTGACTGTTTCAATGTAAAAAAGAATTAAAAATACTCAGCATTTGTTTGTTTTCAATGTGTTTATTAGCCAAACAGTAAAATGGAATGGCCTTAAACCTCTTATACTTAAGGCTTCACATAATTTGCTTACACAAACAACTGAGGTGAAGAAACTTTGCGATGAGGGAAAGCACACATAGCAGAAAACATATGCATAGGACCAATAGAAGATTAACATTCAAATACAACCTCTCTAATGCACTGTGAGGCAAGAATGCACTATTATATTAATAAATATCTAAAAAGGTAGTGTTTTAAATTAGAAACTGATAATAGATTCAATAATTAAATAGTATAGTTAGAGTTCTCCATAGGAATAAAAAAAGGAACAGGGCACTTCCTCTCAGAAAAGGACACTTTGAATTTTGAAAAAGCATTCATTTAACATTGTATAAAATTTATCAAAATGTGTAATATTATGTATTAGCTGAATTTTGTACTCAATAATTTTTAAATTACTCTCTTATACTATTTTATGTGCATGTTTCAAAAAGTAATTCTCGCTCATTACCAAAATAAGAGAAAAATCTATAGTTTACAAAAAATAATTAAAAACACCCTAAGAGACATGACTTTGCAAAAAAAATTTCAAAAAAGTAAACTTAAAAAAAAAAATAATAATTTTTAATTAACAAGCAGTTTGAAAGCTTTTTTCTATAATTTAGATTTAAAATTATGAGAAAATAAACATTTAATAGTGCATTTTTTTTAAAAAGTATTTATTTAAAAAAATTATTTTAAAATCACTTTAAAAATTTATCAATATACTATTCCCAAAAAAAGGACACTTATAAAATTTTAAGCAGTTGAGAATAATCTTAAAGTAAATATTTGTAATAGTAATCAGAATTAAACATATAAACACAGATAATTTTACCAGTGTGTAATTATTATTTAAACAGTGAATTCATTTGTTTTAAAATAGAATATGAATATATAAGCAGTGTTACGGGATAACAGTTTATATTTATATAAAGGACGCATTTATTGGGATCTAAGGACAAGCAGGGTGGGCTGCCCTTCTAAAACGCTTAGGGAGAACACTGGTATAGTAACAACTATGCATAAAA
This sequence comes from Parasteatoda lunata, assembly GCA_949128135.1. Taxonomy (NCBI): domain Eukaryota; kingdom Metazoa; phylum Arthropoda; class Arachnida; order Araneae; family Theridiidae; genus Parasteatoda; species Parasteatoda lunata. The sequence continues at coordinate 32,702,325 of OX421973.1, read as the reverse complement.
ACAGCATAAACGAAATAAAGGAAATGAACATACGGAAGCCCTGTCTGATTTCATGATTGCATGATCTCGGATGAGATACATTTTCCGATAAAGGAATATTTTGCATTGTGTGTCCATTATCACCAACAAAATCTGGAGGGCAAGAACTACGAGTTGAGGGTAAAATTTCAGAAGTAGTTTTTCTCAGTTGCCTTGGGGCAGGGGGAGGAGGAATTGCCCCTTTAGGTGAGTTTCTACCGGGAAGAAAATTAGAATGAGGAGGAGAAGATCTGCCGAGTCCGACTTTCGCTTCATGTAAAACTTCAGAATCAATAGAAGTTAATGATTCATTCAAAGAATGTGATGTATTATGGACAGTGTCCACTTGGATAGTTTGAGTAGGAACAATGGTAGCAACTGAATTTTCAGTTTTTTCCTCCTCTTCAAATCTAATCCAAGATTGTTCTGGAGATCTGCCCCTTGGGGCAGGATCTGTATCAAATGGGTTGCTTGTGTCACGAGATAGATTCGTTGAGGGAGATTCCATTTTTTGAGAGCAGAGACACAGCACCTACCTAAATTCAAAAATAAACAAATGAAATAAATCAGTTTAAACAATAAAATAATTTACAGTATATAAAAATTCTAGAATATAATGTTAAAATTTTCAAATTGTATAACAATCGGATTGGCAAGAAAGTTTATGCTGCTTTTCAATAAAAATTGAAAAACAAATCATTTAATTTTGATAAAAATTATGTGAATACCATTTTGTTCCACAACTATTCTATATCATTCAAATAACTTTAAATTATGTCCTTCCCTAAACTCAAGGGTTTTCCAGGAAAAATATTTTATGTATGAAATTTACCATAATCAAACAGCTTTAATTATAATGATAATAAAAAGAATCAAAACAGCTAAAAATCTGAATGCGTAAGGCCTTGCGTTATAAATATGGTGGATGGGTAGGTAGGTACTTCGCACTACAGCTTCACAATGGGCTATTGGCAACAGTCTGCGAAACATCCCCGAGGATGATCCAAAGACACGCCATCACAATTTTGATCCTCAGCAGAGGGGATGGTTCCCCTGCTTTGGTAGCCCAACTACCAGCGTGTGAGGTTGTGCACTTTATGGTAGAACAGTTTAACAAGGACTAATGCTGCGCACCTTTGGTCCCTACACAGGCTGATAAAAGTGGTCACCCACCCGCTTACTGATCGCAGCCAGTGATGCTTGACTTCGGTGTTCTACTGGGAACCGTGTCATTACGATCAGTCCACTACTGAACAAATATGGTGGATGAATAGAACATTACACAATTAAGCTTTAGCAACTCTTAAGAATAGTCAAAGACAAGGAAATTCTGATTCTTTATTTCTAGACATTTTTGTTTAATTATTTTCTCATATTATCTGAGTGGAAACAATACTGAGCTAAATTTAGTTTTTCAGAAAAAGTACTCATATCATTTTCTTACAATCATTCAGGTTTGTTCCTTTGGCGAGCAATCAACTGAAACTAAGCAAAAACAAGTCCAAGACAACTTAATAATGTCACCTAAATTCACATTTACAAATCAGTCGACAACTAACACAAAGGAAAATTTAGTTTACTAAACAAGTAAAAATGTGATTCCTATACAAATGTCTACACAGTCGAACCTCATTAATGTGAAATCACTTAACCTGAAATATCACTTTACATAAAACATATGTGTGGTCCTGTGAGTCCAGGGCCCGATTAACCTCTGAAAATAGGGGAAGCATAATAGGGTTTTGGGGCCCCCCCTGACTTGAGCAAAAGAAACTTTTGATATTTTTCGCCCATAAACAATACATTTTAAAGAGACAAGAACCACGTGAAAACTATTAGAACCTTAGAAAGGAATAGAAAGATCTTAAGCAATCATGATGGACCCTTCTTTACGTGCTTTATAGTAACAAAATTTAAATATTTCACTAAATTACATTATAAAATTACTTGCTGTTATACGAAAGGTTCTTTGCAAGATTAGTCTCTTTTTTTTTACGCCAATTTGTTTACTAGCTGTAAAATAACACAAAATTCTAATTCAGCATAAATTATTGTTACTGCACCAGAAAAATCATGCCAAATAATTTTCAAACATGAAACAAAAATATTTTTTGTACTAATAGATATTCAAAAGTCTTGTATGTTTAGTTCAACAATAAAAAACAGAGTAAAATTAAATTGAGCACACATGATAGAGAAAAAACATTAAAAAAATAAAAAGAAAACTCATAGATTACCATTACATAGGTTTTTTTCTCGCTTTCAAATTCACAAAATCTTCAATAATATATGCAAATTGTAACCTATTTGTACTTTGTATTATTATTATTTGCATTGTACTATTTGTATTATTATTATTATTATTTTTTATTTATTTTTTTTTTTGCAAAAAAAAATAAGAAATTGGGCCCTTAATTTCAGTCATTTGGGGGCCCCCCTAGAATTTTACAGGGGAAGCACTTGCTTCCTGTGCCTTTTCGGTAATCAGGCCCTGTGTGAGTCAGCAACAAATTATTATTGTATTTTACATGTTTAACTTAAAATTTTCAAGCTGATTATCGCTTTACATGACAGGAGACTAGAGATAGCATGATGAGCATGTGACTAAAATACCGCCACTTATTCAATTTGAGGAATGCTTTTCCTTATTTTTTCCCTTAGTCAGAAGTTGCAGATGGGCAAATGAATAAAATGAATAAACAACTAAGTTAAAATTGTTAAGCTTATTTTGATTTGTTTGATACATAATAATATTGTTTACATTCACTATTGTAGTACCTAATGCATATTAATAGTGCACAATGATTTGTTTTGATGATGAAATCCAGTTTTTCGTTTAACAAGGTTCAACTGTACTTATATATAAAAGGCTTTTACATTTTCATTCCTTGTATTTAATTTGTAACTTCAAATCCATCTACATACTGCATTTAAAACATTAAAATAAGAGAAATACAGTGAAAAAAAGGTCTTAATAAGAAAACTTTAAAATTTTGACCAAAAAACCTTATAACATCCTGATACTGACTAATTCTAGAAAATTTAAATTGACCAATTCAGCAATAAATAAAATAACAAATTCGGTAATCAAATAAGCAGCTGAAAATGAAATTTTTTAAAAAAATTGTGGTAATTATTGTGGTTATAGCTGCTGTTAAATTAATTTTAAAAAATTTATTTACAGGTTCTAAAAACAAAAACATATCATTTAGATTAAAATTAGTTACTAACTACACACAGTATTTTGGTTAAAAAAGTCAGCCTCTATTCTTTATTTCAATCGTATAGCATATTTCTGGTATGTTGAGTGTATAGGTCGGCCACTGAAGAAAACCAAGTATAAAATATTTTAAAATTAAAAAATATTTATTAAGTCTATATTATTTTCAACTTAACTTATCAAAGAGTGGGATCCATATAATGACGTTGTCTTTAAATTTATAGCTTGATGGTATGCTTACATTTTTTTCATTGTGTCATTTTTTGAAATAGGACTCTATAATAAATTCTTAATTTATTTGGCTGCAATTTAAAGTATTTAAAAAAAAAAAAAATTAAAAGACAAAGTTATGATGAAAGAAAATGAAATTTATAAATAACATAATAAAATAGTTTTTGAAATGGGAAAATTGAAACAGAATTATTCTCATCTATCTCTTTGTTTAGAATGCATTGAGATTTCACGAATGTCCTACTTTATTACTGGTGTAGGAACGGTCCCCCTCCCCATTTTCATACAATTTTGGTTGATTGAAAAGTCAACTTTTACAACAGGAAGTACAGTAATTACTTACCTTGTGTGTTAATCGAAACACAATAAAACTTTGATTTATATAAATATTCACTTGCATTTTTTGAATACCTTACAATAATCTATAAATTCACAAAAACTGAAATCTCTAAATTACTATTACCTTAGATTCCAAAGTAGGTACAGGTAAGTGAAATCTAAAACCCTAAATAATTTTTTATTTAATCGATTAGAAAAATTATTACAAAAAATTTAAAGAGGCGAAGACATGCTTTTTAGGTCTTAGAAACGAAAGTTAATGTAACACTAAATAACTGAAACTTAGTATATTTATGATAGTAAATTATAAATTTAAAAAAAAAAGACATTTGTAAGTATCAAGAGTAATGATATAAATTTTTTGAGAGTTAAATATAATTATTTAGCTGGTAAACTTTAGTTTGAGAAATTTAAAATTTTCCCCAAGAGAATTTTTTGTTAGATAGCGCAATAAATTCATTTAAACTACTACCCGTATAGTGAGCAAAAAAAAAAAGCTTTAAAATTTTTCAAATAACAGAAAATTTGAAATAAATATTTAAATTTTATGTGAGGTTAATATTAAATATTGTTATTGTCATATAATTTATTCAAGTTATTTTAAAATTTTTGCTTGAACAAACTTGAAGTTTTTAACTTCAAACTTAGTATTATTTGCTTGAAGTATTTATTAAAAATATTTTGGGATATTTCTGCATTGATTCAGCTACCATTGCCAAGGCCTCAAAGAGTCTTTGTACTTGGCGACTATTAGTTATACCTTTCTAATTTGTACCCTTAAATGATATTGTTCTTATCTTTCTTTTTAGCTTCTTATGTGCCACTGCCTGGAATATGGCCAAAACTTGGCGATTTCTGTAGTATAGATACAAAAAGGGTTATATTCTGAAATATTTTTTAAATTTGATGGCTTTTACTTTGTTGATTTTTGTATAACCTTTATATAATTCATTAAGTTTCAATTTCTTATTTACGAAACATAATTATGAATAATTTGCACTGAATTTGAATTGAAAAATTATAATCGATCATCATGATCAATTATGAATAATTTATTCTTGCAGGCGATAGAAAGATAAGAAAAAGTCTTCCTAGACAAAAACTGCATTTTTTTTAATAGAAAACTTAAAGAGAGAACTCTGTCTATTCCTAACTAATAACCCAAATGTCCTACACATTATTTGTCTGAAAGCTTAACAACACAGACAAAATTTCTCAATTTAGTATTGATTATATTGATATGCTATAATGTTTACTTTCATCATAATAATTTCAAAATATAGTTGCAAACAAAGCTCGTAGCTACAATATCAGCCGCTCCAGCGAAATTGCATTTAAATGTCAAACCTAAATTTCAAGTAACAACACAAAATTCACATAGGAAAAGATAAAACTAAAATAATGAGATTACTTAACTAAAAATTTAAAATGAGTAATAAAAGAAAAAAAAATTGCCTATGTAAGAAATGTTTATAAAGAGCTTTAAAGCAATTGTATTCTTAACTTATTTAATAAACAGAATAATTATCTTTATTTACCGTGTTTTGTGTATAAGAATCACAGTACTAAAATGTAAACAAAAAATTTTTACATTTAAGGAAAGTTTTATTTGTAAATTAACTTCATTAAATGCCATAAACTAAATAAATTACAGATTATAATGGAACTGTTCAGCAAATGTATTTCATTTTACTTAAATTGAACTACATGCTGAAAATCAATCGAAATTTTAGAGATCCACGTCAATGTCAAATGTAAAGAAAAAGTAAATAATATTTCGTAACTTACGTTTTTTTCGATGAATCGTCTACTATCGTCTACCAGCGACGATTTACAGTGCAGTTGCGGTTGCAGTCAGGACAGGGTGTGGTTAATAATAATATAACTTCTGACTGTTTATTTCTGTGTAATTTTATTCCCAACAGAGAAACACATAATTAAATTCCATAAAAACCTTGGATATCCATAGACGACCATGATAAGACATATGAGGTTTATTGTACGGCATCTATGATAAAACCATCTAATGATTAAACATCTAATGATCAATGACTAGTTAAGTAATCCCAGTAGAATTCCGAAGTCAAGCATCAGCGGGTGGTCAGTCAGTGCCCTCATTGATCAGCCTGCGTTGTGACAGAGGATGCATGGTATCGGCCCTCGTTAAACTGTTCTACCGTAAAGTGCTCGACTTCACGTGCAGGTTATTGGGCTGCCAAAGCGTGCAGATGATCAAAATTGTATTAGCATGTCCTAGGATCGTCACCTATAGCTCATTATGCAGTTTTAGTGCGACGTATAAATAAATACCAACCTTATACTGTAAATTTAACAGCTACACAGAAAAATAATTTTAATACATAATATTGACTCAAAGAGTTATTTTTCTTGAAGTTCTTATACTTATTTTCACCGAAGTCAAGCATCACTGGCTGCAGTCAGTGTGAAGGTGGGTGACCACTTGGATCAGTCTGCGTAGGGACCGAGGGTGTGCGGTATTGGTCCTCGTTAAACTGTTTTACCGTTAAAGTGTTCGACTTCGCGTGCAGGTCGTCGGGCTACCGAAGCGAGGGTGTCCTCCCCTCTGCAGAGGATCAAAATTATGATGGCATGTCTTCGGATCATCCTCAGGGATGTTTCCCAGACCGTCGCCAATAATCCATTGTAAAGCTCTAGTGTGACGTAAAATGAACTACAATATACTCATTTATTAGAAATATTTTTCCAACAAGTAGATCGTATTTATTTTATCAATTTCTTCAAAATTTGATGTTTTGCAAAAGATTCTCAGTCCTCGTTAAACTGTTCTACAATTGGCGATTGAAATGGGCTGCAGGTGGCGTAGAGCAGAACTCTCTACCAATGACAACACTTCGCATGCTTTCTCCAGTAGCATGTGGAGAGTCATAGAGGAAGTTAGAGTGGGAAGTACGTTAGTTTCTCTCTAGATTTTCAAATAAGTTAAAATCTTTTATGTTGGATAACTATATGGAACTGAAAACTACAATAAACATAGTTCTAAAGAAAAGCATCATGAAAATTTTAAAAAATATTTTTATTAAATAAAAAGGAAAAATATTTTTAAAAAAAAGGGAACATATCGTAGTACATTCCTATACAACTGAAAAGATGAGGAGAGGGAAGGGTGAGGGGCCAAAGGCATGAAACCGGTCTCTCCGCAGATGGCGTATTCGAGCGTTGCGATCGCCAATAAATATCTCAACTTAGCGCGCCATTCTGACACCCGAATGCTGAATGTCATGTCAATATAACCGGGTGGGTATAGGTAAAAAAAACTTCTGTTCTTTTAATTAATATAAATACGTACATTAATTGAGATCAGCAGGGTCAGAGATGAGTCTTCAAACGTTCTTTTAGAAATTTTGCTACTAGCCTCTTAGTTTTCTGATAGAGTTGATCAGTTTAAGTAAATGGCCTCGTCCCTGGCACCCCTTAATTAGCTATTCACACTGAATCCTACTGCTTTCACTCGGTGCAAATGCTTAGAAACTAAGAGGAACTACTCGCATCGTGCTCACATACCATCGCATGTGCGAGTCACATGGTATGAGAATGTTCTCTTACGACTGGGTAATAAACAAGCTTTATATTACAGGAAAATCTCATGTTAAGATTGTATTTAAATTTATACGCAATATTATCCTTTCTAAGTTTTTTTCTGTGTAAGGTTATGAGTATCTATAGTTTTTCGGTCAATGTTAAAAGGATTTTTAAATCGAATGGTAAACTGCCCTAGTCATACTGTTGGAACTTGTATTTACTGAGGTTAGCATAAGCAGATTATGTTGGAACTTGTATTATTAGCTCGAGTAGCGTAAGCAGATCTGGCAACAAGCAGAGAGATAAATTATTGTGTTCTTGTTATATTGATAAAGTAAAATAAACAGAAAAGGTTTATCTTTAATCAACAAAGATGACACATAATGTTTGGCTACATGAATAATGGAATTAAACTAAAATGTAAACAACATAGTGTTGCCAGATTACAAAGCAAAGTGTAAGAGAGGTGTTGCCATTACAGTAAAATATATATATAACATTCATCCCCACTTCATTTAGTTAATCAGTCACATAGTCTTTGAGGTAGCTCGGTGGACGTCTAGTCCTCTGAGTTGTGAGTGGCACGAGGCTTTGAGAGTTCATTTCAGCCATGTTATTTTCGTCTGTGGGTTCAAGTGATTTTTCTCTTATTCCTGTAGTACTCCTCTCTAAGTTTTGAACTTGTTCAAACCGTGGGGGAGATTCCAAGGTAAGGCGATGGAATTTATCTAGGTTACCCGTGGAATCCCCTCGAGGAGCAAGGTGCCTCAATGAGACGCTGGTTTCTCTTCCGTCAGGCAGCCTGACATGGGCATATTCTGGATTAGCCTCCAAGAGTTCAACCTCTTGAACAATGGGTTCATATTTATTTTCTCGGATGTGGTTTCTCATCAGAACGGGTCCTGGAGTAGACAGCCATGTAGGCAATGAGCACCCATTGTGAGATCTTCTGATATGTGTGAACATCCTTTCGTGAGGTGTAGCATTAGTTGCTGTGCATAGAAGCGAGCGTATTGCATGAAGGGCTGTTTGCAACACCAGCTGCCATTGTTTGATGGCTAAACCTCTTGATTTAAGTGCCAGTTCAATTGTTTTCCAGATTAAACCATTGTATCTTTCCACCTGCCCATTACCAGCAGGATTATATGCTGTAGTACGACTGGTGGCTATACCCTGTGAGGTTAGGTACGTTTTTAGTTCACGCGACATAAATGAAGACCCCCTGTCAGAGTGTATGTAAGTGGGCATGCCAAACAGAGAAAAAACATTTTGTAAGCTGGAAATAACAGTAGATGAAGAAATATCTTGACAGGGTATAGCGAATGGGTATCTCGAAAACTCATCAATGATGGTTAAAAGAAAGCGGTTTTTGTTGTTAGAGGGTAACGGGCCTTTAAAATCAATATTCAATCGTTCGAAAGGTGCTGTAGTTTTGATGAGGATGCCTTCACTTCTGTGGAAGCGAGGTTTTAGTTCCTGACATGTGGTACAGGCATGAATGACTTTCTTTACTTCTTCGACTGAAAAGGGTAGGTTTTTGGACCGCACCCAGTGAACCATTCGTGTAATTCCAGGGTGACAGAGAGCAACATGAAGTTCCATTAGATCCACTCCGGGTATAGTAGCTGCGGATATTCTGGATAGGGCATCAGCTGTAGCATTTTTGCTTCCTGGGCGATATACTATGTCGTACTTAAAACAGGCCAAATCAAGTCTCCAACGTGTGATCTTTTCATTTTTGATTTTGCCTCTATGGTGTTGGTCGAACATGAAAGCTACAGAACGTTGGTCTGTGAATACTTCGAAATGTCTGCCGATGAGATAATGCCTCCAGTAACGTAGGGACTCAACTATGGCATAGGCTTCTTTTTCTATCGATGAGTGTCTTTGTTCAGACTGATTTAGTGTTCTAGAAAAGAATGCTATTGGCCGACCAGCTTGGCTTAGGGTAGCACCTATAGCGAAATCAGAGGCATCTGTTTCCACACGAAATGGGGTGTTTTCCTCAATTACAGCTAGAGTGGCATTAGCAACAGACTTTTTTAAAAATTCAAATAGAGCAACAGCCTCCTTTGAGAGGGGAAATGGACCTTCTGTCAATAGAGGGCGAATTTTGGCAGAAAAGGACGGAATCCATATACAATAGTGGGCAAACATTCCTAGAGCTCTTCGCAGTGAGGCTATATCCCTAGGCACAGGTAGACTCATTAATGGCTTTAATCTTTCTGGGTCGGGTCTGACGGTTTTGTTTTGAATTATGTATCTTAGTAACGCAATAGATTTTGAAGAGTACATGCACTTATCATCGTTTAAAGTTACATTGAGTTTCTTAGCAGCGATCAGGAACTTTTGCAAATTTTTATCATGCTCTTGCTGATCCCTTCCACAAATAGTAACATCATCTAAATAGGGAAACGTATCGTCCAGCTGTTCTTCTTGAATGAGTTTATCGATAGTTCTTTGGAAGCTTGCCACACCATTAGTCACTCCAAAAGGAACTCTACGAAATTGATACAATTTTCCATCAGCTTCAAATGCGGTGAAATGTCTCTCTGAGTCAATGATTGGCACCTGATGATAAGCACTCTTTAAGTCAATTCTACTGAATATTTCATATTGGGATATTCTGGAAATAAGTTCCTCAATTTTAGGAAGAGGATAAGCATCGAGTAAGGTAAATTTGTTTATGGTTACTGAATAATCAATGACCATTCTGGGTTTACGGTTTTCACCTTAAATCACAAATGCTTGAGCTCGCCACGGTGAGTGACTGGGTTCAATGATGTTTTCTATTAGCAGTCTTCTAACTTCTGCCGCAATAAACTGTTGGTCTTCTATAGTGTGTCGTCTCGACTTGGTGATCACTGGTCTGCAGTCTGGAGTTAAGTTGGCAAATAAAGATACAGGATCTACCTTAGCAACAGCTACAGAATATATTTCCAGTGGAGGTTTGCTTCCCTCGAAGTTGACAATCAATGATGAGTGAAGTTTTAGGATGTCATGCCCGATTAAGAGATCAGCACACAAGTCTTTCATGACTAGAATTTCTATTCCTTCATAGCGATGAGCTTGGACCTCAAAGCTCACGATACAAAGTCCAGCAATTTCTGATGTCATTGCAGAATTGGCCATTGTGATTTTACCAAGATATGGTACTACTTTAAGCTGGCATGTTGTTATATGACGGGAATTTATAAAACTGAGGGAGCTACCCGTGTCAATTAAAGCTTGAAGTTTCACACCATTAACAGTCACTGTAGCTAACGACTTTTGTAGGCAACTAGGTGCAGCACATGAAAGCGAGGCTAAGACGTGTGCAGATGTTCCTACTTCGCTTGTATTACGTTGTTGTTTTGATTTGCATACTCGTTGGTAGTGCCCTTTCTTGCCACAATTACGGCAGGTTACATGTTTAGCAGGACAGATGCTTCGCTGGTGGCGATCATTTCCACAAAAAAAACATGCATTCGATCGTGATGGAGTTGCGGCAGCAAGGTGTTCTTGCTCCTGTAAAGTATTTCCTTCAGAAAAAGACCTAGTTTCTCTGTTTCTTTCAGCGTAATCAGCTGCAGCTGTGTGCATTGGTGTCTGTACTGTCAGATAGGATGCTGAGTGCAGCTCTGCCAATTCCAAAGATCTAGCTTGATCAAAAGCATCATTTAAGCTTATAGTTGTGTTTTCCAGCAGCCGTTCCCTGATGCGAGTGCTTTTTAGGCCCCGAATAAATGAGTCACGTACGTACTCGTTTTTGTATTGTTCTGCTTAGCGAAAGCTTACTATCGTCGTTAACATTAGGTATTTTGGCAACAAAATTCGTGAAAGTCCGTTTCCAATGTTTCCATTTGATTTCTGCACCCGAACACGTTGGGTCTACATCGAAACGTTCTGGCTTTAGCAATTGCTCCATGGGAAAAGAAAAACGATGTTGATAAGCTTATGATAAGATATTTTCTTTGTTGATTAAACTGTTATATTGATAAAGTAAAATAAACAGAAAAGGTTTATCTTTAATCAACAAAGATGACACATAATGTTTGGCTACATGAATAATGGAATTAAACTAAAATGTAAACAACATAGTGTTGCCAGATTACAAAGCAAAGTGTAAGAGAGGTGTTGCCATTACAGTAATATATATATATAACAGCTCTATTAGTTTTTTTGACATGTTCTACGATATTAAGAATACGAAATAAAGTTTAATAATTATTATACGTTTGTATTACGTTTTTGTTACTTAAGATTACGATAAATTACATCCTGTATAAGCAGCGATTAAGAATCTTTATTGAGTAACAACAAAGTGGCGTCCGTTGATTTTGAACGAACTAAAATGTCTGACTACGAAGCGAAAGCAAAAGATGCAGAGATTGAATTAGGAAACGACAAGATTGAGAAATTACGGAAAGAAAGAACAAATTTACGAAGAATATTCACCACGACTTGTAATAAGTTTGATACGAAAAAGAAAGAAGAAAAAGTCGAGGGTAAGGAGCTTTCCTCAATTTTTAATAAGTTAGCAGATAAAGCCGAGCGTTTATTCATAGTTGATGGTCAAATATCAGAATTAAGTGATCAATCAGATAAAGACTATGATGAAATTGAAACTTATAGAGAGCGCTTTATCGAAATAAAAACTGAATACGAAGACTACTTGCTAGTAAATAAGAGTCATTCTGTACTATCTGATACAGAGCCAGTTGGGAAGTTGAGACTTCCAAAAATAGAATTAAAAGAATACGACCTAGTGCCACGTACTTGGGTTGCCTTTTGTGCACAATTTAGTCGCATTGACGAAGATGCAAGTATACGAGAGGAAGATAAATTTCAATATCTTCTTTCATCTTTGAAGCCGAGTTCAAAAGCTCGCAGTATTGTAGAAAGCTATCCACCTTCTAAGAACAATTACGTTAAGGTTATCAAGCATCTCAAGTCAAGGTTTGGCAGACGTGATTTATTAATAGACGTGTTTATAAGGGATCTTTTAACCCTGGTAAACAACCGAGCCAACATTAAGCTTTCTGAATTGTACGATAAGCTCGGTTCATCTTTGAGAGCTCTAGAAACATTGGGCGTAACTACTCAAAACTATGCTGCCATGTTATAGTTGCTAGTTGTTGAATCGTGTCTTCCAAGTGATGTATTAAAGGCTTGGGATAGATTTTCATTAAAAACTGAGGTGGAGGATGAAGAGACAGCTCAACTTACGAAAGAAAAATTGTTAGAAAAGTTGATGTCCTTTCTTCGTCGCGAGGTAGAAGGGGAAGAGCATCGAGCATTAGCCGAAAAGGCTTTTGGACAGCCTTCAAAAAGTAAAAAGGAATCTTCTAGCAAGGAAGAACCAACAGCAATGACTTTAACATCTTCCTTTGAAAAGTCCAGTAAGATTGAGTGCATTTTTTGTCAGAAAAGGCATGCCAGTCAAGACTGACATAGGGCTGCCCCAATGAAGCTAGAAGAAAGAAAATCAATTGTTCTACGTAAACGCTGTTGCTTGGTATGCTTGAAGATTGGACACTTGGCAAAAAATTGTCGCAGTAGCGTTCACTTTCTGGTGTGTGGAAGGCGACACTACGTAATTTTGTGTCCAGAACTGCCTAAAGAAAATAAGGTTCAAATTCCCGATGAATCAAGAGTGGAAATGAATACGTCTACGTTATTTACGGAACTTATACCTCAAAGGGTAATATACTTGAAAACATTATTGCTACGTTTAAGAAATGGAAATCAAGAACGTTACGTTAGAGCTCTACTGGATGACGGATCACAGCGATCATACTTAACCAAAAATGTAGTTGAAGAGTTACGATTAAATCCTTCAGGAACAGAGTTATTGTCCCAAGGATTATTTGGAGGTACGCAAACTTCTGAAGGCAGACATGGTCGCTACGACATCACTGTTGAGAGCATCAATAGAACTTTTTCATACAACATATTAGTTTTGGATCAGCCCAAGATTTGTTCATCTTTACCTCGCATACGTGACCCAAATCTGATACGAGAATTGAAATCTCGAGGTATTGAGCTTACCGATATTGGTCCAGAAATTCCTCCAATTGAGATGCTGATTGGTGGCGATTTTCTAGGAGGAATATTGACAGGAAGAATAGAATTTTTGCCATCGGGAGTCACAGCCATAGAGACGAAGCTCGGATGGAGCGTTTTAGGCCAAGGAAAAAAAAGCAGTATAAATATGGTATCCTTAAGTATATATCTATTGGAGTGACTGCAGACATCAAGCAGGCATTTCTGCAACTGTCTTTAGCTCCCGAAGATAGAGACTACGTTAGGTTCTTTTGGTGGGAAGACAAGGAGCATATTAAGCTGAAAATCTACAGACATTGCCGTGTTGTCTTTGGTGTTTCGTCAAGCCCATTTCTTCTGAACTCCACGATTAACTTCCATCTACAGTCTCAGGAATTCCAAACAAAAAACCTAGAAAAAACTATCAATCGTCTGAAAGAAGGATTTTATGTTGACAACTTAGTCACGAGTGTGGATACCTGCGAAGAACGGGAAGAACTGCAATCGCAAGCTATACAAATAATGAGAAAGGGCTCCTTCGAATTAAGATGTTGGGCCTTCAATGGAATACAAGACCAGAAAGTACTTGGACTAAAATGGAATACGTATACGGATGAACTCTATTGTGCTGGTAGTCAAGCATTTTTCTCAAAAGATAAAGTCCTTTCAAAGAGAAAACTTCTTTCTATTGTCAACAGCATATATGACCCAATTGGATTTACATCACCTGCCACATTATTACCGAAATTATTGCTTCAAGAAGCTTGAAAAAACAAGATAAGCTGGGACGGAGAATTGCCTCCAGATATTCAGCAACGATATAAGCACTGGGCAAAACATGTTGATCTCATAGAACAGTGCAGAATATCTCGACAATTGATGCAAGGATCTATTGAGAGCACTAGCTTGCATGTCTTTACTGATGCTTCTGCAGACGCTTATGCTTGCTGTGTATACTTACGTACTGAAAAGGAAACAGAGACGTCTATCCAGTTAATTTCTGCCAAAGCAAGAGTAGCCCCAATGAAGAGACCAACAATTCCTCGCTTAGAATTACTTGGAGCCGCAATGGGTGCAAGATTAGCACGTACCGCTCTTGAGGCAATACAACGGCCTTTAAGAATGGTTTTTTGGGTCGATTCAATGGTTGCCCTTAGTTGGATAATGAAGGGAGAACCATGGAACACTTTCGTCGGTAACCGTGTAAGAGAGATACGAAAGCTCACAGATGTTAACAGTTGGAGATTCGTACCAGGAACTATGAATCCGGCCGACCTACCGTCTCGCTCTTGCGGTTGGAGGGAGTTGATAGAAAGTCGATGGTGGGAGGGGCCCACCTGGTTAAAGGAAGCGGAGAACACTTGGCCTAATACTGAGATTACAATGCCTGAAGAAGCTTTGGTTGAAAGAAAGAAGTGTGTCATCTCCAGTGTCAATATCAACTTACAGGAAAACTTCAGCAAAAGGCTTCTGTACTTCTCCAATTATGGCAAAATTATACGCATGGTAGCTTGGATGTTGCGATTTGTCAACAATATGCCATAAATAAGTCTATACGAGTAGCATCTGAGTTAACAAGTGCAGAAATACAGAATACAGAACTTGTCGTCATAAAACTGGTCCAAAAAGAACAGGCTCCTGATTTAACGAAAAAATACTCGAAGTCAATCCGATTTTACGAAGAGTCTGAAGTCTTAAAGATTGAAACTAAGTTGGTTTTGGGTGAAGATCCAGAAGAATTCCAGAGACCTACAGTATTACCCGATCATCCTATCGTGAGACTGTACGTTGAACATGTCCATAATGCCATGATGCACAGTGGTGTTCAAACAACTCTGAACCGCATTCAAAAGCTTTACTGGATTCCTCGCGGTCGGAGGGTAGTTCGTGAAGTCATAAGCAAATGCGTGGTCTGCAAGCGTCACTCAAGTAAACCAGTACAGCCAGATACATCACCTCTACCCATGGATAGAACGAAACGCATTTCTACATTTCAAATCACGGGTGTAGATTTGGCCGGGCCTTTGCAACTACGTCAAGGTATCAAGGCTTGGATTGTTTTATTTACCTGTGCGGTATATAGAGCCATTCATCTGGAGCTCGTTACATCATTATTGTCCGAAGCATTCATGCAAGCAATGAGAAGATTCTTTGCAAGAAGAGGGAGGTGCTCGGTAATGTATTCGGACAACGGGACGAACTTCACTGGAGCAGCACGAGCCCTTCAGTCATTGAACTGGGAGGAATTGCAATCTCAATTTGCCTTGCAGAACATCAAATGGCATTTTAGCCCACCTACCGCACCATGGTATGGTGGATGGTGGGAAAGAATGGTCCGTAGTATCAAAGAAGTTTTACGAAAGTGCTTGGGAAGGGCTTGCGTGACGTACGAAGAAATGCTCACGTTATTGTGCGAAGCTGAAAGTGTCATCAATGGGAGACCACTCACCTACCTTTCAGATGATCCGAATGAAATGACACCAATAACACCAGCTCATTTCATACAAGACATAAAAGGATCAGAAACGCATGACATAGACGTTGTCAACTCCAAGCATTTACTAAAAAGAGTAAGGTATCTACAAAGTTCACGTGAAAATTTACGAAAACGCTTCCAGAAGGAATATTTAGGTGAACTTGTACGAAACCCAAAATCTGGGTCAAAGCAGAAGGAAATTTCTGTAGGAGAAATAGTTCTTGTTGGATGTGAGGGCACGAAGAGACTGAACTGGCCATTGGGTTGTGTTGTAGAGCTGTTTCCTGGCAAGGACGGAATACGAAGAGTAGCGAAATTACGAGTTGCTAATGGCTACCTCGTGAGACCATTGCAGAGACTGTATCCACTCGAAATGTCTGTCAGTGAGTTTCCATCTGACACAACAGCAAATGAAAAGGATAAACAGGGCGATGTCGACTCTGGTGATTTAAAGTCTTCAACAACTCCTATCCCAAGACCTCTCAATCCTAATGCTGAGACTTTCATTCCTATGACAGAGGTTTCCCAACCTGTGAAACTTACTCGTAGAGGTCGAAAAATAGTTCCACGCCAACGTTTGGACTTGTAGACTGCATTTATTTAAGCTAGGATAACTGACTTCAAATTACTTGTTTTTCATTGAGTGTTTATTAATATGTTTACTTGCTAATTTACATTTGTGGTTAGTGAATTGTAAGTTTTGTATTGTGTCTAAGCTTGATTGCAATACAAAAGGTGGGAGTATGTTGGAACTTGTATTTACTGAGGTTAGCATAAGCAGATTATGTTGAAACTTGTATTATTAACTCGAGTAGCGTAAGCAGATCTGGCAACAAGCAGAGAGATAAATTATTGTGTTCTATTAGTTTTGTTGACATGTTCTACGATATTAAGAATACGAAATAATGTTTAATAATTATTATACGTTTGTATTACGTTTTTGTTACTTAAGATTACGATAAATTACATCCTGTATAAGCAGCGATAAAGAATCTTTATTGAGTAACAACACATACAGCGCAAATAATATCAAAACAAAATAGACCCAAGTGCCCACCATTAATCAAAATATATATATATCAAAACAAAAACATGACGTGTTTTAAGATTAGGAGTAAAAATAAATCGGATTTATAAATTTTAATCGTTAGTGCCACTTAGTGTTTAGTTTACTCGGAACAGCTATCTCACCCAGAGATTAGAATTCGCTCTTATTTTTAAAATTAATGTCGATGTGAGTGATTGCACTTTTAAAAAAATATTTTAAAACTGCCGAATCGAACTAGTTGTACGTGTTATTTTTAAAGTTTAATGCAAGACTAATGAAAGATGCTAAAATTAGGTAAAATAATAATAACAATTGGGTTATTTTACTAGTTAAAAATTTATCATCAGTAACCACAATTAAAATTGAAGGAAAGAAATTTTTTTTCACCAAAGCCAGACAGAATATTCCCCACCCATACTCGAGAGATTTGTCCTCTGCGTCCGAAAATTCTGTAATTGAGTACGGAGTTAAATTCAGATGATAGCATTGCTCACTCTTAGTCTTGTTTAACATCTCAAGTTTTAGCCTTTAATACTAAACATTCGATGTTATGCTCCTAAACTTTCGAAACTAATTAGAAATTCAAAAAAATTAAGATGTGTTACTCATTTTCAGATATAAGATAATATTGCAAAAAATTGTAATTCTATTACTAAGTTTTCATTGATCTAAATAGTGCGGCAGCAAATATCACCATTTTCGGCATAAAAAATAAAATAAAATCCAATATATTCATACACAAAGAAAATATTCTGCTCATTTCGTGATCTCGTTCATTCAAATTTGTTTCTATTCATTACCAAAGCTTTAATACTTTATTTTGAATTCTTCAGGGGGCCCCAGCCTCCACTGATTAGAATTGCAGAAAAATTTGACTAAGGATGCCTCTATTAGCTTTTTCAAAATTTTATTAATTTGGTTGTAATTGAAATGTTTCGAAGCAACAAATTGTGGTTAATTATTAAAAAAACATCGATTAACTTAGATCGAAATATCCAATATTTTCGGTGTTGAAACGCTCCCAACCAAAATTTTAGAGTATTCGTTTAATTAACTTTTAACTGGGTTAAAACAAAAATTTGAAACAACCTTCCTATTATCCCACAAGATCTGTTACTGTATTTCATGTATATAAGTTAATAAACCCTCAATTCACAACAATTTACCTTTAAAACTTTTAATACGACAATCGAACAGATAAAAGGTCTCAAATATTGAAAAGTGTTTCACAATTTTAAAAAACACTCAAAACAAAGTTTCAGAAAAAAAAAAAAAAAAAACATTTGCCCCAAAGTAACTTATTATACCAAAATGCTAAATTTATAAAAATCTTAATTTTGATTTTTCTATTGCACGGCAGTATTACTATAAACCTTTGGCAACTTATATATATATGTTACTTTTGCAGTTAATTCATTCGAACCATATATAACAAAATATAAATTTAACACTATAGCTTAAGGCAACAATCTGCACGTGATATTTTAATGACTCAAATTTAATTTGGATTAACACTAGATAACTAAACATTCGTCTATCGACCACAGCATTTTGCGAATTCGAGCTTTCTGTCCATCTAAAAATGAAAAAATACGCACACGGGTGCCACACTTAAAAAAAAAAAAAAAAATTTAACACTGAATTTATTTTTTGACTAATTTAGTGTCTGTCATTGTTTACCAGAAATTATAGAAATTTATAACTATCTGACACCAAAATGCACCTATTCACTATTAATGGTCCAAATATAAAATTGTTCGTTTTTATTCTAATTAATAGCAACTAACCTTGTATATCTTTTTTACACTCATCACCGAGTAAAATTACTGCTATAAATCACTACTTTTTTCCTAAAGCCATTCACAGGGTCGCCACTATCTGGGGGAAAAAAATTCCCTGCACATATTATATACAATACAATAAGAGGAAACATACATTCACAGAAGCTCTTGTGAGCTATACAATGTTAGTTTTAGTAGCATGAAAAACTTGAAAGGAACAGCTCAACATAAAACAAATGCAATAATAAATGAAATATAATATATATGAACTATCATCTTTAAATATCTGTTTTCTCCCTGTTTGTTAAGAAAAAACCGTAATTCCGGTATTTTAAATTCTCTGTACTTTCCAGGTTTTCCCTGTTCCAACTCTGAAGTGGCAACCCCGATTCATTTCTCTTTTTTTTTTTATCCTAGCTCTTCAAATTTTATTAAAAAGACCGTAATTTAACCTTGGCTAGCATTTCAGAACGTTGGAGGAAAGTGTAAACTGAATCAGATTTACATTCAATAATAGTAAGTACAAATTTTATTTACGCATGCAGTTCAATCAATCCCATTCTTTCATTGTGGTGTGACAAACTTTAGTAATAAAAATAAAGTTTTCATTAAAATTCATTTATCAGAAAATATTTGTCACCTTAAGGAAATAAAAATTAATTAAATAAACAATTGGGAAAGACATTAATCGATGGAATTTACTTCAGACCCTAGGACTGAAAAGGCCCCATGCAACAAGGCTATTGTGGAGAGCACAATGCTTGTTTTCAATCCGTAGTATATTAGCCGAATGATTAGTTAAAGACTAACGCTAATTTAAGTTAGGTTATTTAGGGTAAACACAGGTTAAAGTTTAAAAATTCTAAAGTTCTGAACCTAAGAGGGTTGTTGTAGTTCATTTACATCGCACTAGAGCTGCACAATGGGCTATTTGCGACGGTCTAGGAAACATCCCTGAGGATGATCCGAAGACATGCCATCACAATTTTGATCCTCTGCAGAGGGGATGGCACCCCTGCTTCGGTAGCCCAACGACCTGCACGCGAAGTCGAGCACTTTAAGGTAGAACAGTTTAACGAGGACCAATACCGCACACCCTCGGTCCCTACGCAGACTGATCCAAGTGGTGACCCACCCGCACACTGACCGCAGCCAGTGATGCTTGACTTCGGTGATCTGCTGGGAATCGTGTTTTAACGATCAGTTCACTGCGGGACCTGAACCTAAGAGGGAGCATGCACCAAATAAATAAAAAAATTTATAGAAGCAAGAGAATAGGTTGCTCATAAATAAAACAAAACTTAGATTGAGGCTATCACTAATTTAAATTTTTGAATAAAAATCAAGGAATATTTTTTCAAAGAGAATATCAAATTCCTTCAACTATCAACACACTTTAATAGTGAAAAAAGGGACATTGTGCATTGCTGTTACCTTACATGGTAAAAAATTATTGAAGATTCTTGTTACAGAAATTTATATAATTCATAACTATTATTTTTTAATTTCACCATATTCCATTTCATTCAGTTTTAAGAGAAATTTTTCAAAATACTGAAAATCACCCTCCAGGATTAATTCTAGATGAGCAAGGTGTACAAACAGAAATTTCCAGATTTATCTTTTGATTAAAGCTGATTTGATGAATGTTTAGTTATTTAGGATTGAATTAAAAGAATAGAATAAAAATTAGATTGTTACAAATATTCATCTGTATCTAAGATTAGTAAATGCTATCAGAGATAAACAATGTTTAAACTAATAATTAGGCGCGTTAAAAATCAAAATGATTCATTGTGATATTTGTCTTATATTTTTAAGACTATCGCTGTTTTAATTATTGAATGAAGTTAAGTAGACAGACGAGTGGCACACCTGAATATAAGTAAAGACACAGAAACACATATTTTTACATACTTTACAGTGCTTTATTGCAGCAAAAGTCGACTACATACAGTCTCAGATGGGGAAAAAACAAAATGTTTGATCTTTATTTCAAAAAACTTATCTGACCGTCCACCTATGATTGAGCACAGGCATACGGTGCAATTTACATTTTACAGTCAACATTAAAAGCATGCAAACTGTGTTATGATTAAAAATAAAAATGACTAACTAAACCCCTCAAATTTACTTGGCCGGCAGTGTCTTACAATGTAGTATGTATACATGAATGGAAATTGATAAAGCTGGTTTCATACAGTTTATGATTCTAAACATTACAACTGTAGTAAAGCACTGTCATAAGAATGGCTGTGCTCCACTTCTCAGTTGAAAAGATACAGGAAGTGATTTTTTTTTTTTCCAAAGCAAAACCCGAAACAAGGCTAAATCAAAAGAAAAAGACTGGCACTTCTACCTGAGGAGTGCCCAAAAGATGCCCAGTTAGCAGTCTTTTATAGTTTAAGTGACCATTTCTTCAATTGAATACACCCTTTATTTATTTATTTTTTCTGTACATGGGCAAACAATTACATTTAATTTCACTTCCTGCAAAACACACATGAATTAAATAAAAAAGAAACGCAAAAGGTTATACATCTCCCCATACTTTACAAAGATCAGTGCCAAGCGAAAGAGTTCCTGGCACAACAGTGCCCTTCAAGTCTGCACCAAACTATTATACGCATAAGTTTAATTACAACAGTCACACATGAGGAAAGATTAGGGAAAGATTTTTATTTTGTTGTACGATCTGCCAGTTGAAGGTTGTATTCTTGTTCGCCATT
This sequence comes from Parasteatoda lunata, assembly GCA_949128135.1. Taxonomy (NCBI): domain Eukaryota; kingdom Metazoa; phylum Arthropoda; class Arachnida; order Araneae; family Theridiidae; genus Parasteatoda; species Parasteatoda lunata. Next base: position 32,680,898 of record OX421973.1, on the reverse strand, counting down.
TTGGTCCAGTTTTGGAATTTCCCCATTGGTACCTATGTCTGACAACTCACCTCCATGCATCACTTGTGCTAAAAAGCAAGGGTTTATTTAGTAAGTATATTAAGCAAAGAGCCCGGCCATTGCTGCACACAATACAATCTTTAGATATACATATATAATTAATCTGAACCCCACTCCATTTTATTAAATCTTGACAGGCCTTTTTTTTGTCCTATTTATTACACTTTTAATAAAAACTAACCGCCATCCCTTCAGCATAAATACATTCGTTTAACTCACGATCAGAGAAACTAAATGTACCGTTTCAAGAAAAAGAAAATTTAAAAACAGTCCAACAAAGATTCTATCCTATCAACTTGGAAACAATTGCTAACACTTGGTTGGCAAATTAGGAAATTTCTAGATCTGCCATTGATGGTGTGAGTAGTCCCTTTAGTAAATTTAGAAGAGAAATTACTGTGTACCTTTTCAAGCATGTTAAGTAAAGATGGCAGACATTATACATGCAAGATGACAAAATATTTTAATGTGAATTACACAGAAAAATTTTGTATGTAAGATGCAGCAGCTACAAATGCATTTAGCGAGCTCAACATCTTATATAAGGCCATTATTAAGTATCAAATTATGGCTAACAACCTTACACCATTGAATTTTGAAATACTAGTTCATTCTTCGGTAGCAGTTGCTTCTCCACATTCATTATTGTCCTTATTTTCACCAGAAACTGGTTTATCACTCGTGGACGACAAGCACTGCTTCTCTTTCTCTTCTTCAAGACCTTGATTTGTAGCAGGTATTTTCTGCACTGTCCCAGCAGGGATGCTGCTCTTCTCTTGAGAAAGCATGTGGGAGACAGTGTCTTCATGTTTTCCTGTTTTAGACTGAGCAAAGAACATGTGTGTCTGTTGGACAGCTTCTGCTCTTAGCTTAGCTTGTTGTGCTGATGAAAGTTTTCCACCAGGTACCTGTAAAATGAACACAATTAAATCTTATTTTTTAAACTATGCAGCATTGCAGAGTAGGAAAAAAAAAATTAAGTCAAAAATATTTATAAACTTTAAAAAAAAAAAAAAAAAAATTTTTTTTTTGAAATTAACTGAGATTAATAACAATTCAAGTTAAATTAATGTCATTAATAAAAAAAAAAAAAATTAAATTACTCCAATAATCTAATAAATCAATAAATAAATTATTTAAACATAGTTCTATTTATAATGCTCACAGATAACAAAATAGAATTTAAAAATTTAATTTAAGAGGGTTTTTTAAACTTTCTAAATAAGTGAGAACTACAAGAATTTATTAATAGTGGTTAAAAAGATAAAACTATGCAGGAAGAATTTGTCGTGAAAATAGGTAGCTCAATATTAATTTACATCATAAAATTACCAGATGTGCTGTCTTTTAAATTTCAAAATAGAGTAATAAGCAGCTGTAATATTTTGCTTTTTCAACAAGAGAGTAGTTGATAGCATTTTTATAAGGGTAACAGTGAGTCACCTTTTTTTCTACAAACCCTTCTTGATATAGTTTTACTTTAATTTTACATTTAAATGCACATCTTTAATACAACATTAAATAAATAAACAGTTTCAAAATTTCAGCTTTTTATTTGAACAAAACAAAGTAATTATAACAAATTCCTTATAGATAGTTTCCAAATTTTATCTATTATAACAATAACAGCCCACATACCAAAACATTGGCTTGGGGTCTAATTCCAATCTTGGGTTGCGGCTGAGGAGCATTCTGTGTCACAGCAGCTGCAGCAGGCCCAGGTCTTTGAATGGGAGATGGATAGTGCACATTGTGAACTGTTGCAGCACCAGCTGCAGCAACTGCAGGAAGTTGCTGATGAGCTGGATTTCGCACAACGTTCGGGAATAACACAGGAGGTCGAACAGAATTCGGCTGAACATGGTTGAATTTCTGTTGTCCAAAGGAATAGTAATGTTGCTGTGATTGAGGGATGGAGTATTGGGATGTTTTAACGGAAGTTGCACTGATACGATTCGCAGGAAGAGCACTTCCTTGCGCTTGGTTTATTTTGCCAACAACTCCGGAGTTTGACATGGGAGGTACTGCAGCCACAGGAGTAGTAGAATTAAGAGATGTAGAAACTGCAGTGCTAACATTAAATAAATTACGATTTGAGGAGACATCAACAGTTGGAGATCTGGTTGCTGACCGCAAAGATGCTGCATCAGGCACAATATTGTTAATCACATTGTTGGGAGCTTTGTACTGATGACTCCCAAAGTTCCGAAAACTGGGATTGACAGCAGCTGTCTGGGGAAGAACATTCAGTGCCGATTGAGATCCATAACTTTGATGGGATGGATATTGGGGTTGTTGTTGCATGGGTGAACCAGGGGTGGTAGGAGGTTGATGGTAGTAGTTTGCAGTTTGAGGTTGGGCAGAAGCAGAAAAATATGAAGTCTGAGTTGGTTGCACAGCTTGCAAGCCATGAAGACTCTGTAGATGAGTAGCAGCAGGAGATGGACCAGGTGTTGGTCTTGTCTGAACTAACTGCGAACCTAACAAGTGAGAGCTTGCTAAATTCTGCTGTGCACTAAGAACCTAACAAGAGGAATTAAGTTTATTAATAGAAATTTCCTAAACGTAAGATATTGTATAAAAATAATTAGTGGAATTACAACAACAAAATATTGCTGTTCATTAAACAGAAATAAAACGTTCATTCTTTTGTCATTTAGCTTTAAAAAAGCTTCTTTAAGCTTTAGCAAAATAAAACATGTGGACCTTGTATGTTTTGAATTGAATTTACCATCATTCAAATAACATATGATCATTAGCAATATTTTGCTCTGCACTTTCAGAAAATCTGTATAATAGTCTTAACCATGTCTTTTAATTTTTTTTTATAAAAATTAGTTATCTTAGAAATGTCTTTATCCAAAACAAAGATTATTTTTAATCAAATAAAAATAGTAAACTGTCTTTAGGAAGAGGAAACTAGGAGACAGAATTTTTTAAAATTTTAATTAAGAACTAATTCAGGAAAAAAAGTATGTAGAGAGACATAAAAATTAATTTTGGTCAATTCCCGCTTTAAAAAGATTATGAATTTTACTTTTAATTTTCAGAAATATTAAAGCTTATAATATAAATGAAGAAAAATCAAAATTATAGGACTTAATATTTCAAGAAATAAAGAGACCCATTTTTATAATAATATAGATTTCAAAATTCTAGATATATTTGAACAATTCTTTAAAAAAAAAAAATTCAAAAGGACTATTTCTTGATTATCTGTGAATCTTTTCAAATGTCACGTATTGTATATAGCTATAAAGAGTGATTGTGACACAAAGTGAAAAACCCAGGAAATTTTAACTTCAAAAACTATAATATCAAGATATCAATTTATATACATGTTTAATATCATGTATTGAACTAAAACTTTTATTTAAAATTACCTACCAATGAAAAATTTCACACCTTTACAGTAACTAATTTAAGAAAAGCTTAGTTATTACAACAATCGCAGTATTGGATTTTAAAACTGCGTATAACTGAATCAGGACCCGATTTTTAAATAGTGTAAATTCAAATCGCATTGTGTGACTTTTAAATCACGTATAGAAACGAAAATAGATGTTTGATATTACAAACGTGTGAATACTAATCGCAATATCAGAATTATAAACAACGAGAATATAAATCGTGATGCAAGAGTTTTAAACAGCATGAATTATTTACAATGTGTAACTATTAAATCAAGTAAATACGAAAATCGATGTTTCATATTAAATTAGTGATATTAGAGGATTATGGCGTAGTTTCAGACACTAAAAATGGAAAAAATCCGAGTCAACCTGCTGTGCAATTGGCCCTTCAATCAGAAAGGCTGTGCAATCCCACAATAAACAAATTTAAAAACCTAACCAATAGTGCAACAAACGAAAACCTTCTAAATGGAGACAGATTGTATTTTCTTTTTTATTTTAAGGTGGCAGTAAAGAAAACCATGTTGAAGATAAGAAAAACTGCAACTTTCTTCAATAAAGCTTATTTTCCTAAAAAAAATTCCTTGTAGAAATAACCAGATTTTAGATAAAAAGAAAAGAAATACACTAATTTCAATAATATATCAGAACAAAATCATCCATGATAAAATATTAGGTTTTGATCTGAGCTAATGAAATTTTTTTTCTGTTCAACACATGGATATTTTACGTTAAGTTAAATATATTATATATTTAAAACTTTTACTATATATATAGCGCTTTTAAAGTAATTTAAACTTTTTTTTATAAAAACAACTTATCGAATAAAGATCCTTTCAAAAATTTTTTTTAAGATAGCAAGAATTTAATTAAAACATTTATAAAGTAATTAATAGCTTCCGGACACCACCAATGAGATAATAAAATATTGAAAAAGAAATGAACATACTTGATTCGAAGAAACATGTTGACTTTGAGGATAAGGCGGTTGTACTCTATATTGATTAGATGAATACATGTCTTGACCTTGATGAGTAGCAGGAGGTTGAACAAAGAGTGATTGCTGCCCATAAGCATTTGACAGTTGGGGATTAGGAGGCTGGTGAGAAATACCATAAGTGCCCAAAGGAGGATATCCATGAGTTGATTGTGAATACTGCACCATAGCAGCAGCTGCGGCCACTGCAGCAGGCGTTTGTCTGTTATCCATTTGAAGAGGCTGATACATACCAGTTTGGGCAAGCTATACATATAAAAAAGTATAAAATTAAAATATAAGCAAAAGAGTACACACATGTTTTTTAAAAATAATTCGAAGTATTTATCTATTTAGAAGGATAGAATCATTATGATAATACATTATAATTTAGTTTAATCATCTATAATACTCATAGCTGCCAACATGGATAGGAAAAAATCGAGTAGATTTTACGAAATAATATAAGTTTCATGATAATTGTTGCATAATGTACTAACTATCCAACACATAGGGAATATTATAGTCCTCTAAATAGAAAATTTACAATATTTTCCAGTTACGATTGACATTAAACATATTTAAACGGTTATGAATTATGTATACTCATAATTTCGTGTATTAAAAGGCATTTAATTTATCAAAAATAGTTATAAGATTTTGTTAAATAATTTAAAAAAGGAGTTCTGAATAAAAATAAACTGAACATTTTAGAAAAAAAGAAGTTTTGAACTGATTTCCATAAATGAGGCTCGCTTCATTATGCATTAGTAATACTTATTTAAATATTCATACAAGCAAGCAATAATCCGTACAAAAATTTTATTTTAATAGGGATTTTTCTAAAATATACAAAAACCAGAAGAATTTTAATTAAACCAGTAGAGTTGGCAGCTATGAATACTTTATATAAGTTCAATTAACAACACTTAATTGGTGAATAGTTTCATAAGTCATGTAACAATGTAAAAGAAAAAAAGTATAAATATAATTTGATAACGTAGACAAGATCACATAAGTTGTAATAAAATTTGATTATTTTATTTAAGCACTCATCATTTGAGTTTTGATCATTGACAATCAGTAGTAATGGCACATTGTAACAAACCCTAAAAATAGGGAAGAAGCGTTTCGCCCTTTAACTTGCTGTATTGTGAGTAACTAACACTGTCTAGAGTAGCAAAATTTCCAGATTTTGCTAGCTCACTGATTGCCTTTTCATGAAAATGGCCCACATATTATATTGATGAATTTTGTTTGCTTTTTCTTAAAACAAAATACTTATTTTTCTTCATATTATTACTTTATATTTACTGCAAACAAAATGAATATAACAGTTAACTTATTATATATTTTTACACTTATCACTGAATAAATATATCACTAACTTTTCCTTGGAGCCAGTCATATCTCTACTGTACAATATCTGCTAAATTTTTAATGAAAGAAAAATATTTGTTGAAAATTTATTGGAAATATATACTAATCTTAGGACTATGTTCAGACCACTGACTTTTTCTCAAATCTAATTTCAGCCTCAAGGACTAAGAGTGGCAGTCATGAACATGGAAAAATTAGTAACAAATTTATCAAATAATGGTATAAGCCTTTCTGCAAATCCCCCCCCCCATAAGCCATTTATAAACATACTTTGTTTGAAAATATAATATAATAAAATATAGGAATTGCCAGGATCTCACCTCAACTTTTTATTATATCAGGTTTCAATTAGTTTCTCCCCATTTTGAAAAGAGCTTGACAATTTTTTTTTTACCATTGAGGTTACTTTTTTCCATCATTATAAAGATCTAATATACAGTCAAACCTCTATTTAACGAAGTCACTAAATCCAGATAATAAGTTCGTTATATGGAAAATTCGTTAAATAGAAAATCACCTTTTAAAATACTTAAACACAAAACTGGTTTTAAATTCATAAACACTAGACATAATTAAAATAGCAATTAATGCACTTTTATCTTGTAAACTAGTATCTACTCTTTATTTTATAAATCTTAACCATAAAAGAAATCTGCATGAAAATCAAGAATAGAACAAAACATTATCCAGTGTTACACTATCATGCTATATACATTTTCAGCTAAAAAAAAAGGCTAAATTTATGCATAAAATTATAGTTGCATTTATTATAAAAGTAATTTTAAACATACATTACCACATGCATTCTTAAGTTTATAATTGCTACGGATAAAATCCGTTAATTTGCACTGAGTTTTAGATTTGAAATGCAAACAAAAAGGTAAAGAGAAATTACTGCTTTCTTTAAGATAAATTTTAGAGAAAACAGTAATACATTTCATAGAGCAGTGGCTTCGAAAATTAACTCAAGGTCATTTCCCCTATAAAATGCGTTAACAAGTTTGAAATGTTAAGAAATATTTTGGAAAATAGGGAAAGTCGATCTCGTGAAAAGTTCGTTAATTAGAAAATTCACTTCGCTATTTGGAAGTTATTTTGCGAAGAAATTTCCAAAATGTTCTGGGTTCCTCGAAAAAATCCTTAAAATGGAAGTTCGCTAAATTGAAGTCCGACTGTATATATATATATTGGAGGGACGTAACGTATAGTGATTTGGCCGAATAACTAAATATGTGGACAAAAAAGTCAGTCGAATACCAAATATTCAAATTGCATATTTTAAAAAAGAAAAAGTGCAGAAATAAGAAAAAAGTCTAACAGAAACTCTTAATTACTACATCATAATAAAAATGTCAATAAAAACAAAAACAGTTTAATTTTTTAAACAAAAAATTCAATGCTAAAAAAAAATCAATATTAATTTTAAAAAAAAAAAAATCTTTGTTCTTAACTTTAATGTTAAATATGTTATTGGCTATCTATCTATATTACCTTACAGGGAAAAAGTGACAATAAAAGAAAAGTCTATCAAAAACAGTCTTAAAAAAAAAAAAGGTTATATATAAAGCAAGTAGCAAATTCAACTGTACTGCTGTAAGATGTATTCAAATGTACAAGATATTGTTTTTTAGACTAACTAGAACAAGAAAGTGTGGAAAGCCACAGTTAAGATGGGCTGACTAATTTTCAGAGGAAGGCATTGGCTCACATTGGGCTGTCTGCCCAACTATGATGATGACAGGTATTTTTCAAAAATGATTTTAAATGCTTTCATAACAAGTTCGCCAGATTACAAAATAAGAAAATTGAATTGTTAACAGAGGGAATCAACTAATGGCACGTTCTTAGTGAAGTACAGAAGAAAGTTTGATTTATCAGTTAACTCATATATGTGTGTGTGTGTAAGGAAATTACACATTTTTTAGGTCCATAATTTTATCTGAACTTTAAGAACATCTAAAGGGTAAATACGTGCACTGATTCCTATGGTGAAATGAACATTCTCTATAACATGTTCATGCTAAAAATAAAAATATTTAGAGAGTATCTTTTTCAACATGCTCTTGTTAAAGGAGAGAATATTCATTTTGAAAATAACTGCTTACCTGCTGAGAAGAATTGAATACAACAGTAGGTGGGCTTGGAATTGCAGGAATACCAGCAACCTGCACAGAACTCGCCAGACCAGTTATTGTTCTTATACCAGCAATAGTCTCCAACCCACCACTCATTAGAGGAGGACTGAGTGGTGCAGGGCAATGAGTTGCAGCTATTGCATTATGCTGGGCAGCCATTTGCAAATGAGATTTTGCTGATGGAATACACTGATCCATAGCTTTTGTCAAAGATGAATTGTTACACACTTGTTGCAAAGGGGAATTTTCCCTACAGAAAAAAAAAAAGAAAAAAGATTTCAGTTAATGGAGAAAAAAGCTATCAGTGGAGAAAAGTATAAGAAACTGAATCAAAGACATTGATATAATGGTGTTTCTTTTATTTCATATAATTTACGGCAGAAACGTATCACACATATTCTAAGAAAACACTGCCTAATATTTCATACATGTAAGTAATAAAAATTTTACTGAATATTCTTCAATTTGTTCTGATCTTAATATGCAATACTATAAAGCAAATGTTCAAAATAAACTTTACTCCTTCAAGAAGTATTGTACAATTTTTTCCCCAGCAATTTTATACATACATGCATAGATTGAATTTATGGCATTCATGCACAAACATCCATATAAGTATGAGGAAATAATAGGGCACAGTAATAGAATACTAACTTTAATGAAATTTTTATCCTAAATTTGATTAAAAAAATTAATCACACCAATAAAAACTTATATAATAAAAACATAGCACAAACCTGAAGGAAATTTCATTGACATCTGGATCTTTCCTGGTTTGAGAATTGGAGTCCACTGAAGTGCTGTATACGTTGGTTGAGGATTCTGCATTATTTGAAAAGGAGCTGTAAGATGTAGGAGTACTTTCCTCAGCTGTGGTTTGTGGATGTTCCATTACTGTAGGTAGAGGTGGATCATTTTCCCACACCTAATCAGAGAGATAAAAGCTCTTTATTTCATCCAATCTAATGGATTAAGCAGTAGAATTTTTAAAAACTACAGTGATGAAAAGTCTTAGAATTCTGAATTATGTTATTTTCCCTAACATTCTAGACAGCCTGATTTAACATCTCTTATATTTGGCCTATAATATGAATACAGTGCAAAACTGGTATCTAAAAAAACTGGAAAAAAAGGTTGCTTGGTTTCCTGCGATTTTGAACTAGAACGACTGTGGCAAAAATTCTAATCATTCTTGAAGTTGAGTAGGGGGAAATTCATTACACACGTTCACCAGTGAACAGAAGATGGAATGGTAATTAAAAAAAAAAAAAAATACCTTGCTATACTTACTATGTAAATATAATAAAGTTTAAAAAAAGTGAAGCAGAAATAATTTTTTTTAAATTGGAATATGAAAATGGCTCAAATAAGACCATTTTTTAATCAAGCAAGTAAGAGTATATATAGTAAGCAGTACAGAATAAAATCTTTTATGTGGTTTCCAGAAAAATGGGAAAAACTCAGCTTGCTTTCCTTGTCAATGTAATGGAGCAGCTGACTTAGATAAAATGAACCTAAAATTCCAAAAAACTTTCTGGAAGCAAATTACTGACTCTTAACAACACTTTTGCCGCCACCTAATTCTAACAAAATTGGTTAAAAATAACTAAGGTTACTCAAAACTTCATATTGTGCAAAACAAAAGCAGATGACATAAAAAATTTACTCAAATTGCATTTAATGTAAAAATAAATTTTAGAAAAAAAAAGTAACACTAGAAATAAAATGGTGCAGGGTGATATTTTTATTTATACCCCATTTAAATAAGTAATTCATAATATTACCAATACTTCTTTTATTACAAAATCGAGTAAGAAGTTTATATACTATCATAAAATAAATCTTTAAATAACTAAGAAGTAAAAATTACCTTCTTGACAGATTGTATTTTTAAATTTAAATCATCTGTTGAAGGTGAAATTGGCGACTGTATTCCTGATGCTCCACTGCTAGATACTTCCATAGAGCGACCAATATTCATAGGCTTATTGGGCAAATGCGTATTACCACTAGAATTTCTAATACTCTTTTCATCAGTCAATTGTTCTAAGCCAGACTCAAAAGTGAAATCAAGTTTCATATCAGTTCCTTCACTCTAAAAAATGATAATATGAATAATGAAAAGCACATGCATTAATATAAATCACTATTACTGTGATAACTACACAAAAGCTAGGAAGAAAAATGTTCTGAAATAAGAATTTTTTTATCAATAACTTCATTTCTCTAGAATCACACAACAGTAATCTTAGACTAGAACAATTTTAAAAAAGTACCTTTGGAAAAGATTCCTTTGCTGGGAATGTTACGGGTGGTATACTATGAGGCTTTTCATCTGATTCTGGTGAAGCTTCTTTTGATTTTGTCAATGAGCTTCCCACTGGGGCTAGGTTTTCAGTGGAAGGATTAGAAATTTCCTATTAAAAAATCCATATTTATTAACAGGATTTATTTATAGTGCATAATACACTATATAATACAGTAAATGTATATTACAATATTAAAAAATGCATACATTATAATACTAAGGTATGAATATAAAACAACTAGATAATACAAAACACAGTATACCTTAGTTGGTTGGTTTTTAGCCTGTCCACCAAATTTATCTAGTACAGCATTTTCAGCTTTAAAATTCTTATTCTCAAACACTACAGTACACATTGGTTTGCAAGTATCAATTTCTGTAACCTATTTAAAAAAGAAATTTCTTCAATTTATAGAAAGGAATTAATTCAAACTACAGCAGAACTTAGATAAAACTCATGTTTAATAAAATTAAATACTGTATAGGTTTAATTACACAATGTTGGCACATAACATATTTAAAGATAACAAGATTAATTGTAGAATTTTAATAAGATGAAGCTGAACAAATCAATAAAGAGAGTGAATCCCCAAGGACAGCTGATCCCAAACGAGCCAAGTAAATCTTCTACAGGGAAGAAATACTTTCATCTAAAATAAAAATGATTTTGCCAGTGATTGGCCACTCATGGCAAGTTAATTAATTTTCAATGTAAATTGATGAATCAAACAGCATAGCACAATTATTAAACTTGAATAATCCCTGCTCCTAAGATAGCAAAAATAAATAAAAATGCTAACTGGATCTTAGATTGCTTATACTAAGCCTACTACACATTATAAGTCAGTGTTTATACATGTATGTTGCTCAGCTTGAAAGCAGTTAAAAAAAATTATGAGGATACTTTAAGGGGTAGGGCACCCAAATTAAATGAAGGAATGAAACATTTGATAAATAACGATAAAATCCCCCCTTCTTTTTAAATTTTTTATTTAAAGATTGCATTATCAATATAAAGAATTGATTCCCAAGACTTACCAATTCATTGACTTCGTTAGAATCTTTTTTCCCAGAATTAGTAGGAGCAGCAGCAACTATTTTGCAATCATTACTAGGCGATGATCGCTGTGAAGATGCGGCCGAGGCATGTTGATCACTCACATCAATGCCACTGTCGTGCTGATCACTGCGATCGAAACTATTAGATTTTGATGTTGCAGCAAGATTTTGAATTTCTGATGAACCAGAAGATGTGCAAGAACTAACAGTAGTTGTAGTATTTATAGAGGAGGGTGGATTTGAAGTAATGACAGAAGGCTGAGTACACAACACATGATTAATAGGCTTTTCCCAAGCATTCATTGCCGGTGGGGCTGGCGAGGAATCTATTAAGAACAGAAATAAGGCATGTTAAACTATATAAGACAGAGATGCCAAACTTTTTTTAATGGGTGCTTGGAGTGCCACTTGTTATTTTCATTTTTGAAAAATAATCTCTAACATTGTGCTTTAGTTTCAAACTAGAGAATTTTTCAACTTGCATGGAAATATAAATCTAATCAGGAGCATATCCAGTTTGAAATTAAGCTTAGGTAAAATATCATTAAGCAGGAACTCTGAGGTAAGCAATAAAATGAAATTAAGTTAATTAATATTAGAATTAATTACTCCCAAATTACCCAAAAGGTAATAGAAAAAGAGGAAGTTTTAAAAATATTTGGTGCAGGATGATTGTCAGTGAATTGAAAACATTAGGAAAGACATGGAAAGAGGCAAAACATCTGGCCACATATAGAGTGAGATTGAGAGTTACGATAGAATCCTTGGGCTCTGTGCTCTAATTCGGAAAGAAGAATTTGTATGTAATGTTAGATATTATTTTTTAGTGTAAAATCTTAGGTGTATCAATATGATACTAAATATTTATTACCTTTAGTTTTTGCTTAATAAATAATGCCTTCTAATAAAGCAATTCAAGAAAATAAGATTTTCATTCAATATTGCAAACATGTACATTATTATGTTCAAAAACTTCTAATATTTGTTATACCAGTCTTTTAATAACACTCACTTAAATCTGAAGAAAGGAAGTTTTATACAGCCTATCATACAGAATTTATCGTTAAAACCCCAGATCACAACATTGTGCAAATATACTATTGTAAATATTTTCAAAACGTGAAATTTAATATGGATCATCTCTTTACATTTCTCATTTTTTTCAAAGAATGCTCTCCTATAGCACAAATATCCATCATGGAGGGGTACTGTAGTTAGATTTGCATCTTTGAAAATATTATAATGGCACTCAAAATCTTATTTGTTTTTTAATCCATCAGCCTATAAGGATTCAGTATCAAAAATATTTCTCTTTTCCCCCTTTTTTTTAAATATTGTTTTAGTTAATATAAAAGTAATTTTATAACTACTTCCTGTGTGCAACTGAAATACCAGTCAATGCCACTTAGCGGCACTTGTGCCATAGTTTCACATAGGAAATTATCATGGATGAAAGTTATGATAAATTTGAGCTAGGACCAAAATGTTACTTAACACTTTCATTGAGTCCTCGCCTCACCTTCTGATCTAAAATTTAAACAAATGCATATTTCTTTAAAACTTATTTAATTAACTTTAAAAAAAATAATAATCAATTACAATTTTCATTTTGTGCTTACAAGCATAAAAATAATAAAATGAAAATAATCTTTATTAAATGTTGATTAAATAAGTTGCAGGAAACACTGCTATGAAATTAAAACTGCGTAGAGGATAAGTTACTGTCTCTAGCAATTTATGGAAGACTAGTTGTCTTGTCCTTTGCGGTGAAAGAGTTAAGTGATTTAGAAGTATTTAACGTTAAAACTTTAGCTCTGCTTATAACAAATCAGGTAGCCTAAAACATATTAGTATTTAGTAGGAAAGAAATTTTGAGAAAATAAATCTGCAGGCATGTTATTTTGTTTGAGCTCGCTTTTGGAGGTTCAAGCCCAAAGAATATTTATCAAAGTAACATAAATAGGATTAATTAAGAGAGCCAGAGTCTACCCAAGCTAAATAAAATATAAAGTTATTTGAGAAACCTCCCAAAGCAAAAATCCTAAACAAATATCGCAGATTGCTGAAATTTTTTGACACTTATTAGATTTTATACTTAATAACTAAACTAAATCTTTGTTTAAAAGTAGTAAAAAAGAAAATTTTATCTGCGGTTTGTGCTCACATAAGCCAGAAATTGTTTTTGGCAAACAAGCCTGATCTTGTATCCAGCACTGGCTGAGCCTATAAATTATCTCATAATTATCTTAAATATTCATTAGCAATCACGAGGCATAACATTTTATTAATCAAATAAAATAAAACTGAGGAATGCAGTTACTTTGTGGTTGATTCACCACTTTTATTGAGCCTAAAATCTTTTTTATCTTATGTAGTTTTCCTTTCCTTACAAGTTTATAATAGGATAGTAATAATTAAACCTATAAAATTCTAATCATCCACAAAATAACTAAAATTTCAAAGAAAAATTGCATATTTCTTTTAGGAAATTGCAGTTTATTGTTCAGATTACAAATCAATAAATTAAGAGCAATGAAAATCTATTATTTAAAGATTAATGTTAGAAATATTGAAATGAGAAAAGCATAAAATACTAACCTTTAATTGATAAAGTTGATGGCTTAGTAGACAAATCCATATTTACATCCCAAGCTGTTGTCACACTTGTAGACTTAATATTTTCTCTCTGCTTAGCAAACCTTGGAGGCAATTTGCTTTGTCTTGAACGAGACCCATTTTTGTTTCGTGCAAGAGGCTATCATAATGAAAATTATAAATAACTTTTAGTAGGTAATTTTCAAGCATAAAAAATGATAAATTGAATATCAAATTGGCAATTTGAAGAGATTCGTGTTCAAGATGGGCATAAATTTTTGCTGATAAACAAATAAAAATAATTTTAGATTTGATTAATTTAGGTAGAATAAAACATTAATTCAGAAATGTCCTTTGGTTAAACCCTAGATCAGTTTCTTTCCATCTCATTAAAAATTGAGATTCATTCCTATGGTAAAAGAGAGGATTTCTTACTTTTAACAAAAATCAGTCACACATTTTTTGCACCATCATTGACAAAATAATGCATTATACAGATGAATTTTTATCATTAGGCTACTGGTTATTAACTGTGAAATGATGTGTTTTTTGCATGCAGATAGATGTATGTGTTTATGTTAAGGCTACAATACAATTTAAAAGTGGAAGAAAGTGAAAATTTGTACAATACAATAGCGAACAGGTGAAAACAATTAATTACAACGATTATTACCACAAAGACAAATTTAAACTAGGAATATAAGGGATGTGCGATCAATATAGTGCATCAGGCCAATATACCAGTAGCTACATATTGCAATTATTTAGTAGTAAATCCTAACTTAAGCCCTGTACTAAAATATTAAAAAAAATTAGTATTAAATAAAGAGTTAATTCCAGATAACATATTACCATATATAAGTGATGCTCACACTTTTTCAATAAAAGTTACTTTTAAATTAAGTAAAAAATAAATAAAATAAAAATGGACAAGAGTTTGGGAACAAAGAGAGAAAATTTTACCTCTTTCTTCATTTTTTTAACATCATTCTCAATCATAACTTTATGTCGCTTTTTGGAAGTTACTTCTTGAAAACCATCATCAGTGCCACACAGTAAGTTTGGATCATCATTTACTTCAGGATAATCATCGATAATTACAACACCTGGAAAAAAGATCCCAGTGAGAAATAATGTATAAAAAGAAACCATTTCTAGTTTATGAACTAAAGATAACAAGAGGGAAGAATTTAAAAAAAAAAAAAAAAACTTACTTGCATAATTATTCAAATCATATCCTTCCAAACCACCTGATTTTTCCTTTTCTGTTTTAGGTAGTTTTGGAACAGAAACTTCCGCTTTAATACCTTTTCTAAAATACAAAGTAAAACCTTTAATATTTTATAAGGCACACACACACAAATATTGTACAATTAGCTTAAGAAAGGAAAAGATTATCATAAAGTCAGCAATTCCTGAAAACATCTAATTCAAAATGAGATTGAATTATAATTTTATCTAAGTAACATCTTCTTTCAATAAAGGGTAACTTGCATAACAGGTTGATTATTTGATAAAGAATACCAATTGAATAGCATGACCAAATATTTGGAGAAGTTGACATCAATCATGGTAATTTTAAGTGGTCGGAAGAAGAATTAACCTTGCAATCAATACCCTATTAGACTTTCAGATGTAAAGCAAAGTATAAACATGACCTTATCTGATATTGAACATACCAAACTATGCATTCTTAAAAGATGATTTTTTAAAAAATAACTGAGATGTACCTAGAATAAAAAAATAAAAAAAGAAGCCCTGGTATTATATCTTGATAACTACAATCAACGCCTCCAGTTACTTTTCTGCCAATTAATCAAAAATTTAAATTTATCTAAAAGTACAAAGAAACTATCTGAAGTACTAGAAACTTTATAAACTGGAATGAGTGACTTGAAAATTAACTTGTTAAATTTCCGAATTCATTATTGTAAATAAGCCATTCCGTGTTTGGACTGATTTTTTTAAAAATATAATGAAATTCGGTGTACTGGATGCACACAATATGGAGTTTTTCAAACTTTTTAAGATTTTTAATTTAAAAATTCCATAAGTTATTGACTTGTGACGATCTGAAATTTAAAACACTGTCAAACACTATTACAAAAGTAAAAGAATTAACCTTGCAATCAATACCCTATTAGACTTTCAGATGTAAAGCAAAGTATAAACATGACTTTATCTGATATTGAACATACCAAAATATGCATTCTTAAAATGATTTTTTAAAAAATAACAGTTGTGTACCCAGAATAAAAGTCAAAAAAGAAGCCCTGATATTATATCTCGATAACTACAATCAGTTCCAGTTACTTTTCTGCTAATTAATCTAAAATTTTAAAATTGAAATTTATCTGAAAGTATAAAGAAACGATCAATTATATAAATTAGTAATTGTGTAAAGCTCTTAACTATTTTTGCCCAAACCAAAAAAGGGAACCTTTTAGCTGACATCAGGGGTGAAAGTTTCAAAAATTGTCAAGACTGAAAATTTTAAAATCAGAAGTGGGTGTGTCCCGTCCAATAATTTTAAGTAAACAAAAAATTATATGAATTCTTTTCATAAAAATTGTGAACAAACTTTTCAATAAAAATTAAAATAGACAAAATGCAAATAAGGCTTATAAAAATTCAATATTTATTTTAGCAAACCTACTATTGTTCAGGAGTATAAACAAAAAATGCAAAGTTATTAGTTATTTCAAGCAAAAATTACCTCAGCTTTTAATTTTTTTCAAACATATAATTTTCTAATAAAATAAAGTGCTAGCATTTTAAGGAAAAGAATAATACTTAGCTAAGTTGATACTTTGTTAATAAATAACAAAAACAATTTTCAAGCTAAACATAGTTCAATAGTAAAAATAATATTCAACAAAATGTTGATATTTAATAAATGTTAAGTCTATAATGCTTATTAAAATTAAGATATATTAATTAAAAACATATTGCATGTACACAACTATCTTTACAGTATATCTATAAATTTTAATGAATCGGTCATTGGACTCTGAATCAGTCTATTGCATAAAATAAAATAACGAACTTAGAATTTACTTACAGTAATATTCCGTTTCACTATGTCTTGTGTTTCTTTTTAAAAAGACGGAAATCCGTCAAAATACGGAAAACTTTCACCCCTGGCTGACATTTGCTTAAAAATCTCTCAAGATATGGGAAAATACACAGAAAGAAAAATTACCATTTAGGGGTACAAGCTTTGACCAAACTATTGGGCAAAATTTCTGAAATTGCAACTACACTGAATATTTTCGGGGTCAGAAATTCGAATCCGCTGAAAAAATATGTTTATTCAGAAAAGGAAAGCTCTTATGTTTAATTTCGTAACTTAAAATATCGTCTACACTAATTAGCATATTTAAGGTCACCCCCTCAAACCTTTATGATTGAGTCCTAATAGAAAGTTAAGATTCTATCATAAGTTATTCCGGGTGTTCCGTTTTTACTTTGCACACTGTTTTAAATGTTTGCATCATATAAATCAAATTAGAACATATGATTTTTTTAAAGGTAAAAAACTGTTAAAAAGCATTTTGTCTGGCAAATTTGTATAGAAACTACTTTATAAGCACTTTTCTCTATAAAATATCAATAAAAAGCAATTAGTTGGAAGAGAAAGTAATAATACACATAACTAACTCAGTTCAGTCTAGTTCTTTATTTTTTTTAAAAAGAAAAAAAAAACTTTTAAGGCTTACCTATTTGTAAGATCAGTTAGAGCAGCCTGTACTCCATTTGGATCTTGTAACTTAATTTCGTCCATTATATACACAGCAGTAGTCGCTTCATTTTTTGTCGGAAAAGCACCAGTTTTAGAAGATTGATTTCCACTACGACCATTGCTGTTCCGATTGACATTGCCAGGGTGACCTGCACTACTGGAAGGTCTTGAATTATTACCATTGCTGGTGATAGGTTTTCTATCACCACCAGTGTTAACAAAGTTACTATTTTGCCTACCTCGCATAGAGTCCCTAGAACGATTATCACGAGGTAGAGTGTCTCTCTGACGATTTCTATCACTATTATGTAGTCCACCACGACGTGAATCATTCATTCTGCGGTTTTGCATACCTTCATTAACAGGTCGCTGACTGGAAAAACTTTTCCTCGTAGTTGATAACCCTTTATCTCTAGCTTCTTTTTTACGCACATCATCTTTATCATCTTGTCTATCACGCCGATCAGCAAAATCACTACTTTCTGAAGCAGTTTCCCATTCCTCATTCCCTACATCAGATAAATTTTCCTTGCCACCTTGCCCTAATTTTGCCATTGGGCCACCAGGACCTTGATATCCTCCCCCGCTACGGCCTCGACCTCTTCCTCTAGCAGGCTGTTCAAATTTATCATAGCGCCGCTCATGCTTTCTTTGAAAACGAGGAGGTAACTGATCATAACGACCCTGTCTACGCTGTTGAGGCCTTTCTAAAGAACGGGATTTGCTGGAATCTTTAGGATAAGCATTACTTGCATTCTCAATAGAAGTAACATTTGACTTAAAATCTCCTTGACTGGATTCATTGAAATTTTCTTCTATTATTTTTTGATCTTCTAACTTTTCCTGTTTATTGCTTCCAAAGCCAGCTCTGGATGGCGGTGGGCCGTAACTACTCGGCCCGTGCCTGACACCACCTCTTCGGAACGACAAAGTACCAGTCCCTCTTCCTCTTCTAGTAGGTTCACCTCGAGGTGCAAAACCACCCTTTTCTTCTTTCAGTTTTTCAGTTTCATAAGGCTTTTGCTCACCACGTTGATTATTTTTCTCTTTTTTATATTTATCACTTTTCACACTTGTTTCTTTAATTGCACCAGATGGATCATTTATGAAATTCTTTTCTTCTAAAGATACATCAGTTCCTTGATATTTCTCAGCCTGGGCACTTTCAGTCGTGGAAGCACTAGCTTCATCAACAGAAACTTCACTATCTTCATCCTTAGAGCGTAAATGTCCCAACTTAGATTCTTCAACCTCAGAACAAGAGGTGTCATCACTATGCTTATCTTTCTTGTCATCTTTAACTTTATCTCTTTCTTTTTGACGGTCAAACCTAGGACCTCTTTCGACTCTAGATCTACGATATTCACGTTTACCACGGAAAGTTCCACCTGCCGGGTGGCCTGAGCTTGGCTGCATACCAGTAGTCCCATAGGTGCCAGACCTATTATTACTACCTCCACGAGATCTATTATTATCAAAGCGGCCATTCCCACCAATACTTCCAGTTGATTGATTGCTGGAAACAGATGCATTTCCTCTAGAACGAGAATTAACACCTCTTTCTCTACCATCACGTCTTTTATCCCTATTTTGTTCATTCCTTACAAAGGAATGATCATATTTTTCAGTTCTAGGTTTCTCTTTGTCTTCAGATAATGCACTGGATTCTTTTTTAGGCATTTCACTAATATTTTCACTTTCATTCTTTTTAGGAATGTCCTTATTGTAAGTCTTAGGTTTTTCATATTGTTGTTGTTCAAATTTATTATCAATATATTTGTCACTTTCCTTTTGGGAACACTCTTTTAACTTTTCATTTTTTTCCTCCTTAGCGTCTTTGTCTTTTTTCACACTTGTTTCAAAGTCACTCTTTTTTGCAGAAGTGTCTTCTTTTGGAGATTCTGATTTCTTTTCAGGAATCGCAGGAGTATTAGCAGCATTAGATCTTCTCAAAGTCGTCAGATTTTTTTTAGGGGGTCCAATGCTCTCTATTTGCTTGGGTGTGATGGGTGGAGGATGTGGATACCATTCACGTTCTAAAAAAAAAAGAACTTATACATTTTAATAACTTTACTTTAAACTAATATCTATATATATAAATAAACTTATTCATTAGATTGCTTTCATTTAAGTTAGAAAGTAAAATTTTGGATAAAAAAAAAAAAAAAAAAAAAAAAAAAAAGAGAACAAAGACAGGAATATTATTACATTAACATAAAAACTTTGCTTACTTCATAGTTACTAAATACAAAATTTCATAGTCATTTACAAAAATATGTAGTAATCATTTAAGTTTAAATAATAATATAAAGGTGCAAAAAGTAATTATTTATAGATAATTGAATAATCATGAGGTGCACAAGAATTTTCAATTCTGTGTTTGTGGGAAATATTTATTTTAATGGTCGATAGAAATTTATATTAGCTGTTTATTCATTTATCAGATAGGGACGAATATACATGCAATTGCATGATTATGTTTCACTTACTTTTTTAAACAATATTAAATTACATGTTTCTTGATTGCATTAATTACAAATTTAAATAATCTCTTCATAAAAAAAAAAAAAATTTACTTTTATTTTCTGCAGGATAAGGAGTTTCACCCCAATCAATGGAGCTTTTTTCTTTCTTGTCTTCCCTGGAGTTTCCCCCTCTCCTTTCTCGTTCTAATTGAGAACCTCCAAATTCGCTATGCTCTAAATACCTGGAAAAGGAAATGTTGATATTTGTTAGGATCATGAAATTTATTGTAATATTGTATTTATATTTAATGGTTTTGATTTTCTAAATCTTTAAAAACCTTTTAGCAAATTTAACTTTAGTTAATTGTGTGACAAACAGCTTTGACTAAAGACCTTAAATAATAATTGCTAAGATAAAAAAATCGAAAATTTGCTGAAATGAATTTAGAATAAAATCAGCACACACTTTGTTTGTGATTAAACGGCCAACAAGGATCTATTAAAATTCGTTGGTTTCAAGCTAGCCAAATGGTAATATCAGCTAAAAATATAATCATTTGTTTTAATCAAACACCATAAGATTCTTTATTTTAATTTTAGAATAAAAAGATATTTGAAATTTTATAGTGTAGCAAACTTTTCAGTTATTTATAGGAAAAGGTAAAAAAACTTATTAAAGTAAAATGAAATCAGTAAATATTATTGAAATAAAATTTAATATGTTAATATTTTTATTTAAATTCAGCCAATTAAAAATTTTAAGGTACCTTTCATCTTTCGTTGATTCTCTACTAGCTCGGGAATCTCTACTATCCGGCCTTTGGGGTCTCTCTTTATCCCACCTTTCTTTTTCTGGTCTCTCATATCGTTCATTTCTGTCTTTCATTGGCTTTTCACGATTTAGCTCACGAGAATCATCAAACACACTCTAGAAAATCATTTTATAAAATAAGATTCTATTATTTAAAAAATAAGATATGCTACAGAAAAGATTTACTCACTCTTTCTTCATATTCATGCGTGTTTGCCCACATGTTAGATTTGCTTCTTTCTTTGGTGTCCCTGCTATCAGATTTTTCTTTGTAAGAGTCCCTGCCTTTATATCGATAATCATGATTTTCATATTCTTTGTCTCTATATTTAAAAACAAAAATATAGTTTTAATGAGATACAAAGGTTACTAGAAAATCTGTCAATTGTAAATTTAGAGTACCACTAGCTAAAAGTATTTAGCAGCTTAATTAATAACAAGATTTAATGAATGATTATTAATGAAATATTTTTTCCAGCTACCAGCATCATCAGCCAGATGTTTGAATATTTAACCAGCAATGCATTAAACAAACAAAATAATAATTGCTCATTTAATTGGCATCGTGGTTTTTTACCCTTTTAAACTAAGCAATATTGGTCAGCATAATTTATACATTTAAATTTTATCAACAAGCAATTGAATCAAAGCTTTCAAACATACCTTCTTTCTGGTTCTCTTGAATGAGTTTCATAAGGTTTGTCATCCTTTTCAACAGTACCTCTTTTAAATTCATGTCTTTGATCAAGTGCCTTACTTGAATCTTTTTGGTCAAAATAAGGTTCATTAACTGAAGGAGAGCTCCAACTCTCATAACCTGTAAATTTAACATGCATTAAAACACAAAAGCAAACAAAAAATTACTTTAATCAAATTGAAAGCTTTTTTCTAAATACGCAACTTTCTGACTGAACAAGTTGAGAAACTGGATCATAAGCATGAAAAACAATGCATGAAAGAATGTCGTTAGATGTCACAAGCATAGCTGCCAACTTGTTAAAAACAAAAATACGAACACAAAGCATAAGCTAATCCGGGGTAATTGTGATACTAAGCGAGAAACCCTGAAAATTTTTTATATGCAAAACAAACAAACAAAAAAAAAAAAAAAAATCTATTTATGAACTAAACATGTTTGAAATTTTATAAAATTTATTGAATTAACACTTTCAATTAAATTTCCTACCAAAGAATATCACACCTTTATAGTAACTAATGAAAGAAAAAACCTACTTCTTAAAAGAATGTGCTTTTCAAATCACATGAATATTAAATGCAATGAGTAGTTTTCAAATCACCTATAAATATGAAAATCTATGTTTGGATATTACAACTGAGTAAATACTAATAACGGCATTAGATTTTAAACTCTCGAAAAAACCAACTGCGATATTCGGTTTTAGAAACGAGCAGATACAAATCGTGATGTTAGATTTTCAAATTGAGTAAATAGGAATAGTGATGTACTCTTTATATTTCGCAGATACAAATCAAAACACATAATTAAATCAGGTAAATATGAAAATCCGTGATTGATATTAAAAGAGCGTGAATAAGAATAGCGATATTAGCATATTACACAACAGTTCCAAATATTCAAAATGGCACAAATACGTTAAACCAAAGGAATCAAATTGGTGCAAGAATCATGCATGTAAACTGGATTTTAAAAAAGTTACAAAATTTCATCGGATGATAAGTTTTTGATTTGCATACGTCTGAACCAATGGTCTTGAGTTTCAAGAAAATGAATATAAGGAGTGAAAAGGAGCTACAATGCCGAAAAATCAGAGCATATTTGACACACAATTGTATTTTCGGAACAAGGCTAAAAAATTGGAACAAATACAATGTAACCAGAACAGTTGGCAGTGATACACAAGCCACCAGTTGGTTAAATAAGTTTATTCATTAGCAAGGCCATAATAATTATACTACTCTTCCATGTCTCAACAGTATTGAGTCAATACAAATATTTAGTAAGCCTATTTTGTAAGTTTTATGTATTGCATCAAAGGTAAAATTAAACCAAGCATCAAAAATAAATATTTACCAGCAACATTTCCTTGTCTTCTGTCTCGGCTCCAATAATTTTCATGAGATTCTCTTTCAAATCCTACAGATTGGTCTGGAATGCAATTATCACTCTCATAACTGTCTGAAGCTGAGCCTTGACTGGTGGAACGTTGTCTTGACATTCCCTTTACATTAGGAGACATACCTGTATTTAAATATATAAATGAAATTTAGTTTGAATTTAAGATTAAAACAATTTTAATACATTAGGAAGCTAAAATTTAAAAATGCCATAATAAAGACTCTTGAAAAAATGAAGTGAACACCACTTTATAGCTCTCAATACTAAAAATATTAGAGCTTATTTGTAAAAAATTTAAATCCTCTATAACCTGAATATTTTGATTTAAATTAAATTATTTTGATAAAATACATCTGGTCTTAATAATTCTAGATAATAGAATTCATTGAAAGTTGATTATTAATATAAACTGTGAATTTTCTAAGCCTGGTAGCAGAATTTACAATGGGAATCTGCAGCCTTCATTTCATAAACTTAAATTTATATTAGACTGCAAGTCAGACAGAGATTATTTTTGTTACAAATCAGGTTATATCAACATATATATGTATACCGTAAAGATATTTAAATATTGAATGTAAACACTTTGTCTTAAATTATACTTAAATTTTAAGAAAAATAGGGCTTTAAAAAAATTTGAATAAATCCTATAAAAGCAAGCAACCAAGTAACTTTTTTCTTATACTTTTTGACCTATCAGGATGGCTTTCCAGGTAGATTTACACCTAACTCCAGGATTATTTTTTTTTTAAAGAAAAATTCAATAAAATATATATTTAATAAAAATGTTAATTAAAATTAAGTTATAAATAAAATCACAACTCTAAGAAAGCATTTATAAATTATTTTTTTAAAAAACAAATCAGGTGATTTAAATTATGTCAATCCTGTTTAGAAATAATAAATTGTCAGAATTACAAAGTGACTGAAAGGGAAAATAAAACTAAAGCAATACACTATTTAATATTAGACAAAATATATATATAATCTGTGTATAATTGAAGTTAAATCATATTTTATTAACATAATATATTTGAAAACAAAAAAGTGACCAACAATTAAAGCCCTATATATTTAGCATGGATTAAAAAATTATTTACGTTAAATATAAACACTAATTAGATTGCAAAGCTTAAATGAGCAATACTAATTTAAAAAGAAAATAACTAAAACATTAACAGATACAATTTTCAAACTACTCTAACAACCCATATTTAATTAAAATTAACGTATATTCATTGAATAAAATTAAATAGAATAAATAACTAAATAATGCTTTTTATGAATAGACCAAAAAGAAAGAAAGAAACGTAATATTTTTAAACCTTAGCTATAAAATAAATTACCCTAAAATATGAATCAAAGCTGCAAAAAAATAAATTAATAAATAAAAGTAGAACTCATTTATATCCTAACAAAATTAATAATACAAAATTGTTATACAAATAATCTGTATTTAATTGAAATTAAATAATACTTAAGCAACTGCTGAATGTTTTTAAGAAAAGGGGGGGGGGATATAAAAATATATTGTTCAAATTTTTATTAAAAAAAAAAAATCATAAATAAGATGGATAAAAAAGAGGGGGCAAAAATTAGGATGGTAAAACTGAAATTAATAAAAAAACATTTTTTTCCACGATAAATACAAAACCAACACAAAGGAAACTAACAAATATATAAGTTAAATGATGTTACTTAATTAAAATTGAGCCAAGTTATAATGAACTAAAGATTTATTAAAATCAAACTTATTTAACATAAAACAAAATTAATATTCAAAAAATGCAATATATTTACAACCTAATTACAAAGAAAATGATAAAAATACAAGGTAAACTTATTCAATTATACTACCAAATTTAATAAAATTACAATATCAAATTTAATATAAATACCAATGATAGTTAAAAGAGTAGTACCCAAGAAGATCAAGAGCAACAGAATTTAAAGAAAAAAAAAATCTTATTCTTAAAACTTATGAATAAGAACTAAATTATTGAATAAGAAAATTTATGGGGAACAGAAAAAATATCACTTGTAAAAAGAAAAAGCTGTCACCTGCTTCATAACATAATTATCTGCTTCTAGTAATAAATTGCCTGTTATCTTTTGATTATATTTCTTTTACCAAACAGAAAAAGAAAACATAAATGCAGATTTTTAAAAGAAAAGCAAACTATTTTTAAGAAAAGTACACATTTTTAGGAATTTTACACATTGAATTAATTTTGTAAATGACACTGCACCTCTGAGGAATCAGAATTCCCTCAATCAAAAAACATTGTTTCTTTAATAGATATCAAATAAATTAAAAAAAAGCAGATGAATGTGAAAAACATTTCATTTGTAATAAATAATGGATTATCTAGAATTGTAAAACAATAATTTGTTTATAATAAATCAAGGATAATGAAAATTGAGAAACAAAAATGGATTAAAGAAAAAATTGTTAATACTTTCAAGGCAAAAGTATAAATTTTTTATATCTGACATCCAATTGACAACACTACAGAAATGCTTCATTAGATCCTTGAAGATACCAATTAATAAATTTAGTCCAGACTATTTGGAAAAAAAATGGATTTTTTAAAATCCTCTATGCGCAAGAGCAAATTAAGTTTGAAAACAAAAGAGACAAATCAGGTAATTTTCTCAGGGCGTCAAACTCCCTGACAATTCTTTTACTTTTTTTCCTACTCTTTTCCATGACAATTCCCGGTGACCATGAACCGTGTCCTACTCAGCGTACTGTCAATTCAGTGTTATAGTATGGATAGGACACAAATTTACATTAGGTTTTAATAGGAAGGGTAAGGTACAAAATAGAGAAAGAGAGGCACAGTTGTACATGTATACATTAAGCATAAAAAGAAATCGAAAGAAAAAATATTAATAAAAGAAATAAACTGGCAAAATTTGTCTTTTGAAATAAAAAAATTTTTTCAAAAGACAAAACTAGACTTCAGATGTAGTGAGAATCTGTAGCGTTCACTGCCTCGCTGGAGGGTTTCTGTTACTGAGGTATTAAGTATTAAAATAGCTTGTGCTTTAAAGAAATGCCTAGAAAAGCCTTAAGAAAGAAATGCCTTATTTAAAAAAAACTACATTGTTGGAATTAAAATAAGATTTACTTTGCATTTGATTGACATAAGGAGTATGAGATGTCCATCCAGTTTCGTATCCAACAGGTAAAGAAAGAGGCTGCTGTGATTGGGCACCATGGCTTGCACTATTTCCTGAAGGAACAGGTCCAGAACCAGGACTAGTTTGCCCGACTGACTGGGACCGCATGAAATGGCCAGAGCCACTTTGAGTTGAGGGCATACTCCCAGGTTGTTGGGTTTGCTGTTGTCTCATATATTCTGCAGCCTGTTTTTGAAAACGTGGAGGAACATTCTTTTGAAATTGTCTTGAAAAGTTATAGCCCTAAAACAAAACAAGAGAGGTTAAAGATATATACAAAAATTCTTTGGAAAATACATGACTTTTAGTTGCCAATATCACATAAAATTATAAAAATGGAATAGATTTTTCAAAATTAAAAATAGACAAAATCTGAATATGTTTATATATACAAAAAATATATATTAATAAATAAATCTAAGAGTAAATTAAAATCCTCACTTGAATAAACATAAAATGACAGTTAATAACTTATTTTCACACAATGAAAATACTATAAAGAAACATTTTTCTTAAGAGTGGGCCTGCCTGCCCTAACTAGAGGCAGATTATATTCTACAATGAACAACATTCAGCTGGAATGACGCTGTATCTTTTCCAGCAACGAAATTTTTTAAATTTTTATTCTTAGTAGAAGCATTAGATTCATGTTTACATGACTTTGAATGTCCTTTCTAGATTTAATGATTTAAGGATACTGTTTAGTGAAACAACCTTTAAGGTAGTGAGGTATTGTTCAGGCTTATAATTTTACATAAGTAACAAGAGAAAATGCATTCGTGGACAGCCATGCGATAAAAAATTCACAAACAACGACCTTGGTATGAATAAAAGTGCCAGATGAATCATAACTATGTTATAAACCTCTATTCTTAACACTTAAATTTTCACTAAATTCAGTTTCTGCACCTTCAACCATTGAAAAAATATAAGAACCAGATTGGAAAAATACTTTTTCTGGTGAAAAACTCATCAATTAAGCTCTTGCAGTTGCTCAATGGCCACAGAGGTGCAGCAAACACATTCAGTGAAAATGCTCTTTTTGAACAAAAGCTGCCAATGTAGATCACAACCAGAAAAATGTTTTGAATAAAAGTTGAAATCATTATTTTTACAAATTAAAAACAGACTTTTTTCAATAAATAAAATATTTATTTCGCAGAACTGGCAGCAAATAGAATTTTAAGCCACATTTTAAATAAAAAAAATATTTGACACAACTAGTAAAATTAAAAATTCCTAAAAATATTAGAATATAATGTAGCTTATTAAGATTTAGAATCATCCTTAAAAATTTTTGACTGTAAAGGAAGAAATATTATGAAAATAAAAAGCAAGAGAGGGGAATCTTAAAAATGAACGTTAGTCAGCAAAATTTGTTTAACTTGATATCCATTTCCTTTAGCATGCAAACTATTTTGGTTTGGTATTTTTATAAATTCAAAAAGTCCTTAAAAAGAGGGAGTTATAAAAAGCGCAACAAACCAATAGTGAATAGGGACGGATAAAGTTTAGTTAACGTTTTGTTTATTACAACATCAGTTAACATTTTATTATTTATTTTAGGTAGCACTTTGTGGGCAATTATGTCTTATGAGTAGACTTTAATAAAAGCAACAATTTAATAATCAATACTACTGTGCTGAATTGCTAATATGATTATATATATTTGGAAAGAAAAAAAAACTTTTTACACTAGTAAGACATACCACCAACTTTAGCTTTTTTAAGAGAACAGCAAAAATTTAATACTAGGTAAGAAAAGTGTGAAGATAATACATTAATGTTTTTGCTTAAAATTAGAAAATTACCAAAATCAAATTCTTAAACAATCAAAAGCAAATCATACTTTTCTTAAGTTTTTAAAAGCTTTCTGTTATTTACAGTAACGACAGAGAATCTGTAGAAGCTGAGGTCAACAAACATATTCAAAGTTTTATTATGCATTAAATATATAATAATCACTGTGAGAAATGAATGGGTTAATAACTTAAATGATATTATGGTTAATAATCAGGGGTCTGTCCAGGTCGAATTTACTACCGTTTAGCGGTACCTTCTTTAATTCAACTATAGGAAAAACGGTAGTTTCACAAAATGCTTTTTCTTAAATTTTTTTTCCATATTTTTGTGTTGGTTATTTAATATATTTTTTAATTTTTCACAAATTATGTTTAAATTTTCACAAAATAGGCACCTCTCAGAAAAACCTAAACAGACCCCTGATAATAAATTTAGCTTATAAAAAATATTAGTTGTATAGTAGGTACCTGATAATTTGGTTGAGAACGATCTCTGTCACGTCCATCGCGACTAGGTGGTTTGTCATCTCGACTCTCACTACTATGCCTAGACCTATCAGTTTCATCAATGTCTATATCTTTCTCTTTATCACATTTCTCAAATGTCTTTGCTTTTTCTTGTGCACACTGTTTACTTTGCTCATAATGCTTCTCTTCTTCAGCCCTCCTTTGCCTTGCTCTCTCAACAGTCATTGTCATTTCTTCAGTATGCTGTTTTCTTCGTTGGCGCCACATTTCATCATCATCAGCTACTGATGAACGTGGTCCACCAGGCCTTGCAGGGCGAGGAGGCGGGTAGCTACCATGCTAAAAATAAAGCTTCAAGTAAGTATAAAAAAATCATATTTATAAATAGTTTTTGTGTCACATAAAACGATTTTATACCTGAAACATTAAAATTTCCTCTTTCTAATTTTAACTCATAAGCTAAATAAGCATTTTCAGCTGAATTTTAACTCATTTAAAAATTAGTAACAATTCATTAGTGATAATAATTTAGTTTTGATTATAGTTTTGACATACAATCAAAAGACTCCTTCGCAAAACTGCCTACATGGAAATGAAAGACATTACAAAATAATGTAAATTTCATAACTATAATAAGAAATATTTTAGACACAGGTAATTTTAAAGATTACTGCAGTCAGAATACAAAAACTATATTACACTACAAGCTATAAAATGACTGCTATTCTCTATTTGGGAATGATATCAAATGAACTAGAATGCAAAATATTTTTATTGTGTCAATAGTTTTGAATTTATAATTTTGAACAAGAGATATTTAAAACATTTTATATAGTAATAAAAAAAAACTTCAAATGGATAACTGCAAATGAGGCTACTTCATTATTTAACAGTAATACTTATTTAAATACTAAAACATGAAGAAAACAAGTAAAAAATTTATGAAATCTTATAAGTTTTACAGAAAATCTCCTAATTATCAGAAATTTTCTTGAGAGTGCAAAAACCCAAGATAATTTAGATTAAACCAGTAAACAAAAACAAAAAAAAAAAGGCAAACCTCAAAGGTTTTCTAGAAAATAGTGTGCTAGATATTATATATAATGGCAGTTATGTGTTAGATATTATATAATTCTGTCCTTGGGTAAAAAAGGATTTTAAATTATGGAATTTAAAACCCATGCCATAAATCAGACAGTGTGGTTAATGCCGGAGAAAAAACCAACATATGACTTTCATCAGACTTAATTTGTAATTAACTTATATTAACTTTTTCAAAAAGTCAAATATACAGCTACACTCGGGGTTTAAAAAAAAAAAAAAAAAAACTAGGCAAATAAGATTTAAAATTCAAGTTGGATATTTTTACACAAAATAAAGTCAGACTACACTATGATCCTTATACTGAGACATAATTATTCCAATGTTTTATTTAATACAAAAAAACCAAAATGAACTAATACTTTACTTTAAATAATCTGTCTGTATAGATGTAGTTTGGGTGAAATGAAATTTTTTTATTGGCGTAAAGCAACTTTATTTAATTGGTAGGTTATAGACAAAAGAATAAATAAATTACAACTCTACTTTGTGAACCATATAAAGTATCAACATCTTTTTCTAAAATAATTATAAGGACTATGTCCTTACTTGAATATGAGGTACTGGACCAGCTGCCATTCTTGCATGGGGAGAGGCATATGCCGAGCCAGGAGGCTGTGGTGGCGGGCCCCTGTAGTCAAACGGTCGTTGGGGTGGTTGATTAGGTTGCCACTGGCGTTGCATTTCCATATTACTCATGGAAGATGACCTACCTTGAGAAGGTTGGTTCCACGACTTCCACCTTTCATCCTAGTTAAAATGGGTTGGGGACACTTATAAACCCAAGAAACAATAGGGGTTTTTATAAACTTAAATTATAACAATGTTTATTAAAAAATACACTAATCCTTTCCTACGACTGAACCAATGTATATTAAGCTTTTAATGATAGTAATAATTATAAATTCAGTAGTGACAATAAAATAAACTTGAAATCCATATGAATTAGTTTTTTCTTTAAAAAAATAAATAATTAGAAAATTTTTATACAACTGCTTTTATTTTAATTTTTTTAACCTCGAGTAATTCTCTTCAAATAGGCTAAAATGATGTAAATAAGGGATATTTCAGTTTTTTAAAAAGAAAAAGTTATTTGATTAGCTTGAAGATGTCTTTATTACATTGTCTCGGAAATTTAAAGTATGTCTGAAATAAATGTTTTTGATCTATGAAACCCTTAAACCTATGAAATCTCATTACTTGACTTTATTACCACCTGCTAATAAACAAAACATTTCTTACAAAAATTACTTTACTTGTTTATTTCGTATCCCTTAAAATTAGCAATTGTAGTGTTGTTTCTATGAACTTAGTTAGTTTTTATGCCTTTCAATAACTACATTATGTCAATTATATTTAAAATGCTTCAGATTGAGGGCATTATTATTTGAGTAGAAATAGTGCTATGTTCTAAGAACATGTTCTGACAAAACTTCCAAACAAATGTTAGTAATATGGGAGTATCACAAAATGGATGAACAATTGATGAGCGTTAAGATGGCAGCCATTTCCTCATTCAAAATTACAAAGGTCATTTAACCCACTAGCGGTTTTGCAAATGGGCAAAATTGTTAGAATGTTTCTCCTTTATTCACTATTTTTCTATCTAACTACATGGAAAAACCATTTTTGCTTCTGCGGAGAAGACTGCAGGTTAAGATACAACTTTTAACGTGTAGAACCGTCAGGGGATAATTTCAAAAAGATTTTTAATAAGCATTTTAAATCATCTTTGACAGTATAGTTACAGAAACACATTATTTTGATTTTATTTATGGAAATGAATTCAAGAAATAATTTCATAGGTACTTTCATAATTTATGAAGCTAATTTATATTCTAAAAATGTACTAATAATTGTTATAGTATTCTTTTAATGGATAGTTTTAAAATATATATTGTTATTCTAATTTTATTTGTGGGTATAAATGTTAGAAACAATGTAATTTTCTCATTTTTTCACATTATTATCCCTTTACTGTGAAAAAATAACATTTAAAAGACATTGATTTTATTTCTTTTTAAAGACTAGTTAAAAAAAATTACTTCCATTTAACTTTTTTATTTTTTAAAGTAAATAAGGGCTGACAGATACTTAAGCAGCCCATTTGTAAAGAATGACTCCCTCAAGGTATTAAACTGAGCTCAGATTATGATTTGGTGGCCTATTCAAATAGCAAAACAGTTTTTAATATAGTATTCATAAGAAAAACAGAGGAAAAGGGATATAATCACACAAATTTGCTTAAATACTTCAGCAGCTAAAATATTAGAAAAATGCCATTAAAAGTATTTAAGCATTCACTTAAATGCAATGAGGCTCAATTTAAATACCGTTTGTAGAAATTTTGAATATGTAGAAATATGTAGAAATTTTTTCAATACTCAATAAATTTTGAAGAGTAAAGTAAAAGGGTTAAAAAAAATAAAAATAGCTCCAGCATGCAACAATGAAATATCCTATATTTGATTTGAAACAATTCCACATAAACCCAAGCTAAACAAAGTATGCTAAGAACAAATGATATAACTCACCCTTTCTTTCTCAAAACCATCACCACGCTCGAAATTCCAATCAGCATCTTGTTCATTTTTTTTATCTGCTCTGTTTTCTCTACTCCAATCAGATTCACGTAACTGTCTACCTTCCCTGTCACGTTCAGATTTTTTCTCTCTATCTTTTTCATTTTTGACACTACTATGACCTTTCAATGGCTTATCATCACCATCCCTGCAGAAGAATAGAATAATTAAAATGTACATGTCACTAACGGGGATAGATAAAACATTCAAAAGTTAAATATTCTCATAATGAATACCTTTTTT
This sequence comes from Parasteatoda lunata, assembly GCA_949128135.1. Taxonomy (NCBI): domain Eukaryota; kingdom Metazoa; phylum Arthropoda; class Arachnida; order Araneae; family Theridiidae; genus Parasteatoda; species Parasteatoda lunata. The sequence goes on along the minus strand of OX421973.1, from coordinate 32,648,474 downwards.
CCTTTTTTTGATTAACAGGGGTATCTTCATCATCACTAAAGACTAATTTTGCACTGAAATAAAAATGTATAAAATCAATAAAAATAAAAACATTTTTTAGCATAAACATTTATATATTAGATAAAGATGTTTCTATATGCTACACACATAATATTTAAAATATGATCAGACATGTGATTGAATAAGAATGAAAAATGCAGAAATTGCCAATACCAATTTGTGAGCATACACAAAAAGATACTAAAAGCATTGCTTGAATATTGAAGTCAGTAAAAATACTGAAAAATCACACATGTTGTATTGATAGATTTAGATGAAATATGACATTTTCTTTTCAAGATGTCACTGTCTTACAAAAAGTTCAATTGGATTGGAAGAACTATGATTTTAACTTGATACGAATTTGATTAAAAAAAAAAACATTTATTACTGGTGCGCCTTGTATACATAAATTTTTTAATCTTCGAAATTACGAAGATGACCTTTAGTCAACAAAATTTAATTAGAATGCAGATTAAATAAAATGCTAAAAATCTTTAAAAAATATATATATTTTTAACAGGTATACTGTTAAAATGGTATACAAGTGTTTTAATATATTATTATTTCAGAGGTACTTTTTTTTTTAATTATTATTATTTAAAAGAAATTAGGTCAATAAAATTCATTTCAACACGATAAAAACTTACTTATAATCTATTTCACCATGAGATGTAGCCCATGTATCTTGTGTGTCGTTTTGAAGTATTTCATCAAATCCCTTCAGAGCTTTTTCAGTGATAATTGCAGCAGGGCGTTGATATGCCTCTTCTTCAGCAAGAGGACGTACTTGTTGAGGTCGTCTGTTATCTGAGTAAGGGTAGGGTGGACGAGAGTTTTGTTGTGCAGCAGGTGGTACATTAGTAAAATTTGAAGGGTATCCAGAAGGATAAGAATTACGTCCTAACATCTAAAATATAAATAACTCATGTTTATTATACAGAATGAAATAATTTATAATAATTGTAATTTGAATGCAATGATAGATTAGGAAACAAATAATACTTTAAAAAATTGAATCAACTTTCTATTGCTAAAGGTTTTGCTTAATTCCTTAACAATATACAAGAAAATTAATTTAATAATACATACAAAGAAATAAAATGATGTAATGACAATAAATGTAGCTATACACAACTCTAGAGCTTGAATAGCTCACTTAGTGCTGAGTACAGTAAGCTTCCTAAAGGAGGTTTTGTCCATTTATCTTTCTCCAACACAATGTAAACATAGATAGCTCTACATCTCTTGAAGACCATTCTAGTCACAGACTGGTATATTGTTTACTTGGTTTGGATACATTAATTAAAACTCAAGTAAATATTTTAAATGTTTCAATTCATAAATCACTCAAATCTTAAGCACAAAATTATTAAGCCTGATTAAATACCACAAATGCATTCGATCAGATTTTTTTTAACGAATTATACAAAAATAACATTATTCTTCAATTTTATACTACTTCTACTTACAAAAAATTATTGAAAATGATTTTATGAAAATAATTTAAATTTCAAATTGTTAATCGAAACTAAATTTAAAAACTTACAAAAGTGGGCATCATTCCTCTAAACTGTGGAGGCATGCCCATTTGACTTCCCATGGCATGTCCTTGAGACGGAACAGGCCCAATAGGTGGTCCACCAGAGGTAGAGCCAGAAGGAACATTTCCCAAGTTGCCACCCGCAATAGGGGCACCTCTAGGAGCAGGATATTGACGATCTCGTAAGTGAGACTGTGAAGACAAAGGCTGGGAATCTGAAGGTTGCTGGGGGCCGTTCACGCCACTGCCACTGCTCTGTTGCTGGTTTCCGACCGAACCAGCTGGTGGCTGTTGCAGTGTGCCTCTTCCCCAGCTGCCTTCCGCTAAGGAGAGGAAAAAAAGATTATATTCTTTCCAAAATTTAAGGAAATAACACACAATTGTAACTACATTTTATGAAATTCTATCAGTGAGGATAAAACATCTAAGAGCATACTTTGAGGTCTCAGACTTGGTCCTGGTCCATATTGGGAATCTACACTTGATTTCTGATTGCCTTCTGTTGGTGCATCTCCACCAGCTAACTTGGGGAATTCCTGAGGAAAAAATGGCGACTGCTGGCCCAAGAAGTTCCGTTCTTGACCACCATCCTCTTGGCTTTGTGTTATACTGCTCCATGTTTTGTTTACTCCAGAAGTTGCAACTGTGTTTGTTGTACTTGTCTGATCAAAAAAAAAAAAGATAGAGATTTGTTTTAATCATAAAATAAGCCAATAATATAATAAGTATGTTATAACATATATTATTGATGTAGAATAAATATTTAATCAATTTTTTAAGCAATAATATGGATAATCGGTTTTGTTAAATGCCTCAAATTAAATTTGCAGATAATTTTGAACATATGAATTTAAGGTTGATTAATAATTACCTCACATTTTATGATCAATGAAGATTTAAAAATAAATAAATAAAAAGTAACATTTACTTCAACCTTAACTAAAAACATTCAATAGTTTATCACTTTTTGATAGTTGTACCTGTTTTGATAGTTGTAAATATTTAAAATACTTTACCCTGAACTGATATGCAGTATAAAATATTGCTACATACTAAAGCTTTGTCTTTTTTTTTCTTGTAAAAAAAAGTTAGATATCAAGAATTTGAAGTGAGAAATAGTATTAAAATACTATTCAGGCACTTTTGATATTACCATATTAACATGTTTGGATTTGGATGGGGGAAAATTATAAATGAAAATTGTTTAATTTACGTATTAAAAAAAAAGCAAAATATTTATTTTTTATGAGTATGGAATTTTATCACTTCTGCCTGATGCATGTCTTTACCCTGTCCTAACTAAAGGAATAGATTGTTCCAATTCTGTATTCTTTTAATTTCAGTATGTTTTATCTACCAAGAAATAGGACTATTTAACAGTTATAATTGTGCGGGTGGAAAAAGCGAAAAATTAATGTTTTTTTTAAAAAAAATCTTTTCCTAATGCTTTGATTAATTCTTTAAAATATATTTTAAAAGGGGCATTTACTTTATTTTAGAACGAATCTTTTTCATCCTTGGTGATTAAGAATGCTTAAAATTTTATTTAACCATTCGCTAAGTGCTTAGCACGCCAAAGCTCGTTATTGTGGTACACACCTGTTATACCAACAGTACACAAAAGAACATAGGTTTTCCAGTTAACCAGGTGTTTATTTAATTTTATTTTTGGCATTAATTCATTTTAATTAGTTGAAAAGAGAAAGTTAAGTAGCTTTCATTTTTCAGCCCTACATGTGATATTTAATCATGTTTAAATGAATCAATGATAATCATTTAAATATATATTGAACTTAACTTGAAATACTAACTTTCTGTGTTGTTTGTGATAGCGAAGAGGCTGGCTGCGATTGCGGTGATGGCTGCTGACTTCCATTGGTCTCTTCTGGTTTGCCTTTCTCTTTGGTGGTACTGCCCCATCCTTGACCGCCACTTGGAACAAGGCTTATATTTGGATTATTTCCACTATTTTCACTTTTTAAACTTGGTAAATTAGCAGGAGGTGGCATACGCCGTCCAGTTCCCACTTTCCCCAGTGATTGCAATCCATGTTTAGGTTGAACTAGAAAAACAAAAAAAAGCTGTTAATTGTTGAAACTTGAAGATTAACATAAAAAACATTTCCATAATATGAAAAACATTCAAAAGTTTAAACATACCATGAATTGTGATTTTAAAAAAGAAAAAATAATATGTACACACACATTCTAATTAAGATAAATGTTATTTGAAATTAAATTCAGTTACTGATAAATTTCTTTATACCTACCTTGTTATTAGAAAGATAAATATATCTGAATAATACAGCTTTTTGAACAGTTAACATATAAAATGGACTTTTAACCCAAGAAAAAAGGGAATAGCGGTGGATTACAAATGAGAAAAAACAGTGATATGTAGTTCTTATTAAGCAAAAGAACGCTTTTTAAGGTTAATTATAAAAATAAGCTTATTAAAATTGCATTTAGTACAGTTCACATAAGTTTTTTTTAAAAAAGAAAAAAATTACCAGTAGAGATTCTTAGGTTATAGAGCAATTTCATTAAAGATTTCACTTGTACAGAAAACAATATGCAGTTATAAAACGGCTTCTAAAAAGAAATTTAAGCTATTCATTTATATTTTAATTATGATGAGACTTTATTTATTATTACATATAATAAAATTAATTAAAATTATAAAAACTTGCAGATGGTACAATAGAGTGCAATTATAAAATAATTCAACCGAAATTCTTTTCACTCCTGACATGATAGTCTTGATGCTCTTTCATTGATATAATACCACTTGTCTTTGTAAAGATCATTGTTTTGCACGACTTTAAGACTCTTAATGAAATGTATTCTATCCTTATTTGGCACTTTCAGTCATAGTCATTCAGGTTGCTACACTGGTCTTCCTTTTTCAACCCTCTTATATGCCATTGTGCTTTTATTATATCAAACCAGATTTGTTTTCATCATTCACACATTGTCATTTCGAAAAAGAAAAAAAAAGCTCGCATCTATGCGTTTGAAACATATAAACTTTTTTTTCAACTACAAAACTTTTTATTGACAAGTATATTTTATTTTTAGTCCTCCTTGGGATTGTTAATTTTTCACCAGATTATATATTCTATCACACATCTATGACAACCTTCAAAATTATCTTACAATTAAGTTATTGTCAATTACAAAAAACAAGTTATTCCATAGATAAACATTTGTATAAAAAATGAAGATAAGATAATCTTGGACATAAATATAAAGCTTATAAAAAACTTATATGTAAAACTTACCGGTAGCTTTAGGATTTTCCAAACTTTTTCCTTTATAGATACTATTTATATCCAAAGCAACATACTTCGACCTTCCTTTCTCCGCCTTCGCATTTAGCCCCGAAACTGCAGACATGCTGATCAGAAGAAGTCATTGAGTACAGAGCACTGCACCCAGGGAACGGTCCGCTCCCTAAAGAATAAGAAAAATTTACTTTTAAACATGCATTACATGATAAATTACAAAATACTGACTCCAATCTAACAAATCAACGACATGCAAGTGCAACTTGCAATTTTATAACTGCAAACAAAGAGCCAATCTTTAAAATTTAAAAGAAATTACGAAAATAATTGATAGAGCTATATAAATCCCAGGTGTCAATAAAACTAACTGGCATCTAATATTTTTGTATAATTTAACCCAATAACTAATAACTGCTACACTCCGTGCAATTTTGATGAACCTTGTCTTCACAGTTAATTCAGTTTAATTAAAAAATTTTAAATTTTAAGATTATATCTGTTAGTCTGCATGTAAAATTATGTCTTAGTGTTAAAGTCAAAGATTAAACAGCAGCAACGAAACATATCAGTAATTTTATCATTCTGCAATTCATTAAGATACTCAACCCTCTTAACTTAATCGGATCAGATCCACGAGTTCGTTCACCTCCATTACTTATAAAACACACATAGCTCACAAGGTCCTCGTGTACCAAGCCAACATAGTAAATCAAACGTTGCAAAGTAACTTCTGTTTTACTATACTTGGTGTGAACTGGAAATATCTTAGCACCATAGGTGAATCTAAAAGATTTTTTAAAGTAAAGTACAGTTGACAGTAAAATTAAAGTAGCTGTAATTCATTAGGCAGAAAATGAAAAATAATTATTATCATAATTGTTTCTTTTATTAGTCCTTTTTAGTACATATTTTTTTAACATATCTCATTCTCATATTTAGTGTATAAGTATGCAAATAGAATACATTAAAAAAAATTTCTCTTTGAGCGAAATTGGGTCTTTTAGTGAAATACATTACTTATTCTCGATGAAAATAAGGTTTTTCGTGAAAAGCCATACTTGGGCTTTATTCTTCCTTAAAAAAAAAAGTTTAAGTTAGTACCCAGAACTTCGGAATATTTGGTTCCCTTTTACTACATGCAGATCCTTAAAATATTAATTTTATCAATCTATTAATATGATCAATGATAATTATTCTATTCATTATTAGACAAAATAAAGAATTTCAAAACAAGAAAATGGTTTATGTTTGATGTGGTATAACAGATCAGCAAAATTCTATCTTTTGATTTTTAAAATTAATACTTATCATATAGTCCATTGTTAATTTTATTTCTAAAATCACAAAACAATGACATAATTTTATTTTTTACTATATTCTGTAATTTCAATGTACTGAAACTATAATTTTGAATCCCACAACCCAGGTTAAGGAAAGATCCCATTGCTCTTTTAAAGTTAATCGGTTTCCTACAGTTACACAATAAGAGAACAACTGCTCATTACAAAACACACTTAATTTTTTTTGGAATGACTCTACAGTAAAGTGTTATAGGAAAATCTTATTTACATAATAGAATTAATTCACAGACGCTTGATAAAGAATATAAATAAAAACCTAATATTTATTTACTAGTAAAAATTACCCTAAATTAGTGAACTTGGTAAAAAATAAAAAAGCCCCAATTGACCTCAAAGAGACATAAAATAAAACACATTTAGCTATGGAGAACTGTAAATTTGAATAAATATAAAATTCATCAAACGAACATATCCATTGGATCAAACTAATGAAAATTTAAAAGAAATGTTAAATCACAGTCAAATAGCTTCTTTACGGCACTTTCTCGCACAAATAGAAACTAACTAGATAAATTACAGAATTAAAAAATTTTCAATAGATTCACCATTCAAGATTCAGCCAACATATTTTCCATAATTTTAGACAGGTAAAACATAAATATTCGTAACCTTAAATTGACAATTAAACACTTAAGATTGATATCAAAGAGAATATTTTAAAATTGTCATATGGAGGACAAAAACTGTTAAAAAATAGCTAGATCTCCAATCATCAAGAGCTAATATTTTTGCGACATATTTTGTTATTAAATGTAATAAATAGTTTATTGTTGTTTAATCGAGCAGTATATAGTCATACATTTGAGAACACGGAACGATATCAATAGCTTCAACAAACGTAAACTATGATGGTCGAAACTATAACTGTCAAGCTAATAAAAGGCAGAGAAAGTAATAAGCCTAAATAACCTCTATTAAGAATTCTAATATTTAAATCATCTACATACATTTAAAAAAATGCAATATGTTATTGAAAATACATGCTAAGAGCCTTGATCATATTACTATTAACTATAAACATTTACTAATCAAGGTATTAATACAATAGTAAACAGAGCCGCTAATTGCGTAGTAGGAGGGTCAACAAATGTTATTTTATTGGAATAGTAAGACTTTTACATGACATAAAGAGAAAATGACAAATATTTCAAGCACTATAAGAATAATATATCATGATATTTACTTTTATTTCATTGAAATATCGAGATTTTACGTAGTATAAACCAAATGTTTATTATGATCGGTTTAAGCTATTATAAACATAACAATAAATCATAGGGCATTAAAATAGCATCTTACCTCGGTCCGTCCAAATGGGTTTCTTTAAATAATAATAACGGTAAAGCTTAGATTTAGGTGCAAGGGATGGATGGCGGCAGATTGTGACAATTAGTTCAAATAGGTCCAAATTTTAAGGGACCTTTCCAATTCCAAAATGGCGAACAACAACTCTCTTTTCTCCCGTAAGCGTTTAATAACCTGAAGATGACGTCACAGGAAGCACCCTTCCCAGAAGTCTAAAATAATTTAGTCTGCTCTCGCTGAAAAAAATTCTATCTTGGTTGAATTTTCAAAGATGCTGAAAGAAATAAAAGTTATTTTACTTATGAATGACAATTATTCTAATAAGTATAATAGGAATTTCAATTAAAAACAAATATCTCATTAGTTGCTTCGAATCTTACAGTTTGCAAGTTATTCGATAAAAGTGTAAAACGGAACTAAAGGTCGTAAAAACCTTATTTAATTGTTCAGAATCCAATTAAAAATAACTCATTAAAAATTTCTAAATGTTAAAATTTTTATAAACAAACGAAATAGCATGTGAGGTTTAGTGCTCTGAGTTTAGAAGCAACATGTGTAATTTTAAATATGAAGTTCAAAAGGTGTTAAATAATTTTAAAAAAAACACTAACTTTTTAGGCTTTTGAAATTCATATTTTTAACAAAAAAAATTTCAAAAACGTTTTATTAAAAAAAATAAGAATTAAATTAATCTCGAACCGTCGGGATCATTCAACAATTCTGCACAAATCCACAATTATTGGACTAGGTGTATACAGTTTTTTCAGTTTAATTTTTTTTATGTAATGACTGCAATAAATACTCTTAAATTTTAAAAACGAATTGAACTTTTTAATCCATACCCGTCTTTATGTTTAAATGATTTTTATTAAAATTTAATGCCATTCCTCTCTTCTGCCTAGTAGATAATGTCAATTTGTTGATAGTTTGATTGGTTTCGGTTTGTTAAATTTTTAAATCTTCTGCTGCAAGCATAAAATTATCATGTTAAACGATAGTTTTGTAATTTTGTGCATTTCAATTTTTACTGCTTTATTGGGTGAAGGTTTGTTGAAAGTTTTTTCTAAAAATACTTTTTTGATGCATTAAGATATATATGAACGTGTTTATGATTAGCTTTAAAAAACGAAGAGTTAAGCTTATTTTTCTTGATTAGTAAAGTGTTTCTCTTGCTTAAGTTTTTGTTTGTCATATTAATGTCAAACGATATTTATGCTGAGATATGTAGGTCAAAGGGTATCTAATTTAATTTAGCAGTGGCTAACTTTTGCCTATTTCTCTGAAATGAGAAAAATAAATTCGATTTACCAATTAGTGCAATGCTAAACTTTTGTAAGAAAATTTTCAAAGTTTCCTAAATTAATTGACAAGTTACATTCTTTTATTTTTCTTATTTATAAATTGATAAGAATTTTTCCCTTTTTTATAAACCTGCCCTCTAAATGATTAATTTTTTATTAGTATGTATTTATTAATTAATGCTGCAACTGGCAAGGAGGATTATTTTGCAAATCTGGGGCAATTTCTTTATCAGTATCTATGCCAAAATAAACGACAAGTTTTGGCTATTAAAATCATTCCCTAAGCAGACTAACTCAAAATGTATTATTTGTTGCCATTACCATGGCAAATCTCACCTTAGTTTTTTTTTTTTTTTTTTTTTTTTAAATTTCTTTGATGCCTTGGCAATTATTGGAACAAAGAGATTCCAATATGCAAATTCTGATAATGAAGAAGGTTTTCATTCTGGTACCTGATTTCCCGAACTACAATAGCCAAAGCAAATGAATTTTTGTCTAAAAAATAGAAGCCGATATGTACTGGTTTGTCTGAGGGGAATTACTTGTTATACCCTTCTATTTTGTTGCCTTCTGTCATGAGTTTAGTTTCTCATCTGCCTCTACCTGGTGTCGAACAGAATTAAAGTAGCCTTAGAGAATATCGAACTACATTTAATAAAGCAGAAATGTTACTCGATTTAATTTAATATTAAACAAAAGAAGGTAAAATTAAGTTATTAAATTAAATAAATTGTAATTTAAATAAATGGATGATTTAATTTAACTACAACCATTTCTAATCAGAATGAGAAAAAGCTTCAAATGATGCGTCAGAAATCACGTGAATATGAATCGAAATGTTTGATTTTTAAAAATTGTGTGAATATGAAGTCTGATGATTGATTTTTAAATCTCGTGCATGTGAATTCAATTTTTGATTTTAAAATTGTATGAATGCAACTCATGCTGTTTTATTTTAAAATCTCCTGAATATGGATCATGATGTTGAATTTTGAAGACATGTGAATATGAATTGCAGTATTGAATTTTAAATACACGTGTATATGAATCACACTCTTTGATTTTTAAATTGCTTGAATTTGAATTGTGATATGTAATTTTTAAATAGGAATAATACAAATCTTAACTAGCAACTTTTAAATCATATTAATCGATGTTTGTTTTTAAAATTGCGAATATGAATCATGATATTGGATTTTAAAAACACTTAAATACAAATCACGATATTGGATTTTTCAATTTTATAAACACGAATCATGATAAATCGGTATTTGATTTATCAAATCTGGGGACTTGTTGGATATTTTATGAAAGTTAATTTGGTTTTGATTACTGGTCAATGTTTGTTTAGAATTATGAGTGGCTTGATCAAACACGAGGGCTTGTTCAGGGTTTTACAATAATACAATTTTATCAAACTGTAAGTAACGTGTTTCAGATTAATGAGTATCAACTTGTCTAGGAAATAAGTAGAGCAGAAGAGTAATTCTAATCATAATAAACCATTAATTATTCAAGGGAATATTGTTTATGTTAAATAAAGTATTCATTTCCAGTTTAGGAATATTTTTTTTCTATTTTTGAAGGATTAACATGGCTTATGGTGTATAGGACAGAAAAGTATCAAAAGCTTAAAGCGGAAGTAGAAAGGCAAAGTAAACGATGTAAGTGATACAAAAATTTTATATTATTTTAATCAAACATTTTGTCTAAGTTTTAAGATCTTGTAAGCATTAAGTTAGAGTTTGGATGAACATCCTCAACTTTCTTTTTCATTTGCTTCATATGCATATTTTAATTTTCTATAGTACTATTTTTTTTCCTCACTTATTTGCAGTGGAGAAAAAGAAAGAAGTTCATGGAGACACAGTTGATCGGCAACAGAAGAAAAAAATTGGTATGTTTGTCTAGTATTGTACTATTCAAATTTTATTTAGTAGAGCTTATAAAAAATTTCATGTATCACAATGTTTTTTTCAACCTAAATGTTCACTGTAATTTGCACACTTAAAAAAAAAAGGTTTTAAATAATTTTGACTAATAATAAAAAGGGTTCAAATAACCTCAGGGTGTATAGCATTTTTGATTTTTTTTTTATAAAAACCCTCAAAGGTTCTTTTCTTATTTGATGTTAAAAACTCTTAATTTTCTCATTATTTCAAAAATGTTTTGATTTGCTTAAAAATCATATTTCCAAGAATATATGAATAGAGAATCCATATGAATAGAGGATCAGAAATCTGAATCTGTCGGAAAAAAGGTATATTTATTCAGAGAAAGTACGTTTTTCTATGTGATTTCGTAACTTAAAATATCATCTGCACTAATTAATTCACTTATTTGAAATCACCCTACATTAGATCAGTCATATTAGATCAAGAGTTATTCAGGGTGGTATGTTTATTTTTTTGTGCCCTGTACAATGATATGTTTTATTTTTAAAAACTACAACTTTTTATTAGTACTTTTTCTCTTTCAAATTCAGCTTTTATAATAAAAATTTTGTTTGCCCTTTATGTTATGTTATTCATTGTAGTTTCATTAAGAACTTTTGTTTTTTTTTTCTTTGTGCTAGCATCATTAATCAATAAGTATCAAACAGTTTTTTTTTTTTAATTCTATTTTCCTTATATCTGTTTTAGAACGTGAAGAAGAAAAATTGAAAAATAACAATAGAGATCTATCTCTTGTAAGTAAAATTCTATGTTTTTCAACTTTACCTCCTCTTGGTTAAGTAATTTTTAAATAAATTATTGTGCTAAATTAAAATAAATAATGTGTCATTATTAAAATTAATTATTCTATTTATAAAGCTTTCACACATTGATTGCATTCATAAAAATTATGTCTATAAATATTATAATAATAAATGTATATTTATAATATCACATTTTTTAATTGTACGTCATATAGAAAATGTATAGAAAGTTTCTCATTTATAAGTAAGAATGCTTCTTCTGATAATAATAACAAACACTGGAACTAGGTATGGCTTTGAAATATAATATTATTTGCAGGCTATAATATGAAAAAAAGGAGGGGGAGAGATAGGAACTTTGAAAGTCATATACTCACTTATATTGTTACAAGATTACGCAAGTGAGGTTTCATAAATTAGCTCAAAATGAAAATTCATGCAATTATGATGCTCAATTTCTTGTACAATTTTATCTCTTAATGAAATCCCACAGCTCTTATTTACTAGTGGTTACTGTTTAATGCTGAAGCATTGACTGAATGGAATGAAGTTATTAAAAATATTTATCGTGCATCCTAGTACTAGGGTATATCAACTATTAGTTAAGTTCTACACCAAAACTTTATACTTCCAATTCAAATTATGGTTCAATACTTTTTGAACAGATTTCATTTATAAGAAATCAGTAATTAAATTTCAAAAAGTTTTTAAGCTTGTTACGAGAAGAGCAGAATTTTTTTTATCTTAATTTCTAAGTAGTAAACTGTTTCATTCTCTCATTTCTTACTCTGCTTTTTTTTTTACATTTCTGCAATTATTTTTCTGCACTGTTTGACTGTTTCAATTTTCCAAAATAACAAAATATTTTAAACTAAATGTACTAGACCTCCCTCCTCAGAAAAAGATATAGCTTAATTACTGTTAAGTGTTATAAGTCTTTAAAATTGTTATACTATTCAAAATGAAATCTTGATAATCTTTTAAGCATTTCAAATAATTACTTATAATAATAATTCAAATAATTGGGAAATGTGGAAATATTTCTTAGTTTCTGGAATACTTTGAATTATTTTTTTTTTCCATCTTGGTTTTAGCAATTCCTAAATAACGAAATACTCCTTATGAAATTGACTTAAATTTTGCTAATGTTATAAAAAAATATCTATTCAAAATTTTCGTAATTAAATGTATATATAATCAAGGATATATATCTAATGTTAGTCATATGAAGACAGAAATAAGGGATCGAAATGTCAGAAAGTTTTTTAAATAGCTGAGATGCTGTGCTATGAAAGTTGCTTAGGTGCTAAGACCTCTCTTACCTCGCCATCTTTTTTTTTTATAATTAAATTTTGATTTGTATTTTCTCACTTTTTATTTTTAACAAACTTCTGATGAACGATTCATTTTGATGATTCTACGACACAATACTTTTGAAAAATGTTGGAAGCAAAGTTGTCATTTTTTTAGAAAGGAAAATGCAGTTTAATAACTTTTGGAATTTCTTTAGATTTTTCTAAAAAATGTAAAGCTTAAGTAAAATAATGTTATAATTTTAAATGATTAGTAATTATGGATAAGTTATTTAATACTATACATTTGTCTGCTTATTGATCTTCAAAATTCATATTTATTGTTGTCTAAATTGCACAATAACATATATTTTTCCCAAATCTAAAACCAGGTAAATGTATAATACTAAATTAATATTTTGTAAAATCTGATTACAGATTTGTTTTGTTATAGTTTTGCCTGAAATCATTAAAACTGATCTGGTGACGATGTTGTTGACAAATATAAATTTTTTTTTCAAATAAAATAAAGGATGATTAAAGTATATTAAATATTTTCCTCCTCCTACACCTCTTAGCAGCTGAGTTTCATCAAGAATCAAGAGGCTTCTTAAGATAAATCAAAAGCAATAAAGGGTTCATATATTCTCTAACCCTTGGCCAAAGGATACTGTGAGAAGGCCTTTCCATTTCCCTTCTAACCTTCAGTAAGAGTTAGTCCCGAATAGGCACGAAAAATATAGCACCTCAAAAACCCGTTCTACTGTCTCCCCTACATTTTTGGTGGGGGTGCGCGTACTTCCTGGGGTGTTAAGTAATCCGAAACTAATCCACTAACCACTGTCACAGAAAAGGGGGAATTGCAACCTGCGGGGGGTCAACTAGCTTTCAAAAGATATCAGAAGAGACTCACTCTACATTATGATTTTTTTCCTTCTAAGAAATAGTTAAAAAATAATTTTTTTAAACTCTAAAACGGCTTTATTTATTTTCAAAATGGTGTTATCATTTTATTTAACATGCACTTTTTCTAATTATATCTTGAATTATTTATTATTTTGATTTGATTATTTAGAGAACTAATAATAACCAGAGGATTTAAATTTATAAAATTTTACTATGTAGTCATATGAAAGTAATTCATATAAAGTAACTGCATTAGAAATAAATTTATATTTTCTCTATAAATCAAATAAAGTTTGTTAATTTTTTTTAAAAATTGATTTGCTAACTTGTAAAACTTTTTATGTTAAAGTAAAACCTTGAGTTCAAGATTTTATTTTTTTATTACTTTTTTAATTTGTTTCTTTCAATTACAATTTAAATACATATATTTTTCACAACCTTTTTTTTTTTTTTTAATTTAATTAATTTTTTTAAAGATTGTGCCATTTTTCTAATAGATCATTTCGATGGATCATTAAAAACAACAAACTTAAACAATTCTATGTTATTTTACATTTTAATATATAGACTTGTGAAGCTGCTCTCTGTAATTAATATAAAGATTTATCAAAAAAATCGAAATTAATTTATAAAAAAGTAAGATACCGAAATTTTTGAAAGAAAAGGCATTTATTGATTTTCATTAAAACTTACAACATAACAACTGATTGAGACTTTAATTTACAAAATTTTATCACTAACCCTGGGAGGTTTTCGTGTTTTTCCTCTCCATGTAATGCTAATGCGGATTTTAATTAACTATAACTACACTAATTAAAGTTTGCAGTGCAGAAATTTCTACTCAGAAAACTCTTCTCCATGAATGGCAAAAGAGGGTCAGGGAAGAGAAATTAAAATAACACATTGATTACATACTTTGTTCTATCAATATAAAAGAGCAAAAAATTGTGAATAAAAATGACATTACACACTTTTAATAGGATTTCGAAAAATTTCTCGTTATTAAATACATAAGATATTGCATAATTACTAGTTTTAATATATATTTTTAGAATATTGCTAAAAAAAGTTTCAAAAAGTGTATTAATTAGGAATTACAGATTAATGTTAAAGCAATAAAAAAAGACTAATAGTTTCAAAATCTAGTAAATCAACTAAGGAATCAGGTCTGAAAACATCAAAACCAGTTTGACTGTCTAAAGCAGGGATGGGCAAACTTTTTTGGTCGTGGGCCAAAAATCTAGAAAAAAAAGTTTAGTGGGCCAAGTAAAAACTTCTAAAATAAAAATTCTATTTTCTGAAATAAAATAAAGTCAATTCATTATTGAACGCATGGCACTCTACATCAACTTTGCTTTTTGTAGTTTCCATTTTGGGGTTAAAAAATTTAACAAATAACTCAAAAAAGTAGTAGCCATTTTATCCATTTAATAATTTCACCATTATTTACAATGACGTTGTTTGTGTGCAATCCTTCCATACGGAGTAAATAATGTTAGACTCGCGCCGGCAGAAAAATCCGCTCGTTGGAACTTAAAAATGCGTATTCTGCCTCATGTGAAGTACAATTCACCTATATTAGATTCCATATGTCTGCTCCTCGAGAAAGACAAACACTAGTTGGAGCTAATCTACGGCTATCCTATAAAGAACTTCTGCTTTCAACATTTTACCAATTGAAGCTGTCTGTGCTAATTATTTCCATCAATTTATGTTTTGTAGAACAATAATAGAGAAAGTAAAAAGGTCATCAGTACTTTGTTAAAAAAGAAAGAACAAAAATAGCTTTAAACAAAGTAGACAAGAAAATGGATGTATTATGTATATTGTTTATATTCGCCACGGATTGGCAAGTTAAAATTCTGTCAGCGGGCCGGATAAAACCTTCGGGTGGGCCACAGTTGGCCCGCGGGCTGTAGTTTGCCCATCCCTGGTCTAAAGTAACAAAGAGAAGCTTAACTCTAAGTATTACAACTTATTTTTATTTTTTAATATATCGGGATGAAATTTCGTGGTGTTTATAATATTCACATTCGTCATTCTTTCTATTTCATCTGGCAATCAAACTGGTTTCAATATTTTCAGTGTTATGTTCCTAAGCAGCGGTTCATTATATTTTGATACCGTTTTTATTTTTCTCTCGTGAATATTAATTATGTCCACTAATGTTCTTTTACTTCCTTTTTTTTAAAGAATTTTACAATACATGCGTATATTTTCATATTTTTCTTCATTTACTGATTTAAATAAAATTTTCATAATACTTAGTGTTCTTGTGTATGTACATTAAAGCCCTAAACACAGGGCTAAGTGCTTGTTCACGTTTGGATGATGTGTGCTCTTGTGTACTAGCTATTTTTTTTTCCTTACCGTGGAAAAACAAACTATCCCAGCTATTGGAGTAATTAAAACTATTTATGGAATGGAAAAATTGCAACCTTTTAAATTTTTATAATGTAAATGTTTTTTTTTAAACCTACAAATGAGTGTACGATATATATATATATATATATATTTAAAAAGGAAAACTGCAGTTTTGTGATGCTTTATAGTATATTGGAATATCTTTACGTCGTTGTCTCGATTTTAATTAATCTCACTTTATACAGAAGGTAAATTTTTTAATTCTGAAACATCTTTAAAAAACAAGGAAAAATGTTTAAAAAAAAAGGGGGAATAATGTATTTAAAAAATAAATTCCACTCTCAAAATGAATAAACACAAGAAAAAGTATTACTACTAAATAAATAAAATGTATGTAGAATGAACGAATTATCAGCGAATATAATTTCCATAATAAATTACAAGCTTATAAAAGCTCCCCATATCAGTTCTTCAAAAGGACAGAGAGAGAAAAAGATTTTCAAAAAGAGTTGAACAGAGTAAAAGTATTTGGGAGGGAGGGAGCAAGACCAAGACCACCTACGGAGAAGATGAGACCGCAATCATCTCTTGGAGAATGAACTTGGGGGTGGAAGTTGCCTTCCTCACTTACTCAAAGGTAGAAAGTGACTTGAGTTTCAAAGGCAATATTACAAAAAGTAATAAAGATAAAAAAAAATTGACCTACATTTTCGTGGATAGGAAAGATTGAAAAAATTATTAGTATTTTTTTAAAATTGATCACTCCGATTCTTAAACAAGAAAAATCGATTCAAAGTATGACAAGCCCGCTATAGACTTTACATGTTAAAAGCAGAATTGAGGAGTCTGCTTGGTTCAACACTTTTCTCCCGGCAACCACGATTGGGGACCCGACCTTCGGATCATATGAGCTCGCCCCGTGCTCTTTGTTCGCCAAGCTCTAACCTTTTGTCATTAATCTTTTCAATCGATAAACATTAAATCTCATTGATATAATTGCATTTTTTTAATGTGATTAACTTAAAATCTAAAACTAAACTAGGAACAATATTTATGTATGCATGTGCTTTTAATATTTTATTTTGTCATTAAATATTTATTGTATGCTTTATAGGTCAAAATGAAATCTATGTTTGCTATAGGATTTGCTTTTACTGCTCTACTCAGTATGTTTAACTCAATGTGAGTAAATGTATTAAATGTTTTTCCTTTGAATGCTTATTAATATTATTGTTTTGTGAACAGTGAACATTTTCTTGAATATTGGAGTTAAATTCCGCGTGAACCAGATATTTGCTTACGAAGGCGACTTTTCTAGAATATTTAGTGGAGTAAGTGATCATATAAATCACACAATTCCTAATGAAGGATGGTTTTGAAGTTCCAGTTTTTATGAATTTTAAAGACATGTTCGTAAACTGAAAAAAAATTTTTTTTTACAAGAAATGAACTCAATATTGTTTACATTTTATTTAAACAATACTTAATAATAAATGTGAACGATAGTGTTTAGTGGTGTTGTTACTGAGATATTGTCAAGATAGAATGCTGCAATTGCCAAATTTATCTCTAAGCCCTCTGTGGGGAACAAGCTATCACTGCCATGTATGTGCAGTAAGGTGCATGTTAAATCAGTCATGAGTGTAGGTTATCTTGTTGAAAAATTGTCTCATGGAATTTTTAAAGAAGGATACCAGTTTGGGCACTGTCCATGTCATTCATTAAGATTCAAAATTGCATGATATTCTTACATTAATTACATAAAGCCCTAAAACACTGGGCTTAGTGCTTAATTAGGATACATTGGTATGTAGAGGCCTAAAGCTGCTCTTTTACAATTATATGATAGTGTTTATTGTAAGTAATAGTATTTGTTGCATGTTAGATGTCCAGTCTACAAAGCCGAGCATAGATAAATAGGCTTACCGAGGTGAATTATAAAAATTTTTAGTATCGGCAGGATAAAAATTCCTTTCAAAATCAGTAAATGAAATATTGATTATAGAATACAGTTTCGTTTTACTGTATAAAATAGAATTATTTTCATTGAAGGAAATTTCAGATTAGATTTGTTTTCTTTGTGATATAAACTGTGATTTAAATTTTCAGATTTGATGGGCGTGTAGTGGCCAAACTACCTTTCATCCCTATTGGATGGATTCAAGGATTATCTCATAGAAATCTAATTGGCGATGATTATAGTGATTGTTCATTCATTTTTTTATACATCTTATGCACCATGTCCATTAGACAAGTAATTCTTTTTAAATATTATGTTAACTGTTTAAAATTCCCTTTTATAGATCTTATATGATTTTGAGTTTTATTACTATATTATCTTGTACCTTTCACTTTTATTATATTTTTTCCACTGTTAAGTAACAAGAATAAACAAAATATGTATTAATATTTATTAAGTATAAAAAGTAAGCAATTTTGAATATTAAATGCAAACTTAACTTTAACGCTTTCTACAAAGTTTCTGTAGTCATATGAAATAATGTGTTTTAGCAAATACAACATCAGCAAATACATCATTAGTACTTCTGGGCAATTTTTTAACTTCTGCTCAACAAATTCATGGTACTAAACCATGCGCTTCTAAGAATGACATCATGGTCGAACAGAAAAATTTTTCGGCACCACGAAATCCCTGAAAACGATCTCTTGGCAAAAAATTTAAAAGAAAATAATATTAAATATAAATTTTGTTTGGTTTTGGCATGCAAATTTGCACAATCAAGTTTCTCAGTAAGAAATGCTTTCTATTTGATTTTAATACTTTTTTTAATTTTTAGATGTAATTTTTAACACGGATTTGAATATATTTTTTTACTAATTTTTATAATTTATTGGCTTATTTTGTTTACTTAAATTTTCATCAAATTTTAATTTTAGTTTCAAAGTTGGGAGTAAATATTAAAAAACTTACTTTTTTCCAATATCCTTTAACTTGCATATTTGTAACTTATCCCAATTTATACACATTTATTAACTGCACTTATAAGTTAGTGTTTTAATTTTTATATGAACTATCACAAGCTTTTGGATTTGTAAATCATGTATACAATTTCTGTGAGTTTTTATATATCCTCCATATAAATTAATGTAAAACTGTTTCTTACTTCATTCATTAAATTATGAGTTACAATTTTCTCATTCATGAATTACATTTCCCCATTTTTCAGTTAGTTAGTTGAATTGCAGTTATCATATATACATAATAGTTGATAATATATAATTTGTTTTTTTATATTTATAATTCTGTATCAATTATGAATGTTACAAAAATTACTATTTGATTGATTTGCTTGTGCAAATGTAACGTTATTGAGGATAAATCTAATTGAGATTAAAATATCAAACAGATGTATTATTTCCTTTTATTGTAATAAAAATAAAAAAACAGTTAAAAGCTACAGTTCCGAAAGTTGTGCAATGCAGCAGAAAGTCCACAAGAAAATTTTATAAACAATTGAAAATTTTAAAAAAGAAAATAATGAAAAATATAATAGAGACAACCGAAGCTGGCGTTGTCAAGTGGTATCAGCCTTGGTAACCCCCTGATGACGTCAGCTTCTGTTGTCATTATTATATTTTTCATTATTTTCTTTTAAAATTTTCTATTGGTTTTTTTTATTGGATGTCATTTGATAATTTTCCTTAAGTTAGATAATATTTTTAACTATGTTTGCCTTAATCCATTTATACTTTGGTGTTCTTTAAATAATTTAAGTGAAATTTTAAATAAATATTAATTGAAAGAGCAATACTTATTTCTACTGTAAAATGTTTTTTTTTTTTCAAGTAACCACTTTCAATTTAGTATTTTATTTTTCAGAATATTCAGAAAATGCTTGGATTCGCTCCTTCTAGAACTGCTAACAAACAAAGTGGAAATATTTTTGCACCTTCAGCCCAACCAATAAAATAGTTTCAATAAATATATTTTACTTATTAATTGGTTGTTCTCCTTTCACACATTATTCAAAACAGTGTTGGTACAAAAGTACTTTTATAATTTCTTAATAATTGAGAAATGATCTGAACAGTATTTTTTCTTTCTGTTATTTAAGTTAAAAATTTTAGATGACAAAAATATTAGCATGTTTTTAAAAAAAATTATACACAATTTCAGAAAAGGTACTAGCAGAGTTTGAAACCAGAACCCTTTAAAAAAGAAGAAGAAAAAAAGCAGTTTAAAAATTATGTGTCTTAAAAGTAAATTATAACTACAAGTGTTTTGTTTTATGGAACTATGAAACTTCATATCAAAAGAAGGGATTTAAAACCTGCTGACCAAATTTTTTCATAAGTTTTAAATTAAATTCACTATTATATCAGATAAGCTTATTATTTTAATTTTATAACAGTAATGTGTTATATTATTCTAAAGTTCAAGCATTTTAAGAGAATTATCACAAGCAGTTTCAATATTGTCTATAGGACATAATTCCATCATTTGATCAAATTTGTCTTCCACTCAATAAATCAGCTTCAAATCGTGTGCTATTTTGCATTGTGAAAATTTTGCATGTATATTAATTAATAATGTATGTATAATTTTGCAATAATAATTTTGCAAAATTATTATTGCAATAATGCATGTATAATTTTGCAATAATATTATATTAAAATCTTTGATTTTTTAGAAACCATGTTATCCATAGTATTATACAAGCGTCGCGGATTTAGATGTAATTGAGTGTGTCAAAAATTTCTTTTTCAAATAACCGATTTAAAATCTCGAGTATCTTAATTAAAAGCTCTTTGGAAATAGCAGGGGGGGGGGGGAGATCAGAAAATTTTCAACGCCAGGAACGGAGCTAGTCAAAAAGTTAGTCAGATTCTTGCTTCGCAATAACGTATTGGTTAAAAAAAAAAAATCGGACCATGTGGAAAGAACCAAATAAACGATGGAATGAAGCCCTTAAGAAAGTAATCCGGAATTCGCATATGTCATTATAAGTATTGAAAATATCGAATCTCAAATAGCCACGTGGCCGAAGAAACGATTAACAGTCGAAAAGGACTTGAATTGACAACATATTCGTTGCGAATCGAATGCTTCAAAGAGATATTCAACTTAGAAATTCTCGTGTCGTAATGACATAGTATTAAAAGTGTCATTAGAAAAACCATGCAAGAATGGCTTCTGAAAAACAATAAATAATTGTCGGAGGAAAAAAAATCGGATTCGAAAATTCTTGTAGAAAACAGCGGTGATTTACGATGAAATCGAGCTGGTCGGCTCGCCATGCGACATTATGTTATTACACTGAGTTGGCAGCAAAAGAATAAACGATGCAATTAAAGAGTTTGTCCAAAGAAAATTTCGAAAAAAACCCACCTAGATTTCTTGCAAGAAAAATTAAGTTCATCAGCATTATTATGTAATTAGGCTGAGTTGGCAGCAAAACTAGAATTTGAAGTTGCAACTGAAGAGTTGTACAAAGAATTAATATCTTAATTACTCTGAGCAAGTAGGAGCTGGTGCTTCAGTATACCTAGCCGCACGAGTACTTGGCTGCTGAAGTTTTCGAGTTCACTGGTAATGCTGCCAAAGACAAGGATCATCCCTAGACATCTTCAGCTCGCTATCATAAACGACAAAGAGTTATGACGGCAAAATTTAATGTATCGATCGAATATATAAATTTCTTGCTGCCATTTTTTATGATGAACATAAACTTGGAAAATATGGCCTTCTTCAGACCGGACTTCCTCAGGGAGCAGTCTTAAGCTCTACTCTTTTTAACATATATATAAACGACCTTGTCCAGAGGTTAAAATCTATTCCTGGTGTCAAATGTCTACTCTATGTCGATGACCTCCTATCATTTGGACTGAGACCCCAAAGAGAAGGTCTTCCTTTCTGACTGAAAAAATACTAAACCAAACCCTTATTTACCTCGAGGAATGGTGTCTGAAGAACAATATGAAAGTTAACGTTGAAAAAACTTGTTATGAAAGTTTCTCTCTTTCCCATAAAAAATTAGATCTCTCATTGGTTTACGGAGGTGAAAACATGCAAACAACAGATAGTTTTACTTATCTAGGTGTGATATTTGATCGTAAGCTCTCCTGGAGGCCTCATTCGGAAAACATGATTGACAAAGCTTCAAGTAGACTTTCCATCTTAAAACGTCTGGCAGGCTGTAGATGGGGTTGCTCTAGATCAACTCTCAACACAACCTATAAAACATTTGTTCTTTCGGTGATTACATACTGCTGTGAACCCCTAATTAGTGCCCAAAGTCAGGTTCACAGATCTCTTGAGGTTATTCATAATCAAGCACTTCGCTTGATCATTGGAGCTGTTAAATACACCCCAATAGACGCTATGCTCCTTTGCACTGGAATTTGGCCGATGAAAAAAATAATTGAAGAAAATGCCTTGATACTCTGGGAAAAAATATTAAGGACTCCTGGTTATCTTTCTCTTTGGAACCTAGGGAGCCCCAGGCAGCGCAACTTAAAGACTCAAGCGGATATCCTACAGGAGGTGCTGAGCCTAAAAGACAAATACAACCTTTTTATTAAGCCTGAAATTCTTCCCACTCCTTGTAACCCACTGGTCAGCCAGACTTTCAATGTGGTCACAGACCTTGCTCTTAGAGTCCTAAAATCAGATTTTGCTTGTGATGTCCTTAAAGGTATCTCTTACGCAACTATGAATGAGCTATATCCTGAACCTGAATGGTTGAGAATCTTTACAGATGGCTCACGAGTGGATCAGCGGGTGAGTGCTGGATAGCGGGAGTATTTTGTCACCTGCCTACGCTTCTGTTGGCTGCTATGCATCTGCCTACGACGGTGAAATCGAGGCTATTCTAATTGCCTTAAAACAACTACAGTGTCGTACTGACCAATTTTCTAGCACCGTCATCTTATCTGACTCCAAAGCAACACTTCTTGATATTAACTCTTCACTGAATCCCCAATCTATCTCCATTCAGAAATGCATTGATTGTCTGAAAGACCTGACGCTAAAAGACAAGCAAATCGTCCTCCAATGGATCCCAGGACACTGCGGGATTTGGTGTAATGAAAAAGCTGATTTCTTGGCCAAGAAAGAAACAACTATTGCCCAAACATCTCGTTCCTCCATCTCTCTGCACTCATTTAAATTGCTGGTCCGAAACCAATTCCGGAACATGCTCTCAGAGAATTTCCGTAAAAGCAATATACACAAGACCTGATCTCAACTATCCCAAATCAGCCCAGGTTTAAGGCAGTTGCTCTCTTTAGACTTGTAACAGGCCATGACTGGCTGGCCAAACATCTTTTTAGTATAAACATTTTTGACTGTCCTAAATGCAAGCTCTGTCGTTTTGGGGAGAACATGGACCTGCCCCATATTTCCGTCTGTCCTGCGCTCATCTCCACTACTGTGTGTGGACGCTACTGGGAGGCTAGGGCCCGTATGGGCTAAGCATGTCACTATGCATTCCATTCTATCTATCTCTTTTTGCCTTGTTTTTCTTGTTATTTTATCCTTTTAAATTGGCCTGCCATTGGAAATATAAAAAAAAGTTTTAGATGTAACTCTTTTCGAAATCTAATTAGGAAGAATATAACTATCACTAATTTTTAATTTCATGTACCTGTTTTTAATTTGATTGTATCATTAGTTATGTGATGTTTCAAATAATACCCTACTTACCTTTTTAAAGAATCATAATTTTAATTCTTTATTTTATTGTATGAAGTATCTCGTTTGCGTCGCTTTTTTTTAAAACAAAATTGTCCAAATTTTATTGAGAATGCCTAATAATTTTTGTTTTGAAAATATGTGATATAAAAAACTGTAGATTTTAAAAACGTCCATGTCTCGACAATTCTCGAAATTTATTTTACAAGTCTTTGAATTTTTTTTCTTTTTTAAATAATATTTTTCATTTAAATAAAGGTAAGACTGAATCCATTATTTAAATATAGATGTCGTAAACTTTGCAATTTTGGGAAATTTTTATTAAAATGACACCTTAATGAGTATCTCGGCTTCTTTTTATCGGGTCTTGGTCATCCCGCCTCCAGGGTTTTGTAGCAGCTGCATAATGAGCTATTTTATTCATAACCGTAGTTTAACAGCCGATCAAATTTTGGATATACGACTACTAATGTTCAACTCTATTGCCCTGTAATTTTGAACCCAATCCAGATGACAAGGGAACTCCTGGATCAAGTATCGGGAGAAATTCTTCATTATGGAGGACTTTTCGATGGAATTAACCAGCATTTGCGTTACATGGAGAAGAAAACTACGAAAACCTCCACGATTAGTCTGACGGTAAGGGGATTCTAACCCATGATCCGTCTACCACAGCGGATATTTTACGTTAGCACCATGGTCGGTGCGTAATTCGTAACAACCAGCCATCGCTGGGATTCGAACCCGGTTTACTTAATTGGAAGGCGAACGCTCTATCCCCTAAGTCACCAGGGCTCGCATAATGGGCTATTGGCGACAATCTGGAAACAATTCTGAGGTTGATGCCAAGACATGTCCTCACGATTTTGATCATCTGCAGACAGGATGGCTTTCTCGCTTTGGTAGCCCGAAGATCTGTTCTACAAAGTCGAGCACTTGACAGTAGAACAGTTTGGCGAGGTCTAATACCGCCACCCTTGGTCCTATTGCAGGATGATCAAAGTGGTCACCTTTCCGCAACTAGTGATGCTTGACTTCGGTGATCTACAGCGAAACTCCCAAAGCATGAGTCAGGTATCATTTAATATTTCTCTTGAAAAATTTTTCAAGAGTGTAAATGTGGAATTTTGTAGATCACGTAGGTAGGTATTTTATTTATGTCTCACTAATGCTGCACAATAGGCTATTGGCGACGATCTGAGAAACATCCCCGAGGATGATTCGAAAACATGCCATAGCAATTTTGATCCTCTGCAGAGGAGATGGCTCCCCTGCTTCGGTAGCCCGACGACCTGTGCGCGAAGTCGAGCACTAAACGGTAGAACGAGGAGCACCTTCGGTCCCTACGCAGGCTGATCAAAGTGGTCACTCAACCGATTACTGACCGCAGTTATTCTACTGGGGCGGGTGTTTTACGGTGTCTTTACAATCAGTCCACTGCTGGCATTTTGTTGATCACATGCATATTATTTGATATATAGTAAAGTTCATAAATTTTTTTATACAGAATTCTATTTGTAAAACGTTGATGGGCAGATATAGAAAATGATAAATAAGTCGAGTAATGTATATTTTTTTAATGAACCACCTGAATATGATGGTATCAAATGAAAAGTCTATGGAAACAACGCATATGCTGAGGTTTAAATAATTTTAATCTACGTAGAGAATCGATTAGGATGTCAATATTTCAACCAAAATTCATTGAAACATCAACTCTTTTAAGATGTTTTTAACCCCTTTCTAACAATCTATAACTTTATATTCACTTTAAATTTCGAAGGAAAGCAAACATTAACTTTAATCCGAACCTTCAAAATCTTACAAATTTACGTAGTACTTTAAAGTATAAGAAAATGGCCAAAAATTTTATGCGTTAACAAATTTTTAAATTGAATCGCAAAACTCTACAACAAAATTAGTCATCATATAATTCGAATCCCGCTCTGGGCATGAATGTTTTTATCTTTGTGTTGTCCTCTGTTGTGTGTGAATGTAGCCCACCCTATGAATGGTTATCTGTGGCAGTGACTTACGTTCACAGGTGCCCAATGGGTAACGTTAAATGAGCAACACTTCCAGCATCTTCCCAGGGGAAGAAAGTTTCAGTACCTGCCATTAGAAATTTCTCTAAATTATGATAATGATTTATGAACTTTTGATACTTGACAAAATTGCAAAAAATATACCAATATTACAACAAAATTGTAAAAGAGTAAGTGGCAAAAAATATTTAGAAATTTTTAAATTTTTGAGAGCTGAAATGAGTTTTAAAAGTGTGATAGTCAACTGTAGCGGAATGAGATAGAGATTAATTTGCAACTACAAAAATATTTTGGATTATGCTGCTTCTAAAAGTTTCTTAATTTTGAAACAAAATATTTTAAAAAATTTCCTTTTTAAAGACAATATACCCCTTTTATTTAAATAGTTGCTTTCCGAAATGTAAATCAGTTTTGCCTGATGTAACGTAAAGAGATGTTAAGCAGATTATTAGAAAATTGTGACTTTTTAAATATCAAATCAAATTTTAAATAAATGTAGTAGTTTAATCTTTAATATGGTAATAAAAGCAGATAATAAAAATATTAATTATTAAAGATAATTATGATTTATTTTAAGTAAATATTTTTTGTTAAAATTCAATTCTTTTTAAATTGATAATGGATCAAAGTGGTTTAGTGTGAAAATTTAACATTTAATGTACTAGATATTATAACTGTATTTAGTATTTTTGCAAATTTAAAGTACTGTCTAAATCAAATATTGAAAATTTAAAAGATATAAGTTAATTAATTAAATGTTGTCCCATAACACTTAATTTTTATGTGTTGAGCATGTTTTTAAATTGCCAACTGAGTGCAAGAAATGGTTATCTGACTCACTTAACTATGCTAGAAATGATTTTTATTAGTTTACAAGTACATCACAAACACTGAATCTAATATGCAACAAAAGGCACTTTCTAAAATCTTAAAAAAATATTAAGGCAATGATGCAGTATGAAAGCTTAATCACAGTCATAAATAAAGCATTTCAGATATGTCGTATATCATAATGACTAAATACAATGGGAATATAAAGAAAAAGAAAAATTTTTTTTTACAATGTTTACAAACAACT
Organism: Parasteatoda lunata; assembly: GCA_949128135.1. Taxonomy (NCBI): domain Eukaryota; kingdom Metazoa; phylum Arthropoda; class Arachnida; order Araneae; family Theridiidae; genus Parasteatoda; species Parasteatoda lunata. Next base: position 32,621,602 of record OX421973.1, on the reverse strand, counting down.
TTTACCTACATCACATTTATCTGTATTTAAGCAACTTATGAACTACTAACTAGGCAATCGTGCTTTACTTACAAATGTTTTGAACAATTAACATTACAAGCACATCATGTTGTATCAGTTTAAACTCACAATTATAAAATAATTGCATTATTCAAACAATAAAATGAAAAAGTGTGGAAGGAAACAGAACCAACAATTTTAAAGGCAAACATTAAAGAATTAAAAAAAAAATGGTTTAATTTTGAAATAAATCATATAATGCACATTTGCAAACGTATTCCTAAAATTACAAGTTTATAACTCATAAAATGAGACTGATTTGCTTAACTCATATAGAAAGATTCAGCATGTATGGTTGAAACAAGCTTTTGTTAACTTTAAATGGTATTTTCTCAAAACAGACGTGTTAGCAGACACAATAACTTTTGACCACATAAGTAAAAAATTTAACAGGACACATTTTACTAATGTGGCTTCACAATTTTTTTTGGACTATATTTGTACTTTTCGATTGATAAAATAAATTAAAAATTTTAAGATTATTTTATTAAAAAAATCTGATTTTATTAATAAATAATAAACTAAAGGAGTGTACGAAACTAAACTAACTAAAGTCTTTCTCAAAATTACAACAAAAAATGTTTTTATCTTTTTTTTGCCCTAAAATGTACTGTAGAAAGAAAAAGAAAAAAAGAATCAGTGACAGTCAAGTCCATTAAAAATGGTGTGATATATGAAAGGACAAAGTGTTTTCATTGTTGAGCAATATTTTGAGCATTGTTGTGTCCATTCTGGTTGTTTTGATGATGATCAGAACTGACTACTCAGATCATCTAATTAACTTTAGGGTCAATAAGACTACAATCATGCATGCTTTGAAGAATGAAATCTAGTGTCATTTTAACAAAATGATCATTGAAAATTTCTGCAAAAGAGTGAGTAGGTGACAGCCAGCTCCTCTTCACTGTTAACTGATATGCTGTTCCATACATAACTTTATACCATACACATTATAAGTGAATAAATAAATCATAATTTGTAATTAAAAACCTGTGTTTTTTATATAAATCATAAATTATGTTAATTTTGGGAAACACTGTATATGGTATTTAATTTTTGACAAATCAATGGGAAATTACAGAAGTTATTGTGTCTAAACATTGATAATAATAACATTGGAATATAAATTATACGGTTTCAAAAAATGCCATTCAAAATGTGAAAAATTAAATGTCCAAAATTTCCACTAAATTATCACAAATACAAAAATAATAATAAATAAAAAAAATATATTAAAAAAAATTAAATATAAGAGTTAAAATTTATACTTTTGCAAAAATGATTTAAAATTTTATAAAAATTACTTTTATAAAATTTAATTGCGGCATTTCACCCTAAGCAATTCACAAGATGATTATATACATTTATCTTGAGCTGTTGCATCATAGTGTAAAAATAAAAAAACTACTATCACAAAGCAAATTTATTTTTGCTAGCTGATTTTGATGTAATGGGAAAAGAATCTTTGGCATCATACTCTATAGAACATCTTTATTATTTAGAAAAAAATTAAATTATTTTCTATAAAAAAAACAGACTTAATATGTCCTTGATCCCACATCTTTCGCTTCCTGGTATGCATTGTATTGTTTTAATGGTTCCGCTACAAACGCTATTCTCATAATGTTAATAATACCTCTTGAGATAGTTTTTGAAATTTAGCAGATTTCTGGATCTATGGATCAGAAATTCTATTGACATTTAACAAAAATGCTGAAAAGAGTAAATCTAGATGCTAATGATAATGAGAAAAAATATATATAAGGATTTATTACAGCTAGGGGGTTAGGTTTGTTGTTTATGCATCAACTGATAAAAATTTTGAAACTTGGTGTTGTCAGGTCAATAAATGGTTGCATAAGCTAAAGTGCAAAGTGATACCACTGAAATAGCGAACTTAACCGCAACCGTCGCATAAAATCATGGAAGGTCTCAAAGCTTTTAAAACAAACAAAAAACTTTCAGTATTAGAAGCAGAAAATGAACACTAATTTCTAACAAATGTGGAAGAACGAAAGGGTGTGTTCAAACTAAAATTTCCAAGTTTTTTAAATAAATATGTTTATTTATCCTTCTTTTGCATAATAAATATTTTTGCATAAATAATATAATTTTTGCAATTATATTTTTTTTACTAATTGTAAATTTATTAATTTTGACTTCTATAACTTCCTTATTACTTTTCATACATTTTCAAGTCGATAATTGATATTTTATATTGATTGACATTCATCGTTTTCCCACACCTATCGTTTTAAATGAGTTGTCCCTTCAGAAATCGAATGAGATTTACTGATATATCTAAGTTCTACTGTATTAATTTCTTAACTCAAAACCACTTCATGTATAAATAATGAATACATTTAAAGAAAAAAGTGAATAAATATTTACATATAAATATGGGAATCAAAACAAGGTAGTATTTTTTCTTTATAACACTTGAATCAAACAACTAAAGTAGGAAATTTTTAGAAATAATCAATTTCCTCAATGGATACATTATATAATGTATAAAACTGAGCAGCAAATAAGTAAAAAAAAGTTTTGGCTACTTTTATGGAGATTAAACTTAAAAGAATTGCTAACTCCATAGACTCTTAAAAAAAATTTAAAATTATTTTAGGGAAAAAAAGTAAATTTTTTAATACATGTTGAAACTTGCCATTTCATAAGTCAAAAATTTTAAATAAAATATTTAAATTTCTGAATGTAGCTATCTTAAATGTTTCATTTGTAAATCATTACATTGAGCCAAAATAGGTATGAATATTGTTACAATAAATGATGATTTCAGTACTTTCAGTTGAGACTTTTGTAATGTCCAAACAAAGATTACATTTATTTTATTTTTGTAAAGAAACTAAAATTGCTACTAAAAAATAGAGTCTTAGAATGAAAAGTTATCAAAATTTAAACAAAGTAAGTAAAAAAAATGTCAATTTCATTTAAATATAATCATTTGAAATTTAAAAAAATACTTTCAACTCATTTCTTGTCTTAACAAATAATAAATTAAACAAGAGAAATTACACCATTTTATCAATGGTTTTATAATTTTAATTTAATAATACTTTTTATAATTATTGTATCCTGGAAACCTGATTTGTTGAATAGAAGATAAATTCTGAAAAGAGGTGCTTTTGCTGGCTTACAAAAAGTTAGTGTTTAAAGTTGAAATGCTGCTGAATCATTAAATATGATGAAATCACTGCACAAACAAGAATTAATTCCAAACTATAATTTTAGCAAGAAATTCATTAAAAATTAATTAATAATTGTTTTTTTTTTTTTGCTATTCAGTTTAAAACTATTTCAAATTAAAAAAAAATACCCAAAAGGGTAATTTTTTGTAATTATATCTTTGTGCATTGTACGAATAAACCAAGCTCCTATCTTATGCTAGTTTAAAAATTGTAAATCAAACAAAATTTGCTTCATGTGTATCAAGGTTTCAACAAGAAAAACATTGAAACCTGTGTATGCTGTTCACTCAAAGTGAACCAACTTGTCGGTTCACTTAGGTAGGTGTATGACTTGTAAAGCAATTCACTTATTTTTGCATATTTCACGCCGAAAGTTTTCTTTCACCTAACATAGAGCATCAACTTATAATAATAAAAATAAGAATGAATTTTATAAAGGTGTTCAAAACAACTATAATAAATAAAAAACCATCAGTCAGAAAATACTAAAATTTTTACAGCAAAAATGGATTTTAAATACGCAAGAAGTTAAAAACGTCTTATCTGAAGACCAACAATAAAACTACTTGCATTTTTTTTTCTTTCAATGTAATTTGGACGTAGACATTTGCCAATTCAAAGAAATTTCTTTGGCTAGGTAAAGTAGTTCACAACAAATACATAACATAATAAAAATGAAAGTGATAAAAAGTTTATGGCACATGGTCTAGAGGCACTTGGCATCTTCCCAACACTGCAGCAAATTAAAAAACAATCTTAACTAAATCCCTCAGTTGTTATTCAAAGGTCATCAGATTTTCTAAGTGCTAAAAAAAAGAAAGAATATCATGGTAAGAAAAAGCATTTTTAAAAGTGATTATATATTAATTTTCTATAAAAACTTGACATTTATGTCACAATTTAGTAATTCATAATTTTATGAAGTTTAGTTAAATAAACTGACTTTTAAATGGAAAAAAAAAAACATAATCTAACTCTCATAAAGAATGAGAACGTAAGGACCGTGACAATTCGATCATTAAACCGAGTCAACTAAAGCTATCAAAAAATAAAACAATGTGCGAAAATGAAGCACATGCTTGTAAAAAGTCTATCATAAATACCTTATATGTGATTAAAATAGAAAAGGCAAAACAGTTTTAGCATTTAAGTTTTCTAAGAAGATGCTAGGCCTAATGCAATTATGTACTTCTACAGAATACCTAAGTTTATTAATGTTGAGAAAATAATAGTAAAGCAGTAAACTTACAGTACATTCATCATACTGATTGGTGGCTTTTCTTAGGCAGTTAAACCAATGAACAGCCTTTAAAGGAGAGCCAGTACGGAACTTGTAAACATTCCCTCTCAAGGGATCAGTCAGTTGGAATGCATCAGATTGATTTCCAGAACAAACGACTAAGCACCCAGAAATATCAATGGACTTGGATGGCAGGCTCTTGAACTGAAAATTAACATTATTGTAGATACAAATTTATGAAAATAGAACTAGAATTGTGAAAAATTTACCAGGGTAAAAAAAAAAAAATTTCTTCTTTATTTTTGGACACTCTTAGGACAATGCATTAAACATAACATAACGAAACATGAAATATGACATAACTAATCCACATTAGGAAACATATATTGCTACAATACAGTGTTCTCCCTAAGCGTTTTTAGAAAGGCGGCCTGCCCAGACTGCCTCCTGGTCCATATAAATGTGCCCTTTTTGCGCAAAAATATGCTGCTATCCCTCAAAAACATGGCTTTTTTTAATTCATATATTCCATTTTGAAAAGAATTATTTCATTGTTTAAATGATAATGACACACTGGTAAAATTATCTGTGCTGATAGGTTTAATTCTGATTACTATTAAAAATATTTACTTTGTTAAGATTATTCTCAACTGGTTAAAAATTTATAAGCATCTCTTTTTTGGGGCTTGGAATATTAATATTTTTTTAAGTGGTTTTAAATTTATTTTTTTTAAATAAATACCATCGCTTTAAAAAGAATACACCTTTTAAATGTTTATTTTATCATATTTTTCAATTTAAATTAAAGAAAAAGCTTTCAAGTTGTTTAATGATTAATAATTGTTTTAGTGTACTTTTTTTAGAAATTTTTTTTTTCACAGAGATTGGTCTTTTGGCATGCCTTTAATTATTTTTATAGACTACAACTTTTCTCTTATTTGGATATTGAGAGAAAATTATTTGTTGAAATATACACATAAAATAGTATAATCGAGTAATTGAAATTTTTTTTTATGGGGCTAAGTTATTGTCCTTTCAAAACTCAAAGTGCCCCTTTCCGAGAGGAAGCATCCTGCCGTTTTTTATTTCCAGGGAGATCTGTACAATATTTAAATTTTACATTCCACCTAATTGGTTTTTCTAATAGAACAATTCCATACAACAAATTTTTACTTTTCATATTTAAAAAAAATCTATACTTAGACCCAAATGTATGATTAAAATTTCATTGCAAGCAGAGAAAATACATTGCCTGCTTTTCTCATGCAAACTATGTTAAAATTTTATATTTAAAAAAAAATCACTTTTCCATCTTCAAGTAATAGAATACTTCCATAAAACTACAATCAAGTAAGATTAAAAATTTGACTAAACCTTATGTTTGGGACAATTTTGACTAGAAATTGATTCAATTTTGATTGAACTTGAATCCCATCTCTATTTCTGCCATAAAAAAAGGAAATTTCATCTCTAGTTTAGAAGAATGTCTCAGAGTTTTACAATAATCAAACAAATTTACCAAGCTACAATTTTTTTAAAAAACTTTTTCAATTTAAACTTGTACAGCACACATTTGAGTGTGTAGGAACTAATGAAAAAGGTAGTTGGCAGAAAAGCAGTGTCTACATAATTAAACCCCTCTTCAAGAAGAAAAAAAAGAGAGTAAGAGAGAAATTAGAACAAAAATCCATTTAGGTTGTGAGTATTTGTAAATAAAAATAACTCCAAAATGACTTACATCAGACTTTTCAGTACCTCTTAGTGATTTGGGTGGGAAATAAATTAGAGTAGTGTTTTTAAGAACAAGCCAATACCTCATCCATGGTGACATCTAAAATATATATCATTGAATATCAGATAAATACTAAGAAACAACTAGTTTAAAGACAATTTATATGGGTATGTTAAAATACATACGAGACAAAGTTTTGAAGAAGAAAAAAAAAGTAAAGAAACTTTCTAGATGATACCATTATTATTTGATAACCACACTTAAATTGAGAAAATTGTTAAATAAGTAACAATAATTATTGTTCAAAGCTATTTGAAACTCTACATTTATCTTAAAACTAGCTTTTAAATGTTGCACATTTAATATTGTAAAATAAATTGCTATAAAGAGCCAGTTTTACACAGAATCAGGCAGGGTTTGATACTTTCATTTATTTTTTTAATTTTCAGGATATATTCTTTATGGAAAACTATTCGACAAGTTTTTTTTTCTATTTTTGTCTAAATTTTTCTTTAATGTTTTGGGAGATCAAAACTGAAGATCTTGACTAATTTTGAGAAAAACACATCAATTCATAAGTGGTAATATATCTTGTGAAAGTGTATATAAGTGTAATATATAAGTGCAAAGAAACACATAACTGTAATTTTTATACACAAATACTTTGTAATTTTAAACTGTTAGTGAATAAAAGTCTGCCTATCCGTTGCTTGCTTAACATTGGAATCAGTATCTCACTTGCCTGGATGGCAATGTCAGGCTAAGAAATATGCACAAGTCAGAATTTGCTCTAGATAAAACTTAATACAAAACCTAAATACTTAATATATTGATTTTTGATGTGATTTTATTCAATTCAGAGTCAAAAATGACACCAGAAACTTATTACTTGCCTAGATAGCTATGAACATGTTTTGCACCCTCCCTCTCAATTAATTCTAGGTAGAGGTTGAAGCTCACCTCAAGGAGGGTGTTAACTTCAGATTTTAATATTAAGTCTCTTGGAATTTGCTGAAACGGGACTTGACTGTAGATCTCTAAATACTGTATTAGGTTTTTGTGATAGATATCTTAAGATTTATAATAAATGAATAAAAATTAAACTATATCCAAATACAAGTTTAATCAACTTACAGCTGGTTTCTTTCCTTCTTTTAAAACAGTCTTTCTTCTAACATATCCTTGGAAAGTGGCAACAGCATCAACATGTTTTAAGTTGATTTCATTACTTTCACTATTATAATAATAATAATAATAAATAGTTTTAATTAAAAGAGCCAATCTTTAATTTTGCAGAAAAAAAGCGTGAAAAAAATTAATGCAGATGTACTGAAAGAGTTTGATTAACAGATGTAATTGTGTTAAATAATTGGCATAATACTCACTTTAATGGGAAAAATACTTATCAAATATGGCAAATACTCAAAGAAAATCATTTCCATTAAAATTAATTTCTACTTAACTACTATTGCATAATTGAAAACATTTTCTCATTAAAAAATTTAAAACTAACAATTGGGGAAAAAATTTTCACGAGAAAATGGACCAATTTTGAAATTAGGCAAATGAAAACAACAGATTTTCACAGACTTTTAATGGATTATTTTTTATAAGTTACATCCCTTCAGACAATTATTGCTATGAAACTATTTGTTATAAAATGTCCCAAGCAGCCTTTAAAAAATGAAAGGGTGAAACAATTTTGAAGGGTTTTATGTTTTAACACGGTTTTATTTTTAAATACTTAAATAGAAAAAATTAAATTGATAATTTAAAATAAAATATTTTAAAAACAGAATAATAAAACAATATTAGGACACATGCTATTAAAACCTTGTATTCGTAAAATAAATATGTTAAAAGCAAAATAATTGCGAAATAAAATCTAAGTATAATCACCTGCAGTTAAGGGGAAGATGTTCCATCCAAGTATCGAAATGATCATGAATATCTAAATATGGAAAAGATGGAAACAAATTTACACAATTGTATTTCACATTGAAGTCATCAAAACACATTGTAATGATTAAACACACACACACGCAAAAACTACAACAAGAATTATGGCATTGCATTTTAATTTCTAAAATTTTCTATTGCACAAATTTTTTTTACACTATGGAAAATTTATACACATTAAGAGAAGTACTTACAACACCATTTTTTTAAAATAATAAAAAATTACTTAATAGATTTTAATTACTTAATGTATTTTTATTGACAGCAGGGCATAGAAACAACTAACACACATTGTTTTGAAATATTTTTCTTTCTTTTTAGAACCTAGCTGTGTTAAGTACATAAGTATAGGGGCCGGATTGATTACAAGAAAAATATTTTCAGATTGGAAGGGGAACTCAGAGCATTTAAAGCATCATTTCAACTTTTGGGGTCTCGTAACCTGCATGGTCCAGGTGAAAAGATTAAAAAATTCTGCTGTCAGAAATATTTCACAGGAGCAGTATCCTTTTTCTTTGAAAAGATAAAGTGGATAGATAAAGATAGTGGCAGATATGACTGATTTATTATTATTGAAGTAGTTTAACTGACTTAGAATGACCAGCATTTTTATCTCTCTAGGTTGAGGTTATTAAATATTTGATTATACATCATTAAAAAAAATTAGGAAAGGTCGATTTTAGTATTTTTCACATTTGACAATATTTTTAATGGTTTTTTATTATATAAAAAACTTGCTTCCGTTTTCAGGAAAAATAATATCATAAAACTGTTACAAATCATAAAAGATATTGGCACACGATTTGAAATAAAAGCTACTAATGGACCATCTGTGTCCAGTTATGGGAGTGTCTGCTTCATGAGAAAAAGTATATAGTAGTTAATTTATAGAAGATTCAAAAGAAATTTTTAAAAATGTCCACAATGTGAGGCATCCATTATGAAGGAGTGTCCATAACTTAAGGTCTCACTGTACTTCCAAAATAACGTCTTAAAAATATGTTCCTTTTTCACTGGACAACATTAACAGAGTGGAAGTAAAATACATTAGGTTAAATTTTTATAATGGATTCTTAAATAGTTCAAAATCAAGCACAAAACAAAAGTGCCATGATCAGTTTGATCCAAAGAAAATGACTAGTTACTCTGGACATAATTTTCTTTGGTAAAGCGTATTTCCTCAATTATTGCAATTTTCATCAGAACTAGTGTAAAGCCTGATATGAAAATTTGAGTAAACTATCACATGCTAATTGTTTGGTGTTATTGTTAATTTAAAGCTAAATTTTTCTTAAATAATTTTATGAATTTTCTGAATACAAAAGAAATTTTTCCTAAGCAAATACATTACAAGTTACAATACATTAAGTAGATGATTTTGTATAATTGTAACATTTTCAAACAATTCTAAACATGAAAAATAGACAACTTTAAACAAACAAAAAAACTATATGCTTTTTATTTCTTGACATAGCATACATATAAGTTTAGTATTAAAGATACATATAAGTATAGTATTAAAGATACATATAAGTATAGTATTAAAGACACATATAAGTATAGTATTAAAGATATGTATTTGTTTTTCATGATACCATTCATTACAATGAAAAAATACCAGACTATCAAACAAATACCAATAAAGACCAAAATAGATAATTTTTTAAAGGAAAAAAAAGTTTAATTACCTTCTATACTTCCAAGCGATCTTTTTCTTGTGACAATTGGAGCATGCTCCATTATACTGTCATCCAGTAGATGCCTTTCAGATGAAAATGTAGAACATGAGCTAAGAAGAACAAAATTATGTATAATGAACACATAGTTAATTTAAATTTTTAGACTACATAGAGCCCAAATTTTCTGACAAAATGCATGAATATATTTTTATTTTAACCTCTCTCTAAAATCCCTCCCCATTAAAATTGTTTAAAGTGTTGCCTATTTACCACATTCTGTTTATTTATTGTTAAAACAAGTTTACCATACATAGATATTTATAAAAGGTTTAAAGTTTAAAAATGTTTTCCTCCTTCATTTTTACTATAAAACTGAATGTAGTAAAAAGGAATTATCGTGTTAAATAAGATAGATATGACTTGAGAGTACGTAAAAGTAAAACTAACTCCATTTTTACCCAAGGTACCCATTTACCTTCTGACGCCAACTTTTGAAGCAGGTAGTTAAAAATGTCTCACTTTGATTCATGTATGTATGATGTTGATTTATATAGTGATGAAAAAAAATACAATATATATGTTACAGTTAAAGTGATAAATAGGTCATTAATACTAACCAGTCAATATTAATAATAACTGCTTCTTTTGGTCTAAGTGAGAAAGATCACAAACTATACACTTTAACCGGTTAAAATTGATAGTAACCGCTTCAAAAAGTGAAATAAAAATGTGAAAGAATTACATTGACCAAACATCATTGGTTATTATTAATAAGATCCAGTTAATGTGATAAATTCACTTTAATTATTCACTCTAACCTGCTTACTTGGTTATTATTCACATTGACCATAACATATATATTGTTGTTTATATTAAAAATTTATTATTTGATTTCAAATTATTGTTTGTAAAATTTGTTTGCTTTATATTGTTCTTAATTAATGTACTTATACAATAAACTAAACTTCAGACACATAGACACCTTGCTTTGTTTTGAGAGCAAATATTTTCTAGTGGTAGCAAAATTTAAGTTTTAGTGAATGGTTCTCAGATTAATAAATTTGTTTAATATTAAGTTTATTTTGCCCACCACAATGCATAAATGGCACAAAAGGCCAGATTAAAAGAGGGGTTACTAGGGCTTAACTCCATGCCCAAAGATTTTTTAGAGCCCCACAAGGGAAAGGATAATTTAATTTTGAAACTTTTTAAAAATTTATTAGAAATTTTCAGGTTTAATGATTTGCAATCTTTCTTTAGAATCATTAAAAATAAAGAATGTATCTTGGATGTAAAATTTGAAAAAATTAAAATTTGGTTATGTTATTTTTTTCTATTCCTCACCAAACTCCCAAATTTTATCTATTATCTTTTTATCATATCTATTATTATCTTTATTATATCTATCTTCAAGACCTTTTGCACTTAGTTTTTCTAATTTTATGTAATCATCTACAAAACACTTAAGAATTTCCTGGAGGTGTTATTATTTGTGGATTAACTAAAACATAATAAGTTTAGATTTCTAAAATTGGCATGCTTAATAATTCTTACTTCTACTTAACATTTATAATTTCATATAGGTTGTTTTTGCTGATATAGACACTTAATCATATTTTAATGTTTAAAGTAATTCTTTTATTTAAAAAATATTAAAAATTTTGCAAAGAATTTACTTTTTTTATTTTTATAAAACAAACTGAAATTAAACTTCATGGAAAGTTTCAATATTTCTGAATAGGGATGAATTCTGGTTAATTTGATACAGGTAGGGACCAAAGTATGTCAAAATTCGTAATTTTGTCGAAATTGGCTTTAAAAGGTAGTCAGGTACCAATGCTACTTGGACTACTATTAAAATAAGCACTTTATTTTTACCTATTCTACAATTAGGCTGATTTTTTCTTCATTTCTGAGCGATGAACGGATGAAAATTAATTTTTTTAACTGTTCTCACCAAATCCAGTTGGGGTGCTATCTGTTTCCAGAAAACAGGTTTTTCCACATAGTATGCCCAATTGAGAAATTTTTGCATATATTGGCCTAAGTAGCAAATCATTTGAAGAGTTTAAATAATACAGTCCCATTTTAACGTTAAAAAGAATTTCTTCATGAAGTTATTTACTTTATAATAGATTAGAAACTTTTTGATTTTCGTTTTCAATGTTATTAAGTGCTTAACATTTAGGCTCTACTTATAATACATGAAAAATAATTCTACCTTAATGTGTCCACTGACAGTGATGAAAGAACACTGAAAATGTAAATAAAGAAACATATTACTAAAAAGTTTTAAAGAGTTATGTTACTTTTGTAAACAGTAAACAGAACAAGCAACAGAAGAATTATTTCAAATGTACAAAAAATATATATATAATTACTTTGCTCCTAGGCTCCATGCTTTCCTGTGAGTTGGAACAAATCTAGAGCCATGTCCTGGCATAGACCTAGAGGAACGAGCTTCAAACGAGCCTGGAATTCCTAAATTGTTTCGACCTGACAGTTTTAAATCTTCAGTCACTAAATGTCTGCGGCAGTTGTTTTCTCTCAAGTTTGGGGAAGTTTTTAATGGTTCGAGTTCTAATGACAACCTAAAAAAGGAAGAAAAAATATGAACTTAAAACAGTACAGAGATCCAAATAGTATGAGATGTTTAAGACAATGAGATGAACAAAAGAACGAAATATAAATGAATTTATATGATAAATAGAAAATAATAACCAGCAACATACATAGTATCAATCAACCTAATCATGATGAAGGTTTATTATTTGACTTCAATAAATTATTTGGAAAAATTTATTGGTATATTATTAAAAGCTAGGATTAATGAGACATTTAAGCATGATGCAATGTGGTTATGCAATGTGTAAAGCATTGAATACCAGTAATATAGTATTATAAGTTTATTGAAACTTAAAATCTTTAGAACTTAAAGGAAACTTAAAGAAAATCTTTTTAGTAGCTTTTTGAACCAGCTGCGCACTTTACTTTTAGCTCCCCTAAGATGCAGACGTCTTTTAAAGTCAGATCCGGACTAAAATGTAGATGGTTCAATAGCTTAGTTCTTATTCTAGTCTTAGTTATATTAATCTCTGTACGTTACAATATATGTATATTACTTTTTTATGCATAAAAAAAAACCTCTTTATTTTTAATTGGGGTTGACATAATGTAGAGAAATAGTCCATGCTTTGACACAGCATTTTGTACAAACAAATGGTGAGACAGATATGAAATCATGAAAAGAAAATCACTTTAGACATAATACAAAAAATACTAATACAAAATTACAAAATAGAAAAAATACTAATTTAAAAATTGTAATTTACTGTCATGTGTCGATACTTGGGTTTTATATAAAACCACCCTTAAGATAAGCCAGATTTTACTGAATATAAATTATGGTCAATAAATATCTTTGCTGTGCTATTTTTACAAGAAAATTCAAAGAAACGTAAATTCTTTTTGAATAGAAAATTGAATTGAAAACTCCACATGGGAAAAGAAACTCATGTCACATGTAATGAAAAAAAAAATATTAAAAATTATTAACAGCAAGGCAAAAATAAATCAAATAGTAATTAAACATAACACATGAAACATATTTAAAGTTGCTGATTGCAATTAAACCATATGAATAAATATTATTAAAAAAATACAACACTAACTTATAATTTTCATCTTCAACAAATTTTTGTAGTTCATCAATGTATCTTACAGATTTTAAATAGTTCTGAATGTGAGGTAATACTGGAAGATGATCTAGAAAAGAGAAAAAGGAAAGAATTATTTTTTATTTCGAACACTTAATACGAGAAATTCACAGAGAAATGTATACTCAATTTAAAATACAAACCATAATTTGACTGTTGATAGTCAGCAATTATTCGAAGAATATTATTCATCTTCATTTGGCGATGATGATTATCTAAACCTTGAGTAGGAGGATGAGCAATATCAATGAATACTAGATCCTTTAAGAACAAACCTAGAAAAAAAATTTTAGTTTATGAGTTATAAGTCAGTCTAAAACTCTGGATAGCAAGAAATTTTTTGACCCAAAATTTGGAGTTCCTTTTTTTTTATTTATTTATTTTTTTTGTAAAAATATGAGCAGTCAAAAATTATATATTTCACTAACAATTTAAAATAAAGCGTTATTTTGAAATATTTTTAGAACTAAGTTCATTGAATACCCCTTGAATTTTAAAATAATTCTTAGCCAGTAAACTTTAGTTCAAAGAATTTAAATTCGTAACTAAAAAGCATATTTAACTATATAAAATCCTTTGAATAACAGAAAAATTAGGATGGCCAGAAAATTTGACTTGCAGCTGAGAAGACAGAAAATGTGGTCAATGTGAGCAATTTAAATAAAAGAGTTTTACTTCAGCTCTATGCTACTTAAATAGAAGTGGTAAATAAAAATAATGATTAAGATTTAATTTTGCATTTTAAATGGTTTCTAACACAGCCAAAAATGAATGGGGTAGTGTTATTCCCTTAAGCTCTAGTCTGAATTATAGCAGAACATAACAAAATAAACATGCATTTTTAGATACCTAATAAGAAATAAAAATGAAATGACTTTTTCTATTTTAAAGTAGTATTTAGGGCTAAATAATAAAAAAATGAAGTTTTTAATTCAAGTTGGGAGAAACATAGCCATACAAAATATAACTAAATTTTTTTAAAAAAAGAAGTTAATATTTTTGCTTATAGTTACACCATTTCTTTTTATTTTACTAAAATTCATTGTCAAGTTCATGATGCTTCATTTGGATATGTGTTAGTTTCAGAATTTAAAGATATTAAATTATTATAACACAGTTTTTGAACATCACATAGACACGGCAAAAAACTTATCACTATTCATGTTTACAAAAAAAAAATTCTTTCATTTCAGGCAGCATTCATCAAAGACCTAAGAAACTTTATTTACATATTTTTATTGTATTTAACACAGTATTGAATAATTTAAATCAATTGTTTAAAAAATTTATAAAGCAATGTTAATGATTAGCTAAGTTTTTTGTGATAAATATTGGATTTTTCATTCTTTCATCTTGTTCTTTTCAGAATTTAAAACTACATAGAATACAGAACAAAAATAAGCATAGGCACAACAAATTAACAAAAAAACGTAGTAAAAATATTATACATATTGAATAAACAGTGAATTGATACTGAGATAAATTATGTACAAAGCATAACTCTATAACATAAAATGTAAAACTTGATGACGAAATGTACTGATATTATGAAAGGTAATGGCATTTTGTGCAGTACAAAATTTCGTTTTACAATCTATTAACATGAATCTAGTTCAATATAAGTAGTATAAAATTATTTTTATTTTTTAATTAGTATTTTAGGTTTTAGAATCTTTAATTTTAACAAATTACTATTAGTTGAGTGAATCATACAAAAAACATCAATCATGAAAACTTTTAATATTCATCTTCTTTATGTCATGGATACATAACCTACAGCATTTTATTGAATATCAGAAGAGAGCAAATAATAAATGAAAGCAATAGATCAAACTACTTACCCAAATAAGGAATACAGGGAAGCTTGATGTTTGACATGTGATCACGAAGCTTTTCGAAGTTATTCGTATCCGAAAATAATTCTGCTAACTTGTCAAATGTGCTCTTGTCTCTTTTGGATAATTGCTGAAAATATCGTGTTAGATTTATAAAAATCAGTAAAATAAATAAACTATATTAGAGGAGCACAATCTTTTAAGTAAAGGGCCATTTGCACAACAGATAGACTAATGATTGACGCATGTCCAAATATTTCAGCATGTTGACAGCAATTATAGTAATTTTTATATAAACAGTGTTCTAAGCTCTAAATCTTTTTTATAAGTCAACTTAGTAATCTATTTGCAAAATATTAAATACTTTTAAATATTTGAAGTCCGTTGAAATAGTACTTTACTATTCAGTAATAGTACTTTTGAATTATACTTAAATAAAAATTATTGTTCTTAAAAAAAAAAAAAACTTTAATATACTCAAAATAAATATAAACCATGGGAAAAGTTATTTTCTTATGATGTTGCATAATACAGAGTTCCATTTTAAAACAAATTATAACAATAAAGAATTGTAATGTTTGTAGAATTAATGTAAAAATAAATAGGAAATACTCTATTGGGTAATATAAATGCAAATTAGATTTGCTATTTAAAAAAAGTTCATGAAGTTTAAATAAAAACAATATTATTATAAAGCACAATAAAACTAAACTTATAGTTATGAATACATTTCAATTTTAGGATCTTTATGTTTAATGAATTAAAAGATGTTTTACTATAAATAGCAAAATTTCTGTAAAAAAAAAAAAAAAGGATTAAAAACAAAAAATTAAAAACAGTTACAAAGTAAACAATAAACAGTTAAAAATTCCCCTATTGCTCAGCTTTTAGAGTTTTCTGTGCAAGATTGTATGGAAAGATCAGGAATTTTAATACCATGTGGAAATGAAAGGCGCTAGTTGCATTTCTATTTTAGGATCTTTATGTTTCATGAATTAAAAGATGTTTTACTATAAATAGCAAAATTTCTGTAAAAAAAAGGATTAAAAACAAAAAATTAAAAACAGTTACAAACAATAAACAGTTAAAAATTCCCCTATTGCTTAGCTTTTAGAGTTTCCTGTGCAAGATTGTAAGGAAAGATCAGGAATTTTAATACCATGTGGAAATGAAGGGCGCTAGTTGCATTTCTATTTTAGGATCTTTATAATATGCAATTTTTAGAGCCTTTTAGTTATTAGCCATCAGCAATAAATTATGACAGTATCTTATTGATAATTAAATTTAACATAATATTTACACTGTAATTAACTTAAACATTGGTTTAAAGGGAAAAAAATTTTTTTTAATCATTAAAATAATAGTAATACAGAGAAAAAATTCTAACTAGGAAATAGTTTTTTGAATATTTGTATAAAATATAATTCCAGAAAAAATTATCCAGTCACACATGAACAGTTCCTATAATATAATGGAAGAGAAAAAATAAGCGACTTATACAAGTGACATAGAAATTAATATTTTTTCTTAAAAATTCAAGAACCCAATTTTTCAACATGCATAAAAATAATATCTTAAAATATATTAATTTTAGCTGCATTATGAATTTGCCACATGAATTTCACAACAAAGCACCATGTGCATAATACAAACTAAAAAAAAATGTCTTAATCACATATTAAAGATATTTAACATAGGTAAGTATGTGATACATTCAAATAAAATGGAATTAGCTTTAACTTATGAAATAATGATTTTAGAAATATTTTAATTCAGAACACACATACTGTCCATGTATTTTCCAGTCTGAAAACAGATGCACTCTGTAAAGCTGAAATAACTGCATATTCTGAATGCAAGTTGTTGAATTCGTGAAGTCTTTTAGCTATTTTAATAAAATGAGCAATTAATTCAGCTCTGGATTTTGCTGTTTGTCCAGAAAGTATCTCTTTGACAGCCCACAGGCTTACCTAAAAACGAATAAAAACTACATTAAAAAACTTTTCTTTTTTCTAATTCAAAAACATTATGAATGTTTATTTATATTTACATGATTAAAACGTTGTGTGAATGCCACAACATTTGGAGCATAGGTCATTTTTTCTTTTTTGTTCCAACTGCAACTGGATAATTCCTGCAAAAATTAAATGGTTGAAATAGGATATACATATTTTTTTTAACAAAAATATTTCTACAATTCTCACCAAATAAAACACAGTATGTCTTAAAGAAAACTGTAGTTGAGATATGAAAACTTTCATAAATAATAAAATTGAAAAAAAAGAAAAATTGAAAGTATTTTAAAGTATCACAGAATACCTAAAACAAAAAGTTTGCTTGGCATAATGCTCAGGAAACATGTGACAAATTTAAGTGGTGTATTGCTATAGTAACAACAGATTTTTATTTCATTTACTTGTCATTGAATGCTTAGGATCAAGATTTATAGTTATTGAAATCTTAATAATAGGCATCATAATATACACATTTTTTAAAAATATATTGAAAAGAAAAGGTAAAGACTAATCGTTAAAAAGTCAAAACAGCCCATACCTCAATGGAAATATAACTTTCTCTCATTGCAATTGTTTTGAAATACTTAAAAAGCTAAAACTTTTCACTAATTTTGAAAAATAATGATCAAAGTACCAAGAAATGGTGTTGACTGCAACTATAGAAAACTAGCCATACATTAATTGAAAAAGAAGTTGAAGGACTGGCTCTTTTTTTAAACATAAAAGCAATGATTCAATTACAATATTCTAAGATAATGTATTAATTAAAACAAGCACACAGCTCTAAAATGATAAGGATTATCTTCATTTTTAAAATAGCTCTATTTATCACTTTTCTCCTTATATTTTTAAAATATCTCTATTAATCACTTTATTTTCTTTTCATCTATCTACACTAACTATCTCACCATAATTTGAAAACAATATCTGTCCCAGGAATTTTTTTTAATTTTTTATCAAAGACAGCATTGTACTCCATATTATAAAACATCTATTTAGTATTCCACATTACAGAACACCCATCAGTACTCCACATTACAGAACTACTCATCTAAACTATGATGTCAATGAAACTACTATATCACTCATGGTGATCCAAATTCAGATTTTAATAGCTAGTGATTTTTAACCTTAATGATAATGTAAAGCTTAAAAATTCCATATGATAACTTGAATCAAATTTGCAACCACTTCAGCAAATCAGTGCATTGAATTATTACTTTCTAGAATCCTCCAATCAAGGGAGTGGTGACAATGAGCCACTTAAAAAGTCACTAACGCTTTAACATTGAAAATAAGACAAATCATTTAAACATGGATGTTTAATAATAAAAAAGATACAAATAAAAACAAAAAGAGAGATAGGTGAATGCTTAGGGAATAGAGCATTCACCTTCCAATGAGATGAAGATGGTTCGTATCCCAGCGGTGGCTGGCCCATACTAATTCCACACACGGTGCGCACCAACAAAAGCTCTGACGTAAAATATCTTCAGTGGTAGAAGGATCAAGGGTTAGAGTCCCCTTGACGTCATGCTAACAGTGGGAGGTCTTCACGGCTTTCCCTTCCATGTAACGCAAATGCAATTAACCTGAGAATCCATCAAAGAGTTCTCCACGAAGGCAAATTGCTCTTAATACTTAATCCAGGAGTTTCCTTCTCTGGATTAGGTTAAAAAATACAAGGCTACAGATTTGAACATTAGTAATCGTAAACCCTAACTTTGGTCAACAGCTGTTTTAAAATTATAAAATAAAAACAAAAAACAGAGGAAAAATTAGATATTTTTACCTCAGGCTGAATTTCTCTGAATACTGCAATGTCCATTAAACATAATTGACTCTGTAAAAGAAATTGAAAAAAGATTAAACAAATCCAATTTTATAAATCAAACAAATGAATTAATAGTAGGAGGAATAACTCTTACAGCAAAGTCTTCAGGAGCTACTCTAAGCACTGAGAAAACTACAGCATCGTAACACTTCTGGTGGGTACTGTCGCCATTCCATCGTGTATCTAATGCATCATGTGAATTTGAAATGCAACTAAAGCCCTAGGAAACAAATCACAGTAATAGATTAGAATTTTACATACTACTCAAATTTAAAATCAAATTAACTAGTAAACACAATTACTTATCATTTATAAGGAAAAAAAGAACATAAAAAGAAATTTATCTTAAAACAAAGACTTATGCTATGTAAATAATATTTGTAAACATTTTTGAAATAAGATTACACTTTTTTAAGTATATGTTTGGAGTGAAAAATTAAAATCTACTTCCCACTTTTGAAATCTAGGAATTTGTAAAAAGATTCAATAAAAACAATAGAGTTGACTGTCTGCCTATATGTTAGATAACTATTCTTCTTAACCTTTTCAGTGATATTTTATAGCAGTTACAAAAGGTTTATTAAGAAAATAAAATAGTAACATCTTTAACAAAAATCAATATGAAAGATTCATTTAACTAAAAATAAAACAATAAAAATAATACGCATTTCATAGATATGGTGAAGAAAAATTTTCAATAGCAAAAATAAAAATATTTTCACGCTTTTATTTCTAACAGAAGTGTAACACACAGATAATTAACTAGATAAAGAAATTTCTAATATTCTAAATATGTTAATAAAAAGAATATTAAAATTAAGTTTATATATCAATATTTCCAGTACTTTTGTGTACATGGGAAGTAATCAAATCGAAAGGTGCAACATGAGAACTTCTGAACAAGCTTTTTCTTTCCAAATAAAGCAATCTCAAATTTTGATAATCTATAGGTAAATAACTAAAACAAATATTCAATTCAAAATTTAAAGAATAATTTGATACTATTAATACACTGGGAAATTCATAAGATTTGAGCAGATACATTTTATTATTTATTTCCCTTGTTGAAATAAAGTAGCTGGGAGAAAATATTGCTTCTCAAGTGTATATTCCCATGTTGTCATCTGTTCACAGCAAATAAAATTGCCTAGTTCAGGGATGGCGAACTAATGTCACACGACGCAATATTTTGGGCACGCCACCGATCACAATTATTATTGCACTATGAATTGTTATTACACAAATGTTATTACACTATGAAGCATATGTAACAATTAAATTAAAATTAACAAAAACAAACAAAATAATAAACAATTATTAATAAAAAATTAACAATTAATGCTAAAAAACAATTAATAACCATAAGAAACAAGCTAACCATAAATAACTAGCAAAAAAAATTAACAGTCCTGCTAAACTAACATCTTGGAACTTAATATAAGTAATTTGTCATCTAATCTGCAACAACAGAAGTCACACTGACGTTACTTTAAGTTGAATTACACGTATAACTGAGACATTGCAAAATTTATATTTTTTCAATGTAAATAAAAAGTTTTGAGTTTATAGTATTTAGTAGTATTATTTTCCCAATAATCACAAAGTCAAAATTATTCGACGGCAGGTCTATGACCTCATTAAACAATTTTTTAGAAAAAATGGCACATTGGTGTATAAAGGTTCGCCTCCCCTGGCCTAGTTGTTTGACAAGGAATAAATTGGAGAAAAAGAATCATAGCTTACCTATCAGCGGAGGTTAAAAGTTTTACCTTTTGAATTTGCTCTAATTTTATGTTTGATTTTTGTTGTTTTTTTTAAAGTTTCTTGTGAGCCACAATGCAGAAGTCTCTAAACCCTGCAATTATTTCGGAGGATGTGTTTATACGAAAATCTTAATTTTCTCACAATAAACAGGATGAAGTAAGACAACTTTAATTCAAAGTAGAGTATTTGGACACTCAAGGTTTACATTTGCATTGAAAACACTATATATATAATTCCATAGTATCAAAAATATTAAATTTACCTACCTCATTTTTACTATGTGAATTCATTTTGGAAGAGGAAATATCTGTAACCATTTCACAGTACTTCATCTTGTGACAATTATGAAGATCCTAGTGCTAAGAGCAGCTACACAAATTTCACAAAGCCTAAAAGAAAAAGAAAAGTTGTATAGCAAAAAAAAAAAAAAAAAATTATACAAATTAGAAACATTAATTGATAACACATAATTATAAATTTATAAAATGAATTAATTTTGAAATTGTGGCAAAAAAATCAGAAGCAAGATACTTATATTTTCTCCCATATATGATTTTTTTTCCAAGACTCAGTTGGTAATTTTTTAAATAATTTTTGAATATATCAAACAATAGTGGTGAAAGGAAAAACCTGCTATTTACTTAAAGAGATTCAGGAAAAAAAATTGAATTATATCAGCGTCATGCGCTAATATTTATCACAAGATTTGCAGGACATAAAGAATATTTTTAAACAGCATTGGAATTACATTGACAAAAGGTGAAGAGCAACACTTTCGTCCGACAAATTTCATTCTAAAGTGAATAAAACTAGTTTAATGTAATTTTGTAAAGGAAATCAATAAAATACATATTTGTAAACAAGAAGAATTTAAAGTAATTTTAGCACTTTTATATAACATGAATTCGCGATCGCAACACTCGATACGCCATCTAGCGGGAGACTGTAAATATCGGGCATTAGTTCCCACATAACCATTGGCAATGACGGACGCCATTTTCTTAGCAGCAAATAGGAAGCAAAATTTCCCTAAAGAAAAGGTAAAACTTCTTGAAAAAACTAATCAGAACATGCCAAACATTGAAGCAGAACACGCCAAGCATTTGAAGAACAACTTCTCAATAATTTTTACCTTTCTATTACCAACAACATAACATGATTTCATGATCACTTGCTGTTACAGATGTGTGTATTGCGGTAAAAAAAAATTTCTGTCTTCAATTCATTACAAGTTAAAATGAAGTCAACATTGCTTTCGTCATTCCAATGAATTCCATACAGAACTGTAATAGTTATAGAATATTCTTCTTCTTCATAGAAATGTATATATTTCTGTATCTACATAATTCAGAAAACAACATAAAAGAATAATCCGAATTACTTGAAAAAGTATCTTTTGTGCTGATTATAAATAAATTTTTCATCGTCTCTTGGTAAGTGTTTTTTAGTTTTGAAAGAATTTCAACTAGAATTCAGCTATTCTGTTTTTAGGCTACATATTAAAATTCATATCGAGATCTTACAATTATAAAATTTTGATGTGTGGTATGTTACCTAAAAGTAATGAACGGATAAACTGTGTATATGTTATTTGAGAATAAAGTTTTCAAACAAAGAACATATCATTTTGGAATTCTCCGGACTTATAAATCAGGTAAGTGTTATGATCTTTATAATAAAAAATTTGCTTGTAAATAATTTTTTTTCTTACTTGATGATCGTTCTCTACAAAATGTTTTTTTTTACGTCTGATTAAATACTATAAGAATTAAAAAAAAATATATATATACAAAAGTTTTTATTGAAAAACGAGGAATTTTTAAAATTGTTTTTATCCTAAGAATTCTTTATTTTACGCTTTTTAGTTTATAATTTTTTGATAAAATTGTTGTCAAAATACTTTTTTTGAAAAATTAAATGGTATTAAATTATGTGTTTATGTATACTTCTTGCATATTCTAATATTTGAAGTAATATGATTCAGAAAAGTATGGAAGAAAAATTCGGTACTTACGTATTAACCACAGCTATAGATTTGGCAGATTTCTAGTGCCGCCAATCTACACTTAAAATTTTTGGAAAAAATCTTAAAATGAAACACTTCGTTTAAAATCAAAGTAGTCAATCGGATTTTGGTGGAAAATGGGCCGATATAGAGTTTAGAATAGATTCAAAACAAACTTTTCTCTCACCTGATTTTATAGCCATAATGAACTCTAATAAATAAGATTCAAAATGAAATAACATTTCCAAAACGGACGTTTACTAAGATAAAGTTTCATGTTATGGACTTTGGTACATTTTCGTTATATTTCACTCCATAAAATATTTCGCTCCTAAAAAAATAAAATTGCATGTTGTTTTGTTTTTGGCAAGTCCCAAAGACGCATTTTCGTAACACTAAAAAATGGCGACAAAAAAAGAATGGTTCTTTTTTTTGTTTCGTAAGCATTCTTTATTTTACGTTAAAATTTAAATGGGCCTTTCATGTTATACCATTAAATTTAGTAAAACTATTTCTCAGGCATTAGGTTTGAACTCTTATAAGAATATACCTATTTTTTTCTCTTTATTTACAAATATTTTTCAGATGTGTTCTGGATGTTCCTTCTCTAAAAAAAAGAGATACCATTTTTTTTCTCGTTTGCATATGAAAGAAAACAAACATTTTTCTTTTTTAAATTTAATCAGCCACAATAAAGATGGAACGTTACAATGCTACATTAAAGACGTCTCCAGTGTAACTGAATGACTGTTCAGATGGAAATCGCAGGGATTCGGCACATACAACAACACCCCCTATAGTTCGTTGCGATCGCGAATTGTGAAAGAAATATATTTTTAAAACTTTTCTACAAGTAGTAAAGTCTTATAACATAGTTTTATAACTGTAACTTTCTTAACAAAATGTAAAAACATTTGAATAAACATTAATGAGAACATATAACTTAATAAAATAACTATAAAACATATAACATTTTTCTGAATTATTTTGATGGTGTAAGCTACCTCAGTTTTTAGTGAACCAACGTACCCTGTGCTCTGGGTTTCATAAAAGATCATAATAGGTCATTTCTTTTCTACTATATAAATTTAAATAGTTGCAAGTAATTAATAAAATAAAGACATAACCTTGTGAAATAATCACAACTTATTGTTCTATTGTTTTAGAAAATTTTTTTTAAAAGATAAAGTAGTAAAGTTCAAGAAATTACTTCGGTATGCCCAAATACAACTTGTTGAAACGATAATGGCTCACTTTAACTGAGCCATCCTATTCTTTCCTATGAATTGTGTTAGATGCGCAACATGTTAATGGAGAAAAAAAAAATATTTATAGCATTAAAAGAATTGAGCTTATTCTAACATGGTCTAAAGTCCCTACTTACCCTATTTCCCCTTATTCTCAAAATTTCATATTTTCACCTTGAGACTACAGTTCAACTGTGGTAAATAATTAAAAAATATATATATATTTTTTCAATGTGTTGTGCATGTATAAGAAAAACTACAAACTGTATCTGGTATCGCGATAATTTTCACATTAGGATTTCTGCTACCTTTATTATCGGATTTCTGTATTGGTGCTTGCACTAAAAAAAGCGACAACTGAGCACTGAACTAATGCACAAACATCACAGGAAAAGACTAACTAGAAAAATATAACTTGTTGCCACTCTGAGGTAAATACAGCAGCTCTTTACCATCTTGGTGATAGTACTTGATACAAACAAGTAATAATACAGAATATTTGATTAAATGTAAACAAATAAAAACATTGGATTATTGATTAAATATAAACAAATAAAAACATTGTTACTATGTTTTGCCGTGAAAATCATTGTAAAATTGTGGCAAATATTATATCATAATAAAATCTGTTATATCTCTGAATCCAAAGCAATGCTTGTGAGACTAGTCAAATCATTATACAGATATTTATTTAAAAGGTTAAACAACTTAATCTTATTAGCATCATACCACATGGATTTTGTAAAACAAATTAAATTAAAAAACATAAGTACTATAGACTGGCTGAAGGTAAAATGCTTCATATTTCAACTTTACCCACTATAGTGTGTTTAAGTGCCACTGGCCCATTGTCATTAAAATCTTGGTCATCATAACTTTAAATCTTGGTACTCATAACTTTAAGAATAAGCATCAGAAAATCTTTTAGAACATATCAAACTTTCCAAACGAATTTTATGACAAAAAGATTCATTAAACTCGTTTTGAAAATTATACAACACATGATCACCCTTTTATAGTTATACTCATTGAGATAATCAAAATTTGAACAACACAAATATTAATTCAATTCATTCCAAAACTGAAGATTAAGATAAAATTAATAAAACTTAATATTTAAATAAACATAAAAGTGGATCAAAAGTTCAGAATATTGTAAATTAACTTCGGGTAAAGACTAATCTAAAATGTATAAAATTTTACATACTTAGATAAACATTAGTATACGCAGCAAAATATAATTAAACACAAATTTAATAATTCTAACGGATTGACTTTCCCACAGAAATAAAAATAAATCCTCTTTACAACTTCCGATTTTTTTTTTTATAAAAACCATAAATATATTAAAATTGCTTGATTCTATTACAATATTTAGATAATTTAAAAAAGTCTATATCTACTGATTTTAAGAGCTAATGAAAATTGATTATACATTTAAGATACTTACATAATTGATTAGTAAGAGTGAAGGAAATATATAAAAAATCACAACGTAAAATAGTATTTCACAAATATTCCGTATTTTCTAGTCCAAGAAAATGAATATTTGACATTTGGTATTTAGTAGTAATTTCTATTTACATCCACATGACAAGACAGATTTGACATCAGCCTTTCCGGCGACAGAGATAATAGTTTCGCTCGCACTTTATTTAGGAGACAAAAATCTTCAATTTTCTCAAGATATACACTTTCTCTGATGTAATGCTTATTAGAAGATCATAACATTCTATAGAGTGGGTGTTTCACGAGTAATCTAAAATACATTTTTATTTTACGTAATCGCTACAAAGGAAGTACCAAGCTTAGCAGAGAACATTTCTTTTTTCTCTTTCGCCAAGCGTTACGCCGCAGATGGAGGTTACCATTAAAAAAATCACGCCAATGTTTCCAAATACGATGCCAAACTACGCCAAAGCTTCAGTTGTGTGCTTTTATGCTTTTTTTTTTTCTATTTTTTTTCATTATCCTTCTTTAACAATCAATGATTCAATGTCAATGATAACAAATAACTCTTAAATCATTTTATTCATGGAAATTGAAAAATAAAAATAATTGTATTCAGGTTTGAAAATAAAAAGATATTGCAGCGCTTTATTGAAAGATGATTTGGTACTTATGTATTAAAAGATTAATTTGTATTTTTTTGTTTAGCAATTGGAGACAATGGTAAGCATTAGAATAAAAAGTAACTTTAAATAACAAAAAAAGAAAGAAAGAAATCATTAATCTGATCTTAATTATTAACCTGAGATATTATTCCTTTGATGTAAACTTACTTTTAAATTTAATAACAATAAGTAAACTATCAGAAAGAATTATGGTCTGTAAAGCTGTTTCACGAAATTTTCAACTAGAACTTGACATTAGAAAATAATTTTATAATTAAAGGAAAAAACTGGTAAAATATGAAGTAACTTAAAATAAGTAAAAATTAATCTATACATTCAATGCTTTTTTATATATATAATGTATGCTGTGGTTATGGAATAGAATTTTAATACTATACAAACAAAACAAAAATTTTAGGCGAGGTGTTTGTGCCGTAAATACCATAACAGTTTAAATTTAATTATAAAATTCGATTAATTCAAATTAATTTCTTTTATTCTAATTTCTTACTATTTAATATTTTTCAAATGCTTTAATGATTCCCTCCACCTTTTTATGTACAAAGTCTGGGAATGTTTATGTTTAGAATTTTTGGATTTTGTCATTTCAAATTGCATTTTAAAATGATGTTAAAATTAATGTTCGCAATCGCAACATACAGCTCTTTAACATACAACATCGCAACATACAGCTCAACATATTTTCAGGCTACTATTTATTAAGTTTTCATTTAGTTCAATCAAAATCCTTGGCAGCGCAAAGCGTCTCAGACAGTGCAGAACTGTAATAGTTATAATATAGAATATTCTTCTTCTTTATAGAAAAGTATATATTTCTGTATCTATATAATTCGGAAAACAACAATAAAGAATCATCTGAATTACTTGAAATAAAATCATTTTTGTTTGTTATTAAAAATTTTTTTATCATTTTCTTGGTAAGTATTTTTTTTTTCAAACGAAGAACATTTCATGTTGGAATTCTCCAGATTTACAAAGCAGGTAAGTGCTATGATTTTTACAATAAAAAATTTACTTGTAAATAATTTTTTTTCTAATTTGATAATCGTTCTCAACAGAATGGTTTTCTACATCTGATTAAGAATTTTTTAAAAAAAATTAATTTTTTTAATTTTAATATGAGGAATTTTCAGAATAATTTTTTTTATCTTAAGCATTCTTTATTTTACAAATAATGAATTTTTATTGAAACTTGAAATTTTTTGATAAAAATTATTGTCAAAAAACTTCTTTTGCAAAATTAATAATTTAATATTATGTGTTTTTGTATACTTTTTGCATATTTTAATGTTTGAAGTAATATGATGCAGAAAAGTATGGAATGTAAAGTTTAAATAGGCCATTCATATTAGATCATTAAATTTTGTACAGCGATTTCGCAGGCATTGGGTTTTTACTCTAATAAGAAGATACATATTTTATTTTCTGTTCATTTATAAATATTCTTCCGATGTGTTTTGGATGTCCCTTCTCTAAAAAAAAAGACATTCCATTTTGTTTTCGCTTGCATAAGAAAGAATATCAAACATTTTTCTTTTTTAAATTTAATAAGCCAAAATAAAGAAGGAACGTTACAATGCTACACTGAAGACATCTCCAGTCCTACTGATGATCCTGTTGTTCTGCCAGCAGTCATTCGTCTCAAATAACAACACCCCCTATAGGTCTTGCGTTCGCGAATACTTTACAATTAATATATACTATATATATATATATTTTTTTTTTTGTCATTGTAAAATAAAGTACATAAATTAATAGTAAAATAATTAGAATGATAAAATGATCTGACAATAATAATATAAAAGAAAGCACTTTAATTAAAGTGCTTTATTTTAAGATAAACGAGTTTAATAGCTGTTTGCAAATTTGTTGTTTTATTTAAATTGTTCTATCGATGTAAGCAAAAACGCAAAAAATAAAATTAACATTAAGGGTTAAAATTTTTCATTCGCTCTTCTTGAATAGATTTTTTGGGAGCATATTTTCCAGCTAGTCTAATATTTTATGGCTAGTTTTGCTAGTTTGAAATTTGTGGCTAGTTTAATATTTTGAATATCAAGAACCCAAATCTGTTGTAAAAAACATTTCAGAGAAAGTATGCTTTTATATGGTTATTTATTTTTGTGTGTGTGTCGTAACTTAAAATATCGTCTGGACTTGTTAAATAGCATATTTAAATTCATCCCTTCGAACCTAAAGATTGAAAAGATCAAAAGTTATTTAGTTCATTTTTTTATTTTGCGCACTGTTCTTCAGATTGTGTTGGTTAAAAAATTAATTTTCAGTGTTGCAAACTGAAAAAAAAGTTTTAAAAAAAATTAAAAGAAACAAAAGAAGAAAGGAAATCAGATTAAGTTTAAAAAGATCAAAAATTAAGTTCCTTTTATTATTTTGCGCAATGTTCTCCAGATTGTTTGTGTGGAAAAATTAATTTTAATGATGTTAACAAACAAGTAGATATGAAATTAAATTATGATTAAATAGATAAAAAATTATTTAGTTCCATTAATTATTTTGCGCACTGTTCTTCAGATAGTTTGTGAGGAAAATTATCTTTAGTGGCCTAAAAGAAAAAACGAAACGTAATGTAACGAAAGAAGAAACGAAAAGAAATCAGAAAATGAAAAAGGGGCATCTTTTACGCCATTAATTGTGTACAAATGCCTCCTTCCAGCATCGATTTTATGAAAAAGCGAATGAACTTTTAAAACTACCGCAGTCCGAGCAGACAGCCACAGATGACGGCTGAAGAAAAAAAAAAAAAAAACGCACCTGTTGAAAAGTTTTTAAGAGCACGGTAGAAATCAGTTAGAATGCAATTCGATTTCCTAGTTCGCGTGTACTTATGTGTTGGTATAAAAATTAATGAGGTAAACGTGATGAGCAGCTGAGGTTTTTAATGAAAACAGAAAATAACTACACGGTAGCCTGCCTATAATAAAACACTAAACAAAGCAAATGTGTTGTGAATATTGATTTACAAATTACTAATTTTAATATAATTATAACTTTTAATAAAATATTACGTCCAATTTTATTTTATTTTATTCGAGAAAAAACAATTTAAGCTCAAATATATAGAAAGAAAGAAAAGAAAATGCTGTGATTGATAGCACATCTTTTTTTTTAATTGTGATTCTATTTTTCTAAACTGTTATTTCTCACTAGTAAGTGAGAAATAACTGGTAAAAAGAGTATCTAATATCAATTGCGAATTCGAAAGGTGTAAAATATCCGCCTAATTGCTAAGACTAATGAACTTTTATAACATGTAAGGGAATGTTTTTATTTTTTAAAAGAAAAGAAAAAAAGAAATAGTGGTATAAAAGTTATAATTCATTAAAGCGTCACAACTACAGTTTCTCAGATCTATTTTTAATAAATCAGGGCTGTAAATATATAAACTATAAATGTTAATAAGCTTTAGTAACCTTGGATACATTGCTTTTTAAAAACCAGCTAGAAATTAAATAGTTTTTTTTTTTTTTTTATTCGATAAAAAGCAATTTAAGGACTAAGCATTGCGGTAGCTGGAATTTAAAGAAAGAAAAGAAAGGGATACAGTGTTGTAGAATGTCTCATTAAATGGAGGGAAACATTCTGCATTTAATGGACGGAGAAATATGTATACATTGGTAACTTTCATGCCTCTTCGGAATGGTAGTATCCCTTTTTTTCTATTTAATATTTTTTGACAAAAGAAGAAGGAATAAACTTGTGATTATTAACTTTCAATTGAGCAATTTTTTAGCGACTAAAGGAGTCACTAAGGAGTCACGTCTTGCTAAGCAAGACGTGAAGCTCATTTTATGAGTTAACCACAGAGAAAGTTAAAACATAATAACATCCTCTAAAATAAAATAACTCCAAGCGCAGCTGAGCCCATAGTCAAATCAGTTAACCACTTAAATCTTTTATTTGTTATTCGCGGTGGATCAAAGAAGTAGCATTTGAATGAAGAAAGAAATTTCCTTCAAGATTTATGATTTTCAATCACATTCACGTGCGCAGGAAATTACAGCAAATTGTTTGAACAACACATCATTCATCTCTTCATAACGGGTATAAAGTCAAAATAATCCACCGATACCATAGTTATAAAATACATTTGACATTTATTTTATCTTCGCTTCATTCCTAACAAGGAAATGCGATTTTTTTTCTTCCACTTTGATTAGCACAAATAAAAATAAGAATGCCGAACAGGGTCTCCAATTTATTAAATATAACAATATTTATGCTGCCGTGCAAATTTATTTTTATTTTATAACCGTCGTTGAACAGCCGACCCAATTTTGGGTTTGTGACTACCAATGTTCAACTCCGTGGCCTTGTAATTTTGAACCTAATCCAGAAGACAGTGAAACAAGCACTGGGAGAAATTTTGCCGTCGTGGATGACTTTTTGATGGAAGTAACCAGCATTTGCGTTACATAGAGAAGAAAATCAAGAGAACCTTACACGACTAGCCCGACGCCAAGGGTATTCTAACCCATGATCCGTCTACCACTGAGGGTATTTTACATCAGCACAATGGTCGTTGCGAACTGGAAGCAGAATTTGTATCATGAGCCACCGCTGGAATTCGAACCTGATTCACCTCATTAGCAGGCAAACGCTCTATCCCTGAACCAGCTCGCTGCAATGCAATTGAAAAAAAATATATAATAACAATAGTGCTTCACGATAGATTTCGTGGAAATCGGCATTATAACTATTATTTTTTACTATTTTTATTATTATTTTTTTTTTGTTGAAATATTTACCTTATTATCAAAAAACGTAAAATATATACAAAATATTAATTTTAAATTTGTCGATTTTCTATTGCGCGGCAGAATGCGCGTAAGCAGATATGGCGAACCTATGGCACGCCTGCCACTAGGTGGCTAATTTACGTAATAATTGATGTTGACTGAAAAATAAAAAAATTAAAATAAAAATAAACCTCTGCCAACACTAGATCCCATCAAAAGCGGAATCACCGGACTCTCATAGATCATCCAGTGAGCTTCAAGCTGCTACCTGGGATCAAATTCCAGAGCTTCACAATAATACCTCAGTGACATAACCACTAAGCCATTCTTTTTTTACATTAATACTACTACTATTCATATGATAGCATTATAAAAACTAGGGCGATTAATGTGTTAAGAAGTTATTAAAAATCGTGGCAATTTCTAACTAATCTGATGAGGAATAAATTACTTTTATTCCTTTTATTTTTTTAAAGACTATAAATCGCGTCAACGATCATACGGATCAGTGGCCACTAAGATTTTACTGACATAAGGTACATCAATATGCAGTAGAATATCTATCTGCCAACTTTTACTCTTTTTGAAGATTAATTAATAGAGTGGAATCAAAATTCATCCTCTAATGTTTAACACTTCGTAATCGAGAAGCAATTTTAGAACACCATTGCTACATATAAAATAAAATAGTACTGAAATTATTTTTAAAAAAATTTTTGCTTAAAAATTATGCACTTTATTAAATGGCCATTACTATCTGGCAAACACAAGTTCTCTCAGTGAGATTGCTGTCAGTGAGAACGGTAGTTCATCTTACAGTACAATAAAGCGCAGATTATCCAATTATCCGGATCGTTCGAAAACCATGTGCCCCTCAAATAATAATAATAATCGCGAAAATGTTTATTTATTTTCAGAATATCTGAAAGGGGTAAAAAAAGGCTTCTTTTGTCCCTCAGTGACCGTAAAAAGAACCTCACGTTCTTTCCGCCCTTTTTTAAGATGAGTGACAAGTAGTTTCTAATAAAATTATAAAATACTAAAGCTCTCAAGCACGCCGTTTGTAATAGGTACTACTACAATTGCCAATCCTAAGCCTGGAAATGCGGATTTTCAGTTATCCGGATCGTGTTTGGTTCTGATTGGTCCAGATAATCGGCACTTTACTTAACTATATGGACAGTAAACAGAGAATTATTACTGTTGTAGTTTTAGTAGTTGCTGTTTGATTGCTGTTGTAGTTGCTGCTGTTATAATGCGACTCCCTCCTAAGTCCTGCTTACTGCCTCACCGTGGCGGGAGGGTGCCCATGGACGGGATGGGCGAAGTACGTCGGAAGTTTATCTCCTGGTAGAGCCACCCTAGGCGTGAAGGCCATCCCATTATGTCCAGCTAAAGCATGCAGGCACAATGAGGGAAAGTCAAACTTCAGCCCATGCGGTTCCTCTATTAATTGAAGCTGCTTCTTGCCCATCGCCATGGATCAGTCGCATTGCTGATGCGACATGATCTTCTGGACTTGGTCTAGTGCTCTAGACCAAGGGGATAAGCAACAACAACGCAATGCGACTTGCCAACCAGCAAGCCTGTTTGGTGAAACCAAGCAAATTTAGGGCTGAGGGTGCGTCTTTTGGCTTTCAGTGGCGCCATCTATGGCCAACAATACGACTTCATCTATTTAAATAATTGTTCAACGTTTTTCGATTCCGTTGCATTAAGGAACAGAAATTTTTGATTCTCACGGCTATTGTATATCAACGATACGGAAGTAGTAAGGGGGCGTCGATAAGTTTTACGCAGTTTTTTTTAACTGAAAAAAATATGCTTATAACGTAATTTTTATGACACTAAGTAATTTGGGTATTTACCTGCACCTATGGAAATTTCTTTGCTAAGGCCCTGTCTGGTAATACAAATACATACCAGTTCAGCAATTTCTGTTACACAATCCAGATAAGTTGATAGAAACAAAGATAGCATAATCAAGATAATCAATTTACAAAAACACAATCTATTTACCAAAAGAACTTCAAGTTTGGTTGCTTACTATTTTAAATAGCTTTGCATTTCACACAAAATAAAATTTCTTCTCAACATCGTAGTTAAAATGAAGTTTATTTTTATGCAGTCTTGCGTAACGGAATCTTTTCAATTTCCATGTCAGAAAGACAAATGATATAATATCTGGATAGATAAGAACGATTGCATATCTTTAAGTATTTATTGAAGTTAACACAGAGCTTAGAAAAGAATAAAAGCACATATTCGAAATCGTTTTATCCGCAAGCTAAATTTATACGTATTTCATGGCTTGCGAAAGAGAAAAAAGGAGCATAATTTCGTGGAATAGAGTTCAGAATTCTCTGGTGAAACCATAATAAAAAGTGAAATATTGCATTTATTTACATTTTGTATCGGAAGAAAGATGAATACGGAAGTTTACCGCAGGTTTGATGTGTAGGAAAGCAAATTATTATTTGCATCAAAATGCATTTTAGAATTTCTTTTTTCGCCTTGATGATCGTTTGACAACACACAGAAAATAGAATTAAATTAATTTAGAAATTTAAGAAAGAATTAAAAAAAGGGTTTGAAAAAAGTGCTTCTCTTTATATAAAAAAATTTATAAAAAAATATATATAAAAAATATATATAAAAAATTTAAGTTTTTACCAATACAACCAATAATTGTGCAATGAAGAACCTTTTCAGCGAATATTTTTAGTTTTGTAACCCTTCGAATATTCTGATAGGTACCGATACATTTCAAAAGGCAAAGAAAAGTTAAGGGAACTATTGCATAGGGCCCATGACGCCTAAGAGCCCGAGTGTGTTGATCTATCAAAGTATATCTTCATATCCAATTAGAAATTATGAAAATATAAATTTTTTGAGGGATTCATAGGTTCTTTGGGTTATTCATCCACTTTTCCTTCGGGGTTAATATCTTCCTTACCTATTGTACTAGGCATGACTCTTTATCGCCTTACGAGATCATCGCCAATAAAACCAATTATTTTTATTTTTTGAAATTCCGGATGCTATTTAAGCAAAGTATGAAATAATAGTCCTGATGAGGTTATTATGTAAATGATGTGCATGTTACTGTGAATGACCGAAATCTGTGGTTGTTAACTTTCACCGGTGAATGTTGACAATCAAATTAGTCGCTTTGGTGAATGTCCGAAATATTTATTACATCCGATTTGATATTAATTTATTCGTGGATATAATTACATTTATTCGATATTTTAATACTTACTGACGATAGACGAACAAACATAAGTGTTTGGAGTATCGGGCAAATATATAACGGGCAATGGCACTTGACTTTAAAAAAATATCAGTGTAGGGTGTACCGGGCAGTGGCATTTGACCTTAAAAAATCATCGGTGTAGGATATACCGGGCAAATGTATACCGGGCAGTGGTTTTGAACCTTAAAAAAACATCAGTGTAGGGTATACCGGGCAATGGCACTTGACCTTAAAAAAACATCAGTGTAGGATATACCGGGCAATGGCATTTAACCAGACCTAGTATGACTTGACCTTTGGTAAATGTCCGAAATATATACTAGGTCTAGTGCCACTTTTGCTATAGCTTAAATATTTAAAAAAAATTAAACAAAGCGTTTGAATCAATTTTAAACTGATAACGAAATTATTGCTTTAAAATTAAAAAAATAATAATAAAAACTGCGCCTGATAAGAGTAATTGAAGTAGTTGCTTTATACAGCGCATGTGCGGAAAAAATTTTTTAAAAAAATTATCCAGGTGCATCAAAAAGTGGATGAATATCCCAAGACACTGGATTAATATACTAATTTTAAATACCTTTTTTGTCCAAATTTTAAATACTTTCGCCTCATGGATAGAGCGCCCCGTTTCGAATCCCAGAGAATCCCAGAGAGTCGATACGAATTCCGCATCCGGCTCGCACCAACCACAGTGCTGACTTAAAATATCCTCAGTGGTAGACGGATCATGGGTTTGAGTCCCCTTGCCGTCAGGCTAAACGTGGGAGGTTTTCGAGGTTTGCCACTGCATGTAACGGAAATGCTGGTTAGTTACATTAAAACCTCCTCCACGAAAGCAGATTTCGCCCATTACTTGATCCAGGAGTTCCCTTGTCTTCTGGATTGGGTTCAAAATTACAAGACTACGGAGGTGAACATTGGTAGTCGTAAACCCTAAATTGGTCGGCTGTTCAACGACGGTTATAAAGTAAATTAAAATAGTCTTTTTGCTTAAGTCAATACTAGTATATACCGTAGATATGTTATGGTTATTTCACTTTAGCGGAGTTCAAAATTTTAGTTTTCTCTTTAAAAAACAAATGTAACAAGCTTAATTTACATTTCACTATCGACTGCGGAAAAGGAAAGGAGTGCGTGCAGCAGAACACTATTTTAGGACATAAAAAATTAGCAAAAATTGCTATTAAATTATTTGTAGATGGTTATGAAATTATAAGTAAACTTTAAATAATCATAAATTATAGATATTTTTCCTGAAGCATTCTTTTTAAATTCTTATCTCGTGAAATTTTTTCTAATCAAATTAATTTTTTTAATAATTATTTTAGTGATGTGGAACATAACTGGATGGTTAACTGACAGAAAAATTTAAACGAAAGTAAGGGAAAATTCGAACTCATTTATCTAAACTCCTCTCCTCAAACGATATTATAATAAATATTTTTCAACAAATAAAAAAGAAGGGGCTCGTTAGTTTCATATTAGAATAACTTTACAATTTTAAGTTACATAAATGAAATTTCTTAAACCTTTTTTCTTTAAACCTTTTTAATAGCGTTAAGTCTTTTAGTAATTAAATTAGCTGAGCATCGAAGATTAATAACAGAAATAAAAATAAATAAGTTAATTTAGGGATCGATTAGATTCCAAAACAGTTTCTTTGAAATATCAAAGCAATTTAGAACTTTAAAAAAAAATTTGTCTTTCATTTTGTTCATTTTAAAAAAATAAAACAAGAAATAAACAGAACAAATATTTTGAACAATTGAAATGAATTTTTAAAATAATAATAAACAATTTAAAGAAATTCTAAGACTAGAGATGAAAGAAAAAGAATTTTCAAAGGAACAGATCGATTTTAACTAAACAAATTTCTAAAGTAAGCTTAGAATATAAACTTCACGTTTTTGAAAGAAACCCTGACGAACATTCAGAATAATACGAGAATAGTAATGTTTATTCATAGAAAACTCTCGAAAATAGAACTTTAATCTTTACTTGGAAAACTAATTGTAACAGATGTTTCGTATTTTGTTGAGTAAAACTGAAATTTTTTAATTTTTTTTTTTTATGTATTTCAACTTTTTTCATTGTGATTTTTTTGAAAATTGAATTACAATAATTCTCGAAATTTGAAGAATAAATATGTAGAGGCAATTTATTTTTTATTGAGGAAAAACTAAACTATGTGCAAAATTTACTTTCGTTAGATTAGCACCTGGGAACAGTACAAAAATACGGCTTTTAAAAATCCGTTTAAAACGAGTTAAGTCTAAATCTGTTTCCATCATTATTATTTCCATTTCATTATTTTACAGAAAATAACGCATTATTCCAATTAATTTCCATTAATATTTGATTTATTAGAATAACTGAGTGTATTAGGATATCTGGGCAAATAATAAAAAATAAAAAAGTAAACGTAAATATAAAGAAAACTAGTACTAACTTTAAATATAAACCAAACAAATAACCCATGGAGTTTATTAGATAAAATCCCATTAAATAGAAAAAATATATATATAACAGAAAAATATTAATTTAATAGAAAAATCACATAAAATCCTAATACATAGTTGATGTGTGTACAGTTGAATGTAAAGTTCAATGGCAGAAGAGTAGGAATCAGTTATACTGCGCCAAACGAAATCGGTAATACAAAAACTGGGTGAATTGGGCAAACATTTCTTGAAAAATCTGACTAAAAAAGAAGAAAAAAAGGATTAGGAAAATTTTTTTTTCTTCTTTTGCCACTCTATTTTTTATTTATTTACTTCTTTCAATGAAACTCGTATTTTATTCGTTACACACACACACAGCCAAATGGTTTAAGCAAACATAATGTTTTAAAATCAAGCACAAGTTACAAGAAGATTGGAATTTTGAAAGAAATAGAAAAAAGAAAGCAATGCTAAACTTAGCAGATGTCCAGTTTTTAAGACATCTGCTTTGCTTAACATCACCTGTCGCAGTAAGATAATAACATAGATGGTAGGGAAGAAAAAAAAACATTAAAAAACGGGTTACTTTCTTAGTAAAGTATTAAGTTCTGGAACCATTTGCTAATTAGAAGTAAAATTCTGAAAAAGAATCTGCGGTTTCTGAATCATAGCGGGTGTGCCCAAGAGGATGAAAACCAGAAACTAAGCGCTGTTTTTTTCTTTCGTTTCGCACGGGTCGTCGAATTTTCCATTTGACAGCATTTTTAAAAAAAGAATCGCACCAGATATTTTTCGCTGGATTTGCTCATTTTGTTTATAAATAAACGAAAAACGAGATCATCGCTCGATCGTTATTGACATAACTAATGGGAAATGATAATTCTATTTTAACTGCTAAATGACTGATTACGTGCCATGCAAAAAAGCGAAGCAACAGTCCCAACCATCTAGTTAAAAAAATTAAGTAAAAAAAAAATATTAAAATTTAACCATTATAAAAATAAATAAATAAAAATCGCGATTTTGATTTTTTTCTTTAAACGCTCAAGAATCAATAATTTCAAACATACGTTAACCGAGCTGGATATATAAATTGCTCATTATAAATTATATAATAATTGTTCGGATTCAGAAAGGAATAAAACCAGCCGAAAAACATCTAAATATCGTCAATTTGACATTTTTTTTTTTTATCTAGACGAAACTTATCAAAATCTATGCCTTATTCTCATTTTAAGCAAATTTTTATGAGCCCAGACATTGCTGCATTGGATAAAGTTTTAAATATAAAAACTAAACCACAAACGCTTTTCATTTTAACTGTAGTTTTTCTTTCTATTGACGTTTTGCGCCAATTTCAGAATAAACATAGAGGGCGCTGGATAAAGATGGGCTAAACTTGACCTAAGAGCTATTAGTAACTATTGTAAACTTACAGCAGTTATAAAAATAGTGTATTATTCCGCCAAAAAAGCATCATTTCATGCGACATTACCTTCGAAAACTAGCTAAAGGGGGCATCTAATCAACGACTCAAGACACTAAAACTTTAAATCTATTACAATTTTCATAACAAAATTAAGTTTATTAACAGGTAAATATTTGGCTTAAGTAACATATTTTGTGAAGAATAAAACATAATTACCAAACTAATTTAACAATGTAATTTGAAGTCATTTAAATTTAAAATACCCTTGGTAATAAAGTAAGTAATTTGGAATATTGTACTGAAAATAACAAACTTTTTACCTTAGACTAATTAAGGATATGGTTAGGTTAAAGGAATTTAGGATATGGGTTAAGGTTCCTCCCCCCCCTCTTCCTAACCATTAAATTGGATTTCTTCCGCCCTCTGCTGTTATTACACTAAACACACCTCTTTTCAGGGGCATGCGTAAAGAAGTTCACCAATGCACTTATCTCTAAGCACATTTGCACGCCATTGCTGAGGAAAAAATAATAGTTTTAAAAATAATAATTTAATTGATCTGAAGAATTTAGCAGGCGAAAAAAGAATTATCTTTCCCCATTATTGTAATAATAAAAAATAAAAAAAATAAGTTGTTTTAAGTAGTAAACTGAATACTCCAACTCCAAAACTATAATTTAGTTAATAAAAACTTAAATCTTACGCTAGTATTTTTAATATAAAGTTTAACTTTTTAACAGTTATTATTTGGCACAATTTTTTTTTTTAATGATAAATATGTTACCGTGTATGACCGAAATCAAGAGAATGTCGACTTTCGGTGAATGTCAACAATCACATAGTCGCTTTGGTGAATGTCCGAAATATTTGTTATATCCTATTTGATATTAATTTATTCATTGATATTATCATATTTACTCGATATTTTAATATCTGTTGAGGATAGATTAGGAAAAACATCAGTGTTCGGAGTACCGGTTAAATGCATACTGGGCAGTGGCACTGAACCTTAAAAAACATTGATGTAGGGCATACCGGGCAAGTATATACCGACAGTGGCCAAAGCGACTATGTGATTGTCAACATTCACCGGTGGAAGTCAACAACCACCAATTTCGGTCATTCATAGCAACAAATATAACATTTTCAAACAAAATTTAGATAAATATAGATAATAGTATTTACTTATTGCTATATCAATACTATATAAATACTATTTAATCAATATTAAGGACTATAGTACTTAAATATAGTTTACATGAAAATGAATTTCGTGATCAGTACATTTGGTATCTAATAATTTAAATAAGTTTAACTCAAAAAATATATACAAAGATGAAATAAATTGTTATTTTTATATTTAATCTCCAAGTGTGAAAGCTCGATGTTCTCTGACGTTTTAAATTTTATTTATTTACTTAAAATTTATTATCAGCACAAGATCCTGAATTAGTTCTGAAAGAAATCTGATGAGCCATTTATCACTATCTCGCCATCGTTTCAATTGAAAAGAGTGAATAAAAAAATATTTATCCAAGAGGAAAACATCTGAGTTTCTCTTGTGTCAATAGAAACGGGCGCCAACACTTCTGGAACATATTTATTCAGATATGTCTTGTCTGGTATTATTCATTAGTTTATGGGCACACATATGTATACATATTAGTCTATTTAAAGTAACTTTTGAATAAAAGAAACATAGTATGACCTACATAAGACTTACAAAATTCATATTATTGACTTGAATTTTTTTTTTTTAATACAATCGAACTTGCCTATAACGAACCCAGATTTAACGGAGATACTAAGTTTCAGCGAGCAATATTTTTGTGATCGAAATCTCTATTCCAAGCTAATCCCTACTAAGATAAATTTCTTTTTGATGTCGGCGATATTTTTCGGGCCACGAGTCTTATCCGTAGAATCTTATCCATAGCAAAGCGACAATAAGACTGTTCAATGTAAATTAACTAACTCATTTTGTTTTGTACAGAAAAAGAAAAAAAAATAAAGTACTATATTTATAATTTAGAGTGTATATAAACTTATATGATTTTTTAACGAACTCGTTTTAGACGAGTACTCGGTTATAACGAATAAATATTGAGGTTTTTTCACCCTTATTAAAAGCGAGTTCTACTGTCTAAATAAATGATGACTTGCATGAGAATTCAAGTCAGGACTGTGGAGTCGGTGTCATGGAGTCGGAATTGAAAATTTTGCAATCGGAGTCGAAATTTTTTCGACTCCGGTTGGTTAAAGTTGGGCTCAACAAGAAAAAAAAAAGAAAAAAAAAAGCTTTTCATACTATAAAAGTATTTAGACCAGTATTTATGATTAAGAAAACAAAAAAATTATTTGAAAAAGTATTATAACTATGTCTTAAATTATTACTCATCACATCGTTTTTGTACCAACGTTTTATTGATTAATATTAATTTATTTAAGTGAAATATTTTTTAATTATTGAAAAAGTAAACAGAAAAATTTTAAAACTTTTGAAAGATCTATATTAATATTAGAACTAGCCGCCTTTGGCGACCGGCTTGATCACCTTTTACAATTATCTTAACTTTACTGATAACCAACCAGAATGCACAGCACAGCTGCATTTAAATATTTTAATTCTTCAATCTTAACACTTTAATTAGCTTTAAACAATATATTAAATAATTCTTAATCGGGTTTATTCAAAATCATGGGTGCATTCGTACACCAAAATCAATGTATTTGGGAGTATTCAAATTCATTTGGATAGTATATATTTTTAACAAAATTTCATTTTAAAAAATTCATTTTAATTAAGACAATATTTTTCATTTTTTAAATTAAAACAGACACAAAAAATGCATCTGTATTTCCCAGTACAATAATACATATGTCCTTGAATCGAATACCTTGAATTACTTTCACCTTAGTTGTACAAGCAAACCTTCCTTCTTTAATGTATTCAAAAAGAAAGGAATTTGACGAATTATAATCCCATTACAACCCTTAAACATTGTCAACAATATGCATGGATGAATAACCACATCCAAGGCTTTATTCATTACGAGATAGATATAGTTGAACGGGTAATTAATTAATAAACTATATTGTTTTGAGAATAGTAGCTTTCAAACTCAACAAGAGCCGTTGACCTAATAAATGAATCAGTTTTTTTACATTGATAGCAATCAAGCATCAAAGCTGTGCTAATAAATAAGAAAGGGATAGCTACATTAAATAAGTCGGTCAGCTGACCAGACATAATGTTCGATGACTGATTGGTTGTCAATCTATGACGAATCAAACAAAAAAATGTGCTATTTTTCCGCATATTTGAGGCGGTTGTAAAAGATAAATATTATCTCAGAACATTTAAGGCATGAACATAATCAGAATGAATGTCTTTTTACAATCTTTCGGTGATGTACCGATAGTTTTTTACTATTGCGATGATGATATTTTGAAATGACTCAGAAGATATATGGAGAGTACCACCTTCATTTAGGATCTATAATAAATATGCTATAATTATCGATTAGGAAATTATCGCGATCATTTTTGATCGCGATAACAATATTAATCAAGATTGCTATTTCTTTAAAATTGATTGTGTCAGACAATTGTGAAAATAAGTTTTAAATTTTGGGAACAAAATACTGTGCAATTTCAAAACTGTATAAGTATCACGGTATTTTCCATGAATCAGGGGGGGAAAAAGCATCAGACGAGCAGACCTGTATAATATACACGAACGCCGTTCACGAATTTGTTTTTACTATTACTAAAAAATAAAATAAAAATTTATCCGTATCTTCAAAAAAAGTTTGTCTTTTTCAAATTATCGAGTAAAAAAATTGATTTTTACACTTTATCCTACCAATGCAAACGTGATTAAAAATCACATTCACATGATTTAAAATCACACATCGCGATTCCTATTCACGCGATTTAAGATCGCGCATCGAATTTCTTTTTTTCACTATTTTACATAAAATATCGCGTTTCGTATTCACGTGATATAAAAGCCACTATTACGATTCGTGTTCAAGTGGCTTAAAAATTTTACATCAGAATTCGTTTTCATACCATTTTAAAATGAAACATCCAGATTCGTATTCACAGGATTTTAAAATCAAACATTCAGATTTGTATTCAAGCGATTTTAAACTCAAACATCGAGATTCGTATTCACGTGATTTACAATCACACATTTTGATTCATATTCACACAATTTAAATAAATAAATATAAAATCTAGAATTAATATTTTTTTTTAAAACGTTGATAACATCCTTAGCAGCAAAATAACTTGGCCCTCATTTGGCGAATATTCAAGAATCTAGACCCAATAAGAGTTCTAAGAGCCGATATCGACTCTATATAGAGTTGTCAGATTCACCCGATATTTTACAGACACTTTACAACCAATATCGACTCTAAATAGAGTTGTCAGATTCACCCGATATTTTACAGACACTTTACAACCAATAGCGACTCTATATAGAGTTGTCAGATTCACCCGATATTTTACAGACACTTTACAACCAATAGCGACTCTATATAGA
Organism: Parasteatoda lunata; assembly: GCA_949128135.1. Lineage (NCBI taxonomy): Eukaryota > Metazoa > Arthropoda > Arachnida > Araneae > Theridiidae > Parasteatoda > Parasteatoda lunata. The sequence continues at coordinate 32,578,740 of OX421973.1, read as the reverse complement.
GTTGTCAGATTCACCCGATATTTTACAGACACTTTACAACCAATATCGACTCTATATAGAGTTGTCAGATTCACCCGATATTTTACAGACACTTTACAACCAATAGCAACTCTATATAGAGTTGTCAGATTCACCCAATATTTTACAGACACTTTACAACCAATATCGACTATATCGCTGGTTCAAAACTAAAACGGCAGATCTGCAAACGTATTATGCTTGCAGATGTGTCGTTTTAGTTTTGAACCAGCGATATAGAGTTGTCAGATTCACCCAATATTTTATATTCATTATTTGGCCAATATAGCCCCTATATTGTCCATATATAGGCCGATATTGGCTTTATACAGGACTTATATTAAAAAATCTAGACATTCAAATATTGATTCCTCGGTGCATGTTCATATAGGACACTTATTGAGCCAATTTTCAGCCCAACTAGAGCCAAGGTAAATTTTTTGCTAGTGATACTATGGATAAGATAATAAAGATCATTAAGCGTTCGTTATTTCTGAAGAAACGAAATTTTATTTTTAGCCTGATATTTTTCCCACCATAAACTATACTATAGATTCTCTCTGTCCACCAATCCAAAATTTTAATTCGTCCTTTTAGATAAAAAACGAGTCAATAAGAGTTTTCAATAGGATCAGCATTAAACATTGTTGGAATTTAAACTGAAATTTTTTTTCTATTAAATTATTAAAAAAAACAACAAAAAAAAAACAATAGTAATGTGCTTGTTAACATATGGCAATAATTAATCAAAAACGAGTTCGAATGAAAGTTTATAGACCGTACTTTAATAGTTATTTATCTTCGATTCATTATGACATGCTAGTATTAGTAAAATGAATGCGAACGACATTTGGGGACAATATATCAACGAACAAATTAGTATTATGAAAGCTATCTGATACCAAAATGTTTCTTGTTAAGATTTTGGAATGTAAGCCTAAATAATAAAAAGAAGTCAACGGTAATTAAAATTTAAAAAAAAAAATTAAGCTGTGCACTTAAGTGTTAATTCATTGGGAAATCGCTGTATAGGAAAACATTCGAATGATCTCCTGCCTAAACTAATGAAACCAAATTTCCCAGATAGCAGATACATTCATATTTTAACAGTCAAAAATCTAAATCCGTTGAAAAAATATTATATTCTAAGTAAGTATGTTTTTGAGTTTGATTCCTTAATTAAACGCGCTCTCGCGGTAAGTATTAATTTATTAACCTATTTGAGGTTAACTTTTAGAACCATTTAGAGAGGTTTTCAGTAAGTGAAAATCCAATCATTAGAATAAAAGTTACTGAGGGTGATTTTTTTCTTTCTGTTCACTCTCTTTCAATCAACAGCAATTTATGAAGGTCAGTGCAAAAATTTCTTAATGGAAAAAAAAAAGTTTTTTTTTTTTTTTTTTTCCCCGCAGTGCTACACTTTATTACCGTGAAGCCATGATTTTAAATTTTATGCAACCAAAAAGAATTTAAAGATCATCTATTTTTCCTGACGTTACACCTATCCCTCTTTCCAAATTAAAATGATGGAAACCAAAGAAACTTGAAAATTATAAATGGGATCATAATTTTGCGCGATCGCGAACTATATTTTTTACGTAAGTATATTATTTAAGTCGAACTAGAGCTTCACATTTGGCTATTGGCGATGGTCTGGGACGCACTCTTGAGGATAATCCGTAAACATGATATGACACTTTTCTTTTTATGCTCTGCAGAGGGGATTTTTCAGAGACAAATTCCTCAATTTAGATCCGAGTGAGAAGGAAATTTTCTTCAGACACCTGTGCGCATGGTACTGCTCAGGCACAATATTATTTAGACGTATACGACAATGGAATAAACGGTACTTTTCGATTAGCCGGTCGAAGAGAAATTCAACTACATTTTTTAGGTTTTTTGTTTTTATCATTATTTATTTATTTTATTTAATTTTTATTTCATTTAATTTTTATTTCATTTAATTTTTTTTATTTAATTTTTATGTATAAAAAAATTTATTTAAAAAAAAATAAAATAAAAAGTTGGCAGAAGTATACATTTTTGGTATTCGCTTGCCCGGCTAACCGAGAAATACCGAATTCATTTACGCTCTCAATTTTATGTCCTGAGTTTTAAAAAAATATATCGGGAAGAACAAAAATTCATCACTTAAAGTGTCACAGCGTTACTAATTGCCTATTTGCTTTGTCTTGATGATATAGGCCATTGCATGCCTATATAACATATAGTATATGTCTATAAAAACAAAATAATAATGAAGTGAATCAGCTAAAGAGGCTATGTTAGGGGAATTGCAGGGGAGGGAGTCAAAGACAAAAAGAGAAAAAAAAAAAATTTTTGAAAGGAGTTTTTATGTTTTGCTGAAAGAGCAATGAGCAAGTAGAACGTGAAACGCAACCAACCACACCCTTAACACTATAAACTCAAAAGATGTTGAATTTATGCGCCCCGATGATTCTATGAATCCACTTACAAAGTTTCGGTAAGAAAATTCTCCTTTGCAGGAAAAAATAATGTCAGACTTTTCCCTCTTGATTTCATTCAGTTTTTCCCCCTCTAAAAATTTTTTAAACTGAGTGTTTAACTACCAAACTAATGTGGTCACATCTTTAAGTAAAAATGAAAGAAAAAAAAGAAAAAAAACAATAAAAAAAAGAAAGCAAAAAATAAGCACAAATCCTCATGAGCATCTGAGAAGCAGAACTAACTCTTGTTAATATATAAAATTGTAATAAAAAATATAGGTTTTAAATCATATTGACTTAATTTTTAAAAAAATTACAGTTAAAACGAGACTCAATTAATTACTAATTTCACCCTACATTTTCATTTTTCTGACTTTTTAATACCTCATAAGGCTTTAAACACAGTTTTAACAGAAATATGTTAAATGACGATTTTAATTCTCCAGTTGCCCACTCTTTATAAAAAAAAAAAAAAAAAAATACAGGATGTCCAAAAATATGGAAAGGTCAGATATTGAATTGTTTTCATATAAACGCAAAATCTAACATTACGTTTATGAAATGCTTTCAAAGGATGTAGTTAATTATTCAAAACTTGAACTCTTAACTTAAACCTTGAGAATGTGAAACTTCAAAACCTTAAATAAGAACCCTCCAAATTTCACAGTAGATTTGGATTCTATAGAAGAAAAAAAAAAAGCCTACTTTTACTTGCATGTCTTCTTATTGTAGTTTAGCTATTATTGCAAAATGAAAAATGAATTAAAATATTGTTTAAAATGGAGATATATCTTGATAAATAACTGCTAAATCGATTAAAATCTTGTTAAATCGAAAAATCTTGCTAGCTATCTTGAGAAACCAAACTTAGGACAATAAACTCGATCCCTGCCTGTTCTTAACTATAGCGACTCTTAGGAAATATTATAAAATATTCCACATTTATTAAAAAAATAAAATTAAAAATATTGATATATACATGGTGCGCATTTTTGCTGAATAAAGTGGCAATTGGCAGAAAATTTTTATCGCCATTTTTATAATAGCCTTGTGGCTGGTGGCGACTGTCAATTTCGTCCTATAGTGATACCTACGTTAAGATTATTAGTGAGAAGTGTATCCTTATGACAGTTTAACGAAAATTATTGTTAGCGCCTCACAAGAACGGCACTAATATCGAGAAAATCAAGCTATTTTATGAGTGTTTGGAGAACAATATTTTTCGTTTTTCTTTTTTAACGGCAGTTTAAAAATAAGAACAACGAAGTTGTTGTTGATCTTATGAAGTGGTTGAAGAAAAAAAGTCTATCTAGTCTTATCTAGAGGTTGAAGAAAAAAATCGAACAAATATTTGGAATAGAATCGAAATAAAAAATATTTAGATGCAGATAAAGGAAGGAAGGAAATTAGATGCTAATTCTCCAAACTAAACATGGAGATTTGTAAAGAAACTGAAAATATCCCATCCACACAAATTCCAACGGGGCTATTTTTTGAAATTTAAATGGGGGGAGGGGGAGAAGGTCAAAATAGTTGTCACCAAAACAATCCCCCAAAGTGGGCGATATTTGTAAACGTCGCGACTGCGGTCTCGACCAATAACAGAGACCGATAGTTCGACGCACTTGAGTAAAATGGAAACTCCACGGAATCTCAAGTACGTCTATTTGGCTTTATTTCAAAGCCACGCAGACCGAAAATAAAGCAAAATACAAATTTGGCAGCTATATCCCTCCCTCAATTCGGAATTAATCTGACGGGGACAAAAAAAAAAAAAAAAAAAAAAGTAAAATATAATTATAGGTCATAGTTTAAAAAAATTTAGAGGCAGAAGAGATACACAATGAGCACGTGACTATCTGAAATGGATCTTTAATAGGTCAAGTTTATTGCCTTCAGCTACTTGCCAACTTCAAATGGTAGGTTCATTTGAAATGTTTGAAGTTCAAGGATAAACCTACCTAGAAAAACTAGTGCAGTCGTAAATATTTATTTTCGGGTTTCTTTTGGATCTTAGCACTTTTGTTTGTTAATGAAAAGTCGAAGAACAAGATCGTGATAATCATGCTAAATAAGAAAGAAAATGAAACAACATCTTAAAACTAGATTTGAATCAATTCATTCTCGTCTTCCCAATTGGAAAAAAAAAATCTAAATGAAATTTTGGTTTGATAACAAAAAAATTGGAACCAGTAAAATAAGATAAATATAATTACAAAACTTAATATAAAAAACTAACATTAAATTGAAAATTCACAACTGCCAACATGGTTAGGAAAAAATCTAGTAGATTTTACGAAATAATATAAGTTTATTGATAACAGTTGCATAATAAACTAAATATTTTATATATAGGGAATTATAGGGATTTTTACTGTCATCAAAGTACAAAAACCTTATTACACCAATAACTATAAACGATCTGCAACATTTTCCAATAAATGACCTGCAATATATGATTGACATTAAATGGATATAAAATGTTTTAATTGTTAACTCATAATTTTAAACAGAAGTAGACAATTTATTATTAATAAGTAAAAAAATTTTAAATTAATTTGAAAAAAAAAAATACCTGAATAAAAACTGAAAATTTAAATTAAAAAAAAACTTTAAACTGATTACTTACTATATATGAGGCTCGCTTCATTATTTATTAGTAATACTTATATATAAGAAATACTTAAATATATTCATTATGTATTAATAATACTTAAATATTAATATTCATTTTGTGTTAGTAATACTTAAATATTCAAGCAAGTAATAAGTCGTGTAAAAATTCTATTTCAATAGGACTATTTTTTTATTTATTTTTTTTTTTTTTTTGAGCACTTACTCAACTTTAAGGAATTTTCTAAAAGGTACAGAAACTATGAGAACTTATATTATATTCATAGACTAGGAGAAACTGGCAAAATCGAGTAGTCTATTGGTAAATCCAGTAGAGTTGGCAACCATGAAAATTTATTAAACAAAAATTAGTCTGCTAACGGAGTTTACAACATCCACAAAAAATAACAATAAAATCAAAAAATAATAACAATAAAATACAAAAATAATAAAAATAAAAATAACGATTTTGGTGTTTACTTAATTGCTAAAGAGTTTTAAAAATAAAATAAAATTTCCTAACGTAAATCTAAATAATTTAAGATATAGCATTAAAACTTTTCAGTAAATTTCTTTTTTCCTAACAATAAATCCCTAGATTTAAAAAGTAAAATAAAAACAATAAAAAAAAGCTTTAAAATTAAACTCTTTGTTCCCAGCGCAACATAGCCCGAATTCTGTTTATCCATCTGGTGTACGTAAAAAAGTGTTTTAAAAAAATTGCTTCATTATCTGTATTTATTTACTAGAGATAAGATAATCATTGTGATAAATTACTCATTTAAACATGTAAATTTAGATTTAAAATCAATTTAATCTGATTTTTTTTTAAACAAAAGTTTCAGCAAAATTAACAACGCAGTTCAATACCCATTTACTCTCTATGTTTTCTATAGTTGTCACAGCACTAGTTCAAGCCTCGAAAGAAATAATGTGGATAAAAAAAAAGAGGAATAATAAAGAAATGTATTCAAGATGTGGATAAAATAAAGAAATGTATTCAAGAAAAATACGATATCATGGATAGAAGTGCCCTACATGAAATTGTAAAAAGTGGTGGCTAAAACACTATATCATTTGTATATTTTTATAATTAAAGAACATTCATTAACTACCCAGTTTAATAGTTTTTAAATCATGTATATTTAGACAAAAAAATGACTTTAGTATTTTTTTTTTTTTTTTAAAGCTATCTAGAAATCTAGAAAAGCATAATAAGCAGTCATATGGAACAAAATTTTTGTTGCATTCATACAAATACTATATCCTGTCTAATTTGGGTATGGGAATTTCAAATTTGAAATTAGTTTTGCTCCTAAAGCTACAGATTTTTTTCCAAATGACATTTTTAATCTATTTTTTGAAGAAATGTACAAGTTTAAAAACGTTATGTATACCAAGGGATCACGTAAATGTTGCGACAAACTTCTGGGAAGTAAAAACACGTTTTCAGGATTAAAATTGCCCATGCCTGAGATGTCATCGTACGCGGCTAGGGGCGCTTCCCCTATTATGACCTGTTCAGACATGAAGAAACAGTTCATGATAGGGAAGTGCACCAAACGGCGGATGACGTCAATTTAGGGCATGGCTTCCTATGCAATGATACTACAAATGTGCCTTAAACCCCTTAGAAGTTTGGCGCAACATTTATGCGATCTTTGTTTTTAAACTAAACCTTAAACGTTTTTAAACTTGAACATTTCATCAAGAAATAGACAAAAAATTAAATTTTTTACAAAACTCTGTATGTTAAAAACTGTTGGAGAGAGAAACTTACTGTTCCTCTCACTCCTCTTGTTATTTTTTCTCTACTATAGTTTCAAATTTGAAAACTGCCATACGAAAGTATCTAATATCTATTTTTAAAAAAAAATCATATCATGCAACAGAAAAAATAATTGTTTCCGTGTATAATTAACAAGATTCATAGTCACCCCAAAGCATAACAGATATCCAAATAAGCAATTGAATAAAAAATTTAGCTTACCCTTTGTCTTTGGAGCTATATCATTACATTTGCTTAGAATTTATAAGCTGAATTCATAATATGAAAAACACACATTTAGCAATGAACTCAAATGTGATTAAATTTGTTACTACGTTCTACATTGGAAAATATAAATAAAATTCATGTTTTCTGAAATTCGGCCATTCTAGAGAAAATGTTTATCTTATTTATCAAGATTTCGAAATTGGAGTAAGCAAAGGAGATTGTGGATAAGACTGTTTAATGAATAAGCTCATTCAAAGAAATGAGAAACTATAAAAGATAAGAAAATAATATCTTATCAAAATATATGACTCACTCTGTAAACCGGGGTGTTTCTAACTTCGAAATTTGATATTTTGAATATAAATAATAAAAAAAATTATAATAAATACGAATTAAAAAAATTTCATTAAAATTTTCTTTTAATTTAATTTTTGCAACATAAACCGGGTTTCTTAAAATTTTTACTTGGAATCCCTTTTAACTTTTTCTTCGGGAAAGTTACCTTTTTGATATTTGTCGCATTTTAACATATTTCTCGCACGTATAATTTTAATCGCATCTAGCGGTTTTCATTAAAATTTTGTAGGAAATTTGGTTTCTCCAGTTATGAAAAATAAATAAATAAAATTATCATAACAAATAAAATTAAGAAAAATCGATATTGAGGAAAAAAATTGCTATAATTATATATATTTTTACCCTTCTCACCTTATATGTTCCTATTTGTGATTTATTTTGCATTTTTCCTTGAATTTCTATATTTTTACTTAATAAAATTATGAAAATTAAAATAGGTCTCTCTCTTTTTTGGGTGCTTCTCACACTATTGTATTGATATATTTTGCTTTGGCTATACAATGTTCGAAAGCCATTATTTTAGCGGACATGATCGCGTAAGCTAATGACAAGATCATGTCTTTTTATTAACTTTTCTAAATTTTTTTTTTAAATTTTTCAATAATTTTTTCTTCTTCTTTAATTTAAAATCCTTTTTTCCTTTTCTTTATGTTTTCAATATGTTATTTCACGCAAAGTTGCAACACATTGCAAACCAATTAAGAAATAACTAAACAAAATTATTTTTTTAGAATTTAAATGAATATGATTCTTAAATTATCGTCCGAGAAGAGCAAATATCCGCACAAAATTTAGTTAATAATCATTTTTAACATAGCAAACGACATTCTAAATTATTTAAATTTTGTACCGTTATATCAAAAACAAACATAAGAAATGACGATTGCGATCAACTAAATGTTTTTAACTAAAAAATTTACGCAAGTTTGAATGGGCAGATAGAATAGCTGCTAAAAATGCTTCGTACAATTTCAGCTCTCTCTTTTTAAATAGTGCAGAGAAGAATATTGCGGAAACTCAAGAAAGAATTTCTACTCTGAAGACAGATTTCTATTAAAAATAGCTCTTACTTCGGGTTTATCATGTATTCTAAATTAAAAGAACGTGTCACACACAACACATGTTGCATTAGTCATGTTCAAACTATTTTCATTCACTCTTTAGGAAGGATATCCCCTGAGGAGGGGGGAAAAACAGGGTAAACGGTGAGATCTTTTGTAGTTCGTATAATCTACGTCATTCAGTGTTGGAAATAGCACAGATGGGATTGTATTGAAGCGTCTTAATAAACTTCGGGCTACAGTTTTTAAAATTAGGTACAAAATACAAGGGGAAGGAAAAACAAATTCCTTCATCGGAAAGTTTGTCACTGAAGACCAAAGAATATCAAATATAATACCAAAAATATCAAATATAACAATATCAAGTATACCCAAAAATATCAAGTACAGACTGCAAAATAAAAAACGGACCACCCTGAATAACTTTTGATCTAACGATGGGATCTTTACGTTCTAGGACTCCATCCATCATAATGGCTGGAGAAGGTGACCGCAATTATGCTAATTAATAAGTGCAGACAATATTTTAAGTTACAAAATCAGGCACAAAAACGTACTTTCTCTGAATAATCATACCCTTTTTACAACGGATTCAGATTTCTGATCCCTGAAATATAAGGGGTAGCCGTAGTCTGGGAAACATGGTTTTCATAGTTTGGTCAGGAGAGCCGTCTAAAGTTTGGACTCCTTAATGTTAATTTTACTTTTTTTGCGAATTTCGCTATATCTCGTGATCTTATTAAGCGAATTGAAACATTTTTGCACACAATTATAAAATATGTTTATCTAAATATAATTCCATGCAAAAAATAAACTTTAGTAAATATTTAATATTTTTTTATTATTTTACTTAATAGAACAGTCGAAAAACTTTTGAATTTTAAGGTATATAAATTTTTGTATTATTTTAAAAGATCTAATTTTACATAGCAAAATACAAAATTTGAAGCGGAATCTGCAGAACAGTTCCGAAGAAATCAAATTTTAAAGATAAGACTTTTTAAAAATTTGATTTCTCAGGAACTACTCAACCGATTTCGTTCAAATTTTGTATTTGGCCATTTATACACGGCATTTTGGGGATCAAAAAATCCGAATCCACCGAAAAAAGGGAATGCTTATTCAGAGAAAATATGTTTTTGTGTCGGCTTTCGTACCTTAAAATACCGTCGGCACCAAATTAATGAATTAGCATATTTGATTAAAACACGCAAACCATTAAAATGAAGTCCTAGAACGTGAAAATCCGATAATTAGATCAAAAGTTATTCAGAGTGGTCCGTTTTTTATTTTGCGCACTGTACATCTAAGATAAAATAACTTGGCTGCCAATGTTTTCCCAAATTTAAAATAAAGGTAATATTTATTTTAATTTGGGAAAACGTTGACGCAGATGAGACATCTGTGACCTTTTATATATATATTTTTTTCTGACGCTCTAATTACTATTAAAAATATATTTTATTAAATTCCCGGTAGAAAAACATTCTCAGCAATGTTATATTTGGGTTATAGGGTTACTGTAATCTTGATCTCGTTAATATAAAGAATGCTTACCATAAAAGCTTATTTCTCCACTTCTAAGAATTTGATCGTAAGATATTTATTATATTCGATGATATTTTTTAACTAACAACTATTTTAAAAATTTACTTAAAATTTGGAATTTTTTAATTATAAATAACAGTCTAATAGTTACTAAAAAAATCTATTTGATTATAATTTGCACTAAAAAGTTTGTAGTTTCAAAGAAAAAAGTAGTTTTGAAAATATTTTTCATTCGTATTCAAAAATTTATCAATAATTGATTTTGTAAATTTTATTTTAAATTAATAACCGTCGTTGAACAGCCGACCCAATTTCTTGTGTTAACGACTCTTGTGTTTACTTTCGTGTTAATGTTCAACTCCAATCCAGAAGACAAGGGAACTCCTGGATCCAGTGTTGGAAGAAAGAACTAACTAACCCGCATTTGCGTTACACGGGGAGGAAAACCACCCATGGTTAGCGTGACGGCAATGGGACTCATGACCTGTTTACCACTAATGATATTTTACGTCAGCAGTGTGTTCGGTGCAAGCCGGATGCGGAATTCGAATCGACCACCCATCGCTGGAATTCGAACCTAATTGGAAGAAAAACGCTCTACCCCCTGAACCACCACGGCTTGATTTTATAAATTAAAGAAATTTCACTGATCAATGATTCTCTTAAATCAAAACAACTAGAAACAAGTGCATACTAAAAAAATATTGTTTCAAAGATTTTAGCTTTAATACCGAAAAAAAAAAAAAAAACACCGGTGTCTCATGCTGTGTTCCATTACAATAAATTACTAAAATGCTAAATATAATATTTTTCACTTATTTTGATCTAAATAAATACATAAAAATGAAAACTATGTTCTATGTCAAAAGGTTTGAGTTACAGAAGGAAAAAGAAATAAAATGAACAAAATTTGTGTGATTGAAACTTAGTGGAACATGTATCTTTAATATTAAAATAGCAACACTAGAAAATCAAAACATCTTATAATTGATCATCCTAGGATGAAAAGTTTTCTCTCCAAATAACACTTTTCTCGTGTTTAAGTTGATTCTAAGAAAAAAAGGTACGGTAAAAAAGGTCCCGGTAAAAAAGGTACATGTGTAGGGAAAATTCTGTAGGGGAAAATATTTGAAATGAGAAGATTAGATTGAAAAAAAAAATAAATAAATAAAAGATAAAATAAAAAAAAAATAATAATAAAAGATTACAAATAAAAGATTACATTTACATAAAAGATAGCATATTTTATATTAAATCTTCCCCTTAGCAAAAAGCAATAAAGAAATTAAATACACCCAGCTCATAAGAAAAGAAATACCGCGACTCTAATTAAAAAGGACCAATACTTTCACCTCTAATCACGAATAAACATCCAACACATAAATCCTCCCAACTTCCAATTGGCTACTTTAAGCCTCACATTAGCAACTTCTTCACAAAATATAATTTAAAATAGAAAATAACACATTTTTCACTTAAAAAAATTACAAAAAAAAAAAGTAAAACATTATTGAAAAATTTAAATAGTATCTTCCCGCTTTAAAAAATAATCAAAGAAGAATAAATAAATGAAATAAAATTTTAAAAAAAAAAGCGTAATACAACCAGCCCATAAGCCCCCCCCCCTTACCCTTTTCCTTACCTTAGTGATCTAATCTGAATTATTACAGATAAAAAGAATATTCAACAGCGAGAAGCATTCATGCTGCCCAGAAAGCGAGAGGGGAAATATCCCTACAGATTTTCCCTATGGAGGTACCTTTTTTACCGGGACCCTTTTTTCCGGGACCCTTTTTTCCGTACCTTTTTTTCCAGGTACCTTTTCTTCCGGGACCTTTTTTTCCGTACCTTCTATTCAGGGACCTTTTTTTTCCGTCTACCGTTTAAGTTCCCGTATTTTCTAAGCTTTAATTTTGAAATAAAAATGGATTAATAAAATAAAGGCTTTTATTTAAACCAACCTATTTTATTTTTACAATTAATAACATTAAATAGATTATAAGAAACGCTCTAACAAATAGACTGTTTTTCTCAAATGATTTTTTTTCTCTGAACAGAATTTTTCAGAACAAAGATTACCTTTTTGGGAGAATTTTTAAATTTTAAAGAAAACGTAGTAGATTTGTATATTTTTGAGTGTTAGGAAAATGGCACAAAAAATATTAGAGAGCCTCACTGAAAATTATGAAAGTTTGCAAAAACATAAATGATTTAATCGTAACACTTTAAAAAATGAAGCATGCCACGATAAATATCAACGAAAAAATAAAAACAACTAGTTCTCTTTGAAAAAAAAATAATAATAAATAGGTAAAATAAAAAATTTAATCCTCATCGAAAAAATAGAGATAAATAATTACTTCTACCTAGAACTCTTACTAAGGTAAGTAAATGATACAAAAGCAAAATGATTTCGTTTTTTTTTTTAATTACTTTTTTCCCCTTACATACTAGTTAGTGTATATCAAAATCTGAAAGAATTTGGTAGAATATTTTCCAAACAATAACAGTTCAAAAAAGGAAATTTTTTTTTAACAATTTCTTTTTTGAAGTTATTCTTTTCCAGAACTTAGAGAAGCATAATTAGTTAATCAAAAAAAGAAATGAAACATGGAACTCTTATTAAGAAAATTATGGTAAAGTAAATGATTTCATTTTTTAATAACTTTTTTTTCTACATACCTTGGAAGTATATATCAAAATCTGATAGAATTCGATTGAATATATTTCTAAACGATAACAATTACAACAAAAAATATTTAGTTTACCGTATATGACATGAATGAATAAGATATGTTGTATCTGTGTTATCCTCAAAAATTTACGTTTCATTAAAACTAATAGCTTTGCCAATCTTATTGTTTTATTTAACTCTAGATAACTAAATTTAAATCAGTATTACACCTTAGAAAATCCTTAGTACAAACTTTAAGAACTTAGAAATTACTTAAATAGATAAATGATGAAATTCTAACTTGTTCTTCAATCTTTGAAGAAGTTTAAATCATATCCTCTTATTATTTTTATAATTCTATGGTTTCAAAAATTATTTTTGTTCCGAGTAGTAAAAATAGTATATTTGTATTTTGATAAATTAATTAAAATAATTTTGTCCAGCACTATATGTAAATACTTTAAACAGATATAACAAATGGTTAGATAAACAAATATTCATGCTATTTATTTATAATAAAACTTCTAGAAAATTTTTATTTGTTTTTAAAAATTTGTGTATTATAAAGGTCTCCAGTTTAAAGCCAGGCACAAATGTTTTTCAAAGTTAAGTGGTAGATAAGAAAATACTCACTTGTTTTAAATATATATAGACTATCACTTTTTTCGTAAAAGAAATTTTTAAATCATTGCAAAATTTGTATCGGGCAGTGATGGGTTTTTATAAGTTTGTTTCATCTTGCCCATCACATTGTAAGAACTCACACACCATATGTATCCTGATAGTAAAGCACTGAGCCATTCTTTTAATCTCTGGCGTAATTTGTTAAAGCTGATACATTATATACCAGGGATAAACCATGCACTAAAAAAGTAAAATGATAATCGGATTCATCTCATCAATCTTCAATTCCTAACTTAGAACAAATTCATAAGCAACGACCATCGAAAGAAATATCTATGTTTTGATCGAAAATCTTATGATGAACTGAAAATAAGTAAGAAAATTTAGCTAAAATCTTCTTCGCATTTTATTCGTAACCCTTTTTTATATTTTTAGGAGCACATTCAATCTATTCATTACGACTAGGAAAAAAAAACCTCCAAAAAGTGTATGGGTTAACAGCTAAAATAAGATGTACTTAATAAAGCAGATACCTGTCCCAGCTAGATAAAATTAGTAGAATTTAGATATCTATCTATGCATCGAATTTGTATTCATTTACTTCTTTTGCTTGCAAATCTATTTGCACTCATGACCTCCCAAGTTGCCTTGTTGCTACGACCACCCCGAATTGCTGATACAACCCCTCGGTAGTTAACAACAAAATACATCATATGAAATATGAATATCATAGAAATTTTCAAAGCTTGACAGAAAAGACGAAATGATGAGTACAATGGTTATTGTATACAGACAGGTGTGTTACATGAATAGGCTTTACTTAAATTGTGATTTAAAAGCAAAGAAATGGCTGCATGTTACTGAGAACAGCTAAAGTCAAATAAGTAATTGAAAATAGTTATGGAATAGTGGAAAATGAAGATAAAATGATTAAAAGAAATACACTGAATGAAGGTTACTTAAGAGAAGCATTTGTTTCGGTAATTTAAAAGAAGCTTTTTATTCAAAATTTATAAGATAAAAAAATAGGTTTTTAAAATCTAGTGGCATTTAATTCCTAATACTGATTGCATATAATCCAAAGAACAGGTAAGTATACTAATTGTAGGTTTCAATCGGATCTTAGGAATTTATAATAGTGATTGTAAATTTGCGTCAAGACATATTTTGTAAAGCATTACGAAATTTTTTCAATAAATCGCAGTGTAGGAGGTAAAAAATAAGGTTTGCGTTACGGTTAATGAGAGACAAAAGCTATATAGAATATCTTGATAAATTCAACATATATATATATATATATATATACTTTATTACTTTTTCTTTTTATAGCTTTCCGAAATAAATAAAGAAAGGTTCCAGCCAAAATTTTAACTAAGAGCAATTAAATAAATCTTATTGTCTGTTGCAATTCAAAAAACTTCTTTGTTATTTGGTGAACAGTTACTAATCGATTTTAAAACTGGATCATGTTTCTTGTTAGGTGTACTTGGCAAAGCAACTTACACCTTTCATTAACAGAATAGTAATTAGAAATATATTTTCATTTAAAACCCTAGCTATGTTTTGAAATATTTATATAAGTGAAGTTCAATAACTGCCAATTATAATAACAATAGGTATGCTGTGGCACTATTTCTTAAGCATTTACCTATATTTAAAAAGAATGCATTATCGTTTAAACCTACAACGTTAGAGTAAATCTATAATTACTTCGTAAACTAAATAATTACTTACGCAAACAATATGTTTAAGATTGATTTTTATTTCAAAAAAATCCTTCTAGCATTATCATTTCCGGAATAAAACGCATCAAATTTAAAATAAAGTTCTAACAATAGCCTACCTAGAATAACTCTCTCAAAAAGGACATTTAAATAAAACTAGGATAAAAAAGAAGTAATCAACTTAGATTTTAATTAATTGATTGATAATTAAAATAAACAATCTGCTAAACCATATTCTTTCTCTAACAATGTCCTGTTTAGATTTAATCAAATATTCAATATTTAATTCATATTCCGGTTAATATACTATAAATAGCAAGGAATTTCCTCTCACATATTTCAAAAGTTTCTATCAACTCAACAATGATAACAAGAATAAGTTGCAATTATTTATTTCCAGAAACTCATAAAAAATAAATAAAATTTATTGCCACGTTTTACACCTGATATTTTTCTCTCACTCTCCCTCTTTTTTTCTCAAGGCTGTTAAGTTTTATCATGTGAAACATTTTAACATTCATTACATCAACACAATATTATACACGAATTTTAACGTCTATACCAATATTATTTTCAGAAGTCTTCAATAATAAACATTAAAAAAAAAAAATAATAATAATAATTGAATTTAAAGATTTACTGTCAAACAATAACAAGCTTAAAAAATAATTTTAAAAAAGAGAAATGCAAAATACTTTCTTGATTTAGGTAGAACTTAAATTTAAAAAATGATACCCGATGAAATTTTAAGGAATGAAATTTTTTTATTGGTATAAATATTTTGTAGAAATCAAATTTTCTTCTTCTTTAGATAAGAGACACGTGAAAAACGTGACTTATTTTTTTATCTTGAAGATTAAGGGAGAAATGAGGTTTGTCTTCTATTTTACTTTTTCAATATTAATTCATTCAAGTAATACAGAAGTTGAAACACGACTTCAAATTATAATTCTCTAAATTAATAAAATATAACTTGAATTCATTGTTTCTTAAGTTCTTCAATAACCTTGCAACGCATTCGATCACGAAACTTTTCAAAATAAACAAGTCATCCTATTAGTTACTGCAACGTGACGACAATTAAAATAACAATAAAAGCTATGTCTATTCCGGTCTTTCTGATCGTTAGGAAAATTGCTTCAATAATTCTTGAGAAGACCGTAACTGCTTCCATAACCGTCAGATTTAATTTAATTAAGAAAACGATAAAGCTTATCATATCGTCAAGAAGATGAAAGCGATTTTTAAGCGAGCTTAAATAATAATGATTGTACAACAAAATATAGCAAATTTGTATCACTGTTACAAATTTTACTCTTCCTTTGCTTCGAAATCATAACAGGAAAATAAATTAAATCAAAATTGAAGAATAATGTTTTTCTCACTCACTTTAGCCCAAATTTTAATTTACTTCGGGTAAGTGTTTTATCAAGACGAAATTTAGCAACACTACAAAACTTATAAATCATTCCAAAGAAACACATAAAGCATAGCTTGATAGTGGTAAGTAATATTTCTATTAGACCTGATTTAAATTGATTGATTACCAATATACAATTATAATATATCATATCTATCTTAAAAATACAGAATTGCACTATATCTATCTTAAAAATACATCTGATAATGCTTTTCCTACAAATGAAAGAAATAATAATTATCTTCGAGAGAAGAGTCGCAATTTATGTTAGTGATATTAATACTCTTTAAACAATAATCCATTTGGGTATAGAAGTAGGTAAGAATATTGATGACATGAAAGATGAATACAATAACACATTTAACATCATTTCTTTTGTTTTATCTTGGGCTTAGATGCACATAGACGTCGCAGGTTCGCATCTAAACCATTGCTGATGAGTTCGTATATTGCTTCCCAGCTTTTTAGCCACAATATAGACATAAGGAATGATCCACGGATCCCACGTTTTGTGTCATAGAAAATATTTCGTGTTTTTCCTCTCATTAGAATCCAAATACGAATTGGTTTAATATACGTTTAAAATCACGTGTTTTTCAATTCATTCAATAATTAACTCTATTGTAATTAGTTGAATTGAAAACTTTACAATTATGAACATCTATAGTTTCAGATACCTTAAGTTGATTCTTTAATCATTGACAATGAAAAAAAGATCTTTATCGATAAAATAAAAGCAAAGATTAAAACTTGTTATAAATTGGCAACATTAACAGCATTGGTTTGAGAGTAAAATAAAATAAACTAATTTACTTTTTCTAAGATACGAGCGAAATAAACGTAAAATTAATTCTAAACAAAATATAAAATTGGATGCTCTACGAAAAAAAATAATAATAATAATAAAAATTTTTTAGTGAAATGAACTGTTGATGAATGAAAATACTAATAATAAAATATTTAAGCATTAGAAAAAAAGATATCGAAATATCTTATAAATTTAGAAAGAAACAGATTTTAAGCAAACAAATATTTCATTACACTTACTTTCTCCACACGCTTCTAAACCAAATGAGGTGATATTAAAAACGAAGAAAGTTCCACTTCTATTCAAATATGAAGTGAAAATGTGGAGAACAATAAGTAATCCAATGATACACAAGTTCTCAAAGCATTGTTCTCTCGGTTTTTTAATTAAAAAAGGCGAGAGAAAAAAGCAACAGCAACCCACACGGAGAGAGAGACTCACGTTGCTCTTGATTTTAATCAAGTGAAACGACGAAACCCGGCAGAAAAACATTCTCAACAATGTTATGTTTGGGTTATAGGGTTACTGTAATCTTGATCTCGCCAATAAAATAAAGCCTACCATGAGCGCTCATTTATCATAATTTTTCCAATTCTTACTAAGAATTCGATCGTAAAATATTTATCATATTTTTTTAATTAACAACTATTTAAAAAATTTATTCACAGTGTATGAATGAATGTTATGAATGTTAATACGTATTATGAATGTGATGTTATGACTGTTAATACGTATTTAAAAATATTTTCGGTACTTTTCCATTTCACCGGCATAGGTGATGAAATCACACAATGTAAAGTCATCGAGTGCAAGTAAATTAAACAGTTTATCATTTTTTTCCCAAGAGTCAATATGTTTTTATTTATTTATTTTTTATTTTTTTATTTATTGAATAATAAATAAAATAGCTTAATTTGTTTGAGTTGGCAAACGAAAAATAACCATACTTTCATTACCAAAAAAATATTAGAAATTCTATGTATTATATTTGATTCAGCGAAAATAACAGAAATAACAAATTTTACTATTTTCAAAATTAAATTCTTAATGTAAAAGACTACCTCAAAAAGTAATAATTACAATAAAATTAATATTATTTTCCCAAATTGCTTTAATTTGCTTAATTTTTTTCTCCTTTATTTATTAATTTTTTCTTTTATATATTCTTTCTATGTTATATTTTCAATATCTTTCATTTATTTAGTTTGTTTTTTTGTTGAAGGTAAACTTTATTTGAGCTCATTGTTTCTCGAGTGTGACTATATATTTGGCAAATGGACATAACAAATTTTACTAACTTAAATTCTTCATTTAAATATTACTCGCAAAATAAATAATGTTAACAAAAAAATTAATGACACATTTTTCATCCTTTTTTTTCCATCTGTTTTTATTTTTTTTTATTATTTTTTTTTCTTTATTATATTTTATTTTGCTCTATTTTTTATCTTCTAAGCTATTTAGTTACAATTTCTTTTTAAACGGAATAAATTACGAGAAACGTATAACGAATGTAAAAATTTATTAAATTGTTACCATTGAAATAGCAGCAAATGTTGAGTAAATAAATTTATTTAATAAAATATTGTTAACTGTAACAAATTTATGTAATTACGAAAACAAATTTATTTAGTTTATATAATTTCATATAATAAAAATAGTAGAGTTCGTAACATCTAAGAATCTTTCTATATTCAATAAATTAAAAAATTACTGTCACTGTCGTCTTAGAAAGTTTTCAATTAGGAGAAGTGCTCTCACAACGCAAAGACAATTGGATAAAAAAACGCGAATTTTTGCAAATTTTTCAAAAAACGTAAAAAAAGCGCTTTAAAGAAATGAAATAACTTAAAATAGATTTAATAGAGACTTTAGTTTTTAAATTATTACATAGGAAAGTTTTTTTTCGCTTTACAGAAAACATTTTTCGGCCACTTTTTTGCACTTTCATCCGTTGATCAGAGTGTTAAGTGATCAGATCTGAGAATTCTTTTAATTTTAAACACTAGTGTATAAAAACTTTAAACAAATGAAATAAATGCTTAAAAGACATGATAACAAGAACAAAAATTCACCGAGGAACTAAAATGCTTTAAAATTTAATTTCCTTAATATTCATTTTTCAAAATAAGACAAGTCATTGGAGACGCAACCGTTAAGATAAATATTTCATTACAAATTAAAATTCCTTAGGATATGCGTTAAAATATATTAAAAAAAGTGAGCATTCATTATAAACAATAAACTAAAAAAAGTCAGAAAAGTTTGCTAGTTTAAAACTCCATTGATTGGTTACTGCATTGATTACCACTTTTCACATTTTTCGGCGAACTTTCACTGCCTGATAAATACGCGATAGGGCTTTTATGTATCTAACAAATGAAAATAAATAAAACAAAATAACTTATTTTATTTCTACCGCTAGGACAATTTTTCGAAAAAGCATAAAATTTTTCAGTTATATCCAAAAAAACTGATTGAGGTGAATGGAAAAAATAATATTTTATAGTACAGCCAGGTACTTAAAAAACCTTATTGGACCATTTTCGTATTATTTAAAAACGACCGTCCCTCTCATTTCTGGCGATTTTGCAAATAAAGGAATAGATATGTAAATAAACAATAACAAATCACATAAAGGTTAACAAAAGTTTAACTGACCCGAAGGTGAAGGGTTATTGAAAGCAAAGACCGCAAAGCATAGCATGGTTTCCAGAAATGGAATTTTGGCAAAACTGAACAAAATTATAGCCACCCTGATTCTACACTGGAGCCGAAATTTGTTATCAACACGAATTTTGTAATAGAATATGAAGGATTCGTTCATTAACGAATCTCTTTCGTATTCAGCATTCATTTCATTCATTTTCCAACCATTACAAATTAAAATTTCATAACCCTTTTTTTTTTTTTTTCAATTACAAAGTTTTAGCAAACTAAACTTCCGTCTAGACATTAATCTTAATATATATAAAAAGGACAAAAACTAGACTTTAGTAATATTTATGATACGGCCACTTCAGATCATGCAATTTTATTCCACTTGCTCCACTTCAAAAGATCAGGATCACATACACAACATGTATGGGGTCACCTAATAAATAATATCAATGACCTAGCAAGATGAATCACAGTATTAACTTGACGTTTCTCTTTTTTATTTATTTGTTTATTTATCTTCAACAGCAGACAATGGAATCAATTCCAGTCTATATTTCACTGCAAGAACTTAATCTGATATAAATCATTTTCAAGAGAGAAATCATTAAACTGGAAGATATAGTCATAAACAAAAAAGTTATGTGAATTCCACATATAATGAGCTTTTGAAAAACTGTTTTATGTTGCAGCAATAGTTACTTAAAAAAAAGTTAACAATAAACGGACAGTTATCTAAATAAAGCATGAAAAGAAAACGACGATAAAAAAAAATATTTCTATTATATATAAAATTTAATGGAAATTTGAACGACTGAATCGAAGTGAAGTGAAGCATTTTTTTTACTCTGTTTTCAATCAGACAAAACAATATTGTCAACTATCAATCTTTATAGTCTATTTCACAAAAAGTAAATACAAGCTATCGAACTAAATACTGCTTTAAGATTAGTACTTAAACAAACACTGATGCTAATTACTTTTTTTTTCTTCACCTGTATTTCTAGTAACAACAAAGTTATTATTTAGGATCTCGTGGAGAACTGAGTTTGATTTGCTTGCTCTAATTAATCACTAATGCTGCACGGTACATCGTGTTTAATCGATAGTTTTTAAATAAAATATATATCTCGATATATAGTAAATCCTATGTCTCGCTGTAATTATCGAGGTAAAGATAATTAACAACAACGATAAATTCCTGACTATTATCTACAGAGATAAATTATTGGAGTAAATTAATATTCTAATTATTATCGCCAATGATATTTATCGAACACAAGTGATAATCTTAGTAACTATCAACAGCAATTGTTATTGACTAAGTTAATATAGCATTTATTTTAGGTAACGATTATGGAATCGAGTTAAACTAACTAGTAAATCTATTGTTACATTTTATAATTAAACATTGAGTTTTTAAAATTATGATTGCTAAAAATGTCTAATTTTTTTTCTTTAATTTGGTAATGAGAATGTTACACAGTATAAAAATAATATTAATCTGTATAATGCTCAAAATATCGCGATATATCGGGAAACATCGATATTATCTGACAGTAATGCAACTTAAGATTCGAATATCACACTTCCATATTAATTAAATTCAAAATTAATTTTAATCAAGCGAATAAATGGGTGTTACTACATTTAGTGATTGAATGTTTTTAGAAGTAAAATTATCCAATTACGTAATAACAAGGATAATTTAAGACGAAAACAACAAAATATACATATTTTTTTTAGGAAACCTGTAAAGCACTTTTCAATCACTGAAACTAGAAACTTCAAAACAAAGTAAGTAATAATTGACGTAATTAATAGCATTGGAAGGAAATATTTATCTAATAATCCTCCTTCTTTTACAACATCCTGATCAGCGGACTTCAAAAACAACTCTGGTAATTTGACATCCTCCATTAAAAGCAACGTGTTATTTTCCGTTTCCGGGATTATCGCCGCGCTCTTTTAGAAAAAAAGTTTTGAAAAAAATGTCCCTTTGTTTTATTAATTAGTTTTTTGAATTATTTTACTCGGTTACTTTATTCTATTAGTAATTTCCTCAAATCTCTACTCGGAAACTGTACAAGATACAAAAAGTTTAATTATTATTTATTTATTTTACCTTTTTTAAATTACATAATAAAATAGTGATAATTGTTAGTAATTATTTTTTTAAATTTGAACAAGTTAGAAAAATTTTTTGTTAAAAAAATATGTTTTGAGTTTTATTTGAGTTCTTTCTCAATTGTCTGCAACTATTCGCATTTTTAATGTGATGACTACGTTAGTAGAAGTTGTTATGAGTGATTATTATGTATTTATTTTTACAGACTTGTATATAAAAAAATTCATAAAATGGAGATAAATGTAGAAGCCTTATCGTTAAACTATTACAATCAGTATAAATTTTAAAATCGCTGAATCGAAAGATGTGGCAAGAATATAAATAACGTAATTTAATTTAGTGGAGCAAACTTTTTAACTATTTTGTAACTATTAAAAAAATTTATGCAAGGAAAATTTCAAAATTGATAGGTAATAGTTTGTAATTATTTGTATTAACCATACTTTGGGCATAAATAATGATTTTTGTTTTGTAACTATATTTCTCGTAAGAAATGCCTACTTTGGATGGTTTTTAGAATCACGATATTATTAATACGCAATTTTCAAAACGTACATTTAAATAACTGCTTTTTGAAGCGTCGAATCCGCGTGATTTTCGACGTAAATCCACAATTTTGTAGTCGAACGTTTTTATCCTTTATTTATGTTTCTTTAATTCTTTTCTCTGCAGTTATTGCCACAGATTCCATGGTTTTAAAAATTCATTTTTTTCTCTTATTCGATGACAACTTGTAAAATTCGAAAAATAAAATAAAATATGATTAAGAGGGGGAAAACGGCAATATCACCCATAATATACACCCACTACCTCACAATGGAAGAGACAATTTCATTTTTTGATATTTTTCAAATTTCTCAAGAATTACTTGAGAGAATTATTTCATGCGATTTCTCATATTATCATGCGATTATTCATACTTATCAATAATGTTTAAAGATTTCAGAGGTATGAGGCATTGGCAATAAATTACGAGCGAAAAAAATTGTTTTTGATACCCTATGCTGAAAAATGTAGCAATAAGCGCTTGTATCAATTTATTTAACAGATGCAATTACGGCACAAAATTTCATAAATTAGTTTAAATATTCATGGAAATATGGATATAAAAAAATTTAATAAAAAAATTCATTATTTTGCTTTACGCTTTCTTATTTATAACTTTGAAAATATTCAATAAAACTAAACAAAAATTTTGGAGACATTTTTAGTTAAAACAAAAAAAAATATTTTAAAATTTGAAAAAAGTTCCTTACAATTGCTCAATATCAGCATTTAAAACAGCCTTTTAATACTGCGAATGCGCAGAAAACATTTGAAAAAAAAAAAAAATTCTTTATAATTTTGCTGTAAATCATATTTAGTATCTGATGAAAAAGTCGCATTTGAATAATCAGAAAATTTAAAAAATTTACAGAAATTTCTTTACTAATTATCGTATTTCTTTCTTAAAAAAAGAAAGTGTTGATTTCTAAGAAGTTTTAGATAAATTTTATTTTGTGTTATAAAACAAAATTTAATTAATGATCTTACCCTTTTATAATTGATCGGGAAACAAGGAAAGAAAACAAGTGAAATAAGACATACTTTTTAGGGAATATTTTACCATACAGCTGGAATCATTTTTAATAAATCTTGTTTCATGGTACAAAATGAAATTTGTAGAATACTCCGTATCATTCCCCGATTATTTTCATAATAACTACTTTGAAAAATGCTGAATTTTTTTTTATTTATTATTATTATTATTATTATTTTTTTTTTTTTTGAACTTTTCAAATTATTTATAATTGGACTTTTTTCCTAAGTTAGAAAATACGATTCACAAAATTATATAATAAAAAAAAATTTTAAAAAAAAATTATTTCACGTTTGTTATCCACGCATGCGCAGTATGTAAAGGCAACTTCGAATGCTCATGTTGTGCGTAGTTGTTGTTTAAAAACACTCTTTTTTGTTTGTAACTTACTGTCGATCCCTCAAACCTCTGAGAGCCTTTAACTTTAATAACAAGTATGAGAATACACATCTTAAACACTTCCAAAGTTATAAAATAATTTTAAGTATTCCTTGAGAAATTTAAAAAAAAGGAAAGTATCAAAAAATGAAAGATTCTCTTCAATTAGGGTAGATTTTCTTTTCTTTTCTTTTGTTTTTTTGAGTTTTTGAATACTTAACAATCCAGAATACTGAACAACACAAATCCAGGGAAAAAAGTTCAAGACAAATGCATTGCTGTTACGTTACTGTTCATACGCATTTAGAGTAACAGCTTAAAAAAAAAAAAAAAAAAATATTTATATTTTGTATTAGATCAAAAGAGTACAAATTTCATACGATAGTGGTTCAAGTTTTGAATGATTATCTATTCCCTAATGCTGTCGAAGATACCGAAATCTAATACCACTTTAAAGAACACTATATCGAAAACACATTTTTCAAATCTTCTTACTACCATCTAACTAACTAACCATGGACCAGTTCTTACATAATTAAATCAGGTTCTTGCAAATTATGTTATAACAGTCAATAATTTTTCTATAAGTTATTGCAAATTATACGTGACTATTGTCAGAATTGTTAAATTTTAATTTCAAAATCATACTATTTTAGGAAGAAAAGAGTAAAGGATATAAGCTAATAACTGAGTGGGAAAATCAGAGAAAGTGCATATTAGTGAATAAAACAAACAGTTTGCAAATAAAAAATTTAAAAAATAAATTAAAACTTTCATAAAAAATTTAACCTTTAATTAAAACTAAAACTTTTACTACTTGTTTAGCAGCAGGCGACCTCATGATTTAAATTTAATTTTATCCTTTTTTTTTCTCTTACTCTCTATTAATTTTTTTTAAATCTTAGGATGATTTTATTTATTTATTTTTTTAAATCTTAAGATGATAACTGATTTGAAAACTTCAAATAAATATGGTTCCCGTGAATGCACTCTCTACTTTTTACACTAAGATAATTTGTTATAATTCTGTTTATTATTTACATTAATTATTAAAAAATCAAATATTTATATCGTAACGCAGTAAAAAAAAATATCTAGAGTAAAAGTATTAAATCATATTCATTATTAACTGATAATTCATTAACTGATTACATCGTATTGCTTCTATGCGATAAGATGTAAAGGGGGTAGAATGAACGATATCAATGTATTATCAAAAATGGTTGTTAATATTTCATATGACAATATCCGATAAAAGTAGTTATGACTAAAATGTGGAAAGATAATGGTTGTTAAAACGCTGTTCGAATTATAAATTTCGCAATTGTTTGAAATTGTGTGTTACAATCTTTGGCAGCTCACTTTAGCTACCTATCTTCAACTAACATTAGTAATATTTTCTTTATTATCATTTTACTGAATTATATACTTTTTCTTCGAAATTACTTTTTGATTACGAACAGCAATTTTCGTAAAAAGACGAATTCTTCTAAGAGAGAAAGTTGCTATATTTTTCGAAATTTATTACCAGTGATGGGCATCATTCACGAAAATTTTATTCATGACTAAATTTATTCAGAATAAATTTATTCTGAATGGTTATTCATATGAAAATTTAGTCATTATTCATCATTTATTATGCAAATGTATAAAAATTTTTGAATAATGATTGATGAATAAACTCATTAGTCATGTGACTAATTTTTCTGAATAAAATTTTGAATAACCAGCGAAAAATGCAATCGATATGTCTTTGTCTATAACGAGATGCAAAACATCGTTTGCTCTTAAACGTCTTATTTTAGGAATTTAACTATAAAACTAAGACAAGTATGAATATTTATTTTTATGTTATTTTAACTTACTCCAGCGTAACATACATATATTGTGCTAAAAAGTAGGTTTATAACAGTTTAGTAACTTAAGTTCATTTTAAAATTTTGTTCTAAAATCTATAAAACACAATTTCTTATAGTTTTTGAAAGCAAACGATAATCTTATTTTAAATTTTCAAATAAAATTTTAACTAAAAAAAAATTAAACGCTTTTTTGCCATGTAACCATTTCTCAAAAATATGCATTATGTTAGACAAAAGTAAATTTCCTCAACTATTATATAAATATACTTGAAAAGAATTAACGTTTTATTTGTAGTTGTCATAATCGTAGTCAGAGTATTCCGTACCCATTTTTGTTGACCAGTGAAATTATTCAGTTATTCTTGACTAATGAATAAAGGATACTGAATAAAGGATACTGAATAAAGAATAATGAATGATTTATTCTTTATTCAAAATATTTCTGACTAATGAATAAATCTTTATTCATTATTCAGAGTTTTAATAATTATTCATCATTCTTTATTCATTATTCTGAATGACAAATGCCCATCTCTTTAGTTAATACATTAATCATTTCATCATTGCAACTGTGTTTAATAGTGGTTTCGTCTTTTTTGGACTGATTGTTTCTCGTAAAATATAACTTGTTAAAAAGTGATAGCAAGAAAAAAAAAATATTTTTACAAAGTTTTTGAGAAAAATGAACTTGACGTGGGAAATTTATTTGCCACAAATATTTGAAACTTTCTATTATATATCGATCCTATTTATTTAGAAATAAAATGGATCGACTACAGACTTTTTTAATTTTTTTTATTTATTTCAAATAATTTCATTATTTAAATTAATCACTTAACCAATTGACACCTCATGACTTTATCTGTACCTTCTTCCATATGATCAAAAGTGTTAGCACTTCAAACCTTTTCTCTTCAAACCGATGAAAGTTGAACATTTTTAATTTTTTTTAAAAATTTTAATCTTAAATAATAACGGTTGATATATTCGTTTGAAAAAATACCATATGAATGGCGTGTGGTATTTGATTATCACAAGCAGTTTAAGCTCCGTGAACTCTTCCTCAATGAAGTGTCAAAAGTCAAGTTTTATTTTGCAACAAACAAATCTTAAACAAGTTTTGTTGCGTTAAATTATGATTAAATTCATAAATGGAAACTTTTTAATCTCCTTTTTAAATAAAGGTATCTTTAGGAGCTTCTATCAATAAGCTATACGAGCTTCTATGATTATAAAGGGCATCTAAGCATATGGTGGGCCTCTGGGCCCAACGGGGAGTACGTGATCTCCATATTTTCCCAAAATGACTCGAGTCACTTGACTCACTTCAAAGAGGCGTACTGTTATAAGAACAGCGTCTTCGGAAAAACAAATAATACAGGTTCGGTCCATTGAAATAAAATTTAATCAAAAAAATTATTGATGTAATGAATGACATATGAATGCTAAAATGACTGATTTACAAATGATTTAACGAGTGATTTAATGAATGATTTAATGAATGATTTAAGAAATTATTTAATGAATTATTCAATGATTTAAATGTATACACTGTAAAAAATTCCGGATCAAATTCCGATATAAAGTACCGGCACTTTGGTTGCATCATCCGTAAAATCCATTTTACCTTAAAATAATATACCGTACTTTTTACAGTAATATTTATTTAATTAATAAAATTGATTCAGTGATTTTACAGTAACTATTGCTGTAAAAATTACGGTATAGCAGATTTTTTGTCCCGTAACATCTTTCTGTAAGAATGGATTTTATGGGGGGGGAAAATGCCGGTACTTTTTACGTAATTTCATCCGAGTTTTTTACAGTGTAGCTGGTAATTGATTCCTCTTGTAAGTTTCAATAAAAAGTATGCATTAAGGGGAGATTCCATCGTAAGTTTAAAATTTAGTTTTTCTCGTATTTACCATAATACCATTCACATAAATTTGAGTGTTAAAACAATTTTGACTCCCATTCAAACATAAGCATAAAACATCCGTGATTTTTGAAGCGATTATGATTTTAAAAGCTAATAAAATTTTAAATATTCTGTCAACCTTAATCATCACTTGAAGCGAAAAGTGGAAATTTGAGCTTATGTAATTATGAGAAACTTGAATGAATGTCTTCTCAGAAAATACTAATTCGATTTTAAAAACTATTACTTTAAATAAGTTAAGAAAAAAAGAAAACGGGAACAAAAGTTCGTTGTGTGCAAATGGTGCATTTTGATGAATATATTTCTCCAAAAATTCTTTCAAAATTATTACTTGAAAAGAAATCGGTGGCAGAAAGCGGAGGTTCCAACTTTGATGTATGCACTTACTTGACTTCTTCATGTCCTTAGACATATAAGGTCTCGAGCTTATTTCACTGGACACTCGTATATTTGGCAACATATCTTTCTCCCTGCCATCCACCTATACCAGAGCTGCAACTTATTCTTCTGTGCGTCAATTTGGGTTTCCTTCTTGATCTTTTCCCTTCGAGAGCATATAAGTCAGACTGATAGTAGGTATTCGTAATGCGAGCTTAAGCTAGACCTATTTGCGCTTTAAAATTTGATAGTAAATTTGTCAACTTTGGCTCTTTTTTTTAAGATTTTTATTGGCTATTTTATAGAGACAAAATTTTTTAAATATGTAATTCGTGTACCTATTTTAAAAGTTCTTCAGCATTAGGTCTCAGTGCTACAAAAAACGTACAATGTCTGTATCCTGTGATCTTTGTTTAAATTTCAATTACCTTAGATCCTCGAAGCTAATCTTTAAGACATGACCTGCGTTTTGACGATGCATCGTTGAACTTCACCACTGATACAGTTAAGAATTTTTTTTATATTTGTTTCTTTTATGAAAAGTTCTGGAAAAAAATTAAAACTTGAAAATTGGGTGTTTTAAAAACGCTATTTATTCTTCTACAAAACTCAAATATCACATAAACTAATTATCCACCCATTTATTTTAAGAAAAAAAGAATGTGTATCTAACTCAATAAAATTCTACAAGCTTTTCAAACAATTTTTATTCTGTAAAATGCGACAATAATGTTTGATAGCAATTGACTAAAATAAACTGCAAAGAAACTAGTTTAACTCAAGATTTTTTTTTCTACATACGAACAATCTTCATATCTTGCTTATCAAAAGAAAAAAAAAAAAAATCTTTTTAAAAGTTGTTTTAAACCCAGATATCTAAATATGTTACTTTTAAGATGTCGAAAACAGCTATATAAAGAGCGATTACCATTCCTTATTTATTTCAATCTGTCTTTTTTTAGGTCAGGAATTTTTTACCTGCGGGCGCATATAGAGAATGCTTCCGTTGTGCACCTGCTGCCATTTTCTTCTTCAACGCGAAAGTAATTAGTAATAGAAGATTGTTTTTTTTTTAATAGAAGTTCTAACAAAAATGATCTAATTACAATTGTTTATTTGTACAAAACATCGCATATGCAAGTAGTGTATTTTATATTCCTTCGGAACATCGGGATTAAAGCGTATGTGACATTTAAGGAAGTGTTTTCTTTTCATTGAAGATTAAAAATAAATCATCGAATAAAATCTAAATATAAATTTTTCTTACTCGTTTCTCATTTCACTGTATTACACTTCGTTAAGTTATTTCAGAGTCTTCGTTGGTTACTACTATTATTTATTTGGCGACCAATCATAATATACATTGTTTTTAATGGCAAGAATTCTTTAGTTAAAAAAAAATATCTAAGAAATGTAAAACGTTTGTCATAATGTCGTATTTCGGTAATCTATGCCTCATTTTATGTAATTCTAATGACTAAATTTATTGAAATCAACATAAAATTCTTTTAATCCATAGTCGCAAAAAATAATGAGAAGCGACAATTCTAAGTTATAGAAACATTTTTCATTTGGTTAATTTTAAAAAACTACTAAGATAATCAATTAAAAATAAAAACATACATAGTAACGAGTTCCAAAACTAAAATTCAAAAGAAGATTTTTAAAAAAATTATCTATTTTTATTTCTTTATTTTTAAAGTTAAAAAAAAAAAGAATCTGATTTATAACATGGAGAGAAGTAAAAAGAAGTGTGACAACACACATTTTAGTAAAATAAAAATATTTAAAATCATAAGATTAAATATTTTTATATGCAAATATAGACCAGAAAAAAACGATGGCGAGTCAGCAAAAGAAAGTGGACTTAAACTAAATAAACAAGCGGTCACTTTCTGCCTAATCGTTTTTTTTTTATTATTATTATTTGTTTATATAAGTACATTAAAGCAGAAAGATACTCTGGATAATAGAAATTTCATTAAAATGTCCACTGTCTCCATTAAAAATTTTGTTCCATCAATCCATCAATTTGTCATCCAATCAGAATCATCCATTCAGAATCCATCAATTTGTGGGGGAAAGATTCATGTGGAAGAAAAGTTCTGAACAATTCTCATATTTCAAAGTTGTAACACAAATTTATTTTAGCTCCCCAAATATTTAAAAAAAATTTCTTTAGAGAAAGGAAATTTAACTAAAGCTTGTCGCATATCATGTTCATTGTTGAATGAACATTTTATAGCTATAGCAAAACAACTTCTTTGCAAAACATTGGCTATAAAATGAAAAGGTCCTATCGATATCGGTCTCCTACTCATTAGGTTTGAGGAAAAAGTGGTTACTAAGTTCTTAAAATTTACCTACCGTTGGCTACTAACTGAAAATTTAAATTTTCAGGTCTATGTAAATATATTTTCATACTAGGTTTATTTGAAAATATTAAAAATTAAGTATTCGTCTGATGTTTTTGTTTTGTATTCTCGATGATTTTATTATGCCGATAAAGTTTAAAATTAAACCTAGTTAAACATTTGATAATAGTTAAACATTTAAACATGATATAAGGAAATTTTGATGAGGATTCACATTCTTAAAAAAGAATAACGCGGGTTTCATTTTCACAAAATTCGAAAATCTTTCAAAGAAATAAAATTTAGCTCATATTTATTAAATTCTCGAAAATAATTAGTAATGGCACTCACATTTTTAGAATCATTTTTGACGGAAGAACTGATATCGAATCATATTTCGAAGAACGTAAAAAATCGCCCAACTTTATAGTGACGGCAGTGATCATGAGCGTCGTTAAAGTGGAGGAGGGTGGGTATATATCCCCTTCTAAATTAAACTCAGTGGCGCGACAGCCCATAGAGGGCCAAGGCCTACTGTGTCCATCTCAGTTTTCTTTCTTCTCTGGGGTGCAGGAGAAGATGTTCCGGTTAGGTGGTTAGCTGAACTCGGATCTCCCGGTGTTTAGCCCCCCCCCCCTACATATTTAAGGCAAATTCAATTTTCATCCTTGAAATTTTTTCAATTGCTTTTCTTCAAACATGAAGTTTTGAGAGTTATTGTGACAGCATGTTTTAATTTCACCCCCTCAAAAATTTAACGCCGGAGACGCCCAAGGTGATCTTTAATTAAATGTGGTATTAAATACGAATAGTATTGCTGTTATAAGTGCTGTGATTAAGAGAACCTTTTATACCTTTGTAGGTGCCTAATATTGGTAGAGTGGTAATAGGTTTTTTAATAGGTCTTGGTAGTAGGTTTTGATTCACTTTCCGAAATGAGTAATCTAAACATTCATGCTACACATTCATGGCACCTTAAACACAATCTCTCTCTATATTTTTTTTAAAATTTTTTATTTATTTATTATTATTTGTTGTATATTTCGATTCGGCTTCATGCTATTAGATTTATTATGTTAGGGGTTGAAAGTTCCACTCATTAAAAGAAAGATTCACTACACATATATGTACTAACTTAAGTTAGTACATCTGTGTTAATGTATGTACTACGCATTAACTAATTAATGTACTAACAATACTAACTTAAATATTAACTAAAACCTAACTATACATATATCATGTTCGGAATTTTCCCATGGTTTGATAGATAACCTCAATTTCATTTAGTTAGTTCTTGTTGAACTTCCGTTAAGTTTGTAGAAACACTCTTTAAAAGCATAACTATCAATATAAGAAACACGTGGTTTCATATTCGCGATCGCAACACTCGATACGCCATCTAGCGGGAGACTGTAAATATCGTGCATTAGTTCCCACATAACCATTGGCAATGACGGACGCCATTTTCTTAGCATAAAAAAAGAAGCAAAATTTCCCTAAAGAAAAGGTAAAACTTCTTGAAAAAACTAATCAGAACATGCCAAACATTGAAGTAGAACACGCCAAGCATTTGAAGAACAACTTCTCAATATTTTTTACCTTTCTATTACCAACAACATAACATGATTTCATGATCACTTGCTGTTACAGATGTGTGTATTGCGGTAAAATAATTTTTCTGTCTTCAATTCATTACAAATTAAAATGAAATCAACATTGCTTTCGTCATTCCAATGAATAAATGTGTTCCAATGAATTCCATACAGAACTGTAATAGTTATAGAATATTCTTCTTCTTCATAGAATAGTATATATTTCTGTATCTACATAATTCAGAAAACAACAATAAAGAATAATCCGAATTACTTGAAAAAGTATCTTTTGTGCTGATTATAAATAAATTTTTTATCGTTTACTTAGTAAGTGTTTTTTAGTTTTAGTTTAGAATTCAGCTATTCTGTTTTTAAGCTACATATTAAAATTCATATCGAGATCTTACAATTATAAAATTTTGATGTGTGGTATGTTACCTAAAAGTAATGAAGGGATAAACTATGTATATATTATTTGAGAATAAAGTTTTCAAACAAAGAACATATCATTTTGGAATTCTCCGGACTTATAAATCAGGTAAGTGTTATGATTTTTATAATAAAAAATTTGCTTGTAAATAATTTTTTTTCTTACTTGATGATCGTTCTCTATAAAATGGTTTTTTTACGTCTGATTAAATACTATAAGAATTAAAAAAAGAAACAAAACGTAAGTTTTTATTGAAAAATGAGGAATTTTTAAAATCGTTTTTATCCTAAGAATTCTTTATTTTACGTTTTTTAGTTTATCATTTTTTGATAAAATTGTTGTCAAAATACTTTTTTTGAAAAATTAAATGGTATTAAATTATGTGTTTATGTATACTTCTTGCATATTCTAATATTTGAAGTAATATGATTCAGAAAAGTATGGAAGAAAAATTCGGTACTTACGTATTAACCACAGCTACAGATTTGGCAGATTTTTAAGTGCCGCCAATCTACACTTAAAATTTTTGGAAAAAATCTTAAAATGAAACACTTTGTTTAAAATCAAAGTAGTCAATCGGATTTCGGTGGAAAATGGGCCGATATAGAGTTTAGCATAGATTCAAAACTAACTTTTCTCTCACCTGATTCTATAGCCATTGTGAACTCTAATAAATATGGTTCAAAATGAAATAACATTTCCAAAACGGACTTTTACTAAGATAAAGTTTCATGTTATGGGTATTGGTACATTTTCGTTATATTTCACTCCATAAAATATTTCGCTCTTAAAAAAATAAAATTGCATCTTGTTTTGTTTTTGGCAAGTCCCAAAGACGCATTTTCGTAACACTAAAAATGGCGACAAAAAAAGAATAGTTCTTTTTTTGTATCGTAAGCATTCTTTATTTCACGTTAAAATTTAAATGGGCCTTTCATGTTATACCATTAAATTCAGTAAAACTATTTCTCAGGCATTAGGTTTGAACTTTTATAAGAATATACCTATTTTTTTCTCTTTATTTACAAATATTTTTCCGATGTGTTCTGAATGTTCCTTCTCTAAAAAAAAGGAGATACCATTTTGTTTTCGTTTGCATAAGAAAGAAAACAAGCATTTTTCTTTTTTAAATTTAATCAGCCACAATAAAGATGGAACGTTACAATGCTACATGCTGCATTAAAGACGTCTCCAGTGTAACTGAATGACTGTTCATGTGGAAAACGCAGAGATTCGGCACATACAACAACGCCCCCTATAGTTCGTTGCGATCGCGAATACCGTTTACCGTTTAAAAAACGAATTCGGTGACGTCATCACCATACCTCGCGAAATTATTAATATTGATTTTACTTGTGATGACCTGGCATTCGCGATCGCAACGAACTATAGGGGGCGTTGTTGTATGTGCCGAATCCCTGCGATTTCCATATGAACAGTCATTCAGTTACACTGGAGACGTCTTTAATGTAGCATGTAGCATTGTAACGTTCCATCTTTATTGTGGCTGATTAAATTTAAGAAAGAAAAATGTTTGTTTTCTTTCTTATGCAAACGAAAACAAAATGGTATCTCCTTTTTTTTTAGAGAAGGAACATCCAGAACACATCAGAAAAATATTTACAAATAAAGAGAAAAAAATAGGTATATTCTTATAAAAGTTCAAACCTAATGCCTGAGAAATAGTTTTACTAAATTTAATGGTATAGCATGAAAAGCCCATTTAAATTTTAACGTAAAATAAAGAATGCTTACGAAACAAAAAAAGAACTATTCTTTTTTTGTCGCCATTTTTAGTGTTACGAAAATGCGTCTTTGGGACTTGCCAAAAACAAAACAAGATGCAATTTTATTTTTTTAAGAGCGAAATATTTTATAGAGTGAAATATAACGAAAATGTACCAATGTCCATAACATGAAACTTTATCTTAGTAAAAGTCCGTTTTGGAAATGTTATTTCATTTTGAATCTTATTTATTAGAGTTCATAATGGCTATAGAATCAGGTGAGAGAAAAGTTTGTTTTGAATCTATGCTAAATTCTATATCGGCCCATTTTCCACCTAAATCCGATTGACTACTTTGATTTTAAACAAAGCGTTTCATTTTAAGATTTTTTCCAAAAATTTTAAGTGTAGATTGGCGGCACTTAAAAATCTGCCAAATCTGTAGCTGTGGTTAATACGTAAGTACCGAATTTTTCTTCTATACTTTTCTGAATCATATTACTTCAAATATTAGAATATGCAAGAAGTATACATAAACACATAATTTAATACCATTTAATTTTTTAAAAAAGTATTTTGACAACAATTTTATCAAAAAGTTATAAACTAAAAAACGTCAAATAAAGAATTCTTAGGATAAAAACGATTTTAAAATTTCCTCATTTTTCAATAAAAACTTTCGTTTTGTTTCTTTTTTTAAATTCTTATAGTATTTAATCAGACGTAAAAAAAAACCATTTTGTAGAGAATGATCATCAAGTAAGAAAAAAAATTATTTACAAGCAAATTTTTTATTATAAAAATCATAACACTTACCTGATTTATAAAGTCCGGAGAATTCCAAAATGATATGTTCTTTGTTTGAAAACTTTATTCTCAAATAATATATACATAGTTTATCCCTTCATTACTTTTAGGTAACATACCACACATCAAAATTTTATAATTGTAAGATCTCGATATGAATTTTAATATGTAGCTTAAAAAGCAGAATAGCTGTATTCTAGTTGAAATTCTTTAAAAACTAAAAAACACTTACCAAGAAAACGATAAAAAATTTATTTATAATCAGCACAAAATATACTTTTTCAAGTAATTCGGATTATTCTTTATTGTTGTTTTCTGAATTATGTAGATACAGAAATATATACTATTCTATGAAGAAGAAGAATATTCTATAACTATTACAGTTCTGTATGGAATTCATTGGAACACATTTATTCATTGGAATGACGAAAGCAATGTTGATTTCATTTTAACTTGTAATGAATTGAAGACAGAAAAATTATTTTACCGCAATACACAGATCTGTAACAGCAAGTGATCATGAAATCATGTTATGTTGTTGGTAATAGAAAGGTAAAAAATATTGAGAAGTTGTTTTTCAAATGCTTGGCGTGTTCTGCTTCAATGTTTGGCATGTTCTGATTAGTTTTTTCAAGAAGTTTTACCTTTTCTTTAGGGAAATTTTGCTTCTTTTTTGATGCTAAGAAAATGGCGTCCGTCATTGCCAATGGTTATGTGGCAACTAATGCACGATATTTACAGTCTCCCGCTAGATGGCGTATCGAGTGTTGCGATCGCGAATAGAAAACCTAAGATAACTAACTCATAAGAACGTGCGAAATTATGCGGGCTATTATTTTTTAAGACTAAATATTTTTATTTGTATTATGCCTACTTTTTTTTTCTCACGGTATTTCTCAGAATACTAAAAAAACATTTACTATAATAGGGTTGTACTTTTGAAACCAAATTCACGTGATACTGTTACAGGCGAGCCCCGGTCGCTGGTTCCTTTCTGTCCTGCCAGTCGCGATAGTTTTCGAGACTGGCTGGCATTCGCGAGATCTTTGCGCGAATTCTGGAATTCTAGACGACAATTCTTTGAGAAAATTCGAGAATTTTGGAGATGCGGCGAAAAATTATATAAAAGGGGGAGCGGAGTACAGTGGAGTTAGTTAGTCAGACTGAGAGTTATCTCTGCCGCTTGTCTTTCGGAGCTCGTCGCTAAATCTGTTTTGTTTTGTCTTAACAAAAAGTCCATTCAATAGCCGATCCCATCATCGTCACTATTTCGACTAGTGAAGAAATCAGTAACAATACCATTGGAGATACTGTACTCGTTGAAGTTATTCATTCCAGCTCGAAACATTGAGATCGTAGCATAGCAGATAGTTCTGTGCCAATATATATACATATTTTTTTGCTGTTCTTGGATCTTTAGGATGTCAAAACGCAAGAATTTAACAATTTTTAATTATTTTGAGAAAAAATCAAGACCTAAAATTAGTGAGGTGACAGCATCTAGTACCAATGTAATTTTTTCTGCTGATCAGAAATATGATACTTCCGCTGAAGAAAGCGTTTCTAGCATAGCAGAATCTGATGAATATGAAAGTGGCCCTCAAAGTGTTACTTCCAACCCATATGACATTGAACTTTTTTTAGAAGATAGTACACGCGAGGATAAAAAAACTGGATATAATAAAAAATGTTTGGGAACCCAATCCAGCAATTTTTTTTTTCCTGAAAAAGGAAAAAGAAAATTTAAATTTCATTTCAAATGGCTTTATCGCTGGTAATGGCTTGCATATTCAGAGGTTAAAGGTGGTGCTTTTTGCAAATTTTGTGTACTTTTCGCCCCAAGTGGTGTCGGTTCTGGCAAGCAACCTTTAGGTGAACTGTGCAATGTAAAATTTGACAGCTGGAAAAAAGCAGTAGTGTGATTTTCTGAACATGAGAATAAATGTCACAAAAAATCGATCGAAACTGCTGAGACATTAAACGATATTTTACTTGGAAAGATGAAACCTGTGGATGAACAAGTTGACAGTGCAGCAAGCAGAAGAAAATTATAAAATAGAAAAAACATTAATCCAATCATTGAAACCATCCTATTTTGTGGAAATCAAGATCTCGCTCTCAGAGGATATATGGATTCGAAATGAAAGAAAATTAAACAGCTATGTGCAACCCGCTGGATGGAAAGATACGACTCTGTAACCGCTGTGGTGGAATTTTTCGAGCCTATCGTTGAAACTCTTCAAAAAATATCAGACTGGAAGGATAAGGAATCAGCTACTCAAGCTAATTCTTTACTGTGCACAGTATCTAATTGCCAGTTCGTAATGTCTCTTTTGTGCATTTACAAAGTTTTCACCATAACAATCCATCTTTGTAGATACCTACAAAAAACATGCATAGATTTGATAGAGGCAGTGAGTCTTGCAGAAGATGTTATTAAAGAACTAAAATTAATGCGTGAAAATTCCACTGAAATATTCAGCTCTTCTTCTCTTATGCAAACAAGCATTGGATCTTCCATACAAATTCCTATAATAACGGGAAGACAGAAAAATAGCGCTAATTTTCCCTCATCGACACCCGAAACATATTCCAGAGTTATTTTATTTTATAACCGTCGTTGAACAGCCGACCCAATTTCATGGGTTTACGACTACTAATGTTCAACTCCGTAGCCTTGTAATTTTGAACCAATCCAGAAGACAAGGAAACTCCTGGATCAGTACCCCCAGAGGTTTGATTTGTTATGGGAACATGGAAGACTTTGAGACTCGACAGATTTAACGTGCATCAGTCACCATTTACTATACGGGGAGTCTTCGACCGGCGAGGATCGAACCAACGACCTCTTGGATATGGGCCCAGCGCCCTACCGACCAGGCTATCCCGGCCTTTATTCCAGAGTTATTGTATTTATTCCATTTATAGAAAATTTTATAACACAACTAGACTTAAGATTTGTATCGCATCGTGATATTTTGAAAGGATTTCAGTGCCTTCTTCCTGCCGATCCTTTCATTCACCAACCTTCAAACATAAAGGCTTTTGAAGCACTAGTAAAATTTTACGCTCAAGATTTGGATACCTGTAAAGAAAGCCTTAAGTTTAAACTAAAACTCCTGTATAAAAGATTAAAAAGGATTAGTGAAGACGGAGGTAGTGTTCTAGTGTTCCAAAAACTGCGGCGGATGCTTTTGGAATGTGCAATAAAGATATAACACCAAACATTTTCAGACTCCTAGAAATATTGGTCGTTCTACCTGTTTCAACGAGGGCAAACGAAAGATCCTTTTCGACTTTACGCCGTTTAAAGACTTATTTACGAAATTCATCGGGTAATATAATAGAATGAAATGATTGGCGCTCTGAAACATTCATAGAAAATTTACCCCAGCCGTAGAAGACATTTTAAACGAACTTGCGAAGAAACCCCGTTGTTTGGATATTACTGTATAAATCAATAAATTTTTAGCGTGTTTGTATACTGGTTTAATTCCCTATTTGTTGGTAAGTTATTTTTTCTTATTTTTTGGTCATAGAATAGTTCTATAGAATATTTACATTTATGCGGTTATTATTTAGGTAGCTGTTACATTATGAGTAGTTTTTTCCGTCTTGATTAATTCCTACTAAAAATAAAATATTTTACCTCTTATTATAGAAAAAAATATGTCCTTAAACTTAAAAAATCAAATCAAAATTTAACTAAACAATGTTGTCTAAATAAAAAGTCAAAATTGTCTAGCTGTCTAAATTAGGGAAATAATAGTGCTTATTACATACTCGAATTTCTTTTAGTAGTTTCAGAAAATTATGAACACCCTCCTTGAAAAAATTCTGCATACGCCACTGTTACCATGATATATTTTTGTTTTGTGTACCTGGCAACTTCCATGCATAATTAGTTTGTTTATGCTCTGCATGACTTCGTGCCTGTCTTTGTGTTAAGTAAGAAATATATAGTGAAAGAATTGGAAATCTTTGGGGGGAAATATAGAATGTGTCACTTAAGAGAATTGACACTTGACTGGATTGGCTTACTCGAAATAGATTGTAAAGAACAGTTGCTAACGTAAACAAATCACACGTTTCAACAACCAATCAGGATCGAGATCACACTACGCCACTAGCATGTATTCCATTAGTAAGACAAATAAATAATTCAAAAAAGAAACTCTCGAAATTCTGACAGTCATGATTTCTAACAATACATTATTTTTTTGGGAATTGGTTATTAATAAGGTACAAATTAATAAAAAAAAGTAAATAAAAATATATTTACATTATAATACTCATAAATTTAAGAACGCTTTTTATAAAAAGCACAAATAGAAAAACAAGCAATATAAAAAAGAAGTTTAAAGTCAATTCCTACTTAAGTCAACAAAGAAAAATTTTATTTTAGTTACTTTTTATTAAATAATTTAAAAAAATTCTCCCATATAAATTAAAATTAATTAATTAAATTTAATATATGAATTAATATTTTTAAAAAAACTGTATGGACATCAAGTTTCATCCACTGAAAGTTTAAAAAAATGTATTTGAACTAGAGAGGATGAATAAAAAGTATTTTATGAACAATTGAAAATTTGAGCAAGATATTAGGAGAGTGTGAACAATTAGTAGGAATTGAACAAGGATCTATTTACATTTATGAAATTTAACTTTACTTTTAATTTCATGGATAATAAGTCACAAATTGGAAAGAAAAAAAAAAAGAAAAGAAAAAAAAAAACAATATACATTTATCTACATTCTGACAGCCGCAGATTTCTAAGTTAAAGATGAGTAAAATGCATGCATTTGTGAAAAAGCAGCTCGTTGGAGCGAATGAGTTAACTAAGGATGCTGATGGCACTAACTTCAGCATTCGCTTTAAGGTACAGCGCAAAAAGCAAACAAAGGAGAGAAAAAAACTAATTATTAATACAGATAATAATCTCGCTCATTGAATGCGTCCAGAATGAAGTGGCACGTGAAGTACAACGTGTTCAGCGAACTGTGTTGTGTGTGGTCGCGTGAATAAATGAATGCCATGCTTTTTCATATGTTTAGCCAATTGAAAAAAAAGAAGGAAGTTTTAAGGACTTTCGTTTTCTTCAATTATGTATTTGTTCTCAAGAAAGCATAGCTTTTCTTCCCTCCAGTTTATTTAAATTTGTCTTAGGCTTAAAATTAAATTATTCTCATTGCTTCCGCAAAGCAGGACGCTTGCTACTGAAAGACTTATTGGCACCTTTTTTAAAAATTTTT
This sequence comes from Parasteatoda lunata, assembly GCA_949128135.1. Classification (NCBI taxonomy): domain Eukaryota; kingdom Metazoa; phylum Arthropoda; class Arachnida; order Araneae; family Theridiidae; genus Parasteatoda; species Parasteatoda lunata. The sequence continues at coordinate 32,538,345 of OX421973.1, read as the reverse complement.
TTTTTCTTTCTAATTTTATAATTTTTAAAAAAAATGGTGCCAACATTTGTTTTTGATATTTAGTTAGTTTCATTCCGAAATCCATTTACTAGCACAATTGTATTTAACACAAAATATTTATTATTAAAAAATGTATAAATTATGTTCAAAAATAGTTTTAGTCATTAATGTGTGGAATCGTGATATGTGTATTTTTGTAGAAGATATTACGTTATGAAAAATAGAACTAAAATTATGAAATTTGCACTTAAAAAAGTGATAATTTCTAGTATTATTACCACTTCAGTTTTAAGAAAATTCGCAGTCGCATTTCACAATTTCAGATCAAAACATAATTGTACTTATATGAAATCTTGACTATTAATGTTATTGTTTTTTCAAGAAAAACTTTCAAGAACTACCATAAATGAACTGCCACTAACAGTTTTTATCTTTAAAAAAAAAAAAAAATGACGGAACTAAGTTTGGACTTTTTAAAGCATTTTACTCTACCTTGACTATAGAGTGTTTTTATGAAATAAAAGCATTCGGAAAAAGTAAGAAGTGGTAATTTTTTGTTAAAAAAAAACTTCGTTTTAACTAAGATTAGTGAATCAAGTTTATTGTTTGTCACTACTTTAGTTTTAGAAGAAGAAAAAAATAACTACAACAGATATTTTTTTCACTCCCCATTTCCCTAGATCAGCGGTTTCCAAAAAATGTTCCGTAGAAAATTCACAAGTGATCCGTACGTTATGGCTTTTTATTTTAACCAATACAACTTTTGAAACCTTTATTATACCAACCAATTTTATTTAATGTTTCTTTTATTTTTATAAAATCATTTAATAAAAGAAAAAAAAAAGACAAATTTTAAAAAACAAATTTCTATAAATTTTTCTTATTTTACTCATGAATAAGCATTTCTAATCGAACTTTGAAATTCAAAATAAAATATCAAAATTCAAGAATAAAGATTTATTTTTCATCAATAACCATTCTAACAATTAAAAAGAAATCTTTTTCAAAAACCATCACTCAGCTTGTTTAATTCACTTTGATTTACATATAAGGCAAAAACTGCTAGAAAACTATAAATTGAAGTGCCTAATATAAAATCAAATTTTAAGACCGTTATCGATTAAACAATTAATAAATTTCATTACACACTATAAATGTTTTCAAATTAATTATTTTTTATTTTTTCTAACATATTCACAGTTGATGATGAGTTTCTTTTAAAGTCAGGATTCCGCCAAAAAAATCATGACCGAAATAAAGTGGTAACCACTGCCCTAGATAAGTGCAATTTATGACATTAGTAGGCCATGCTTGAATTGCCACTAATTTATCTTTCAATTATTTTCGTAGTAAGATTTTTATATAACTTTGAGCATGAATAGGTTAAATTATGAATGCCCAGCCGCAAACATTGCAATGATTTAAAAAGTGCATTCGCGATAAAAAGATTGGTAAAGTATATATGTTTAAAACAAGTGGATAATTCCTGCTCTTACTTACCACTTCCCAAAGTTCCTACAAGCTTTATACAAATAGACATTTCTTTTTTAAGATACCATTTTATGTTTGTTATTTTAGGGCAGAATCCTCATTAGGTTGCATTTAATTTAATGAATAATTTGTAACAGTGTAACATTTGTAAAAAATGTCTTTGGGAACCCTGCTTCAAGTTCAGATTTAAATAAAAATGTTCATATTAATTAAATGTTACAGTAAAATAAACACAAATATAGTTCTATCTATTAAAATTAAGATACAATTGATTAAACGTTTCTATACGATAAAAAGGCGCTCGACCGAAGCATTTTATGTTGACATTTTGTGCTAACTGAACAAATGATTAAATGAATAACACAAGAAATTAAAGCGAAAACATATATTTGACAAATTAAAACTTCATTTGCTTCGTAAACTTATGAAGGCAATAAAAGTTTCAACCGCTCAAAAATAAGCGGCCATTCCCAAAACTCGCTAGGTGGGATTGAGGAAAACAAAAGAGATTTGAAACTGAAAGCGTAAAGTTGCAAAGCCGCAGTAGCCAAGGGTGAAACAGAAGCCATTTCTTTCACTCTCGGCTACCAAGGTTTTTCTAGTTTTGTTTTTCATCTTTATTTATTTATTTATTTATTTTTTTTTTTGCAACTTAACGTTTTTTGTTCCAAATTTTCACGTCTGAGTATTGAAAATGGGCGCGTATTTGTGAGCGGTTGAAACTTTTATTGCCTTCATAAGTTTATGAAGCAAATGAAGTTTTAATTTGTTTTCGCTTCAATTTCTTGTGTTATTCATTTAATCATTTGTTCTGTTAGCACAAATTGTCAACATAAAATGCTATGGTTGAGCGCTTTTTTATCGTATAGAAACGTTTAATCAATTGTATCTTAACTTTAATAGATAGAACTATATTTGTGTTTATTACCTTCATAAATTTTTGAAGCAAATTATAATTTTAGATAATACTAAGAAGAGATGGTGTCCCTGGAAAAGTATTTTATCAAATAATTTCTAAGTAAAATAAGAAACCTTTGTTTATCACGTCATTTATATTTACTGAGAGACTGAAATTGAGGTACAAAAATTGAAGTGTGCCCGGAGAAAAGGCCACGTAAACTGACTCAGACCTGTTTTGAATTTAAACAAACTCACTTATTTTCAATATTACCTAATACTCTACTATTTGATACAGATTTACAACAAGCGAAAAAATATTAAAAAACGTCGGTGTTTCATTGTGATCACATTCACGCTTATTCGTTCTAATGTAAAGAATGAGTCATCGAATCGGAAGAACTTTAGTAAGCAAACAAGAGAACGACAGGAAGTTTAATCGTGGTCTGGAACTATTTTATGCATGGGACTGCTACGCACTGTTGGTAAACTTCCGTTTTCTTCATGCATTTTAACTGTTTATTAGAAAACAAACAATGCTCACACGCAGAGTCAATGAACAACATAAGATCGATGCAATGTGTAATATATTAAGCAACTTTTTTAACTTCAAGTATGGGAATCTAAATACTACTGATGTTACTATAAATCACTGACTTATAAATTCCAGTGTTACTGATCTATCAACGCTATAACGAAATTTTGAATCTGTTTGTCAATGGATAAATATCTTATAGTGCTCCTTCTATAGTATTTCGCCACTAAAATTACGAATAAGCATCTCAATTTTAAGAAAAATGACGAAATCCTCAATTTTAAAAAATTCGATAACGTTCAAGAAGAAATTGAATGTTGCTATCACAGTACGGAATGAATTGCCCAAAAAGAAGCCGATCGAATCAAAAATCTAAAAACCAACAAATAAAATTTTTTCATAAGATGCATGCACTATAACAGATTTAATCCTGACCTCACCCCTTGGTGGCAGTTTCAAATTATTAAAAGAGGACCTTTAATTTTTACTGCAAAATTGGATTTTTCAAGAAATATTCCATTTTAACTTCAGGCCTTAACGTTTCGTTTAATAGATGGCGCTGAAATCGCAAACTGAAAATGGGATAAAATTGTTTAAAATGGCCGATATCCCGAGTCGCGTTTGATAGCATCCAAAACCTGATATTAAATCCCAGCCCACTTCAGCTCAACTTGGATCATCTCCTAGGAGATGTGGGGACGAATCTGTTGTCATTAGTTATGTGTTTCATAATATCAAACATGTCTTTTTTATTCAATCATTATTCACACTTCTTGAACACCCTGTAGATATTAAAGTTTATGTTCAGTCTATTTATACATATATAGCTCTCAGATCTGAGAGCTATATATGTATAAATATACTAAGTATATTATACATATATAGCTTTATAAAAGTATACTTTATAAGTATACTATACTTATAAAGACCGTAAGTAAAGACCGTAGGGTGTTAATATTCTAATTGGATTTATTCATTTTAACTTTTCATTATTTAATGAAAAACGGTTAGTAAAAAAATTATTGTTTTAAAAGATAGCAGCTCATTTTTATTGGTGAGAGCATTAGTGGAACGCAAATGTGTTTCAGTCAGGAACATAATTTTTTATTAATGTGTAAATAACTAAACTTTAACTGTTCTTAACTTTTAGAAAAATCAAACAAAAAAGAAAAATATTTGTCTTGATATTGCTTCTTATAAAATTCTGCAGTATTCCTCTCTATGTGGTTGGGCTCTGTGACATTATCATAAAATGAAATCTGTTACCACTTTGCTTCCCTATAAATGTCGACTCCAATTTTATCCAAAAACAATTTATACTCTTTGATTTAATTAAACATATTAAAAAAAAATTATTATTTTATTTTTTGAGAAATATAAAGCATTTAAATTTATCACTTTTCCTCGATAAACTTCAGATTTCCTAAAATTAGCTTAACAACTCATGTACAAAAGTTAAGGTACGCACTCATTATGGCGGATAACTCAAGAATTAGCGAACCAAAGCAACTGCAATTTTTGAATGAAAAATATACATCTATATATGACAAAAATGATAACAATTAACAGACGGTGGCACGTAATGGATTCCTGATCAGAATAATCTAAGATTGATGTAGCGCACTTACTGAGGGTTTAATATGGGGTATGATCACACCCTGATGGCAATGCAGGTTCCACAATAAATTTTTATGCTGATTACAAGGTGGGCAAATATTTTGTGACAATTCAAAGATATGTAACATCTCATTAAAATAAGCATTTGAAATTTTAAAAATAAATCAATCGGAGGTGCATCAAAAATATGTAATATCCCATTCAATTGGACGGTTGGAAATTTATCAGTCAAATTCTGCTGCAACTCATAATTCACCCAGTATCTTTAACAAAAAATAAATTCTTCAATCATCAAACTTTTTGTTTATATAAATGATACCTACGTCTATAAGTGGAACTTAACGGTCATCGATTTTCCATTTGTGTATGCAGCATGTTATGCCTATAGTTCTGAAGGCTGTGGATGTTACTAAGAGAGCCGAGCTTCTATATTTTTCACCCCCCCCCCCCTTAGACTAAAAAGAAATAACATAAAAATATTAATTTAAGCTTTTTATGTTACATATATATTATTCGTATTCTTATTTAGCTCCAGGCATTGTTTTAGAAAATCTGTCATATTGTTATATTTTTACAAGAATATTATAGCTCAGTTTATAGTATTGCAAAATTTACTTATCTTTTTTAATTAAGTATATTTCTGAAATCTTATCTAATCTATATAATCTAACCATATCTATAAAGTGAGTTTTCCTGATGCTACGACCATTTCATTGCTAATCATATTTTTATTTCAATTTATATTGATTATTCAGCTCGAGATCAAAAAAAAGCTACACTTTGAAAACAAACCGCTAATCAGCACTGATATATAGACTTTGCACGTTTAGTTTATTACGTTGCTTAAACAATATTCTTTACCCCGTTGCATTTAGCGCATGCGAAAATGTTGGTACGTTAGGCTAGGTGTCAAAAGGTAATAAATGAAAGAAAAATATTTCATTATTGACATTTTTTTATGGCAAACAAAACTTTTGTGTTCGCTAAAATAAATTAATAGTTGAAAATCTTTAACTTAATTACATGCAGAACTGATCACATTTTTTTCTCGCTTTGGCAACGAAGAGCTGAAACAAATTGCGCGATGATAAGCCAACAAACTGTTATTTACACAGGATCGATATTTTAGTTATAATGATGCTGAATAATTAAAGCAGGAGAGAGAGATTTTATCAATAGAAATCGACTATAGAGAATTACTTTGACCACCGATTCAACTTAAACCTTTTTTTTTTTTCTCTAAACTCTCGTCTCGTACATTACCTCTGTTTTTACATACTTACTTACATTGTTTTTATTTTTCATTTTCTTCCCCTTTTCTTTTTGCTTCTATACAATTTACAAGTTTGTGTTAGAATAAAGGAGCTAAAACTGTCTTGTCTCCAAACACCGAAATTTATAATTGTGTATCTTTGAATTATTTGTTCCAAATACAATTCTCAAGTAGCATAAAAATGTCTACAAATTAAATCGTAACGTACATAAGTTGAATGAAATTTTATAAATCCAAACTATCGAAGGATATTTATGCTTAATATTACAGAAATTCATTTTAAGAAGAGTATTAGCACACATGCAAAGCCAGAATAAAATATATGAACAATTAACAAGCACTATATATGAGCGAGTGAAGCAATTCTAAAAAAAAGCTCAAAAGTAGTCTTGGAGGCTGGCAAACGCAACGAGCAGGGGCGGTGGGGCCCGCTAATTAAGTATTTTCTAAATAAATTAATTAAATATCCTTAATCTTCTTCAGGGCCTGATTTAATGTGATAAAACTGGAGCTTTTTTTATTCTTTTTTTTAAAGTACCTTTTAAAATTTCTAGGCATGCTTAAAAGATTATTCTGTTTTTCGTTGACACACATAAACTTTTTCTCCAAGTGACCTCTATGAAAATACGAGTCGACTGTCAGTCAGTCGGTCTGAAATGCAAATTGCATCCTTCTATTCGCTATCTCTGGAAGGTCGAGGATTACTTTCGAATAAAAATGAAGCCTAATCAAGGCGAGATTCAAAAGTCGACATTGACCCTTGTGAATGCTTCTTTGTTTGGTTTAAAAGAAATCTCTCAAAATCGCCATTAAGAATGACATCATCTACTGATGTAATAATGCGGTCTTGTTCGAATTGCGGTTTTTCTCAGGCCTGTTTACATTTTGAGAGTAAAACAACTCCTTGGTTCTTGAGATTATTATTAAAATATTATACCTGAAAATCCTTTTAAGCATGAGGATGTTATGATGCATTAGTTTATCTTCTTTAAATGAATAGTTTATCAGCGATTTAATATATTTATTTATATAGGAAGGTTGATCACCTTTAAATTTTTATCAGTCACAAATCGTTGATAATTACGTTTTTAAATATTTCAATAATAAAATAAAGTTATTCAACTACTTAATTATTTAGTTGGTAATAATATTTGTGCAGTAAGTATAGAAAATTAACTGCTTTTGCATGGTTTGCTAGTGGTACGAGTAGGACACCACCGCTCCTTTAATCATGCCAGCTTATTGAGTATTTATGAGTAAGTGAATAAGTAGACCATGCGTAAACCAAAACAACTAGATGTTTTGGACTGTTACAATTACAGTAAGAGTATTTTAAACCTATAAAATGTTAATGTAACATGTTACGTACTGCAAAGTTCAAGTGTGACTTTTATAAGTGCTGCTAGTTAAGACGGGATCTATTGCCAACTTTTTTTAATCAGGTTCAGAAATGGCACTATGGGGCTGAATAAAACCTTCAAGATAGAAAGTGCGGGGGCAGATACGAGGGTCTATCATCTTACATTACCAATAATTATTAGATAATTACTTGACTAACCAGAAAATTAATTACTTAGGTGTTTTTCTTCACTTTTAATTAAATAAGGAAAATAAATCTCGTCATAAGGGTATTAAATCTCATTGAATTTACTGAAATCGATTCTTTCCTTTCCGATTGATTCACGTATAGATTGAAGTGTTTTGTTGAAAAAAAAGGGGGAAAAAAGAAGCAGTTCATTTAAAAATTGACGCATCAGAATAGTTTAAGTCCTTTTACACTTAAGTTCTCAATTGTTGCAGCCTCACTCACGAGTAAAAAATTTGGTATTGGCTGAAGTATTATGAAAGTATTGGCTGGAGTCCAGTAATATTAAATAATTAAATCCTAAGAAACTGAAGCTATAATGTACTACTTGATTATAAACTTCATTCTCTTCAAAAATATGTAAATAAAATATTCTCGTTTCAAATCACTCTCATACAAATCATTTTTGTTTTTTCTCATTCACGTCTAGCAAGTCTTGAAAATGGGCGTCTGTTTTTGAGCGCTTGAAAAATATCAACTGTTATTTCCAATTTTATTTTTGAAGCGAAGAAGTTTTGAATCAAGTAATAGTTTCCTGCAACTTTTCGAGCGTTTGGGTACAGTAAAATAAAAGGGTTAATAGATTATAGGTTTATATGTTGACCTTGATACGTTTCTTCTAAATCGTACAGGAACGATTTAGGAGAAACGTATCAAGCCATTACCGGTACGATTATCCGCAACGTATCAATCGTACCGATAAGATTTAGAACTGCATAAGAAGTACGATATAGGCAGCTATATAGCGTTTTAAACAAAGTGTTATTCCACACTTCAAATAATCGATAGCTAACAAAGAGTAGTACATAACAGAATAAGTTGCTTAACAATTATATAATGTATAATTACTGTAGTTTTGCTATATATTTACACAACATGCTAAGAAATTACATAGAAAACTTGTAAAATTGATTAATTTAAATAAAAACTTAACGCAAGTACACGGTAACTTGTGTCTTCTGAATGATTATCCACGTCAAAAAAGTTTCCTAATTTATCCGCCAGAGCACTCTGTATACAATGCTCGGAAACAGCTCTTCTCTAAGCGATTTTAAAAAACTTTCAATATATATTGAAAGTAAACACGTGAAACAAAGGGCACACGGACCAAATGAGGCTCCCTGACATATTTATAATGGCCTTCAGATTCTAAGACAGTTTGATTCGCTTTCTTTTCTTTCCAAACACGTTATAAAATTACAAGTAAATTCAATTTCAGATGCCGGAATGTTCTTTAAATTTATATGAAATATAGCATTGTCATTATTAACCAATTAGCAATCGATGTTTTCAGTTCTTGAACAAGTTCATTTTTTCGGGGAAAAAAAAAAGACCGGTCATTTAATTACATCATTTTTAGCAATTATTTTGCAATAGACTGTACTAAAGGTTTCATCGTGTAAAAATCTCGAATTTGCCATTCTGGAAACTGACGAAATTATATAAATGCTTGCAATGGTATTAAAATATACCTCGTATTATATATTTTTCCAGTTCATAAATCTTTAGGTAAATCATTTTATAGTATTAAGGTACTTTTTAAACAAAATAAATAACTGAATAAAAAATACTTCTTCCCAAATCATTGCGCAGTTGCGTTTTTGTAAAAACGAGAAAATTTTGTTACCCCTTAGGATTTTTTTCCCTTGCAAGAATCATTCAGACATCAAAAATCTGGCTTGTAATTTTTTTCACTATGCGTCAAAAAAATCTTACAATGAAAAATGAGTATCACTCAAGCAATGCGTGGAAGCATTTTTTGAAAAAGAAAGGAATTTAAAATAGCTATTTGTAAGTTAGGAAATATGTATGATGGTTAAACTTTAACATACTACCTACTTGTATAAATAGAAAATATAAGACTGCAAATTTATCTATGCTGCAACTTATGGGGACATTTGCCTTCAATCAAAATAAAGTTTTAAACATCTCAATTATAGTGCGGTCAATTACACGGTTCTATTCCATTTAATATTTATTACTACATCTCACGAGCTTGCTGCTCTTCAGATCACGCGAAAAAACCGTATGCGACAAACATAACTTTAGTAAGTTATTACTTGTAGGTCAATGAAAGAAAGATCATATATGAAGTCGCAATCTTTATTTGTCGTTTATTTTTCGAGTGACTAGATTCGTTTGTGTTATACATAAATTACATTACAGTTTCAAACTATGCATGCAACTGCAGATGAAAGAGTAACACAGTTTTGCCTATCTGCTAAAATCTATGGAGAAATTTTGAGTGATGAATACAAAAATATTTTAATTTTTCACTTTATCCTCATGTCCAGACTAGCCCCCTCTCCCGTTAAATCGAAATAAATTAAAATAGTTAAAATATTACGTAAGCACCTAAGGGGGATATTTCCGGGCCACTGTTTCCGGTGTATTTTGAAGCCATTTGGCATCATTGTGTTTTGAAACTCTCTTCAGTAGTATTTATTGTATACTTGTACTTGTTACCTGATTTATTATTTGTATTAAAAAAAATTGTTATAAGAATCCTTAACTGAAGATCTGTCATTTAAAGACGTAAGGACCGTCAATAAAAAAAAGAATCGTTATGAAACACTTTTTATTTTGTCAACAATGTACCAACTTCGAAATTTAAACCATTATGATAATTTGTAAAATGAATTTATCTCGCTGCGCGAACAATATGCTAACACCAACTTATGATGGTACACGATTTGCAACAGGAAAAAACCATAATAAACAATTGAAAAGAGGCCAAATCGGGACTGCCAAAAGAGCGAGCAATCTAGCAACTAAATCTAGCAACCATGTCACCTTTAACAGTACATCTATAAATAACTAAAACAAACTTTCATTTCAAACTCACCAGAATTACTCAATATCATTAATATCTTATAAAATGCAGCAGATTTGAACTCAGAAATTATATAATTTATTTATTTTATTCAAAACAAAATTATCTGTTTTAAACTATCGCCCCGAACAACAAACTGTAGTAAGCAGTTGTATACTTTCTAACCGGAAGAAGAGTCTGTCAAGAGTTCGAGATTATTGTTGTTTACATTTATATTGAAAACACCATCCATTCATAGAGGTTTCTGAATGAGTTTAAAGGTTCATTCAGAATCCTTTATCTATACTTAATAATATAAAGCCTCTGGTATAAAGTTTATACTCAGGCGCTAATCAGGACTAGACGAAGAAGAATAGGCACAAGCTTCTTACCGATTAGAAGAAAATAAGAAATTTACCAAAGGTAGGCGAAATCACTGCAAGAACTTTGAACACTATCTAATTAGGTGTTTGTGTGCTAAATTTAATTAATTTTATGTTTCGATTTCTATAAAAGCTATGCTAAACTGAAAATTTCATAGAACGTATCAAAAAGTACTTTTTGATTTATACAAAGATTTATCTTTCATTTAAATTTAATTATAAATTTCTTAAAAACAGTTTATTCTAGTTTAAGGTGGAACCAAATTTTAAAAAAGTAAATGAAAGAAAAAATAATAATAAATAAATAAATTAAAAGAAAAAAAATAATAAAAGAGGAATGTAGCGATTTTTTTACTTAAGTATGGAAAAAAAGGTTTGTGATTTGATTATTTTTTCTCAGTGCGAGGAAATAGGTACCCAAAATTGCCACAAAAAAAAAAAAAAAAAACATTTTTACGCAATTTTTAAGCGTCTAGAAATAAAAAGCAAGACTAAGTGTACTATGTTAAGTAATTTTTTCAATAAAATAAGTAATCATTTTTTATAAAGTAGGGCCATACATGATTCATCAAAAGGGCTTTTTGCAAAATTTACATTTCAAAATAATTATATATTTTTCCTATTTATTTTGCCACCGTTTGTTCCACAATGGTATATAATGAAAAGGTTGGAAAGAATTTCGGGTTCTTATGTAGTAAATTACACCTTCTCAGTATCTATAGAAAAGTATCAATCTTCTGAATTTATCACAGTATTAGAAAAAAAAACAACTTTTTAGGCAATAGTATGCATAATTTTTTTTTCTATTCATCTTACTTCAAATGCGTTGAAAAAAACTGGGTATTTCGATTGTTCAATATCCATTCATGCATTACAGTAATACCGCAAGAAAACATTAAAATTCATCCAACACTTCGATAAACAATGAATAAATAAGAATTTTAGTCAATGTCAACGCCTGATTTCAATTTATCAATGACAGAAGAGCGATTTTTAAAGAAAAGAATTCGAATAATGCCAAAAGTTTTTGAAAAGGAAAGATTTCGCCAAACAATCTGAGAAAATCTTTCCATCAAAAGTGATGAATTCACCAAAAGATTTCAAGTGCAAATAGGCAATTTCACGATTCAATAAGAAAACATATGAACTTGAACTAAGCATTTCTTTTAATAACTGTAAGTTGTTAAATGTCTTTAAATACTGCAATCAAGCATGTTAAGAAATGGTATAATTAAAAATGATGTTTTTTCTTTAATTATAAAAATAATTGGTATCACTTTGAAAAAAGCTTAAAAACGGTAATGCTTCGCATTTATGGTTACATGACAAGAAGCTAAGACGCATGAAATTTTGATATCAAAGACAAAAATAGAAAAATTTTTATCCGGTCTGTGACATTCTGATCAAGCCATTTATGTCCCATTGTTTCGATCCCTTTACCGTTTCGGTACTATTACAGTTTCAATATCATTACCGTTTCGATACCATTACCGTCTCGGTACCTTTTGATGGGTCCGAAAGGGTAAAACCTTTCGGACCCATCGCGATTCAGTTCGGTTACTAATTCGATTAATTTTGAAATATACCTTCCATCCTATTTCTATATTTTTTTAAATTATTATTAAAGTAGTAGTAGTAGTAGTAGTTCATTTACGTCGCACTAGAGCTGCACAATGGACTATTGGCGACGGTCTGGGAAACATCCCTGAGGATGATCCGAAGACATGCCATCACAATTTTGATCCTCTGCAGAGGGGATGGCACCACTGCTTCGGTTATTATTAAAGTGGTTACGTTTTAATATATCCCTAAATGTAATTTTGTTTAGTTTATTAAATAAGTTATTTACTATTTCCAGTGACAGAAAATCAGGAGTTTTAAATAGTTATTAAGTTTTTAAAAGTGTAGAATGAAACGCTCACATTATTACGAATATTTATGAAAGGTTGCTCACAAATTTCTAATTGAATATTGAATGAATTCCAATGAAAACTGTTCCTTTTTATATTCCGTTACTTTTGTAATTATTATGAAATAATGTATTATGATTGTAAAGTTTGTAAAAATAAGTAAATTTATAAATAAAGATTTCTGCGTTAGCGATGTAATCTGGAAATTCTTTTTAAATAATTCCAACCTTGAAAAAAAAAAAAAAAAAAAGAAGCTAAATGTTAGCAGCCAAAAATTTATGAAATAAGAAATAAGGATTACTAGAAGTAATATTTTAAATACGTGGTAATTTTTTATTTTCTTTTTAAAAAAATTTCAATATTTGAAAGAAAAAAAAACAGAAATAGCAAGGGAAAGGAACATTTACAGGACCAAGATGGCAATGGGACCGAAACTGCGAGATCAATATTACGGGACCAAATTGACGAGACCAAAACAGCGGGATGTATGACGAATGGGAATTAAGAACTTTATGACAATCATGAAATGCGAAACAAGTAATCTAACTTCAAGAAATGTAAGTTTCAATACCTTAATTAAGCAGATCTGAAGTAAGAGTTTCGCCAAACAGTTATCGAAATTATTAAGAAATTTTTAAAGCAGAATTACAAGAGAAAAAACTATGGGCCTTTAGAGATGAATGGCAAGTAGAGGAAAAGTTAGAATCATGAAATTCAAAATTTAATTTAGAGAAAAGATGTCGCAATATTAATAACAGCAACCAAAAAAAAAAAAAAAAAATTATATATATTAATGAAAAAAGAATTCAATGTTTACGACATGTAGAAAGAAATGTAATTCGTCTACCACAACAATGATTGAATTCCAATTCACTTGCTTATGAGACATGTTACCTTGATTCCATGCTGGGGTACCTTTACATAGATGAAGGTTGATATTGTTGACAACACTCACCTCACATTGGTGACCAGGACACACCTTAAGACATAGTCCTCGTCATCATCACGCAACAACGGCCGTGAACTTACGGCTTCACGATTAGTACCCGAATCCTGTAATCTTAATACAAATCTCCCGGCTTCTCGCAAAAAAAACAATGATATTCATTCATCGAATTCTATCTCAGACAAACTTCTGGTGGGGGAGTACTGTAGCGCGTCTACTACTACAATTAAATACAATTCACTAGTATATAAGACACATAATCTCGATTTTATGTAGGAGTAACTTTTTATAGGTGAAGGTTGACATTGTTGATAACACTCGCCCAAGAAAAAAAAAACAGTTATGCCAGTATAATTATGAAAGAAAAACGTAACAGCAACAGAATAAATGGTAAACAAAAGCTGAGATGGCTGAACCGGGCTGGAGAGAACCTTCCTTTGTTCCTTCCTCAGTGATGCGACAGCGTAGGATGGGCCTTGGCCTTTTTCAAAATTTGATACCTGGAGATAACTGGAGAAAAAGATCCGCAGAAAGTGCGCAGTGGAACTCAATAGTAGAGAAAGCCGAGGCTCGTCAAGAACTGTAGAACTGGAGGGAAGTAGAAAAAAATACCGACTTTTCGTATAGAGTTTTTTTTTTTTCTTCAGTTTTTCGATTTAACCATCTATAACATTCACTCATATATCTTTTTTAATTACCGGATATTATTTAATTTACTTATTTACATCTCACTCATCGCACAGATGTGAGGACTGGTAAGCGTGCTAAGTTGACTAAAGTGCATTAAAACTTCCGTCGGATGAATATCAGAACTTATATGTTGGTTTCAATTGTTTATAAATAGTGATATTCAAAATCATTTAATATCCAATTTATTATAATGTATAAAATTTAATTTAGGATGATTGATTAAAAAACAAAATGGTAAAGTATAAAATTTTACACCATTTCTATACTCAAAAAATTAAAAAACAAAACAAATTTAAAAAAATAGAGAGTAAGAATTTGACAAAGAAGCTATTATAAATTAAAATTTCATGATTGCCATTTTGCATCAAAATTAAAAGTGCTCAAATTTGTTGCCGTAATCAGAATGAAAACTGTATTCTGATTATACTAGTAAAAAGAGGGCATTAATTTTTAAAATTAAAAATAAATAAATAAAAAAACCAAAATTTAGTTGCTTGATTAAATTAATTTTGTATGTTGTAACCAATCAAGCTATATTGAAGAAACAGTTTTCTTTTTTTAATATTTTTAATTTTCTAAAAACACATTAGCTCGACAGAACAAAACAAAACAAATCAACAAAGCAAAAATAAATTGCTACGGGTTAGTATAAATCTTGAATACAAACAAGAAATCTTCTCAACAAAAATCTAACTCTCAAAACTAATAAATTAATTCCAAAAATAGTCTTGTTCTTTTACTTTTTTCTTGATCTCGTTATATGTTTATTTAATTCATGCTTGTGTCAGCTGTATATTTTTCAGATATTCTTAAGACTATAATGGCTATAAATAAACTCAACTGTTTTGCACGATTATAATGAATATAATTCGATTATAATGAAAATAATGATTATAATTCACTGTTATAAATGAACCTAAAATATAATGTAAGTAAAAAAATATTTTTCGAATATAAAATTTATCTAATCAATAATCTTGACAAATAATTTAGAGCGGCGTGTCTTTCATAACAAACAAAACACCTATTTAATGAACTTATTTCTTATTTACTCAAAATCAAAACGATAAGAGTTATAAAATAGAGCAAGGAAATTGAAAGAAAAAAAAATCCTTTGTTCTATAGTCGAGTTTTATCGGGATTTAAAATCGTGTATATCGTCTTAGCCAATAACGCCATAATTTGGCGACTTATTCTTTCTTAAAAAAATGTAGTTCGATGAACTATAACACGCCTTTTCTGACAAAAGACAAGCATCCTTTTTACTTTATTATTTTTAGATTGACATAACTGATTTTACAATAGTCAATCACCGAATGATGATCAGTTGAAAAGAAAAGGTTAGAGTTGGATTCTGTTTTTAAGTTCTGCAGGACATTCTTAAAGGAACAATAGTTCTGTTTGTTTTATTTCAAAGACTAAATACACTATGTAATGTCACTATAAAAGGTAAAGAATAGTATTCTATAAGCTATTAAATGTTTTGTGAACAGGAAAACTAGCTAAAAATTTCTTTTCCATTTTAAATAAATGGTATAAGATAATTTTGAGCGATTGTTCGAAAAAACGTGAGGTAATAGAGTAACACCAAATATTCCGATATTACCGGAAAATTCTTCTTCAATTTGTTGAAACAAAGTAAATAAAATGAAATGATTTAAAATTATATTGTTAAAGTAGACTATAAAAAACCGAAAATAATTTCATTTTAGTCGGACGTGCAACGGAAAACGACGTGCACATCACTTACGTAACACGCGGCGGGATAATATAGCGGTGGTCGCAATCTGGGAGATATGGTCCCAATAGTTTGGTCAGAAGAGAGCCCCAAAGTTTGGACCGCTTAATGGTAATTTTACTTTACATGTATTTCGATATATCTCGAGACCTTTTCAATTATAAAATTCTTTTATCCAGATAATCCCATGCAAAAAATAACTTTTAGCTAATATTTATTTACGAAATGCGTAAAAAGTAAAACATAACATTAAGGGGTCCAAGCTTTGAAGCGTTTTATATTTTGAAGCCCTATATTTTGGGGGTCAGAATCCGAATCCGTTGAAAAAGAGCTATGTTTATTCAGAGAAGGTACGCTTTTGCGTCTTATTTGGTTACTTAAAATATCGTCTGCTTTCATTTTTTAGCATATTTGAGGTCACCTCCTGGAACCATTAAGTCTTAGAACGTGAAGATCCGATCATTACGTCAAAAGTTATTCAGGGTAGTCTGTTTTTCCTTGTTGGCGCACTGTTCAACACCCTTTAGTGCAATTTCTAGTTTCTAGTCTTATAATTTTTATGCAGCAAAATAAAATATAACGTTAAGTTAACGCACGCAGAAAATGGCAACGGCACTTATTTTTTAATATAAAGGAACTTAAAAAAACCAGTTTTAATGTATCAAAGCATAAATATTTCTATAATTTTGTCGATTTCAATTAGGTTGAGTTTCATTCCTTGGGAAATGTGACTTGAGTAATAAACGCATAAATTATATTGATCAGATTGAATTATAGTTTATTAATTTATTAAGTGCCGGTGCAGTGACATCGGATCAATAAAGCAAAGCATTAAATGCGTGATAAACATTTCAGCTAAATAAGGTAACTTTCTTTCAAAAACAAACATAAACGCGATATATGATGGGAGACAGTTATTGATTTGGAAATATTTATAGTTTTATTTCTATTCATAAAGTTTTTATTCATTTAGCGGAATTTTCTCTCTCTCGAAAAACATAGCCTGATTTTTATCGCAAAACATTAAAAATATTTTTTTCACAGGTCAGTCAATAGATTTAATTGCCTTAGTCAAGTTGTGTGACTCATAAAAATTTTCTTTTTTTTTTTTTATCGCGTCAGAATGACTCAAGGTCTTTTATCCGCGAATTCAATATAATTTGGCAGCAGTATAGCGAAGAACACTTTCTGCTTTTTTTCTTCTAGCTATCATTTAAGGAGTATTTCTACTTTCCTAAATGAAAGACGCACACGGAACATTCAATCTTTAGTCTACACCCTCACCCTTTATTTTTCTTAAATTGTTCTTTATTAACTTAAGACGACAAGTTTTTTTTTTTCTTTCTTCTCAAGGTTGAACAAGGTTGTAAAAAATACCTTTCTAAAGCTTTTCGAACTTCGTCTGCTTTTTTCCTTCTTATTTTAAGTCTTATACACACATTTTTTTAAAAATATTCTTATATGTAAATTTTTTTATTTATTTTTGGGAAACCGGATTAGTTGTCGCACACAGAGTTCATACAGTCCTTGAAAAAGTAAAGAAAAGGTGGAAAAGTGTCTCGTTCTCAACTAATTTCAGTCAGTAGTGACAAATTTGAAAGATGCTCTCAGTAGCGTATTTATTTTTTAATAGTGTTAAATTCAGATAAAACTAGTAGACATTTATATAGGCGATAAATTCGCGATGATATTTGTAGCACATATTTATTTATTATTCTAATTTTGTTTCATTGGTGATATGATAAACTCGCAATAATAAGTCGTGGTAACACAGGGGACAGAACTTTCGCCTTCCAATGCGGTGACCGGGTTCGAATTCCAGCAATGGCTGGTTGATACGAATTCTGCCCCCGGATCGCACCAACCACAGTGCTGATGTAAAATATCCTCAGGGGTAGACGGATCATGGATTAGAGTCTCCTTGCCGTCAGGCAAACCGTGGGACGTTTTCGGGGTTTTCCTCTCCATGTAACGCAAATGCGGGTTAGTTTCATTAAAAAGTTCTCCACGAAGACGAAATTCTCCCAATGCTTGATCCAGGAGTTCCCTTGTTTTCTGAATTAGGTTCAAAATTAATTACAAGGTTACGGAGTTGAATCTTAGTAGTCGTAAACCCGAAATTGGGTCGGCTGCTCAACGACAGGGCTAAAGAGAATAGAAGGGCTGGTTCACTCCTTTGAAGAAACTCTCCCCTCGCCAATCCTCCGATTTTTTCTAGTGACGTCACTTTGGCCCAGAGCTCGCACTTTTGATTCAAGAACAGAGCGTTCGGCCTTACTAGCTCTAACTAATATTAGAGCATTTCTTTTTGTAACATATTCTAAGACATTTGTTATTTTCTCTAATGACATTCCTCAGTTTTTGCAGTGAATTTACAAAAATTTTAAACTATTAACGAAATGCCAGTTTGCGCGATTGCAACTTGCAAAAATTATGATAGAAAAACAAAAGGAAAAAATATAATTTTCCGCGTGTTCCCTAAAGTAAATGAACAACTATGTAAAGAATGGATTCCAAAATGACACAGTTAATATAAAACAGCAATATGTTTTTTCTATAGTTAAGAACTTTTATAAAAAATTCGTTATCTCAATAGAAACCACCTCGTTACTTCAAAAAGAAGGGCAGGTGAAAATAATTAAAAAAGGGATAAAGTCAAAGAAAATTAAAACGTAAGTAAAAAGTATAAATAAAATATATAGTGTATAGTTGAAATTCTTTTAATTTCATAAAATATTTTTTAATGTAGTTATTCTAAATATTTATGATTTTTTTTAAAAATTATATATTTTCTTAAATTTAAATATCTATAAACTATATCATCTTAAATTTAAATATCTATAAACAATTGTAAAATTTCTAATGTCATTATGAACCTAAATTATTATTTTGTTTCAGTAATTAGCGTTTAAGGTTGATGTTTCCTAATGATTAAGTATGAACAAATTGCTATAAACAGCATATTTTAAAATCAGGGATTCTAAATTTAACTCAACTTATTGTTATAAAAGAATATGTAGATAAAAAAGTGTCGATATATGCTTTCCTTTTTCTTAATAATTAAAGTTAAAACTGAACTTTTTAAAATAAAGCATTTATAGTGTCATTTTCGCCAACTAGTAAAATATTTTTATAAGTTTAAAATGGTATTTTTTTAATATAATGGCCAATAAAGTTTTTTTGAACTATGTGTATGAACGGAAATAATGTGTTAATTACGTAAAGTTTGAAAGCTAATAACCGGAAAAAGTCTAACTTATTTTTACAAAGAGAAAGATGCAAGGTTATCATAATATCTTTGCTTGCCATCTCCGAGATCTGTGGACACAGTGACGTCATGAGGAGGAAAATCGTAGCTTCAGCTCTAAGAGCGGAGTGAACTAGCCCTTCTATTCTCTTTAGCCCTGGCTCAACGACGGTTATAAAATAAAATAAATTGATGCTAGTATACTTATTTTTATAAACAGGCTATTCAATAAACTGGTAGTGATATCATATTTAGTATTATTGTATGTTATATGAGTGTCAATGTTAAAAATAAAACCTTATGTAAGAGTTCAAACCTAACAAAACATGTCAAAAAATAAATTATTATCCAAAAAGATTATTATTTCTGGATAATTATTTCTTTTAATTATTTCAGATATTAATTATTTCTTTCGTATTTAAAAGTTTGAGGAAAAATGTTGCCGCAATTGTTATTTTTGAAAAACTACGAGATTTTTCTCTGACATTTTACTTGAATAACTTAATACAAATAACCGAAATATTAAATAAATGATTGGATATAACTGAAATATGATATCATAATTGAATGGCACCTTAATTCGAGTCAGTTTCAAAATATTTTCTCACAGTTCTGCACACTTATCTAAGGAACAAATATCCAACCTCGGAAGGATTTCGTAATAGGCTTTCGGGGTGGTCTTTATAGTAGATTTTTTTTCTTTCTTTTTTTAAAAAAAAAATCTTCTCGAATTAAATGATCATCGGTAAGATCAAGAGAAACTATACTAGAAAACTATAATTTTCAACCGAATCAAAATAATACCTTTTCTCTACTACCGTATATTACTGAAGTTCCAACAATTTTCACTCGAATTCATGTAAATAAAAATAAAAAAGGTAAGAATTACTTATAAGCTTACGGGGAAACGCCCTCGGTAAAGTTGATTAAAGGTGGAGTTTATTACCCTGTTGGGGGTAATGAGAAAGCCACAAAATAAATGAAATGACGTCAGATGTCATACATATAGATATTAACCAAGCCTGCTATGAAATATATAAAATGATACAATACAATGGAATCGATAGGTCGTCGAACAAAGTTTCCTTCCTGACAATGTTTCGTTTAAGAAAAACGCTTAGTTTTATAAAGTTCTGGGTTAGTATAAGTAATTTTAAATATTTATATTTTCGAAACTATTACATATAATGTAATCGCAGGTATTCGTCTCATACAACAACGCCCCCTATAGTTCGTTGCGATCGCGAATGTACATGAAATTAAAGAAAACTGTACCGAGTTTTTTTTAATTTTTTTTTTTATCCTTGTCAGCAGTGCCTGATCCAGCGGGGGAGGGGGGGCGTCGTAGGGACCATGACCCCCCAAAATTGAAAAAAATAATAATAATTTTTTTAATAGTTTACAAAAGAAATAAAATTTTTTAAAAATTATTTAAGAAGGCATATACACCTAAGTAGGTCGGAAAAATCGATTTTAATACCTGTGACAACGATTTGTACCCATCAATTAATATGTTGTTGAGAACTTAAATAACTCTGCCAGTCAGTGCAGCAACAGCAGTACGTTCCTTTTTAACTCTTCGGCGTCTCAAAACTTGGCTTAGAGCAACTCAAAATCAAAAACTCGCATTAATTCATCGAGATATTAAACATTCATCGAGAAATTGATTTGGATGTTGAAAAAATCATTGACAGATGTGCCAAAGTTTCTAAAAAACGCAT
This sequence comes from Parasteatoda lunata, assembly GCA_949128135.1. Classification (NCBI taxonomy): domain Eukaryota; kingdom Metazoa; phylum Arthropoda; class Arachnida; order Araneae; family Theridiidae; genus Parasteatoda; species Parasteatoda lunata. Next base: position 32,517,500 of record OX421973.1, on the reverse strand, counting down.
TACATTTATGATTTAAAGATTTTGAATACTTGAATTATTTATGCATTGTTCTATTGTTCATTACGAAAAAAATAAATGAGAAGATTAGCATTAAAAACCCCAGTTTTTTTTTCATATTTTTTTTGTGGGGGGGGGGGGGATCTGAGTCTATGACCCCCCTCCCAGGAAAAATTTCTGGATCTAACTGTTTGTCAGTTGCTGATGTTCGATAAATGCCTCTTTTAATACCCAATAAATATAAATAGTTAGGTTCCCAAATTATCCGCGTTTAAAAAAAAATTAATAATATAAGAACCATCCGTTCGTAAAACTCGTTGAAGTAGTGTAGATAGGACAAAAATGGCGAATGCTAAAACTGTCGCCTGTTCAGTGCACACACACAAAAAGAGAAAAATCTGGACAAATTTTGATCTAATGCTCGGATGATTTCTAACCTCCAAAATATAGAGGAGGGTCACAATCTGGAAATTATGATCCCAAGAGCTTGGTCAGAAGAGCGGTTTTAAATTTGGCCCCTTTATGTTAATTTCACTTATTGCGTGTTTCACCATATCTCAAAAACTTTTTAAGCGAATTGAAAAATTTTTGCACAGGATAATAAAGTTAGTTTATCCAAAGATAATTCCATGCAAAAAATGACTTTTAATAAATATTTATTATTTTTCATTTAACAATAGTCGAAAAAGTTTCGAATTGTAAGGTAGACATTTTTTTACATTCTTTTAAATAATCTAATGTTACGTGGCAAGATACAAAATTTGAGCGAAATTGGTTGAATAGTGCCTGAGAAATCGAATTTTAAAAATACGACTTTTTTGAGGTCATCCCATCGACTCATTAAGATAAGAGTCCTAGAAGGTGAAGATCCCATCATAAGATCAAAAATTATTCAGGTTAGTCGATTTTCTTAAGCACTTATACATTTCGCCACGTATAAACAAACTTCGCTTATTTTTTTTTTTATTAATTATTATTTTTTTTTTTTTTTTGCATTAACTATTTGTGAAAGTATGGAACTTTGTGCAAACCGGCTATTTTGTTATTTTGCTTAATTTCATGATGAGCTCGTCAAGATGAGCCTATTTTAATTTATAAGCAAGTTGAAATTAGCTTCTTACATTTTTAATTTATTTCCCATGGTTCCTAATGCTGAACCAATGCGCTATTTAAGTTCTAGCAGTGTTTTTTGGTATCGGTGCATGGTTCGCAAAAAGCTTCTTAATTGTCTAAAGTGATTAAGGGCAATTAACTCAATACATACACGCCCTAGAGTCTAGGTCATGTAGGTGACAAGTGTTATATCTAGGCATTCTGGGTCCCTAGACATTGTTTATGTATTACTGGTACAGAAAACACAAACTTGACTCGTTTCTTCAGTATTAGGATTCATTTCATTGATAGTGTGAAGCTACAAAATGATGTGGAGTGAATTGGTTACAGATTACACTATTTGCCGTGCAACAAAAGGGTCATATTTCCAACTTTTGCGACTGAAAAAAAAAAATTAGCCTATTTTTATTTAATGCCGTGTACTAATTATAACGCATATAATAGGTAAAAAAAAATATAAATATTTAAAATCCGGCCATACATTTTCGTTACTCCTGTATAAATTGTGATTCAGCACAATAAAATAGTAAAATAATCAAATCAAATTTTAAAAAAATCGAATGAGGAATAATAATTTTCTTATTATTATTACTGAATGAAATGTTTAGTTACTATTTATTCAATGCGAAATGCATTTTTTCTATTTGCTGTGTTATACTTTGGTTTGCAATGAATATTAGCTGCGAAGTAATTGATGGATGTTCGCCTTTGTTATATACTATTTAACTATATATTTTTCTATTGCACGTAGCAGGTTTGCTACAATGGGCGGTGGCTCAGAGGATAGAGCGTTCGCTACCAAAGAGGTGACCATTTGAATCCCAGCCGTGGCTTTTTGATATCAATTCTGCTTGCCTCGCACCGATCCTACGACATAAAATATCCTCAGTGGTTGGCGAATCATGGGTTAAAATCCCCTTACCATCCGGCTAAGATGGAGGTTTTCATCTCCATGGAAGGCCTTCCTCTCCACGTAACGCAAATGCGGGCTAGTTCCATCAAACAGTTCTCTAAGAAGCTAGTTTGTGCCAAAGAATATACTAAGGAGAAGTCCAGTTTTTCGAATACATAACTTACGCGGGGAGCTGTTTGATGCGGTGTGCTATACCGAAAAAACAGCTTACAGGGTGAGCGACACACTCAAATTTAGCAGAGCATTGTATATACCTTGGCATATAAAGATTAGACAGATAGGTATACAGATTAGATACTTATTCTGGTGGCCAAGATATGTACTAAGATCCAGCGCATGCGCAAAGTGATAGTAGAGTAGTTACGTCACCTGTGAAACAGTTGTTGGACAACTCTACTCGTATGGTTGAGTACGCTAATTCCCGCCATTTTATTCCTTCTTTCTATGTCAAAATGTGTTAGCTTATTTAATTAACCTAGGTGATATAAATTTATTCTAGAAGAAATATCTTAATTAATACTACAGTCTGTTTATCAATAGTGTAAAAGTGCAGAACAAACCAACAATCAATAAAAAGAGAACTTTTTCTCTCCTCCTCAACCCCATTAGTGGTTAGGGGAAGAGGAGGGTGCAAACTCGTTTCAAGAACCTCTGTTACTGGGCTCCTAAATGTTGTTTTTTCCTTTATACACAGAGACAGCACCAAACCTTGGGGTACTGTTTTACATTATGCCTACGGAACCTAGCCTTCTTCCCCTATGTATATTCTTTAGTTTGTCCCAAGATTCATTCAGGAATTCCCTTGTCTTTTGGGTAGGGTTCAAAAATACAAGGCTACGGAGTTGAGCATTGACAGTCTTGAACTCAGAATTGGGTAGGTTGTTAAACGCTGATTATGAAATAAAATACTTCTACTTTTTTTTTTTTTGAAATGGTTAAAAATTTCAAGCTACTTAATATCTTTTGGTAACTTTCTGTCTAAACGAACGGATTATTATCATTTTTATTTTACAAATTATTTGTTTTCCTCTCCTCTCAAGTAGAGGAGAGAATTGTTCTACGTATTTATGCAACCTCGCTTCAATGGAAGTGCTGAAGACGAGAGAGAGAGGAAGTGATATTGAATTTGAAGTGCTTTGATGGGAAGGATCTGGAGTGGATGAGTTACGCTGATGAATGAGCTTCCTTTGATTCGTCACGTGACCTCTAAAAATCCGCTGAATCTAATTGTCGACTCTCTCCCCCTCTTTTTTCTTAAATGATGAGTATTCTTTAATTAACTTACATGACTTGCAGTTTCATATTACACACACTGATTTCCCTGAAACAAAATCCATGAATGTCATGACCAATGCCGCTGAAGATTTCTTAAGATGTTGTGGGAAGTTTAGAACGAAGCTGCCTTGTACTCTCCTCCCCTCTTTCCTTCTTTACCAGTAGTATAATGTGTTAAATATGAGTCACTTGTTTACATTATGGAGTCCTAAGTATACCCAGCTAATACCATTAATATAAAAACAAAGTGCAACAGTATTGTACAGTGAGGATCGATTTTTTATTTTAATGCGCATACCAACCCATTACGGGAATCTTAAACTATTTTATCTTGGTCACTGTGTGGTTGATGTTTCAAATAAATGTTGTTTTATAAGAATTGCCTCTTCAGTGCAGATTGATTGTCCATATTTCTTCAGCTTGATATAACGTCAAAAAATAATCAAAATATCCGAGGGTATAACAAACGTTGGAACTTCAGCATAATGCCATTTTTTGAACATCAGAATGGTTGTCAAATTTAGTGACATTAGTAAAAAATAATAAATGCTGCTCTATACACATACACTTTTCGTCTAATTAGTAACTTTTGGTATTTATTTATTTTTATTTTTGAAATCGAATATACATTATAACTAAACAAATACATCGTTTTTTCCCCTTTATTTTGCCGAGTCCCTCAGGATCTTAGCAACAATTTTATCTTGGTCCCAGCTGGGCTGAAATTGGCTCAATATACGTCCTATAACAAGATGCACCGAAGGATCAATATTAGGATGTCTAGATTTTTTAATTTTTTCTTACATTCATATAAAGAATGGATTCAAAATATAAATTTAAACTTCTATGAGTGCAACTTCCTGATGTTTCTTCCCTCTTATCGTCTTTTAGGGGCATCTAATAAAGAACAATTCAAATCTAATGGTTTGAGCTGGCATCCTAACACCTCTGCATGCTACTGTGATAGAAATTAAATATATTTGGGGTAGGTCTACAATGTAAAAAAAAAAAAAAAAAATTGGACCACACTGAAGATCTTTTGTGATCTAAAGATCCGATCTTTACGTTTTGAACTCATTGTTATAGATTCGAGGAAGTGGCCTTACATAGTCTAATTCATTAGTGCAGACGATATTTTAAGTTACAAATTTAGGCACGAAAGCGTACTTTCTCTAAATAAGCATATTTTTTCTCGGAGATTTAAATTTTTGATCCCCAAAATATAAGCGTCAAAATAGATCGAATAGTTCTTGAGAAATCAAATTTTAAAAATACGATTTTTAAAAAAAAAAAAAAATCTGATTTCTCAGGAACTATTCGACCGATTTCATTCAATTATATTTTTTGCCATGTAGAATTACATTCTTCAAAACAATAGCATACCTTACAATTCAAAAAATGTTTCGACCGTTATTAACTAAAATGATAAAGAATAATAAATATTCACTTATTTTTTACCATTTATCTTCGGATTATTTTGTGCAAAAATTTCTCAGTTCCCATGGAAAGTTCTCGAGATATGGCGAAGTATGTTAAAAGTAAAATTAACATTATATAGGGGGTCCAAATTTTGTACTGCTCTCCTGACTTAACTATTTAGACGGTATTTCCCAAATTGCGGCTACCCCGAATCCGATGAAAAATAAAAAAATATCTTTATTCAAAGAAAGTACGTTTCTGCGTCTGACTTCGTAAATTAAAATGTCAGCTACACTTATTAATTAGCATATACATGAGATCATTCTCTTAAACTATTGAAATTAAGTTCTAGAATGTGAAAATCCGATCATCAGATCAAAAGTTATGCAGAGTGGTCCTTTTTTTTTTTTTTTTTTTTTTGGCGTACTGTACATGCACTTAGTACAGACGCCAGAGTAAAAGCAAACCGAGTGGAGCTCAAAATGTTGCTGTCCTTCTTTCATAATTCATAAACAATAAACCATGCGAAACTCTTCTTTTCTTCTATCATACCTTCAAATTTTATTCTAGAATCGAAATATACATGTTTACGGAAAATGTGCTTGTTATATTTAAACAAAGATTCTTTAATGTTAAGTTTAGGCTCATATCTACCAATCGTTGTTCATCATCCGAAAAAAAAAAAAAAAAAAAATCATTACCTTTATTGTGTTACTTTTGTCTAGCGGAAGTTATGAGTTGTCTTGTGGTGTGCGGTATTTAAACTAACAATCAACGGCCTTGATAAAGAAAAACCTAATGGTTGCAATTACTAGCTTTCTATGAAAAGGCTAATAGTACCAGTATAAACTCTCTAAATATGAAAATAGAGAATAGTCTCCCTTATTCGAAATGAAAAGAACTACCGGCGGCTAAATTGCAATTTTTTCTAATATTTAGGAAAATGGCATTTGTTTCTCTTTGTTTTTCTTTTAGCAATCAAAAATATGACCCAAGTCAGGACAAGTTCGCACTTTTTTTTTTTAAGCCGGCGTCACACCTGTTAGTTTTCTGCATCAGTGGTAGTTTACAATGGACCACTGGCCGTCAAGGTCACAAAAGTGAAATCGCAGTATCATTCTTCTGCTATCTCTACATGCATTATTTTGATATGATAAAACTGAAAATGTTACCAGCCTAATTTACATGCATTGTTCGCTGTTACTGCTTTTCGAACAGTTTATGACCGAGGAGAAAACCTTATTAATTAAAATAGAATGTTCCCAAACACAAATTTATTAGTTTATTATCTCATTCACGTTATTATTTCTTTTATTCAATTAATCTCTTTATTTTTTTAACGAGAAACAACATTTTGTGGATAATTTTCTTTGAATTTTTGCTATGTTCATTGTTTTCAGTTATATAACGTGTTTGGTAATGACCGCTTTTAATATACTGCTACACTTAACATTTTCCAACATCCTTTTATTTATAGTTTGCGAGATAGGCGCCACCTTTGCTTTTGATTTGGCACGTTTTAGAAAGCATTACGCCTTTTTCACATTAAACCAGTTTAAAATGAATCCCGCTTGCAAAAAATTATTTAAAAAAAATTACAATACCTCAGACAAAGCCGCTGTGGCTCTGGGGATAGAGCACTATCCTCACATTGTTGTGGACCAGGTTCGAATCCCAGCATTGGCTATTCGTTACGAATTCTGCTCCCGGCACCCATCGAAAACAGTGCTGACATAATTTAGATTAAAATTGGGTTGACTGCACAGCGCGGGCAATAAAATAAAATGTATCGTCCAAACATCACCAATTGATCAGAAGCTATTTTTGGGCAAATTAAAGAAAGAAAAAAAAATACCGGCATTTTATAATTAATTTCAGAGGCATATTGACATTTTCGAAAAATATGACATTATTCTTTTACGTGAAAACAGTTTAAAAACAAATTCAACGATCTGCGGGCAAAACCTCTTAAAAAATTCACGAAGTATCTGCAAAATGACAATAAATATGCGGGTGTTATTAATTAAATAAAAAAAATCCCGAGAAACTGAAATGGCAAGATATTACTTGATTAAAGACTGCATTCACCTCAAAAAATTATAAATTGTAAACAACAGTCGACTGTTTCAAGCGCTCGAAAAATAGCCGCCCATTTTCAAGACTTGCCAGACGTGAATGAGATTTATTGGAATTACATACTTTTGCAAGCTTGTTTGCTCAATTTAGGGTTATAAGCCTTTGTCAATTAGAAAGACAGATATAACATTTGAGACTTCACGACGATTCATCCAGGTTTACAGTGGGATTCGAATCCACCACCTCCCTTCTTCAAACAGCATTTGGCAGGCGATGTCTCTCAGCCAGGCAGGCCCAACATAATTGGGAAGAAGCGATTGTGATTTGGAAAAAAAAAAGTAAAATTGTCAATAAAGTAGAATATAAAGGTGACGTGAGAGAGAAAAAAAAAAGAAGAAGAAAAACCTTAGTGGTCGAGATGCGAAATCAGGGTAAAATGCATTTTCACGCCCTATGAAAAAGTGGAGAGAATCTAATGCCGTTAACAAGAAAATCAGCATTCAAATGGATAAATCAAGATTCGAGGTACCAGGGCTACAGAATTTATAACCGTTGTTGAACAGCCGACCAAGTTTTGGGCTTACAACTACTATTGCTCAACTCCCTAGCCTTGTAATTTTGAGCCTAATCCAGAAGATAAGGGAACTCCTGGATCAAGTATTGGGAGAAATTTTCCTTCCTGGCAGACTGCTTGATGAAACTAACCTGCATTTCTGTTTCACGGAGAGGAAAACCACGAAAACTTCCCACGGTTAGCCAGGCAGCAAGGGGACTCTAACCCATGATCCGTCTACCACTGAGGATATTTTACGTCATTACTGTGGTCGGTGTGAGCCAAGTGCGGAATTCATATCGACCAGCCATTGCTTGGATTCGAAGCTAATTGAAAGGCGAACGTTATGTCCCCTGAGCCACCACCACTCAGGGCAACAGATTGACCAAACATGGCATATTTTCCCAACAAGTTTAACAGTTAATAATTCTCAAACTTATTCTTGAATCTTCATTTTTATTTATTTATTTATTTATTTTATTATTCCACCGTTCTCCCTGCACTTTTTTCTACATACTGTCTTAATTTCAAGTTTCTAAGTCCTATAGATTTTGTGAAGCAAAGAGAAAATTGTAAAAAGCTAGGAAAAAAAATTTGCAAAAAGTACTTAAAATGGCAATAACTTTCCTACTTTCAAATAGGAATTTCGGAAAAAAAGAAGAAGAAAAAAAAAAAAAAAAAAACTCTTTTAGTGTACCAAATTTCATTTCAACTCTGAGGCTGCGTCTTGCGGCCTGTATTGTGTTTTTTTCTTCTTACAAGTTTTACTCTTCATAATTTTAAAAATAATTATCTAATTTTAACTTTTTATTAATTCCCTTGCACTTACTGTACATTTTTCTATACGCCTTTGTAGTTTCAAGTTTCTAAGTATAGTTTTTGAGCCTTAAACGAAATGCAACAATGAGTTGAACATCCAAAACAGAGTCGGCGGCCCTTGCGATTTTTTAATCTACAGAGATAATAAAAATATTTTTTTATACTGAGTAATTCGTTGTAATAAAGCAAAATATTTGTCATGATTATTTGTTTTAAATTAAAATAAAATTTTGTACAGGTTTTAAAATAAATATGTCATAATTAGTGAAATCAACTCTCGAACCTAGAACAGAGAGCCTAAACTTTGAAATTTTCCTTAATATTATTAAAATATTTAAGATGATAAAATGGAGGTCAAAAGTTTTATACGAAAAATCCCGTGTACTGATTTCATTCAGGTTTTTTTTTTATATATATTTTTTTTTACAGGAATCGATTGCAAGAGTTCTGATGTAGATTGCAGATAACTGATTTAACAACTGATTGCAGATCACTGATTTGTAAGTTCTTAAGAGAGTATTTAGAATGAATATAAAGTTATGCTAAAGTGTGATGCGTTCAAAAAAGAACAGCATGCCGCACGCAAAATAAAAAACGAAACACCCTGAATAACTTTTGATCTAATGATCGTATTTTAACGTACCAGAACTCAATCTTAATCATTCAAGAGCCTGACCTCAAATGTGCTAATTAATTAGTGCAGATGATATTTTAAGTTACGAAATGAAACACAAACATGTTCTCGTTCTGAATAAATGTACCTTTTTCGTTCTCTTGATCATCAAAACACGTGGTGTAGCCTCACTGTGGAAAATCTGGTCCCAGTAATTTGTTTAGGAGAGAGGACGACAGTTTAAGTCCCTTAAAGATAAATTTTGCTATGCCGATATACCTCGAAAACTTTTTAAGGAAATTGAAAATTTTTTGCATACAATTATAAAATTCGTTAATCCAAAGATAATTCCATGTAAAAAATAGTTTTTAATACCTCTCCTGACCAAACTATTGGAACCACATTTTTCATATTGAGACAAGTTTGAAGGGCGAAAATCCGTAACAATCAAAATGACAAAAAAAAAAAAAGAAAAAAAAAGAAAAAGAAAAAGAGGGAACATTTTTGAATCAAATTTTGTAATTTAAAAAAATTCCAGGCTCTCGAACCATTGAGATTGAGAGCCGGTACATGCAAGTCCGATCATTACATCAAAAGTTATTCAGGGTATTCCGTTCTTTATTTTGCGCACTATACAGTTAAGAGTTTTTTGTGGAAAAAGGTGATCGCACTGTTTTTTTTTTTTTTTTTTTTTTTACTCTCCCACTTTTGTTCTACAGTTATCGACACAGGTGTCACAAAATCCTAACTCTTGAATCATTTAATCAAAAGCAGTGATGTAATTAGAGATAACGGCGTTTGGTTAAGCCTTCCCCTGCTGTAACAAGACACGTTACTTCAACATAATCACTAAAAGCAACTAAAAACAAATGTTGCAATGTGATATTTAATAAACGTTGTAAGAGATTATAAACGAAACGTGTCTTTGTCTTTATTGTTGTCTTTGTCTTTTTGGTAATTAATAGCGATTTTTACTTTTTTCTTTCCTTTTTCCTTTTTGAATTTTAAAATAAACAATTTTTGCTTTAGCTATACTTCTCAAAATATAGTTCTTGGCAAAGATGCATTATGATAATTTATAGATTAAATAATAAGAATTTTTAAAATATAAATTATTTTATTTTGGTTAGAGCAATAAAGTTTAATATTTGAATAAAAAATTTATTTAAATAAAAAACATAAATTAAAATTGTTAAAAAAAAAAAAAAACACTTCTCACAAAGTATAATAAAATACACAATACTTTATTTATAATGGTATTTTTTATTTTAATTTGATTGATCTTTTTTCATCTTTCATTTGATCTTTTTTTAGAGAAATAAATTATAATATTATTTATATAAATTCAATACTTTAAAAAAACAACTTTAAACATGTGTAAAATCAATTTTATGTCGTGATTTAATTTCTCCAAATGTATGAAAAGAAATATACAAGAATTGAATATTTAAAAGAACTTTTAAAAAAAAGTTCTCGAGCTTCATTAACTGCATATCAGAAAGAGGTTATATTTATTGTCATTAATTTGTCTTTAATTAATAAAATTTCGATTTTTTTTTTTAAATACAAATTTCGATTTTTTTTTTATTAACATTTTTTTTGTTGATAATTTACTTTTATTTTACTACAATTTTTTTCTTTTTATAAATTGCTTTTTCAGTAATTTAATTCATTTTTCTGAAGTTTTTTCTGGCGCAGTTACTAGTGCTGCTATCTAACAGAATTTTATAGCACTAGAAGAAATGACTGAAATAAAACCTGTAAGAAACGTTGGATTTTAACTTGATCGTTTTTTTTCTCTCTTTTTTTATGGAAATTAACTATGCTATTTTTTAAGTTTTTGTTTTAAATTAAAAAAAATACATATTAATTGTAAACTTGGTTTTATTTAGTTATTAAATATCTTTTCTTCGAATATATACTAATTTGTTTTCTTTTTTTTTATTGATATTTACTTGTGCTGCTACCGCATAGCATATAAAAACACTATAAAAAATCACTAAAATAAAATTTGAATGGAGAGTTGAAAGAGAAAAATAGAAAGAAAAAAGTAGATTGTTTAAATGTAACAAAAATAATTTGAGTAATTGAAGTTATGTGAAAGGGATATTATTAATAAATGTTGAACTCTCCATCTAGTGGAAAATAGCAAAAAAATTTAAGGAAAGACCGCTTTTTTCCCCTCCTACATTCCATTGGTGACGGTGTCGTATTACTTATTAATTATAAAAATGTAACACATCAAAAAAATATAAAAAAGCTAAAATTTCATTAAAAATATAAATTTTAATAATATTTTTTAAAGTATTGAACATGCTGTAATAAATTTTATGCAGGCACAAAATTTAAATAGCACAAAATTTTTGATGGTAGCCATAATTCTTCACTTACGTTGCACTATAACTGCCACGATACTTTTTGTTGAAATTTTTCAATTATTTTTAATTTATCGACATGGTTGTGTAATTAGTTAAATTTTAAACAATAAATAATTATTAAAAAATAAATATACATACTCTCGCTTTCTTGCCACCGTTGAAGAATAAAACGGGAAAAAGCCGATTTGCCAATTTTTTTAGTATATATCAGGGCTGTCCAACTGCGAAGAGCCCACGGGCCAGAATTCCGGACACTGATCACCTGGCGGGCCGCAGTTTGAAAAAGTTGAACAATACCCTTTTACCTCTTATACAATAACAATTAATAGTTGGATTATTAATTATAAAACAATGGAACAGAAGGATTATAAAAGAATTTGCTTACATTTTAATGAGAAAACTGAGGCCGATCAGCTTGAATAAGAAGTTGGTGGGCCACACAATATATGCTGGCGGGCCGCCAGTTGGACAGCCCTGGTATATATATATGTATATAGCATTGTAGTTTAATATATAGTATTGTAAAGTATAGTTAAGAGAGGGAGATAGAGAGAGGGAGAGATAGAGAGTGTGTGTGTACCGTAAAGTGCTCCACTTCGTGTGCAGGTCGTTGGGCTACCGAAGCGGGGGTGCCATCCCCTCTGAGGAGGATCAAAATTGTGGAGGAGGATCAAAATTGTGATGGCATTCCTTCGGATCATCCCTAGGGATGTTACCCTGACCGTTGCCAATAGCCCATTGTACAGCTCTAGTGCGACGTAAATGAACTACAATACTATATATATATATATATGTAATAAAAGGGCTAAAATCCCTTTTTATCAGTGTTATAGTTAGTTTAAATAATGCAGTCGTAAGCCATCATACGTTCTAAAATGGTTTATTAACGGTAGGTTGGCATTGATAATAGTTCACGTCCGCTCTCCACAAGGGAGGGGGTGGACAAGACTTCTGACAATTCTGGAACAGCTTATCAGGATCACAACGTGATGGAAAAGACATGCGAAAACCATTGCTCTCGCATTTTATACTAACACATATTGGAGTAAATAGGCACAGTCGTTGACATACTTGTATCCTTACGCATTAAGGAAAATCATTTACTGCTTCCTTATATGGAAGTGAAAAGGGGGAGAGATTCTAAAAATAACTCAATCGTATGTTATTAGCCTTGACTTTTCAAAATAGAATCTATCTACGCTTATTCTTTAACAAAGACTTTTTATAAAAACGAAAGAGTTTTAATTCTTTTATTAATACAAAAGTATTAATAATTTTTGTATTACATCCCCCCCAAAAAAGATTTTTGGCAAGCCAAAAAGAAATCATAATAAAATTTACAATTCTCTGAACTTTTAAAATTTATGTTGGTACGACTGTTCTTTTTCACTACTACAAATAACATTTTTTCAATTATCTGTAAAAAAAAACAACTATATACAATAATAACACTAAAAACATGATAATACACTTTATCTGTTTAGGCAACTAAACAGAAAGAAAAATGTAACATATTTTTATAACTAATCTACTAAAATTTTCAAAAAAATTTTTCACACAAAAATATACAAAATTTTTATGGAAACGAACTGGACAGCAAGTGTGTTGAATCAGAATTTAAGATTCTGTATGGTTAAAGGGTTTATTTACTTTATGAAAATCTGTATTCCCCGTTAAAATGCAGGAAAACAGAATTTCATGAAGCATCGTGATACTGAGAGATCCAGAGTGGATAAAACAAAAATAGTTCAGAAAATTTTTTCTCACTGCGTTGAGAAAAAAAAAAAAGTTCAAATTACTTCTCCCTCCCTCCCTCCCAACTGATACTGAGGTATACATCTTCACACAACGCGATTCGGATCTCTCAAAAATCTAGGGATCAATTCTTTCCTTGAAGAAAGTGATAATTTTTCTTTTGGTCACTATTCATGATTTAATTTTTACATTTGTGGGTTGTGATATTTCCTAAGCTTTGATACATGTACTATTTCAAAATTTTGTTTACTTAAATTTCTTTTTTTTTTTTTTTAAGTCCACATTTTTTAATTTGTTCTCATTTTTTATTTTTTCGTCGATTTAGACCTGATAATGTATGCACCCATTACCTAGTTCTATCTTCGAATCATTTGAAATTTTTGGACATTCTTTCTTTTTCCTATTTTTCCTGTTCTTTTTATTTTTGTAACGTAATTAACTGCTTGGTCATTCTTTATTTTTCCTATTTTTCCTGTTCTTTTTATTTTTGTTACCACTCACATTATTTTTTTTTTTCAAAATGTTTACTTTTATTAAAACATCTTAAACTTCAAATTTTTTTTTTCAAAATGTTTACTTTTATTGAAACATCTTAAACTTCTATTTTTTTCAAAATGTTTACTTTAATGAAACATCTTAAACTTTTATTTTTTTTCACCATTTTTGACCTTAACATTTTTAGAGTTCTGCTGTCTAATGTGCAAAGATAAGTTGTCATTGTTAGAATTAGCAGAGATGATCAGTCTCTTACCAAATTGAGTAACAACTGGCTCGACACAATCAATAAACAAACAAAAATCTTTGCAAGTTTGCAACCCTACTAAAGCACATAGTAACTCAGTATCAAGTATAAAAAACTTAGCTGAATTCACAATTTCGCCTATCGTAATAAGGGGAACTCACAAAATTTGTCAAGTGTGAAATGTCCTTTTGTTTGGGTAACATTTAATTTTTCACATTTTTAATAGGAATATTTAGTTTTGACCAAGTCCGAAAAAGAAAAAGCATTAAAAATTTCTTTTAGTTTTGTTTTTTGTTTGAAAATCTGAAAAATTTTGAATTTTGTTTGCCGTCACAAATTTAATTGACGTTTGAACCACATCTATTTCTTTTAAAAACATTTTAAATGCACTATAAAGAACAAGATATCATAATAATTTATAAAGAAAAAAGCAATATAAAAACAAGAAATGCACTTTAACTCTTAATAATTTTCTCTTATTCAATTATTCAAAATAAAAATTTTAAAACACTACTCATCTCTAATATCACTAAAATATTTGATTATACTAGTGAGAAAGAAAAATAAGAGGATAAAAAAATATATATCTACAGTATTTTCTTTTCTTTTTTGCTAACACTTTCTTTCGGCCTTCATGACTTTTTATGTTGAAGAGAAACAAAAAATATAATAATTTTTTTGTTTTTAACGCGCACATTCACTTTTGTTTTCACATAAATCTTCGGGATTTTACACGCGCGCACATATCACTGGTGTTAACAGCAGCTTTTTAATGAAAGGAACTTTTAATGAAGGATCAAAAGCTTCTCTATAAATTTAAAATAAATCGCGCACATTCACTTTTGTTTTCACAATTTGAGCACTACGGAATTATAGGGTCATCGGTCATTTCCAGATTGGACACTGTAGGGTCATCTTGATCAACACTATGGGGCACACATCAAACGGTTTCAGAGAGGCATGTGACGAGCTCGAGCCAACGTCAGCATTCTCACAGCGATGAAGGTACGGGTACCGATCGAGTGGTGAAATCTTTTCGATCGAGTGGTGAATCATTCTTTTTTTCGACTCCGATGAGGAAACTTTTTTTTTTTTTTCGACTCCGATGAGGCAACTTTTTTTTTTTTTTTCGACTCCGGTAGGTGATGGGATGAGGTTTTATCAACGTTGTAGTCAGCCGGAAAATAGATAACAATGGTTTCCTCAGCAAGTAACCATCCTGTCGACTTGTAATAAAAGGGCTAAAATCCCCTTTATCAGTGTTATAATGCAGTCGTAAGCCATCATACGTTCTAAAATGGTTTATTAACGGTAGGTTGGCATTGATAATAGTTCACATCCGCTCTCCACAAGGGAGGGGGTGGACAAGACTTCTGACAATTCTGGAACAGCTTATCAGGATCACAACATGATGGAAAGGACATGCGAAAACCATTGCTCTCGCATTTTATACTAACACATATTGGAGTAAACAGGCACAGTCGTTGACATACTTTTATCCTTACGCATTAAGGAAAATCATTTACTGCTTCCTTATATGGAAGTGAAAAGGGGGAGAGATTCTAAAAATAACTCAATCGTATGTTATTAGCCTTGACTTCCCAAAATAGAATCTCTCTACGCTTATTCTTTAACAAAGACATTTTATGAAAACGATAGAGTTTTAATTCTTTTATTAATACAAAAGTATTAATAATTTTTGTATTACATATATATATATATATATATATATATATATATATATATATATATATATATATATATGTATATATATATATATATTTATATTATGTAATACAGGTGAGGTTGGATCTTTGACATTTTTTGTGTGTGTTTTGTTTTCTTTCGGTTTTGGGGAGTCTCTGGAGTTTTGAGAAAAACTCATCTATTTACATGCGATAATCCCATGGAGACTAGAGTAGCAGAGTATCCGCTTTGACATTCATGGGTAATACTATTTATGGAATGAGTGAACTACGACATTGCCTATTATTTTGTCTTCTACTTCTTCCACATAATTCCTTTCAGTGAACCTTTGCATCGAAGGTCAAAAATCTTTGAAATAAATCTACTATTTTCTTTGACCGTCAAAATGTTCTTGTGCCAATAGTGAACCACAGAAGTATATATTTCAGTGAATACATGCTAATACCTAAAATCGACATACGTGTGGTATACATTTCGCGTGTATACCACAGCCAATTTCAGTTTCTGTCCACCTTAAATTGGATGCTTTTATTTATAACCTTCGTCAAAACTAGACAAGTATGAAACTTGCTGAAGAAAAAGCTTTAAGAATAGCAGAAACAAAATCAATTGTCAGATCTGTGGTTACTAGTTATGGATTAAACTTTTATACAATATGGCCCTAAACTTTGAGACCCATACCCCTGAGTAATTGAATGCAAAAATATTAGTGGAAAAGTTGTAAATAGTTTTTTAAAAAAATGTGGCTTAGGCTCCATGTGAATATTTTAAGCTAACATTCTCCCTCAAAATTACTTTTAGTCTCGATCTAGAAGTTATTATCTAGAATTTAGAGGAGGGATCAAAACATACTCGTTACTATATAGGCAAGTAGCATAATGATTCCGATGTAAATTTTTACACTGAATCGAATGAAATAACACCGAAGTCAATTTATTTAGTAGTTAAGAAGTTATTTGAGTTTTAAATTGCAACTGAGAGTGTTCCGATTCTTACATATTTATATTTATACGTTTGACACGTTTTGATTCTAATGTTAAATTACGTTTTGATTATAATGTATTCTTAAAGAAATCGATAGGAATACTACAATCCACTAAAAGTTTAAAAATCATAAAAGCTTTAAGTTTGTAAGGCAAAAAGTACATAACTGTTTTTTTTATACACAATACTTTTACAAACTTTAAACTGTTTTAACTGTGGACCTTTGCATCATGGACTCTTAAAAACTTTGCTCTTAAATAAAATTACATTCGGTTGCATTACATTGAATTTTTATTTATCATGGTATTTAATGAATATATCGAACTTAATACCATAATCATCATGCATACAAAGCTAGACTAAAACACACACTTATCCAAAAGAATCTGTGAAGTAATTCGAGCGAGTTGGTAACGGTAAACGGTCTCCCTAAGAGACGGTCACTTAAAACAAATGGTTTCGCTTTGTTCTTAAAAAAATTGTCTTTTTTCCTTCCACTCCTCTAAAATTATTTTATTACATTTTCTAAAATATTAAGAAAAATAATTTTTGAAATTTAGAGTAGACGAAGGTTTTTGTCTGAAAAAAAATATTTAAATTAAAAATCAACAACTTACAATTCCCGATACCAACAAAATGACAGCGTGCATCGATTCATTATGATCGATTCTATCACATTTGACCATAAAATCTGACTTAATGACTAACTAAAATCAATGACTGAAAATTTCTTTTAAAATCGCGTTCAAGAGAGAAAAAAATAAAAATTTATTTACTATTAATCAGGAAATCTACAGTAAAATTCAGCTAAAGGATAAAAAATCCGATTTCTCTTAAAGTCTAGAAAGAGTAATAAATTGTGGATTTAAAGGGGAAGAAAAATCCGTACTTATTGCACAAGGCTAGATAAAACTAATGTTTATATCTCTATAGAATTTTAGGCTTAAATTAAGTATACAGTGCGCTTTTTCTAAATTTTGCTTTTCAAACTAAATAAAATTAAATTACCTCCAAAAGATGAAGGCTGGTATGGTAATAAAAAATCTATAAGTACCGAACTTTTGAGTACAAAAGCTTTAAGAACTATAATATCCAGTGTCGATTTTAGATTTCTATCTTCTTTCCACCACTCACCCATGTTTCAAAGGATTAGGTAACGTAATTGCCTACTAATTATGCGTGGGATTTTTGCCACATTTCAGAATAATTTTGTTTATAAAAAGAAAAAAAAAGCACTTCAAAAGCGATGCGGCATTTTTTTTCTTCATTATTCTATGGAGAATATTCTTTAAACTTAATTTGAATTTTAAGAAAGGGTTTTGTGCGTGGCACGAGATTTTTTTAAAAAATTTTTTTTTCATAAATGTAGCACATATTATTCTTGATTTATCCTTCTAACAACAAAGCCATGAACATAAATTATTTAAATTATTTTTTTCATGGAATCGGAAAAAAAAAATATATATATATGTGTATATATATATGTCAATTGATGGTTCTTACAACGATTGGTATGGTTTATAACTAATGAAGACAGCCGTATTTATGAATAAATGTTAAAATATTTACATAATAATATATAAAAATAGATGAATCCCTACAATTTGAATATGATTAAAATATTAGTAGGATATTAATAATATATAAGGATCTGAGGGGAATACAATCTGAAATATTTCCTAGTGTTGTTGAAAATCAAGCAAGCATGGCGTTCCTTAAAGCTTGCTGTATTTTATTTTGTCTTAGCGTACCTATTGTCGTTTCAGACGAAAAGGACCGAAGAAAAATTGCTTGGCTTTGTCGTAAAGAAAATCAAAAAGCTAACAACTATCCGGGTGTACTTCCCAGTATCCCACCGTATGTGATAAAGGTATGAAATTTTAATTGCTTTTTTATCTGTCTAACCCCGCTATAATGAACTCTATATAGTGAACATATATAGCGCTATATATGTTCACTATATAGTCTATATAGTAGAACTCTATATAGCGCTATAGTGAACACTCGGTTTTAGTGAACGTTTTCAGTGGTTCCATCCGAACTGTTGATTAGCTATTATCATTTGCTACGCTTATAGAGGACAGCTGAGAGATCGGTAGTTGAGAAATCGGTTCTGTCTAATAGAGTATATTTTCGTTCAGCACTGTGGTTGGAGAAAGCGGATGCGGAATTTGTATCGACCTGCCATCGCTGGGATTCGAACCCGGTTCATCTTATTATAAGGGGAACGCTCTATCCCGTGAGTCACCACGCCTCATGGTAGCATTGCGAGTTTATCATATCACCAATGTAAAACAATTATAATAATAAATAAATATATACTATAAATATCATCACGAATTTATCGCCTATATAAATTGCTACTAGTATTCTCTGAATTTAACACTAGTATAAAAAATTAATATGCTACTGCCATCATTTCGAACTTGTCACTACTGATAGAAATTAGTTGAGAACGAGACACTTTTCCACTTTTTTTTCGGTTCACACTGGACTATTGGCGACGGTCTGGGAAACATCATTGAGTATGAACTCTTGTAAATTATATGCTTTAGTTGTAAACGTAATGATATCTTTAACTGATTATAATTTTTAATTATCGTTCAATAGTTTGACTAATAATTTTCATATCCAAGCGATGTTCTTAGTAAGTTTTATAGCAATTGTTATTTCATCTTTTTTTTTTTTTTCCTTCCAGAATGTGCTTCAATTGTTCCAATTCTAAATGCTTTTGTAAACATTTCGAACTTGATTATTCCGAATAACACAGTAATTGCCTTGTCAAATTGCATAAATATAGCTTAAACTTTCATACCCCTAACCGCTTCTGAATACCAGAAACTAAAACTGTTAATGGCCATTCTCTGATATGAATCATTATCAATGTAACACAATACTAATTATTTTTACAGTTTGTGTATAATGTAATGGTTTTCACCTCCACACACTTTAATCATTCCAATAGATGCATGCCTTGTGGGAATTGAGAGAGACTTGGTGCTTTTGTTGTACGAAACCTTTTCTCGTGGTATTTTAATCATAGTTCATGTCGATACAATTTTTCTTTAAGTAGCGATGAGTTTTATAAGGTAGGAACTTTATTAACGGCGTTTTTTTAAAAATTATTATAAGTGTCGTTGAACAGCAGACCAAATTTTTAGTTTAAGGCTACCAATAACAAGCTTTATCCCGTCCCGCCCCTGTAAGAGGGCATCTGGGGACACTCCGAAAGTTCGAAGTGCGCGCCACAGTTCAATTACATAAGCAAACATATTCAAAATTTTTAAATTATAGTTTTAAGAAATAGGTAGAATATTAAATATGAAATCCAGAAAACAGTGCTACTTAGAAATAAACTAAATGCAAACAAGCATTAGAAAGAAAACAATCAGAAGAGATATTGATGTCGCATCTTCAGTACGGGTGCAAAGTTAAAAAAAAAGGAAACAATTTCACATGGTTGAATATAGGATGTTTATAATTACAGCTGGCACAACAGTGCTAAAGGTATTCAGCAACAGTACTAAATTTCAAAATGAGGAATCACACAGGGGCAAAGATTGACAAAAGCATGAAATTAAAGCGCGAAAAACATTTTAAGAGAAAATTCAAGTAAAAATCAAAGCATAACAGGTAAATCAATAAGCCGTGATTTAAAGTGTATCTTTCCTAACAATAGGTAGCAAGAGGCCATCAGGATTCAGGGAGGTGCCTTGTTTCTAAAAAAATTTCTTATTATTTCCTCAATTCCCTTTTTTATTTTAGGGTTTGACCAATGCTGCTTTATAAATTCATAGGTGGTTTTTGAATGAAAAAATTTCTCTCTAATGTGCTTAAAATTTGTACAATGGATTAATATATGTTCCCAATCCTCAACAAGCTGACAGGTACGGCGCAGCTGAGCTCCCCCCAAAAACCTGGCCTGATGTTGTCCATGACAGCCGTGATTGGTTAGGAATTGATTTAAAAAGAAATTCCCATCCCTCGTGTGAACTTTCGGGAGGAGCTCGAATGTGTGCCTTCCCTTTGTAAAGCTGTCACTCCATCTCTCCTGCCATTCAATCAATTTTTCGCGTTTAAGGCTATCAATGTTCAACTCCGTAGCCTTGTAATTTTGAACCCAGTCCAAAAGACAAGGGAACTCCTGGATCAAGTATTGGGAAAAATTTGCCTTCGTGGAGAACGTTTTGATGGATCTAACCCGCATTTGCATTACATGGAGAGGAAAACCACGAAGAACCTCCCACGGTTAGCCCGTCGACAAGCGGACTCAAACCCATATCCGTCTAATACTGATGATATATACGTCAGCACTGTGTTTGGTGCGAGTCGGGTGCGGAATTCGTTTCGGCCAGCCTTTGCCAAGATTCAAACTTAGTTCATCTCATTGGGAGGCGAGTGCTCTATCCCCCGAGCCACCACGGCTCTTGAGGACGGTTTAGGAAACTTACCAGAGGATGATCCGAAGGCATGTTATTACAATTTTGATCCTCTGCAAAGGGGATTCCCTCTCCCCGCTTAGGTAGCGCAACAACCTGCACGCGAAGCACCTTACAGTAGAAAAGTTTTACGAGGACCGATACCGCACACCCTCGGCCCCTTTGTAGCTTAATCAAAGTGGTCATGTACCTACCCACTAACCGCAGCCAGTGATACTTGACTGGGAACCGAGTCTTAATGATCAGTCCACTGCCTGCGGGACCTTTGGGTTGAACAGTTTTAAAGACAGGCACATGCTAGAGCGAATCGTTGCTCAGAAATTCCAATTATTAATTATAACTTCTTTTTTTAAGAAATTTAATCAAAAAATTAAATATCTAAAATGTTCTAAAACTGGCGAAAATTTGAAGAAAAAATAAAATAAAATAAACGTCTAAGAAATTCTAAAGATTTTTAATGTGGACAACTACTTCATTACATGGAAAATATTTTAAGCTTTATTTAACGTTTCGATTAAATGTAAGGTTGGTTGTAAGGAAATTCATTTGTCGTGATACAAGGGGTTGAACAAAATTATGGGAACACTTCTATTCTAACTCATTTTTTAATATTTCTCAAGATAGACTTAAAGAATTACTTTAGAGGTGTTTAGGTCATGCAATTTCTATACATATTAATCAAGTTTAAAGCTTTTAGATGTTTGAGGGATCAGCAATAAAATTTTAAAAAAAATTTAGAGCGATCCTTAATTAATGACAAAAACATCATTTTAAAATTTAAAAAAATTTTTTTTTTTTACAAATTGCGCACGATATGAGCATTTAAAGTAATCCTTTCATACTGTGCATGAGCGGAAAACGGAATAATTTTTTTTTCTCCTTAATTTTGTTTTGAATCATATGGGGTAACCCCTATGAAAAAAGTCCGATTTGAATTTCTTGAAAATTTAAAATACCTGTAGCGTTTTCAAATCAGCTTTATTGCATTAAAAAAATGAACACATTTCATTTTGTATTTTATCATAAAATTTTATAACAAATGGTAATACACTACAGTGAGGGTCCGGACAGCAAAATGTGATGCTATAAACATACTTTAATAAGGGGTGGTCCTATATATTGCCAGTGTAATTTTTTTGTGAAAAATCCCTTACTATGCACAGCTTTCTTTTCAAATTTACAAAAACTGTTTAGAAAATTACTAGAAACTTTTCAAGTTTTTACGATATTTAAATCGGATTTTCTTCATAGGATTTTCTTTCGTTTTGCTGTGCAAAATATATAAAATTTAGAAACTGGAAACTATGAGTGTGTGTAGAAAAATACACAAGGAATTCGATTGAATAAAAGAATTTAAGATATGATAAGTACTTGAAGAATTATAAACTGTTATACATGTCAATAAAACGAAAATACGTTGACGGATCTACTGCCCGCTGAAATTAAATTACTGAGTTGAAATTAGGCGTGCTGAAAGGCCCATATTCAATTGTTAACTTAACGGTATTTTTTTTTTTTCAAAACTAAAATTTGTTTGAAAGTTAAGTATTTTTTTCGCAATTTTTTTCACCTTTTTTTGCTTTACATAATGTTTATTGAAAAATTTATCCCTCTCAAGATTTTCAGTTTACAAGCTCGCATTCAAATTTACGTAAAGAAAAAAAAAAATTTAAAAATACGAAAAAGAGATAAGATGTGTTGTCATATATAAACGAAAACATTTATATCGAAATATTTTAAAAACATAAAAAGTATCGAGAGATAAAAACAGTTCTTAATTTGAGTTGTTATACAATATAAGATTACTGTTATGTTTATAATCATTGTTAGATACATTTGAATTGTTATACAATATAAGATTACTGTTATGTTTATAATCATTGTTAGATACATTTGAATTGTTATTCAATATAAGATTACTGTTATGTTTATAATCATTGTTAGATACATTTGAATTGTTATTCAATATAAGATTATATTGTTATGCTCATAATTATTGTATATACTATTTGAATTGTTATACAATATAAGATTATTGTTATGTTTATAATCATTGCTATATAAATTTTAATTGTTATACAATATAAGATTATTGTTAAAGATTATTAAGTAAAAACACTTTCATTTATTACTTCTTAATGTATTTCATATGTTTCTACGTTTAATGTTATTTTTTTTCAAGTACAGTTGCTTATTTTCGAAATCCAAGTAATCGTTCATTTTGCTATGATAAACATATCAAAATATTCGTACATAAAATTATAATAATTATATTTTTTATAAACAAAATTATATTTTAAAATAATAAAATCGACTTTTAATGGAAAAGGTGAATGAGAGGCAATCACGTGGTTTGGTGAGCAAATTATTTTACAATATATTAATGTCTGTTGTCTGTCTTTTTTAGACTACTTGAGCATTGCAGTTTTTAAAATTGTTATTTGAATGTCGAAAATATTCTAATTTTTTTTATTAATTTTTAAAAATAATATTTTGCACTATAAGCTTGTATTATTAGCTCTTTCTTTTTATTCTTAGGTGAAATATGGAAAAACAAAAGTAAATTGTGGCGATGAAATTGATTTAAATGTTACGAGAGCACCACCTTCAATCAGTTATACACGTGTAAATGACGATATATTTTACACTCTAATTATGATAGGTGAATATTTTTTAAATAATTTCGTATATTCTTCTTCCTTCTTTCTTTTTACAAATGTATACATAAATAATATATATGACCAAAAAATAGTTTAAACTGAGGAATACATTAAAAAAATATGTAAAAACGAACAGTGAAATATTGAAAAACGAAAGTAAATTGTGGCGATGAAATTGATTTAACAGCAACGAGAACACCACCTATAATCAGTTATTCCCGAGTAAATGATATCTTTAACACTCTAATTATGATAGGTGAATATTTGTTAAATTCTTGCATACACTCAATTATTTATTTTTTTCTTACAAACATGTACATAAATACGTAATTTTTAACACAATCCAGAAGGGAACTACTGAATCAAGTATTTTATTTTATAACCGTCGTTGAACAGCCGACCCAATTTCATGGGTTTACGACTACTAATGTTCAACTCCGTAGCCTTGTAATTTTGAACCAATCCAGAAGACAAGGAAACTCCTGGATCAGTACCCCCAGAGATATTGATTTGTTATGGGAACATGGAGGACTTTGAGACTCGACAGATTTAACGTGCATCAGTCACCATTTACTACACGGGTTATGCTTCGGCCGGCGAGGATCGAACTCACGACCTCTTAGACATGGGCCCAGCGCCCTACCGACCAGGCTATCCCAGCCTCTGAATCAAGTATTGGAAGAAATTTGCCTTCGTGGAGGCCTTTTTGACGGAACTAACTCACAACTGTGTTGCATGGAAAGGAAAACCTCTCACGGTTAGCCTGACGTCAAGTGGCCTCTACGCCATGATACGTCTACCACTGAGGATATATTACGTCAGCACTGTGATCGGTTCAAACCAGATGCGGAATTCGTTTCGATCAGCCGTCGCTAGGATTCGAACCCGGTTCATCTCACTGGAAGGAGAACTCTCTATCCCCTGAGCCACCACGGGTCAAATTACACTTTTAGCACACATTTTGAAATATATATATATATATATATATATATATATATATATATATATATATATATATATATATATATATACATAAATATATATGTATAATATTTATATATATATTTATTTCCGAGATATATATATATTTGTTGCCGAGAGCTCGCGTTTAATATGTTATGCTTAAAAAATAGCACTTCAAAATCAGTTAAAAATGTAAAAATTTTTGTCACATTTTGCCCGCTAAAACCACCTTTAACACGTTGAATGCAATGGGGGTCATCGGTGACCGGCACTGAGTTTGTTCGTTGAGCCACGGGGGTCACTGGTGACCGGCAAAGCCAAGATTATTAGAAACACATAATTCGAGTAAATTTTGAATGCATATAATTTTTTAATATTATTATCGTTACTAAAATGGTTTGAAGAAATTAATGCAATACATACTGAGAAAATTATTTTGGCCAGACGGCAAGCCATGTAAAATTAGCGTGGCATTCAATGTGTTAGTGTGTATTTTTAGAATCGAATCAAAAGTAAAAACAAAAGTATTTTTATATATATTGGGAGTCGTAAATTAATATTTTGTATAATAATTATTATAATAAGCAAAAGCGCTAATGAAGGCAGACAAATCGCAGTGCTGGAAATTTCAATGACTTTTTCTCTCGCTTTAATATAAATTTCAGATTCCCTAAGTGCATACGTTTCATTTTATTTTTGATTAAAATTCTGAAAATGCATATTAAGAGTTTAAAATACATAATTGCCGAAGAAGGGGGCAGGGAGGTTCGAATCCCGGGCTAGGCATGGATGTTTCTTTCTCTCTGTTTGTTCTATGTCCTTTCTCCTTTGTGTGATTGCGTGAATGTGACCCACCCTATGAACGGGTTAGTGGCAGTGTGGTGTGGCAGAAGTCGAATTCTTGGCCATAGATGGCGCCACTGAAAAACAAGAACAATCGCACCCCCTCTGCCTAAAACAGGCATACGACAAAAAAAAAAAAAAAAAAAATACATAATTACGGAACGCCCTGTATCTACTGACGCGCATGTGAAACAAATGTAATGAGAATATTTTTTATGAGTACTTTTCATAAAATTTCATTAAAAAGGAGAAATAAGTCATTTGATTGCAAAAGAATTTAAAAACGGAATAAAAAAAAATAGTTTTAGACAGTGATCTATGAATTTAGGTTACCACGATAGATTAATATAGTTTAAAATGAAAGCAAACCTGACGTGCGCCAGGTTACCACGTTAGGTTAATATAGTTTAAAATAAAAGACAAAATTTGTTACGCTATTTTTCCTCAACATGCTCGATCCTAAAAATTGATCATGGCACCTAGAAATTTTGCATTTTTATTGACCTCTGGCTTTATCTGATTAAGTTGAAGTTTCATATTTTAGAGTATAGTTAAATATGTACAGTACGCAAAATAAAAGACAACACGAATAACTTTTGATTTAATGATCGAATTTTTACTTACTGAGGCTCAATCTTGATGGTTCGAAAGCCTAACCTTAAATTTTTGTATGTTTTTTGATAATAGTCGAAGGTATTAAGTAGATGATTTATTTAATTTTCATTTAAATGCGTCGACTGAGAAAAATATCTCAATGAATATTTGTATTAGAAGTAGCCTTTTAACCTCTTAAGCATGCCGACTACAGTTCTTGAAGCAACTGGCGAGAATAATTCTTTAGTTGGACAATCTATATACTATTTCTACTAGCTAATCAACAACACATATATTTCACATGTCTAAATTCTCAGACACTTTGTTTTTTAGATCCTGATGCACCATATCCCAACAAACCTACAAACGCTATTTATCTCCACTGGCTAATTAACAACATACCCGGAAAAGACATTTACAGAGGGAGAGAGCTCTTAGAATATGAGGCTCCAGATCCTCCTGCTGATTCAGGTATGTGTAAGGTAAAAATTCTAAACATATGGATCGGAGACCAAACTAGATTCTTCAGAGCTTCCACGATGGAACGTCGAAGCTTTCTTTCTTTCTTTTTTTTGAAAATATATATTACCCCTTAAACTATAATGTCAATCAAGTTTACTGTCTGTCTAACCAAAGATCTCCTTCCGCGGCAAAGTTTGGGGCTGTCTGCTGTTGCGGAATAAAAGTAAAGCGAATTTCTAAGAGGCTAACTTTGGATACTTCTCTCACCAACTCGAATCAAAACTTGAACTAAATATTTATCCACATCCCTACTAGAAATAGTTTAACCTCTTAAACATAGTCCGGACAGTTCTTCAGCAACTGGCTAGAGTTCTTTAGTTTGATAGACAATACTGCATTTGCAACAAATTACTTCAGATGTTAAAATCAAAATTACTTACGGATCTTTGAAATTGCCACGTAAGCCGTGTTTGACTGTGCTATTTTTCAGTTTTGCTGTGTTGTTCAGGAGAGTTCTTTAGTTGGATAGACAATACTGCATTTGCAACAAATTACTTCCGATATTATGATCGAAATTACTGATGGATATTTTAAATTGCCACCTAGGCCATGTTTGACTGTGCTATTCTTCAGTTTTGCTCTACTTTTCAAATTGCTTGTTATCACAACTGAAACGACTGCAAATTACTTGAATTACTGTTGTAACCTAAACTCATTAGAGCTTCATCTATGTGGAAGCTTTTCGAAAAAATTCCTCCACATTTAACCACACATATCAGCAATCAGAATGTAATCGGCTGTATTAAATATTGATAGATATGGTCAGAATTTAAAGATTCATTTTCAGTGAATGATAATAGATGGCATTACATATAACACAACAAAAGATTGAAGAAAGTTCTAAGTTTTATTGCTTAAAGCTATTTCATGCATTCAACGATTGATTGTAAGAGATGTGCAAAATTATCTTGTTCATCTTTAGTGGTTTCAAAGATCTCCAGACCTTACAACTTGTAATTTTTATGTGTGGGAATTACATAAAAGTCATCATTTAAGCACGGCCAATGCCGCTACTTTTCGAGATATGACAAATCACCCTGCCACTTCAGAACTTTCTTTATCCATTAGTAATATCGCTATCTACCTACCCTATGAAGAGAAAGCTCCACCTGATCAAACACTGCACAAACTCTTGCAGTTTTGCGCAGAAAACAGCTTGCAGGTAGTTTTAGGGCTAGACTGCAATGCTCACCATACTGTCTGGGGCAGCACAGACACAAATAAAAGAGGTGAGTGTCTTTTAGAATTTATTCTTAATTACAATTTAGATATTTTGAATAAAGGCAATGATCCTACTTTTATAACTTCTAATCGTTCTGAAGTAATTGATATTACTATAGCAACACCGGCTATTAGTAAAAATATCACAAAATGGAAAGTAGATGGGAGACCATCAGGTTCCGACCATCAAAACATCCATTTTGAAATAAACTCCAATATAAACCTTGACCGCTGCTTCAGAGACCCCATGAGAACAAACTGGAAGAAATTCCAAGACGATATCATGGGGCTGACTGAACTGGGTGAAAACTATATTAGAGATCATTATGATCTAGAAATTACAGCAGAAACTCTGCAGAACAAAATTCTAGGTTCATATAATAAAAATTGCCCAATACGGACCAGAAGAGCAAAGCCCCAATGTCCTTGGTGGAATAACTCTTTGGAAACTGAAAGGGCAAACGTCAGAAAACTTTTCAATAAAGCAAAGAAACATGGTGAGTGGGACAACTATAAAAGAGCCCTCACCAACTTCAACAAAAATGTTAGAAAAAGAAAGCAAGAATCCTGGAGAAAGTTCTGTGAAGAGGTAAACTCTATCTCTGAAGGAGCTAGACTCCAAAGAATTCTTAGAAGGGATGAACCCATAATGGTTGGCACCTTAAAGGATGAGGATGGCAACTTTGCTACTACTGGAAAAGAGATAATGGAATTTATGGTCAAAACTCACTTTCCAGGAGCAATTGATATGGATAGCAATGAAGGACAGCATTTCATTGGCGCTGTAAAAAGAATACAAAGAAATCAATGGACCTATGCTAAGAATATTATCAATCAAAACAATGTCAAGTGGGCTATCTCCACCTTCAAACCACTTAAGAGCCCTGGACCTGATGGAATCATGCCTGTAATGATCCAAAAGGCAGGAGATCCTATCCCTGTGTTGACCAGAATTTACAGAGCAAGTCTGGCACTGGGACATATTCCAAAGCTATGGCAGAAGACTAGGATTGTTTACATTCCAAAACCTGGCAAAAGTAACTATGACCAGGCTAAGTCTTTCAGACCAATCAGCTTATCTTCATTCTTTCTCAAAATTATGGAGAAAATTATTGATAGGCATATTAGGGATTACCTGGGTAGCAATAACCCCTTGCATAATCTACAATTTGCCTACCAACCTGGAAAATCCACAGAGACAGCCTTACACAAGCTAGTATCTAAGATTGAAGACACCCTGGAGAGAAAAGAAATTGCATTGGCCACTTTCCTAGATATTCAGGGTGCTTTTGATAATACCTCTCACCTATCCATCCTTAACGCCCTAAGGGATACAGGGATAGACCAAACTTTATGTTTATGGATTAGGGCCCTACTTTTGGATAGAGTCATTCAAATGAATATCTTCAACGAGACATTAGAAAAGAAAACAACCAGAGGCTGTCCACAAGGAGGTGTTCTATCACCATTACTTTGGAATCTGGTTGTAAACAGCCTAATAAAACATCTAAATAATATAGGCTACTATACCCAGGGATATGCGGATGACATTGTCATACTCATCCTTGGTAAAGATTTTTACATAACTTGCCAACTAATGCAAAACGCTCTAAGTTATGTAAGCAAATGGTGCAGGGAGAGGAATCTGGACATAAATCCACAGAAGACCAATCTAGTACTATTCACTCGTAAAATAAAAAGGGATGGCTTTTTTATTCCAAAACTTTTTGACGTTCAAATCAATATTGCTTCCGAGGTGAAATTTTTAGGCTTAATCCTTGACCAAAAACTCACCTGGAACAAACATGTTGACTACAAAATCAATCAGGCAAAAAAATGCATAATGATGTGCAGACGCATGCTTGGAAAAAACTGGGTTCTACAACCAAAAATGATGTTTTGGATGTACACAGCAATTGTCAGGCCCGCTTTCACTTATGCTTCAGTGATATGGTGGTGCAAAGTGGAACAGAAAACTGTGAAGGACAAGCTGGGGAGTCTGCAAAGACTGGCCTGCTTGTGTATCACAGGCGCAATGTCCACAGCCCCTACCAGAGTACTTGAGGCAATTCTGGACTTGACTCCTTTAGATATCTTCATGTGCAGCGCTGCAAGAATGACTGCATATAGAATGAAACTGCAATATCAGTGGTATGACAAGCCCTCATCTGGAGGTCATACCAGTATTACTAAGAAAATCCAACACTCCTTATGCCTTCTGACTGCATGGAGCGAAGGTACGTGTTTGAAAGACCATTTGAGGTAGTTTTTCCTACCAGAGAAGAATGGAATAACAACACGATTGATACAAAAAATGATGATCTAATCTGGTTCACCGATGGATCAAAGAAAGGTGATCTCTCAGGACTGGGGGTCTGTGGCGTGTCACCAAGATACAATCTTTTTGAAGGTCTTGGGGAATATGCTACTGTCTTTCAGGCGGAGGTACTTGCTATCCTCAACTGTCTGCAGATAAATATTAAGAAAGGCTACAATGGTAAGCGGATTCTTATTTTCAGCGACAGTCAAGCAACCTTGATGGCTCTTTACTCATTCCAAGTTAAATCAAAAATTGTCCTGGAATGCAAGAATCTCCTAATAGAACTGGCAAAAAGAAATAAAATTATTCTTATTTGGGTACCAGGACACGTAGGAATTGAAGGAAATGAAACAGCCGGTGAACTGGCAAAACAGGGATCCTCTTTCAATCCAATAGGAACGGAACCTTTCTGTGCAATCAACATGAAGACTACAAAGGAGGCCATCCTAGAATGGGAAAAACAGGAGATGAACATAGTTTGACACAATTCTCCTGGACAAAAACATGCTAAAAGCATGATCAGCAGTTCATCTGCAAAAATTGCTTCTGAAATCCTTAGGTTCCCAAGATTGAAGATTCAAACAATTGTAGGCTTCATCACTGGGCACTATCATTTTAGGAAACATCTACATAGAATGGGACTTTTCGAACAAGAACCAATATGTCGGAAATGCCGTGAAGCGGTAGAATCAGCACATCACAACCTATACGAGTGTGATGTCCTCGCCCATACTCGCCTCACTACTTTAGGCAATCCATATCCTAAAGAGCTTCACCTTAACTCCATTAAGGGACTGTCAGACTATATAAACAAAGTAGGCGACCCAAGACATTGGGCTTGGAGCATGGTACAAAATGCAGAGGTGCTACATATCTGACAAGCTCAAGTAGTAGAAGAAGAATATCGCTATCCGGGACGAATTTCAGACCATCATTTGAGCTTAATTGTTAAATTTCGTGCCATAATTTGCTTGTCGTAGTGAAGTTTTGGGTCGCAGATATTTATACTGTGTCTTCTAAACACAAACTTAAAAATCTTCCTTTGTATTTATATAATTTCGTTAGAATCAATTTTCATACTATATAACATATCTTATATAAATTTATTTAGAATTCTTCATTTGTATTTTATAATTTAGAATTCTTCATTTGTATTTTATAATTTAGAATCCTAAATTTTGGACCACATGATTTCTACGATCTGCATTGTTCGAATTTTCATTCCAAAATTATGATAAAATAACCAGTATCAGTCTATCCATCCGATTAACTGTGAAATTTACTGTAAAGATCATTTTTACCTTAACGGTTTTGAAATCGTTTATAACTAGTATGGTTATAAAATCATGAATTCAAAACCATACGTTTTTTAACCATTTACAACTAGCATGGTTTCAAAACCATAAATGAATTTAACTGGGCTTTGGGGAGTGCAGGATACTCGAAACCCTTCATGCGTTGAAGGGAATGGAGGAAATATTGTGGTGTCAATGCTGGGACTCGAAACCTAGTTCTGTCTTTCATGAGGCTGACAGATTAGCCTTCTCGGCTTTAATATGTACTCAGTTGCAAAGAACTAAGTGGCTTCATTAGGTGGGCTTAGTTTGTGAGATAAAATTCTGGTTGTTTAACCGTATTAGGCTAGTTTATAAACGGTATTTCTCACAGTTAACAGTTTGATTACCATCTAATTTATGGTTATTTGACAGTTTTGTTTGAAGATGGTAAAATAACAATTAAATAAATACTTATTTAACCATTTTTTCCGAGAAATTTCTAACAGTGTGTGATATTAGATGGCTCAAATTTTAACACGAATATTTTTTACCACCTTTAGCCTTCGTTTACACGCGAACTTTCATATGGCATGTTTTTTTTTCTTTTGGAATCTCTAATTTTTTTCGCTTGACTTCTAAGATCTTTAATCTTGGAGGGCATGAGTTTTACCACCAACTTTTTTCTTTTCAAATAAGTAAGAAAAATAAATAAAACTTATGTTAGATTATTATTTATTTAGCTATTTATATTTTCAAACTAAATGAAACTACTTTTTAATAGATCGTCACAGATATATAATTCTGCTGTACGAGCAAACTTGCTACTACCCAAGTCATAAGTGGACTGATCCTAGAAGCAACTTCAACATGACGGCGTACTTTCTGCATAACACTGTGTTGCACTATCCATATCAGATTAATTTCTTTTTTGCAAAGAAGTGATTAAACAAGCATCCATTATTTTAATTCATGAATATTGATAATAAATTAATTTCATTGGTTGTTTTGATTCTTTTTATTTTATTTTGCCTAGATTGAAAAATTTAGATAAATTTATGCACGGTTAAAACATACTGCAGTAAATATTACAATAACATCAGAGTGACAGGTTAAACTAGATTAATTACAGTACAAATTAATCCTCATTAAACTTAATTACATGATACTGTTATAAATAGGAAGTATCTTTATGTATTCACTATGTTAGTAGTATTAATTGCCGAGCAAATCATTCCGTTGTAAATTTAATAACATGATACTATGCACGGTATTCTATAATGATCACCTTTAAAATATTTTTTAATATCCTTGTCAAAAATAAAATCATGAAAACTATACACATACCAAATAAAGCGAGGGGAAAAAAAAGAAATCACTACTGAGGAAGGTGGAAATGAAAGCACCGAAACCCGTAAGATTATCTGGGAAAACAAGTATGAGTTGAAAGACGATAATTAAAAACACCAAATTTCTACTTGCAATTTACTGGTTACTTAACTTAATTTCAGTTACTGATTCGTTAATTCTTGATAGATGTTTTTCTTTTTGTTTAAATATTAAGTTGTTCCTTAGTTGGTATACGTTTTTATTTCATTTTTCACAAGGATTCTGGTGATCAGGGAACACCCTGTAAACAATAAATTATTTTTATTTACATTTTAAAACTATTTAAAGGTGATTTCTGCGAGTTTTAATCATTTACTGATGATACCACTCATGACGAAAGTGGCAGCAGAACTTCGTTCTCGTTATAAAAATAAATGAAACACAGAACATATTTCATAATGTATTTCCAACCAATGTTTGAAACTATCTCTCAAAATTCTACACAATTTTAAATTCCTGTTTGCACAGAAATTACGTAATTTTTCTGGGAAGTAAGAACACTTCTGATTTCTTCCACCCACAAAATGAAAATATTTTTCCTATTCAAATTATTTTACCAAATCCGAATGCAAGAATATCTGAATTGACACGAAATTACAAATATATATCGGAATAAGAATTCTCCTAATTAAGTCCGAACATTTTTGTTGTAGTTGTAGTTCATTTACGTCGCACTAGAGCTGCACAATGGGCTATTGGCGACGGTCTGGGAAACATCCCTGAGGATGATCCGAAGACATGCCATCACAATTTTGATCCTCTGCATAGGGGATGGCACCCCTGCTTCGGTAGCCCAACGACCTGCACGCGAAGTCGAGCACTTTACGGTAGCACAGTTCAACGAGGACCAATACCGCACACCCTCGGTCCCTACGCAGACCGATCCAAGTGGTGACCCACCCGCACACTGACCGCAGTCAGTGATGCTTGACTTCGCCAAACATTTTTGCAATGTCTACTGAACGACTCGTGGTGGTGGAAGATGCTTTCAAGATTTACCATTCATGCCTCAGTACTTCCCAACAATAACTAATTGGCCAAATTTCTCTTCCATCACACCGTAACAATTTTTTATATGCAATTAGATACCTGCAAGCGACGTAGGTAAATCGTGGCATTTGTCGATTCAGAAGCCAACGCTCTGATTGACACGCGCTTACAGGTATCCAATAAAATCACATGGTTAGACATAATCATTTTACATCTTCTTGAGTTGCAAGTGCCCAATTCAGGTGAGACACGAACTTATGCAATCACATATTACATTAAAAGCATTAGTTTCAAATAAAAATTCAATTATTCCATTTTAATAGAATTGGCGGGAAAATTGGGCTACTTAGAGATCTAAATCACTAAATTGAGGGACAAGTTAGATTTTCCGAATCAATAAAAACCTTCGAAACAATCCAAGTTTAGTTCCATCTTCAGAGTGCATGAACTTTAAAAATGCAGAAATTTTCTCGAGGTTAAAATTAAGAGGATTTTGTTTCTTCTTTCCGCTAAACTAACTAGATCAACACTGCGCAAAACTCCTATGAAACTATGTAATTACTCCATGCGTCTATGATGATGATTAAATGAACAAGTTAAGGGCGGAATTTAGATTTAGAAAGCCCAAATAGGAAGCTGATGAAATCAAGCGATGACATGTAGAGATGCTAAATGCTCCTATAATAAATTTTGAAAAAAACGTACTACCAAAATTTTTTAATTTTCTGACAATTTTAAAATTGTATGAGGGACTGTTTCCTTTTCATCCAAGATAAAGTAAATAGTGATCAATTAAAAGTGGTAAGAACTTTTTTTACTATCCTCACAAAAACCAGCTCTAAATAAAATGGTTTCACAACCAGTTTTACTTAACTAATCCGTCAAACTTTCAATCGTGTCTTTTCAGCGATAGAGAACTTATGAATCGAAAGCTTCGGAATATTGTATTCAATTCAAGAATATCTAGGACCGCCTCGCAGAGCATTGGCCCTCTTAATTATTGACGCAAATCAACGCTTGCAGTCACGGTTTAGGTATTTTATTTTTATTTTATAACCGTCGTTGAACAGCCGACCCAATTTCATGGGTTTACGACTACTAATGTTCAACTCCGTAGCCTTGTAATTTTGAACCAATCCAGAAGACAAGGAAACTCCTGGATCAGTACCCCCAGAGGTATTGATTTGTTATGGGAACATGGAGGACTTTGAGACTCGACAGATTTAACGTGCATCAGTCACCATTTACTACACGGGGAGTCTTCGGCCGGCGAGGATCGAACCAACGACCTCTTGTACATGGGCCCAGCGCCCTACCGACCAGGCTATTCCGGCCCCTTATGGTATGTAATTGGTTTCCGGTCACGAGCCCCTCCCGCAACACAGTATAAAATATTTAGTTGTTCCAATGGTAAAATAAAGGAAAAATGTCGCCAAATAATATTCTTATGTATATGCGTGAACAATCTTATAGATGTGTATTTGGTAAGACAAACGCGCTCAACTGGTTAGGCAAAAGGGAGAAGTTAATAGAGAGTTCAAAATTCGTAAGATTTAGCACTCCTCTCTCTGTTTGGGTATTCGATAAAGAGCAAAACAAAGTGACAGTGACCTGTTTGGTTAACTTTATTCCACCCGTTTACACAAGCAGAAATTTTTACCCCAAGTGCAAAAGTTTTAACACATAAACTACACATTTAAAAACTTGAAATTATAAAGGTATATATAACTGAAAGAGGAGGACGATGAATTAAAAAAAAAAAAAAAAAAGATTTGATTATTACTTCGAAAATTATAAATTGAAAAATACCATTTTGAAAGATCTACAGCTTACAGAAATGCAACAACAAAGTTGAAATTTGACATCCTGAAAGAGCCCTTTTCCTTTATGAATTCGACGCGACTTTTTTTTCCCCTTCGAAATTAGAAAGTTATTTAAAGCAATATTAAGTAATTTATCCGCGAATTTTTCCACTTTTTTTATTTATTTAGTTTTTGACTATTTGCGAATGCAACGACCTATAGGAGGTGTTATTTGAGGCGAATGACTGTTAGCAGAACAACAGGATAATCAGTAGCACTGGATATTTCTTCAGCATAGTTTGGTAATGTCCCTTCTTTATTGTGTCTGAAGAAATTTAAAAAAGAAAAATGTTTGATATTCTTTCTAATGCAAGCGAAAACAGAACGGAATCTCTTTTTTTTTTTTCGTTCTACTAAATTAAATGATCTAATATGAAAGGTTTATTTAAACTTTACATTCCATACTTTTCTGAATCATATTACTTCAAATTATTAAAATATGCAAAAGTTCTGAAGAATAAATTTTAATACATTTGTTATAAATTATATAAAAAAATAACAATTATTAATCACAAAATTAGTTATCTTTCTGAAAATTGTAAAACACTTTTACACTTGTGTGTGTTTCATGGGTCAAAAAATTGCCACTCTTAGAGTTTTGTAAAGTTTTATATGCAGTTTTTTTCATAACTATTAGCAATAATCTTAGTTCTGAAAATTGCTTAAATGAGTGGTAACATTTTAATGTTTGCATTTTAGAACAGGAAAATATGTTTAGGCACAAACACGCTACAGTGATTTACATGTCAAGAAAAAGAATGCTAAATAAAGACTTTTAACTTATCAGATAAACAACCAAATCAATTATCGAATTTTTGAAATTATTGAGGGAACTTGACCTTTTTCTTGCTGGAATTATGAGAACAAGGGCAATGGACGTGCATCTTATTTGTCAGTTTCGATTTGTAATTAATCTAAGCTGAATCAATTGTGGGATATTAAGTTTAAAACAAAACAATTGCAGAACTGAAGAAAGTAAAATATTTTTCGTATTAATATATTAGTATTGATTCAACACCAGACATTTCCCACGTAGTTTAGCTCACATTTGCTGTCCGATATGTGAAACGCGGAATTCCCGTGGAACGCTTTTTGGACTTTTTTTCCGAAAGGCATAAATCTCAGTACTTGTTTGATACCATTGTATCTTTTCCTAATGACCATGGCATTAATATAAGTGATTGTCGAGGACAAACATAAGATAACGTTCAAAATATGGACGGCAAGTACTCAGGTTTACAAGCAAGGTTAAAAGAGAAATATCCCGCCTCAATTTTTTTACCATGT
Organism: Parasteatoda lunata; assembly: GCA_949128135.1. Classification (NCBI taxonomy): domain Eukaryota; kingdom Metazoa; phylum Arthropoda; class Arachnida; order Araneae; family Theridiidae; genus Parasteatoda; species Parasteatoda lunata. The sequence goes on along the minus strand of OX421973.1, from coordinate 32,480,792 downwards.
CTAGCACATAGCTTAAACTTAATTCGTGCTCACGTAGCGAGATGCGTCTTAGAGGATTATTTCCAATTTTTATAGAAACTTAGTAATATTTTCTCTCCAGTTCTACCCATCGGTGGAATACCTTGACAGAATGCTTAGAATCTGGACTAGTCGTAAAGCGTCCATCGGATACTAGGTGGTCCACCCATTTCGACGCAGTAACGGCACTGCTAAAAAGTTACAGAACAATTAAGGCCGATCTTCAAATTTTAGAAATGAACAAAGAAAAGCTTCTATAAACTGGACTCGATGCTTGTGGTCTTCTAAAGAAATTGAAGAAGTTGGAAAATATTGTGTTGACAGAATTTTGTGGTGATATGCAATCAAGAATAAACCAGGCTTCAATAAGCATACAGATAAAAAGTCTTTCTTTCGATGATGGTCTAAAATTGATTGAAATCTTGATTGCTTTTGTGAGTGGACAGAGAGAAAAGTTCTCTACTCATGAAACCATTTCCAAGGAAAATTGACCTCATTTTAAATATGAATACACGAAGAGTACTTCACCAAGAATTTCTCGTTCGGCATTGCGAAATATTTAAAGTTTAAGTTTATCTTTCATTAATTGGCGCATTAATTAGTCAATTAAAATCTCTTTCAATGGCGCATTAACTGATTTGTTTGGATTTTCTTTTTTTCAATTTTGAATTCTTTAAAGTTCAATGGATTAATGCTTCACTGTTATAATTTCTAAATATTTTACGTCAATGATATAAATGAAAAAGAAGTAGCTCTATAATTAGAAAATTTCAAGCATGATTTGGCCTAGGAGATTATGTTAGATAAATTTGGAATAGATAATATGCATAAAATAGTAAAAAACAACAATCTTGAAGTAACGTTTCCATACATTAACATTTGTCAATTTTTTTCATGAGTGACATTTGACAATTGTCTAACTAAATAATAACTACATGTAGTGGTGCATGTTCATTCTCCAGACTAAAATTAATCAAAAATGAACAAAGAAATCGCATGACTTAAGAAAGAATGAGTCATTTGTCAATCATGAGCATTGAATATGATGTCTTGCAATAAATTGATTTTAATGATGTGATAGAAGGAACCTCTCAAAACGCATAAAAAGTATTGCTACCTTAAACTTTTAACGCAAATAATGTATTAAAGCTTTTATAATAATGTATCATTGTTTTACTTTCTTTAAAAAAAAAAAAAAAAATTATTCAAGAGTAAAATTTTTTCTTTGAAATTACTCATAAAGGGCTCCCAAATGAAGACATGCCCAAGGCCTCTAAAAACATAAAAACGGCTCTGTTTACACAGGTTTTTTTATGAAATATAAACTAATTTTAAAACTATAACCACTTTATCCCACTCTGAGGTAAAGTGGGTATAACAAAATATATTCTTTTGAATATATTACTGTAAGAAATCAAACAAAATTGATAAGTTCTACGTCAATCTATATGAATTTAATGTAAATAAAATGCATCAACATTTTTGGAAAAATAAATTTAATAGCTTGATTTTAGAGCTTTCCTTAAAAAAAAGCATGATTTATACCCACTTTACCTAACCTAACCCTATAAAACAAAAATCTAAAAGTAAATAGCTAATTCTAAATACTCATTAATATTAATCCAGCATTTTTTTTTACAAATAACAATCAGCACTCCAATAAATCTTTAATACTTGCTTTTAATTTTAATGAGTATTTAAATTAGAAGGTTTTATTAATGATGAATATCACTCACACACCACAGAGTTCACTAAATAATCAAGTATTCACTAAAGAATCAATCAAATAGTCAATTAAACCAAACATTAAAAAAAAAAAAAAAAAACATTTTTATTTTAAGAATTCCTCAAGAATTATTTAATACTGTATAAAAATAGAAAATAGTATTTCAGAATACTGGTCAATATCATTATAAGTCATATCTGGTGCCAGTATTTTCATCATATTATTGCATTTGAAAAATCCATTAAAAAAATATTTAAATCTGAATAAAATGACAAATAGTATTTCAGAACAATGGAAAACATTATTATATCTGGTATTAAGTCATATCTGGTGCCAGAAGTCTCATCATAGTGAAAGATTAGAAAAATTCCACAAAGAATTAGGTACATTAAATTGAATAAAATGGCAAACAGTATTTCTGAACACTGGCAAAGATCAATATAAGTCTCATGCTGCGCCAGGAGTGTCATCATGCCACAGTATTTGGAAACTTACCTCAAAGAATTATTTAAAATTGAATAAAATGGGAAATAATATTTCAAAACACTGGTAAATGTAAGTCATACAATGCAAATTTTAAGTAAATAATGAACAAATTGTTTAATACATCAAATAAAAATAATAGAAAATGTATGGAAGTTTGACAACTAAAATGATTTATCCAAGAAAAACTGTGAGGAAAATTTAAATCCAACAAATCTATACTATATTAAAATGCAATGAAACTGATATCATTAAGAAATAATTGTAGTACATTACAGGCTTGTGATTGCTGGAAGAAGAAACCATAAATTTTATGGTTACATATTTAACTTTCTTTAAAACCTGTTTCTTTTTGTGCTAAGATTATTTTTGTTTTACCAAATGAAAAATATTAAATAATAGAATCACATTTTTATACACTAAAGTAACATTAATAAAGGATTGTGGTAAGTGACAATAGGAAAAATAAATGAAGCTCTATCCAATGAATTTTCCTCTCATCAACACATTAATGAATACAATCAAAGCCCGTTATAGTGAACTGTATATGATATGGACACAGCAATAAGTTCGCTATAAACGGTGGTTCACTAAATCCCAAATTTTAAAAAAAAATTATACTTTAGCATACTACTTTGGTTAAATCTACAAAAGTACCCCTCTCTCCCTCTACCAATAGTGTCGCGAGAATTCGTATCTAGGTTCGCTGACCTCTCAGAAACACTAGCAAGCGTAACAGGGAGTCATTTTATCGTCTGCTTTTTTCTGTGCGTTTCATGAAACATGGCTTCGAGTTCGAGACATTGTGAAAATTTCCCAAATGACATTTGTTATGTATGCGGTTAATATAGTGTTGTTAAAAATCACATCAGGAGCATTACAGACTATGTAAGACAACTTTATCTCGCCTATTTTGGCAGGAAACTCGGAGACCAGGACAAATCGTGGGCACCTCATAAAGTTTGTTTGCAGTGTCTTAATGATCTACACTTATGGCATCAAGGAAAGAAGACTGCCTTACGATTTGGAATTGTTATGACGTGGAGGGAGCCCAAAAGCCACTTTGATAATTGTTCTTTTTGTTCCTTCTATGTTTGTGGGTATAACCGGAAAAAATCAAAGGCTAATATCTTATCCTGATAGCATTTCATCGGCCGTTCCTCATGGATCTGATGTGTCTGTGTCTTTGCCCCCAACTGAATTGCCAATCATCTCTTCAGACTCGGAACATCGAGAATTTCAAGGCTCCGATATCGAACAGAAGCTATCTGCAGCCTGTTCACCTCAGCCCTTCTCTCAGGTTGAACTTAATGATCTGACTAGAGATCTTGGCCTTTCAAAAGAGGCAGCTGAATTGTTAGGCTCCAGACTGAAAGAAAAAAACTTATTGCCCAAAAGAAAATTTTTTTATTGGTACAGGAATCGTGAAAAGGAATTTATTAAGTACTTTGATGAAGAGAACTTGGTCTATTGTTCTGATGTTCCTGGATTGATGAGCAAATTTAATGTCATCTACGATTAAGATGAGTGGAGGCTGTTTATAGATTCATCTAAAAGAAGACTCAAAGCTGGATAGGAGCCAGTATGCATTTGTATCATTTGGACACTAAGTATATTTAAAAGAATGCTGTGAAAACCTGGCTCTTGCCCTGAACAAAATAAAATATCGACCACAGTTGGACCATTTGGGGTGATTTGAAAGTTATTCCCATGCTTCTTGGTCAACAAGGTGGATTTACGAAGTTCCCATGTTTCATTTTTGAGTGGGACAGCCGTGACAAGACTCAACATTGGGTCAAATGAGAATGGCTGAAAAGACAAAATCTTGACCCAGGCACCAAGAACGTTATTCGAAGCAGCTTAGTTGATCCGAAAAAAGTATTGTTACCTCTGCTACATATAAAATTAGGTGTAATGAAGCAGTTTGTCGAGGCTGTTCCACAAGATGGGGATTGTTTCAAATACCTGTGCAAAAAGTTTCCTGGTTTATCCCAAGCCAAGTTGAAAGAAGGAATCTTTGTCGGTCCAGATATTCGCAAACTCATGAAGAATAAAGATTTTGAGACTAACGTGACAGCAACGTAAAAAGCTTAGGTTGCTTTCAAAGATCTCGTCAGTAAATTTCTGGGTAATTACTAGGATCCTGATTATCAGGAAATTGTAATGAAAATGCAGGACAAATTTAAAACTTTGGGTTGCTCCATGAGGGTATAAAAATGCATTTCCTTCACTCACGTGTGGACTGTTTCCCCAAAAAATTTAGGAGCAGTCAGCGAAGAATATATCTTAATAAAAATAAATTAAAATAGTATGTTGGTGATTTTTTTCTAGAAACTGATGTAAAAAGTTTGAACACAAGGAACTTATTGTTTTTCTCTCAACCAGAGGTGACTTGTGCGGTCTGGTAACAGTATTTTTTTATCCATTTTAACCAATAAACAATTAGCTGATAGCTCAAAAATCAATTTTCTTTCACAAGATTAAATTTTACATAGATAAAAATGAATGAAGAGAACTGTTATCAGATAATACATGGAAAATTGTTTGAGGGAATTCCCTTTCAAATAGGATTTTAGTAAAAACATTAATATCGATTTTACAAAAAATCCTGATGTGATTGGGAAAAATGGTCATTTTCGAAATAAGCACATCAAATAATATATAAATCAACAATAATGTCTCTTGTATTTTTCAAAAACTTCAATTTCGCAGGCTTGTGTTATAAGATTATATCAGGGCTCGAAAAACCGCCCGTCCTCGGCGGTCAAAAATTCCCCGCGGACAACGAATATCTCGAATCCGACGTCCGCGCGGACGGCCATTTTCCCTTTAAAGTTCGTGATACATTTTCAATTTTTGTTATCTTACAAGAGTCTATATCGCCTCACTTCTATAATGACCCTCTAATCTAGAAATACAGCATACTAGAATACGCTTGGTGGAATTGATGTTTTCTCTGTCTGGGAGTACTGCAGCGGTTGAAAGGAGCTTTTCAGTAACGAACTTACAAAAAAACACATTACTTACTGGTCTTAAACAATAAGCGTTAAATGCAATTATGAACATCTATCTAAATGGAAAACCTCTTTCAGATTTCTAAGCAGAAACCTCTGTAAATCATTGGATTGATTGTGGAACTGGCAAACGTCATATTTGATTCATTTAAAAAACGCAGTACCCTCGGATGAATTGACATTCCAGATAACTTGACCTTTGTCATTTAAATTATTTCATATAAGAAATAAATTATTTCATAAAATAAATACTAGGTTACTATTAGTAACCTAGTATTTCTTTTATAACTGTATAATGTAATCCTAGTATTTGTAATCCTTGTAACTACTAATTCATTGTGCAATTTATATGATAAATGTTTGTAATAAATAAGAGAAAATTATATTTTTATTTATTTAGAAGTGACGGGTTAGTTTCAAAGGAGGACGGGTACATTGTTGGACTAGCCGTCCTCGGGGACGGTTAAAATTTCCGAGTTTTTTCGAGCCCTGGATTATATACCAAATATTAAAAATAAATAATTTTTACATTCCATGGAAGAAATTAGCGATTTTCGATTGATTACTTGTGCAGATTTGAGCTTAGAAATACTATTTATTTATTTTAATGAAAACAAAATAATTTGTTCGAAAATAGTGCCTTGCTCAATAGCAGCTGTAAACTGACTAGCGTGAAATTGTGAGGTAAGAGCTTGAGATTTGTTTACATCATAGAGAAATAAAAAGAATCCCTCTCGTCTAGATAGCTTCAATTTCTGCTCAGTTCGATGTAGTTTAATGACAATCTCTATTGCTATTTATTCAAACTAATTTTAATTTGAAATACTTCATAAAGTTCAGGTGCAAAATGGTTATTAAAATAAAAAGGAGAAATAATTGTTAAAATATTGGAATTTATGTCAGAAACTAATGTTTCGTGAAAAAATAAAATTATTATCATAGTAATATAAAAATGTATGATGATTAAAAAAAAAAAGAATCTCCAATCGGAATAATATTAAAAATCTCATTACGATTTTTAAACTCTTATATCCTAACTCTTATAATCTACTGCTTTGCTTGCTTATAAAAACATAGATTTATTTATTTTCTAAATTAAATTTAAAACTCAAACATAAAACTGTCACAAATGGAGTTTTTTTAATTCTGGACCTAACTGTTTTAATTTATGCAGACCTTTTTTTTTTTTATTTGTCGTAATAAGCATAACATTGAGTAAAATGCTTTTTAAGGGAGATTAATGATTAAGAAAATCAGTCATAGAATAAAAACAATACTGCTTTAATTGAAAAGATTCCATTCAAAATTTTGATAAGTATTATTTATCTAAACTATAAACTACTGAAAATGTAATCTGAATGTATTTTTTAATTTAATTAAACTTTAGAATCTTCTAAGAATTAGAATGATAAAAATAGTTGAAGTGTATATAAAAAAAGAGAATTTAAAACAGTGAACAACTATTTTTTTTTAATTAATTGAAAATCGAATTAAATCTTATTCATTAAAAAATAAAATTTACTTCTTTTTTAAGATGATGCAAAAGATTTTTCAACATGATGAAAATAAGAAATGATTATCATGATGACAAAAGAATCTGCAACAATCATTATTGCAAAACAAATTAATAACCATTAATTTCAACAAATATTTCAAGCTGAGAGATTGTTGTAACTGTAATTAAAGCATGATATTTTGATCAATTTTAATGAAAAATTGCATTTTATAATGAATGATACATATGATAATTTTAAAAATACATATGTTTGTGATTCTTTATTAAATTTATTCCAAAACAAAGCATACGTTTTAAATAGTTCTAGATGCTGAAAAGAATTACTGAGACTTATCGAAGACTAAACTATAAGCAAAAAGATTCATCTAAATATCAGAATTTATTTGACACAATGTATATGAACAAAAAGGCACAAATGTATTTTAATACTTTAAATTACCAAGTTTACTTAGAGATAATAACACACAGTTTAGCATCAAGACAATCTTGAGTCAGCATATTCAAACCTGGTCATAACGAGAATCAAGACAAATATTTGAATTAAAATTAAGAGATGTCTCTTTTTATGCATGCCAATAATAATAAATCATAATGCAGAATGAAGCTCATTAAACATAACAAAAATGGTATAATACTAAAATGCTATAATACTAAGATGCTATATAATAGATGTTACTAGGCACTATGCGAAAATAATGCAAAACATTAAGATCAGACATATGATCATACATCTGATACATTATGTGATCAGATGTATGATCATATCATTCCATCTACAAATCAATTGTAACTCTCTAAAACAAACTTTCTTTGTGTACATTTTGGAACGGAAAAATAAAAATAGATGTTACAATAAGTAGCTACACAATTAAAAACATTAATTTTTCAGACTTATGCTCTGTAAAACTATAGCTCATTAAATACAACAAGAATGATAATGATTGATTGACTATATGTGCTCATAGTTTTTAATAAAATTAAAGCTCATTAAATACAACAAGAATGATAATAAGATTTCTAAGATAAAAGTACATTTAAGCATAAGATTACTTTGAGCACATCATACATATCAAAACAAATTGGCCAAAATGGATTCTAATATTTTTATTTAGATTAAATTTCAAACATGCTTGAGAATAATGCTCCCAACAATGGATGATTTTTCACCAGAGTAGAAATTTGGGTATAGGTAGAAATTCAAATGAAAAATTATGGATATTGTAACAGGGACCATCTGATAAATCTCCCTCCCACAGAGTTGGAACAAATCATGAAATGAATTACTAACAAATTGAACTGAAAGAAAGAGTCCGGGCATATGCTAGAAAAATTAAACCAAGGGAGAAATAAACATCATGAAACAAATTTTAAATTCATTAATAAAAAATAAAATACACTGAATAAATCTCCAGAGGTTGCCAGAAAAATTCTACTAATGGCATAAAATCTGAAAAGAATTAGTAACAAATAAAATACAGAGAAATAAATGACCAGACAGACCTATTTCGTTGGTTTACATTTGTATTGAAAATACCATCCATTAACAATACATAATATGGTACTTAGCCAGGTACAAGGAAACTGAACTGTTTCTTTTCTTTTTTATCAACATCTATGAATTTCTTTGTGAGCATCATCTGTTTTGTTCAGTGCTAAAAAAATAGCATAAAAATAAAACGTTGGCAGAAGTCTTTTTGGCGACTTTTCGCTTGCGCCCGGCTAACCGAAAAGTATCCATAATGCATATTTATAATAAGTATTAATTCAAAAATAAAATTATTTTAATCGACTAATTAGATAAACTTTATACTATTAAAAATCTTAACACAACTATAAAACCTAAAATTTATCTTTTAAATCCGGAAATTCTAGTTCCGATATATAATTACCGCCCCCGCCCTTTCATCTGGATGCTTTTAATTAACTTCTTTTAATTCTTTTTTAATCAAACACAGCTGAACGAAATAACACGGTTTTAAATAAAGCTAAAATTTTTTTATTTCCTGTTTAAGTTTTTAATGCCTCTTTTTGTCCTATTTAATACCTTTAAAAATCGATGAAACATTGTTTGTAAGACAAACTTAGTGGAAGATTTCTAGATGGCGCTGGTTGTCTGGTGGCAATTAAAAAAAAGGGTTACTCTCTTTCAATCGTATTTGTTTTGCTTGTTGATGCATGTGCCATATATATATTTTTTATACACATGAATTAAGAAATAAAACACAGTAATCCTTTTACAGCACCAAGTTATTCCAAGCACCAAGCAAAAAACATTTTGTTTATGAAGTAAATGCAAGATGTTTATGAAGTCTTTAATCATTTACAGTTTAAATATATTTTAGATATTAAAAGAAAAAAGTAATTTTTTTTCATAATTAAAATCTTAATTACTTGATAAGCTTTTTACTTTAGAATAATTTGACCTACATGAGTGAAACTGGAAGGTTAAATATTTATTTAGATATTTCTTTCTAATGTTTCTTATTAACAAATTATTTTTTCCCTCTGTGGGGGCGGAGTTACCGACCATGCCAACCTTCATCTATCAAAAGGTACCTCATGAATGATTCAAGTTAGTATGTCTTATATACCAGTGAATTGATGTTTAATTTTCGTAGTGGTAGTTACGCCACAATACTCCTCCACCAGAATTTTATCAGGGATAGAATTCGATGAACAGATACCACTAGTTGCTGTACTTGTGACAGTACCGGGAGGGCTAGAATTAAGGTCACCTTAATTTTGAGTGCTGAATGTGAAAGGTGTATTAACTTCACAGTAGTAGTCGCTCCTGTGTTGCCATTAGCAGTCGAGTGTATGTAGGCGCAGACGTTGTGTTTAATCGAGACGAAACTGAGTAGCAACAGCGTGAGGAGGTGGATAATGCAGTCACAAATAGCAAGCCAACTGTTCAATGTGGACTATCCTTCGAAGTAGGCGATACTGCTAGATCAAATCACGTCCGGAGGTCACCAATGTGGGGGCGGGGTTTCGAAGTAGGCGTAATTGTCTAGGTAGGCGTGTTCATATCGAAGTGGGCGTTTCTGCCAAGGTAGGCGTGTTTACATCATGTCCGAAGGTCACCAATGTGGGGAGAGTAGATATCGACGATGTCAACCGTTATCTATGAAAAGGTACCCCTACATAGAGCCGAGTTAACATGTATTATATACCAGTGAATTGATGTTTAATTTTCGTAGTGGTAGTTACGCCACACCCTCAAATATTTTTCTTTTCTTTCCTGAATTAGCATAACCAGATTATTTGTTCTAATCATTTACACGTCATTGTAAATGAAAATTATCCTTAATGATAATAAACTTTTATTACTTTAAAAATGTGGTTGCAAATGACATAAATATTTTCAATACTAAAATAAAATGAATGATCTAAATCTATGGATTAAGGGAGAAATTAAGAAAATAGAGAGAAAAATAGATTAAGAGATAAGATTCTATGAGCAATATTATGTTTTATAATGAAAGAACTTGTTTCAAAAATAAATAATAGTAAGATTTGCGATAGCAACACTCGATTACGCCATCTGGGGAGAGACCGATTTCATGTCTTTAGCCTTTCTCCCTTCCCTCTCCTCCTCTTTTCAGTTGTATAGGAATGTACTACGATATTTTTCCTTTTCTTAATATTTTTCCTTTTTATTTAAGAAAAATATTTTTTAAAATTTCCGTGATATTTTTCTTTAGAACTACATTTAATGTAGTTTTCAGTTCCATATAGTTTTCTAAGTTAAAAGATTTCAATCTATATGAAAATCAAGAAAGAAACTAACGTGCTTCCCTCCTCTATAACTTTCCACACTCTAAGCTGGGTCTCCACCGATCGCAACGGCAACGTAGATCAAAATCTGTTGCTGTGTTGCTTCCTATCTGTTGCCCAAGTCTTTCATACCGGTAATTGGCAACGACTCTGTTTCTTGTCTCGCGCATGCTCAGAAGACTTATCACGCGATACGGTTGCGTCATCTCCCGTTTCATTTCATCACTTTTGTTTTGTTTGAAAGTGCTACAGTTCTATTTATTAAAATGGAAAGAGCAAATTTGAAAAAAGTTTCTTCTTTAATATGCATTGTATATATTTTTTTCATATTATCTTGATTTTTGGTTTATTTTGTAGATTATATTACATATTTTAAATAGATTTTTTTTTATTAAACTCAACATTTACTTGAATCTTGAATGAAAGACTGTGTTTTTATCATATTATTAAAGATTTCAGCTAATACGAACTTTCTATTTCATTGTGATTTTTTTATAGGATAATGAAGTTTTTATAAATCATTTAGGTAAAAATTTTAAATGCTAGGAATAGAATGTAAAATATATGAACCTTTTTAATAATTCCATAATGGTTACAAGTCATTACATAATTTAATATCTTTTTCTAAACATGATTCCATAAAGATAAATGCAATAATTATTATTTTGAATGGAGAATTTACTTTATCTTTTATTTTTATTTACAAATTCGAAATTAGCTTATTGTCTTTCACAATAGTTTTACAGATGAAATTATGTCTTATCATATACAGTTTAATTTTTGTTAGTACAGTGTTCGGTTCAACAATATCTGCAAGATAGTTCTTTCCACATTCTCTGCAGTGTTCAGTTTTCTTTCTTTTAACATAATAGAAATGATATGCAGATTACATTTTTCTACCATTTTTTGGGGGGGATTATCTGCTGCAAACTATTGATGATATAACTAAATACCTGCATAATCAATACGATTTACTCTTCACATAATCAAATATTTTGCAGACGACAAAAAAACACAATTTTCTTTCTGGGGGAATCACTCAATTTTTTTTAATTTTTTTTTTTTAGTGCCAAAGCTGCAATTTAAATTTCAACTTAAAAAGTTAATTTAAATTTTAACTTACTCCCTTCAAAAAGACTGTCTCCTCAAATCCATCTTTGGGTCTTGTTAGACTGATTTTTGATAATTTAATAAGTGGATTTGAATAAAAACACTGTAGAAAAATTTGGTAAAAAATTTTATGATTTTGTTCTTATTGTGTAAAAATAAAAGGAAAACACTGTTTGCTACAGTAATTAATAATTTGATTGTTAGAGAACCCATTCTATAGCAAAATAATCGTAATTGCTTACACCAAAAAAATAGATGAGGTTATGCTTTGAAAGCCTAAGAACGAGAATTCCAATTGCTTAGAACACAAGTTTTAAAATACTGACATATTCCTTAAAAAAAAATGTAGGTAAAAAATACGCCCTATTTAAAGATAACGGCTATTTTATTCATTCAAGTTATTGAAAGGATTAAGAAGTTTGCAACAAAACTCTATATATTTTTTTCTTTTTGACACTCAAACCTGTCGATAGCGAACTAATACTAAATCTAATAAAACCAACTACACAATTCTAAATAGTATTTTATTCTTGTTTTAATTCATCTCTTGCTAAATTTAATAGTATTTTAATATGAAGATCAATCTTTTTTTTCTTTTTTTTTTACATGTCCCAGATAAAATCCTCACGGCTATAATTATATAACCACGAGCTGTTTCGCGCAAAGTCAATCAATTGCTCTTCCATTTTTCTTAATAATAAAATTGAAAACAAATTATAAAATTCAAATCGCTGCTTCGCTTTATTCACGTGTTCTGTTAAACGGATCAAAACGCGAGGGTTGGGAGCGGAAACTAACGACGAATCTGATTGGCTACTAGGGTTGGCAACAGCAACAAAAGTTGACTCGTTTCCAACTCTTGAACTGAAAGTAACGACAACACGGCAACATGGAGAAACGGCGTTTGTGCGCCGGCGCGCAACTTTGGCAACAAGATTCACGTTGCCGTTGCCCCCGGTGGAGATCCCGCTTAATGGGGAAAGCATGTGAAGTGTTGCCATAGGTAGAGAGTTCTGCTCTACCCCACCTGCGGGCCCATTTCGATTGCCAATAGCAAAACGTGAGATAATCATTAAAATAAGATAAACCCAAAACAATGAAATATTGTTGCCAACAAAGAATAGGTGTTTACTTCCTTTAATTTGTAACAATCATTCTTATCATATATTCATTCAAGAAAGAAAGTTGAAAGCTAGTTTAAAGTTTAACGTGTTTTTCATTGTTTTTAACAGGAGCAAATGTACGTAAGATTTCTGATAATTTATTAATGATTTCTGATAATTCTGTCTCATCATATTAGACTTATCATAATAGGACTTCTCATTCTTATATTAGCCGGTATATCTAATTATTCTAATATAAGAGATTATAAGTCACTATTTGGTCGATTGTTTCTTTAAGTTTAGATTTTAAAAAAAATTATAACAAATTTAGATTTTTCTATTGTAAATTTGTTATTCATTTTTTCCACATATGTTTCTTCTGAATAAATATTTCCTTCAGAGTTGTTAACAAAAAGCTGTTGTTTTAAACTTCAATCAATAGGAAAAATGCTTGTTCAATTAATATTTTATAAATGACTACGATATTTGTAATTAATGAGCAAAATGAAAATTCAATCTTATAATGATAATCCCCCCAGTTGCTTACGATAATATTCTGGACAATAAAATGTTTATTTTACTGTAAATTTTCACATTGTTGCATTACTTTAATCAATTTTATGTCTGAAACGTATTTTCTAATACATAGAAAAACATGCATCTTTCCAAACACAGCATCAAGTCCAAATTATATTTTTCAAAAAAGTGTTTCGTCGTCAAAAGCATAGGATTTTTAATTTATTAAGGATTTATTTCTTATTTGTAAAAATGTCCTCGACTTTATTGAAAAACCCTCGTTTACTTTATTCTAAAGTGAATGTTATTATAAATTTACTTAGAATTTTATGGAAAATTCCAGTACAGTTATGCTTAATTTTCTTTACATTTTTACTATTGTTGCATTTATTTATATAACACTGCTTTTTGTTTTTTAAACAAAATACATTAATCTGTAACACTAATTAAAATATGTCACTTAATTGTGCATCATATTTATATGATTTATGAACATGCATAACATATATTTAACTAATATTTTAGAAACAAACATGCTATAATGCTGAACAAAGCCCTTGGAGTTGCTAATGAGCTTCTGTTGTCTTTAACTGTACTGGTCAGTAAATCTTTTATTTACTTATTTTTTATAGCGCAATTTTTTTAAATATAATTTATAAATATTTTTAGTATTTCTATATGTTTTTAAAGAAGTTTTTGCTGTTTGTAATTATTTTTTTTTGTAAAAATTTTTGGTTTATAAAATATGTTCCTTGTGAAATATTATGAAAAGAACTGAAAAATTGGAACTTGTTGCAGAAACTGCTTAAAATGAAGTGCCAGAGTTTCTTTATATTTATTATTAAGATTAAAAAAATATTTTATGATCTCTTTGCTGAGTATTATTTAATTTCTTGTAAAATGTAGGTTAACATGAATTATTTGCAGGTGACAACCGTAGCCTGCAGTTTAAGCAATGAAGCTTGTTTTGACCTTGGTCTTAGGAGATCAGATCTCCAATGCACTTGGTGTGATAAATTAGTACAATTTGAATTGGATGACATTCTTAAGGATAGCTGCCTTAACTGTTGTGTGAAAGCAGAGAAAGAACCTGTTAAGGTATGTGGAATTTAAATTGACATTTCTTCTATCAGTAAAATATTTCTAGTTATTCTAATTGATAATAATAAAATTATTCTACAATCCCTGCAAACATTAGTCATATAGTTTTTGGACATGCTTTAAATAAAGTTGTAAACATTTATGCTGTTTAATATATTTTTCTGTTATAATTTCTTTAAACTTTGAAGAGCTTAGTGGGAGTGAGAGATGTTTGTCAGGTTTAAAAGCATGCTGCTCTCAGCTTTTTTTTAATTAACCCCTTCCTTCTTGCTACCTTGAAAGTGACGGGATGAGGTTTCGCCCTCTATTTCTCGCTCCCGTGAGATTACCGGGCTGAAGTGTTAAGTAGTAACGTGCCAATAAGAATATAACTAATTCATTTCTTTTGCGGAAAACATTTTATTTCTCATTTTACTCACCAGATGGCAGTACCAGGATATTTTTAAGGTGTCAAACAACAAGGTGGGAAAAATTCCCATTTGATGTTTCGTTTATCTTTAGTAGATGAACTTATTGAAAGGTATCAGTCAACAGACACCATTCCAAAAAGAGGACAGCCAAGCTTTGAGGATAATCGCAATCGTTTGATTGAAAGGCATTTTATTAGACAGATACCCCCAACTGATAAGAAATGGCCACCATCAAGAGAATGCAAAGTTTGTTGCTCCAGAAGAGATGAAAACAATAAAAGATGTAGGAAGGAAACTCGGTACTGCTGTCCAGATTGTTAAGTTGGCCTCTGTATCTCATGCTTTGAAATTTATCATACTAGAAAAAATTACTAATCTTTTATTTATATTATACGTAAGTTTAATAAAATTCTTTTTTAATGTTTAAAACACATATTTTTCAAATTTTCCTTGCTTGCTGGAAAACCAACATTAAGTCATAGTAACCATGAATCTTGGTTTTTCCTAAAAATTTAATGTTTTAAAATTTCAAGCTAAAAGTAAAATTAAAAACTAATATATATTATTGTTCATACACATATTTTTATATAATTTTTAGGGATAAAAAAAATAGGCACTTTTATGACCGTTTTCTTGAAAATTAACCGATTGTTAAGGGGCTAAACAATTTCTTCATATGGAAAAGTCTTAAGTATAGCAATTTTGAATAGAACAGGATAATTTTTTCTGATTTTATTAAATTCCTTAGATTTAACTTTTTAGTAAGCAATTAAATTTGTAATTAGTTTAGTAACAATTGGATATTGTTATGCATCATTAGATTAAGTGTTCATTGTCAAATTTTTAGATGATGATGATCATTAATAGCTCAACAGCCTTAGTCTTCTCAAGAAGTTTTTTTCAGGCTAAAATTTTTCCTGCTAGCGTTTTCCAGTTTTTAAAAGACCAAAAGGTATTTTTCTAGGCCATCTATCCATCTCAAATTCGCCCTACCTCTTTTTCCTGTGCTATTTGATCTGCCATTGAAAATTCTTTTTGTGGTATGGTCTTCATCCATTCTGATGTGGCCTGCCCATTTTATTCTTTGTCATTTAATGAAGTTAATAATGTCAGGTTCATTATATGAGTGATAAAGCTCTAAATTTGTTTTAAGCCACACACTATTTTTATTTTTTTTATTTTTCAAAAATATCATTCAAAAATATTTCTCAAGACTTTTCTTTCAAAGGTACCCAACATACCCTCCTCCATACAGGATATTGTCCAGGTTTCACATGCATATGTTAAAATTGTTCTTAAAAGAGATTTATAAGTAGAACTTTTGTTTTCTTATGAATTATATTAGATTTTATGTATTATTAAATTTCATTAAAACATCTATTGGCTATAGTGATTCTCTTTTGTATTTCCATTGTAATCCTGTTGTTGATTACAGAACTCAAGTAAACAAAATCATCAACAACTTCAAATTTATATTATTCAATTTCTAAGTGGGTTTTATTGAAGCTTGTTTTAGTACATGGCAAATATTTAGTTTTTATCATTTTTAGATGATACACTCACATAAAAAGTTAGAAAATAGCTTTTTCTAATAACAAAAAATTGCATAAAAATATCAAAATTTAAAAGCTGATATTTAGTTTGGTATAACATTACTTTAAACATATTTTTTATGCTGCTTTTGATTAATCAAGGTTGTTGTTTTAACTTTTCTAAAGATCTACCAACTGTTTTGGAAGTCTTAGAGTAATCGATAGTTATACTAATAAATTTTAAGATAGATCATTTATAAAATATATATTGTTTATTTTTAGAAATACCCTCAAGCGCGACTTGAAGTGTGTGGATGAAAAGTCGGTCACTACCCACAAATCCAAGGTAAATATAACATAAAATTTTTTTTAATTATACAAGACTTGGAACAATTTTTGTTAGTTTTATATCTATGTTTTACCTTAGTTTTTACATTTAGTATGTAACACAAATTGTATAATTTAACACAAATAATGTAAAATATTTCAATTATATATTCTTTGCTAGAAATTAATTAATTTTTATCCTATTTTTAAAATTGTATGTTAGTGCAGATTGTATACCCATGTTCAATGAAACATTTTTTCTCTTTGATTCTAATTAATTGTAATTTTCTTTAAATTTCATGTGATTTACTATTCTGAGTAATTTTTTTGCTATTTTTAGATATTGTATTGTTTAATTTATTGCATCTTACTGTTAAAGTAGATTTAGGAGGTTTTTATAATTTCCATTTATAGCCTTTTAATTTCTTTAGAAAACTGTCCACAGTCGAACAATTCACAAAATGTCTTTTAACAGAACTAAAAAACAATAATTTTTCTTAGAGTTTCTGGTAGGGTGGCTCGTAGTAATTCACGATCACTCTGTTTCTGGGGTAAACAATGATCACCTAAGTTTCATTTATAAAAATGTTTTTTTTTAAAATTTGAGACATGGACAAGAATGCTTGTACATTTTACTAAAGTATAACTACATTTACTTAATAATAGTTTATTGTTTTATCTAACAAAATAAGTACAGTAGAGAACCATTTATCCGGTATCCAGATAACCGGGAAACCAGAGAACCGGGAAAAAATTTGCTCGGTTTTCCCGCCATTTTAAACTAGAACGATTATGAAAAAATGCGAAAATTGGACTCATCCTTGAAGTTGAGTAGAGGAAAATGTGAGGAAGGGGAGAATTTTTTCCCCGTTTACCCAGAGAAACCTCATTTCTTCTCTGACCTTGACGATCTTCAGATCGAGAGGAGGCAGGGAAGGGATGAATGTTTTATTTTCTCCTTTAGGCCGTCAATCAAACTCAAAGGAGTGGCATGCTGACTTCGTTTTCTCTGATTTATGAGGGGGTGGGGAAAATGCATTGCACGTGCATATCAGTGAACAGAAGATGAAAGAAAAATATATTTATCTATTTGACATCGATTAATAAAAATAAAATATTTTTCTTTTGAATAAATTCTGATTCTTTGGTATCATTTGCAAGTTTTTCTTGATGTGGAATCACATCTGCTTTCGTTAAAAATCTTGTTTTTATGAATAAAAAAAAAAAAAAAGGAGAATTGTTTATTAATTTAAACATACGATTATTTTATGAAGCAGATTGCAGTTTTGTTTTTCTGATTCCACTACGCTTGATTTTTTTTTTCACGATAAATTTTGCTCTTAATAAATTAATTCTTTTTATTCATAAATTTTATCATTAGGTTTTTCTTTATTTTTTTTTAATTCCGTTGATCTTGCCTTGTTCCGGGCTTTAATATTTATGTTAGGTCCTTTTTTAACGATCGTTTCGGTTCGATAATTTTCGTTGTTTTGATTTAGATTAATAAGTTTTCCTTTTATTTTATCGTTTTCCCCCCTGTATAATTAGGTATGAAATATATTGCGTTATTTAATCATTTGTTTTGTTTATATTAGTTAATTTAGGAATTGTAATTATTTTTAAAAAATAAATATGAGAATTTTGTATTTTTTAAACTTGTTTTTCTTTTCTAAACTTGCAAATTTTTTTTATTCTTTTAAATTTTGTTTTTCTACCATTTTTTTTTCTTTTTAAATTTAGGATTGCTTACCTTTTTTCTTTTACTTTAAAATGTGTTACACCTTTTCCTTGTAATTCGGGTGCGATAAAACATCGATTAACGACACTTTTTGGTTGATCCAGAAAACCGGGAAATTCAGACATCCGGGATAGCGATGGTCCCGAGCATCCCGGATAATTGGTTCTCTACTGTATCTTTTAAACTGCTTTCTGTATTTTCCATTTCAAAGATAGGCTTCAAAATGTGTTCATTTCTGCAAAGATCCCCCTCCTTCTCTTGATAAATATTTTGAGTTACTTTCTTTTTCTTTGATATAAAAATAGTGTAAACTTTTGTTTAATTGTTTCGCATCTACTGTAAACATTATAATTAATTATAAGAAACTATATCAAATGTTGCCCCTTACACATGGGGTAATTATTGATCACTGGGGTAATTCCTGATCATTGTCATTTTTTCTTATAAATAGTATAAAAAATAGCTAATAAATAGCTAATTGTCTTTTCTTAAATAACAGTTCATATTTATTTAGTGGAACAACTATAAAATATATTTTAACTGTAATCACAAAATTTGTTTTTAACTGTATACAAGACAAATGTGTTCTGCACCATATCTGGTTTGTCTTACCTTGCTTCTATCTTAATTTTATGCATTGTTAGAATTTGTATTTGTATGTGTGCATTGTTAAAATTTGTAAGTTTAGAAATTAGCCTAATATAAATATGGTGAGAAATTATAAGTCTAAAAAGGATACTAAGCTTCTAGAAAGCAAAATTAGTGCATTTCTTTAAATGATTGAAAATGAAAATTTCAGTGTGAGAGCTGCTGTCAGAGCTGTTGACATACCTTACTTAACTTTACACTCTCACTTAATGAAGTTAAAAAATCCAGCAAAAGTAACCTATGTGGAAACTCTTTCTTATATTCCAGCAGAACACGAGAATGAGTTGGCTGCTTACCTAAAATGCATGGAACAATGCAAAGAATTTTGGAAAATTTAAAGTGTTAATCTTTATTCCTGTTTTTAAATAAATCGTTTTATTAGCTGCTTAAGTATATTTCTTTGGTTTATTTGTTTGGTCTTAATGTCTTATTTGCTAATTACCATTGTATAATTATTTTTAAACAGCCCCTTTACTATAAAAACTGGCGATCAGTAATTACCTCAGAAATAATCAAGAGAAGGGGTAATTCCTGATCACTAAAAATTTAAAATCTTTTAAATTCTAATTAGATTTTCAAACAAAAGAAGGTAGCATAAGACTCATCTCATATAGCCTCAAACTTCCAGTAAATATTAAAATTCTATCTTGAATAGTTTTTTCACAAAATAGATGTTTGCATTTTTTGATCAGGAATTACCCCAGGTCACCCTAATTCCAATAAGAAATGCTATAAGGAAATAGGACTTGTATTTATTTCAGACCACTTAATTTGTGTACCAGTTAAGTAATCAAATATATTTATGTTATTACTTCCAGAGCATATGACACAATAACATGTATGTTAACTCCTATACTTATGTTTAACGGGAGACTATATTTTACTTCTGCCTCTCAATTTTTTGTATTTAGATTATTTTTCCTTTTTTTATTAAACTGAAAAAAATTATTTTTTTTCTTATTAAAAATAAATCTTACATTTCTCAAAAAAAGTAATTTTTTTTTGCTCATTATAAAACTATCATCTATTGCATATGGGTATCTTTTTGAAAAGTAGGGGGGGGGGGACATATCGCTCCATATTTACTTACACTTCTAGCGTTGGATATATGATTAATAGTAGCTTATATGAGACAAAAAGTTAAGCCATTACTTTTTTTACTGCTAAATAATAACCAAATTTACCAAAATTGAGAAAATTTTGTAATCCATGTTTTTGTGTTTAAAAATTTTGAATATAGTAAAAATAGATTGGGTATCTGCGCACCTGGAAAGTCATGAAAAATCATAGAAAGTCATGAATTTCAGTATTGAAAAAAATTTGTCATGAATTTTGCTATTTTTAAAAAAAAAATCATGGAAAGTCATGGATTTGCCGCGCCGATCCGCGCCAATTGGGGAAATTTGCGCCTACATGCTCCAAATTGAAGTAGAAGGCTTAACTTACGCTGATATGCGCCAAAAGGGATATTTCCCCCTAGGTATCGCCAAGATAAAATTTTGCGGCAACCCGGCTGCTGCGATGTGGGGGGTTGCTCTGGATTCAGTGGGAAGGATTCTTGCACTGTCATGTGCAACTCTGCTTCATTTTGCAAGATATTCTCAATTTCAGGTTTCATTTTTCACTCCCTGAAATGGAACCGAAACTTCCCTCGAATTTTCGGGGACAAACTAAACATTGCCATATTTTTATAGCAAAAGAAAATTTTATTTCCAACATTTTCCTTATTTCTCTTGTTAATTTCATCGTTATTGAAGCGCCATCGTCTTCGTCAATGGCAAGCTAATGGCCTTTTTGCTCTATTCTATTTATAGAATAGTACCCATGATCTTGGAATTTACTTGGGGACCATTCACTAAGTACATATTTTCATGATCCTCAGAGCAGTCAAGAATCACAAAGCTTCATAACCTCAAAATTTCCATCTCCCTCTTATTCATTTAATTTAATAAAGATAAGAATTAATTGAGCTTCTGAAACGTAAATTTTTATCGGAGGGACCATCCACTAATTGTATATTGTTTTTAAACATTTATTTTGCTTTATTACTCTTTTTACTAATATCTTTTTTTACTTATTGCATTTTATTATTAAGTTATTACTTTCAAAAATTTCAGTGCTCTTATTTTGTTTTAGAAAAAAACTTAATAATATTTAGAGGCAAGATTTTAAATAAGTATGAAGAGAGGGGCTTTCAGAATTTTTAAAGCAGCGAAAAAATCTTATGTTTTTAAGATTTGTCATTCAAAAATACTTAAATTCATCTCTTAATGATTTGATTAAAAACAATTGATATAAATTTTTTTTTAATTATCACAGATTTGTTAAATATTATGAGTGTAGGGATAATATAATAATTTACTTCTGAAAAATTTTTTTTAGCTTCAATACTCATTGTATTTGCATTTGAAAATTATTTAATTTTTTTAATCATTTCATTAATGAAAAACTGTACTAGGTAACCAATTTTAATTTTAAAAAAATTAGGGGCCATTCACTAATTTACATTTGTAATATAAATTTATTAAAATTTGCTTAATTCTTAACATATTTTTATAAATTCGGTATGATCAATATTAATCTTGTTAATGTTTTGTTGAATATACTATTACAAATAACATTTATTTAAATTTTAAGAAAAATACACTCAATAACTTTAAATAATAGTTAAATTAATTAGAGTTTTAAACTACCTTTTACAGAATTAAATAAAGTAATTATTAATTTAAAAAATAGTATGAGCTACTCAATATTGAATTTATTTAAATTGTTTTTGCCAAAACCTCATTTTCAAGAAATATTTCGGCTATATTAAATACATTTTTAGGTCTTTTCCAAACTGAGATACCATTGATTCACTTGCTGTACAGAGAAAAAAAATTATTTGCTTTTGTATTTTTTTCAGTTATTTTATTGTTTCAACTCTTTCTTTACTTTGTTTTTTAAATTTAAAATCTATAAATATGAAGATACAGAGTATAGCAGTTTAGGTTATACCTATCATTTCAATTAATGTTATTATAATGCTTTTTTTAATTTATTGTTGCGTTTTTGTCGGAGAAAATAGTAACTTTGTTAAGTCAGGAAAAATTCTTGGACATAGTCATGAATTTGAAAATCTAAAATGTAGCAGATAAAATGAATAGAATTGTAAAAAAAAAAAAAATGGTACAATGCCTCAAATAAATTTCAAAATGTTATGTTTCATATATCAACTTCCTTTTTCAATTTGCATAATTTTTTTTTAAAAATGTGAAATGCAATTATGCCTTCTAAACTTCTTTAAATGAAATATTCTAATGCTTTTAATATTTCTTTCCTCCAGCATTTGTGCGTAGTGACCAATCAAAAAGTTTCTCTGGACTCACTGTGAAGTATGTTCGGGGAGCAGATCCAGTTATCAAACTTCTGGATGCTGAAGGGAATGTTCAAGAAGAACTTAGCATCCAGAAATGGGACACTGACACAATCAATGAATTTCTTACTGAACATTTAGAATAGTTTAACTGTCTTGTTTATTATTTGTTTTACTGTCGAAAAATTGCACTGAACTAATGCTTCCTCTATCTTGAAAAAAACCTTTGGGACTCTTGCTATACATGTATGAAGATTGTTCAAGAAACTAAGAGATTAGTTTGAGCAATTTGATGTTTGTGTTCTGCATGTTTTCCTATGTGTTTTGTTAAGATATCTTGATAAAGCATTGGAATATGGTGTTTTGTAATATGCTTTTAAAAAAAGTTTAATTTTGGAATAAAAAAACTATTCTTTGAGATTTCTTTTATTTCTTATTGAAACTTTGTGGGAAATAAAGTTGATTTTTAAATTTTTAAGGATATTCATTTTTTGAACAAAGAAAATTGTCGAGAATTTCACTTGCAATTTTTTGTACCACTTTTATATATATTTATTAGTAATAAAAGTAAGCTAAAATGTCTTGTAAACATGGGTGAGTAAATGTTTGTTCTAAAAATGACCGTCTATTTATAAAACAAAAGAAAGGAAGATGTAAGAAATATAGGATTTTCTTTCTCATTAAGTTTCAAAATAAGTTACTAAGTTTGTCAACAAATGGAATTTCTCATTAAAAAAAAAAAGTTGTAATAAAAATAATTTTAAAATAACCACTATTTGAAATATGACAAGCAGTATGAAGGTGAAGTTAACTGACGTTATTGGCAAATGTCTGTTGAAACAGCCAAACATGTAGACTTAGAGGTTGGGCAGCTCCAAAGAGTAAGACACATCGACCAGAGGTCTATTGTATCCGAATCCTGAACAAGAAAGTTTTATAGCTGAAATTAAGTTCAGCAAACACCTGACAAGAATGTCTTGCAGTTCCTAGGCTTTAATGCAATGTTGCCACTAGAATAGTCATGATTCAGCTCTTTAGCCTGACCATACAAAATGCAGGGGCGGATTACCCATTAGGCCATGGCCCCCTGAAAAAAAAATTTTTGAAAATAAATTTAAAAAAATTAAGAAAGAAAATGATTTTTAAAAAAAAATATATTTCAAATATATATTAATAAATACGATAATTTTTTTGGTTCTGATTTAACAAAATAAAGTAAAATTTAATTTATTATTTATTTTAAATATGCTTTCTTAAATGAAGATATATAAATACTTTTATATTTGAATAAAAAAAAAGTATACGAGAAAAAAATTTAATCTAAGGGTCCCAAAAATTTCAATGGCCTAGGGCCCCGGGTACGCTTAATCCGCCCCTGACAAAATTCCTCATAGGCAATTTTGCCTTAGAGCTTGAAAACAGTTGCCCTGAATGATGTGGGAGAGATTCCCAAAGCTGGTTTAGGGCCCCCAAAAAATCGTACTGGAGCCAACTCATTTCCAAGATAGCCTACTTTTAAAGGTACCCAATGTAGGTATACCTTGTTACGCGTGGCACAGAGAAGCACTCCCAAACTAGTGTAGAGGCGAATTTACACCTTGATAATGATAGGAGAGCAGCCTTGACTGGTCAGAACAGAAGTGGATAGGAGCGAAACATGCAACACAATACATTGTTTTATAGTTTTTCTAGTAAGCTGTGTCATTTGTTGAACTTAACCAATTTTTGTGATAACCTTGTTTCCCAGGAAATTTTTTTCTCTTTGTTTTCTAGTTATTGGAAATTCTCAGTCATTTTTTAGACATCTGACATTTTGTGTGTTGCCAATATGACATATTTGTTTAACAATCATTCATTGTTAAATAAACAGTTATTTTATGATCTTATATTTTCAATACTGGTTTAAAACATTATTTTTTGAGATTGATCAGGTAACTTGAGTAATTGTTTTTAAATTTTTGAGTAGTTTTTCTGTTAAAAAATTTTAAAATGTAGATTTAGTTTATTAATTGTATTGATATAAATTTCTCTTAGAGAGTGTCATTAACCTTAAGTTAACTCTTATATTTCATAATTTTCTTCTCCATGAAGCAGCACAAAGGCATCTTAAGTTTCTTTTCATCTTGATTTTGTGATAGGCGTTTTAACTCATTTGAGTTAGGATAAAGTTTAGAGAGTTATGAAATTCATGCTAATAATCCACCAAAATAAATAATATCAGACTTAATCGAAATAAATAAATAACTCTTAAATTTACATTTATCCAAGTTATTTTTTATTATTCAGAAAATAATCAGTATCAGATTTATGTGAGGACTGTTGCTAGAATTTTGAAATTTTACTATTTATCTTACTAACTTGCTGAATTTTCTTCTCTTTTAGTTTATTTATAAAAATGCATAAATAATTACATTTCACAGCAAAATCTGAACCCACTGTATAAATTAAACTTTTATAATGAAATAATCACATTTATAATAAAAGCTGTTTTAGTAACTTTCTATTCCAGAACATGAGTGGAAATTTTTTTTCTTCTTTTATATTTATATTTAACAGTTTAGATGCCACTTTTGGCCCCTTGGCCATACATTGTGCATCCCTGTTTTAGATGGAATTATCTAATTGACAACTTTTATAAATATTTGTATCATATAGCGGATTCCAAGCATGGTGGAATATGCATAAATACAACATACTAGTCAAATAATTGGGACCATATTTTTAGAATGGATCTACTCTCCATATCTAGCGGCTCAAAAAGTGAAATCAACTGAAAAAAGGTATGCTTATACAGAGAAAATCAGTTGTTGCAATTTGGCATATTCTCTGCTCTAATTAATTGAGCATAGTTAAGGTTAATTATTTGAGATAGCATCTTACTACATGATAATCCTATCATTAAGTAAAGAATTATTCAGACATTGTTTTCTGATGCATTGTAAACTAAATGTTAAGTTTACACAGAGCTTGTTAAAATTAAGTTTCAATTGTTTGCTTAGCTAAGTGATTACTGGAAAAATAACAAATTTGGAAAAATCTATTTCAAGACTTGACAGAACAAATAATGTTCTATGCTAACTATAGTCTGTACTTGATGCACTGTGAATTTAAGGTGACCAGATAGAATAAGAAAGAAAAATGACATCCACATGAAGCAAATTTGTTAACCGTTTTATTAAAGTTATACATTAAAAACGAAACATAGAATTCCTTCCACTTAACAGTGTTGAGTATTGTTCTGGAATGGGACAGTACGAACGATAATTTAAAACAGCTAATTAATATCCTGATCACATTATTTGGAAGAGCTTTTTCAATTCCACCATCAATTGCCAGTCAGTTTTTTGAAGATCATCTCGGAAGTGTTCTTTGCACATATCTATTGACTGCCTTGATATCTAAAAGAAGGAAAAGGCGAAATTACTTTTAGATTAGTAAAGAACTTAGTAAGATATAAACAATTATATATAGTTGAAAACATTTATTTTCAAGCATAAACTAAAAGAAATAGTCATAAGCTCAAGATCCTAATGATGTTTTGAGGGGACTTACTATATATATATATATATATATATATATATATATATATATATATATATATATATATATATATATATATATATATATATATATATATATATATATATATATATATATATATAGTAACCAAATATAAATTAAAGATTCATTTAAAAATTAAAGTGAGTAATTTATAATAATAAAACTTTTAATTTCCCATAGAGAAAAATAGAATCCTACTATTAAAGATGACAAGATGTAAAATTTCAAACATTTTATAATTCGCAAATATTAAACCTGTCTCTTAATTTTAAGACAAATTGATATTTTTTTAATATTAGACAAATTTACGAAATTTAGCCAGTGGCCAGCTGTTATATTTTTAACAGAGACTACTTTGTATAACAAGCGGCCACCCTTAAAAAGCAAATATATTTAAACGATTAAAAAAAATTTATTAATAAGTCTTTCTTTTGAATCCTTTATCAATAAATGATAAAAATTATAAGTAATTTTAGGAATGAACTATTCATAATTTCATATTTATTAAAAAAATAATAAAATACATATGGGGTGAATTTTTGGAAGGAAAAAAAAAAAAGGCAATTGAGGACAGACAGGCAATTTTTTTAATTGCTATCTTTGTATTTGTTCACCCTGTGGTTGGTGGCATCAATTAAATCTGCTTGATATTTTATTATGCTCAGAGATAAATAAGTTATTATTGATAACTGAAATCATCATAATCAGTGGAAGTTTCTGCCGCCCACTCCCAAAAGAACGTTGTGTACTCTTACATTAAGATTTTGTCAAACATTTCTTACCTTACTAACAACCATATCAGTATGGTCAAAATGGCGTCCAAACATTTTAGGAGCTTCACCCCCACAGGGTTCTATTTTAATGCAGACCTCTTGGCCTTTTCGAGCTGAATCTATCGCTTTATGATTCACTTCAATTGTAGTAACTGTTCCAATATCTAGAAACTAAAAAACACAATTCAAGATCTCATTATATAAAGGTAAAAATATCTTACACATAAGAAGATTTATTTTTGGTAGAATTTAAAATAATTTCTGTTATTAAGGTTGATAGATATAAAAATATGTAAATTTAAAAGCCTGAATTTGGCAGCAGTTTGAACCTATCATATTTAAGCTTCAAGACACACAATTAAGTATTTACAGTTTATATTATATTGGTGTTACAAATATCAATAAGGCCCAATGTTTTTAATCTTTCTTAAAAAGAAAACTTTTATTGATTTAAAGAAATACTATTAAGTAAATGATTAAAAAAAATAATGGGTAACAAAAGGTTATTTTTATAAGACAATAAAAAATGGTGTTGTCACAAAACTTTCTGCTCTTAGCATGGGATTTGAAATTAATGCTAGTTTTCGCTAGTTTAAAGTTAAAAACGTTGTTTTTCACTATTGTCACATGAAAATTTTTTTTTCCTTTTAAAAAATATGCTATTTTTATAACTATTGTAAGTTAGCAACAATTATTCACAACTGTTAAGTAAAGTTAAGCCTGTCTTAAGAGGACGCTATATTCCCTCTCTCAATAACAGCAGCTAATGCTTTTTAAATGGGAGAGTTCTCTTCTTAAAATTTGTTTGCATTTTGATATTTTGAAAAAATTCTTTCAGCATTTGAAACTTCATAGTTTACTCATAACATTATCATAATTTATATTCTGTTCTGTGATAAATAATACTTAACATAAAATTAAATAATTAAAAAGGGATTGAAATGTATAAAGCAAAAATTTGTTTTCTTTGCATTAAGCTGTTTTTGGTCTAGTTTAATTATAATCTAATTTTAGTTTTCATTCACTTATAAATTCACATATATGTGTGTGTATGTGTTAGAATATTAAAAATCAAAAAATTCTTAGATGAATACAAAACATAAAAATTATAACGCAATAAAAATAAATTATAAAATTTTTTGAGAAATTGTTATTACTTTTTTCAGAAAATAAAACTTATACAAATGGTGTAGTAATGTAATGTAGGATTAAAAAAGATACTTCAAAACAAAATGCTTATATCACTTTTTACTATTCTATATTATGACTTTATAAACTGCTTACATTCTTAGAAATTATATTTTTCTGAGAAATTTTTATAATTATATTTTGTGATATATTTCAGGGTCAATTACTTAGCAAATTATTGAAATTAAGTTTCTTGAATTATTTTCAAACACTAATTTCACATGCGTAGATAAAAACTTATATGTTTCTGGGTGTTCTAATTTGAAATGAATAAATTGTAAGATATAAGTTGATCCCTATTATCTTGTAAACATCTATTAGCTATTTACAGTTTTAGTTAATCTAGATCAATATTTAGAATGTTTATTCTGGATATTTCACAAAATCACTTTTTGAAACTAATGCTTACAATGCAAAGAAGTTCAGTTTTTCTTGGACCATATGACATGTCATGTGACGATGTTACAGCTGTAGTTGGCCCTCTATCATTTATCACTGTCACTCTAGAGACAATTCTTCCAATTATCCCCCTTCACTCCCTAAAAGTAACACTTTAGGGGGTGTTACTTTTAACAGTTAAGACTGATTTTACCAGTTCGGATTTTTTATTTTGGTATGGCATCCTCTTAAGCTAATTTTGAAAATAAAAAGTTTTACTGATCTAAAAAGTACTCAGCCGCTTATTTATATACTAAATTACTTATCAGGACTCATTGATTTTAATAATATTAATCTAGGTGGAGAAATCTTGCCAAACTTCCAATTTTCCAAACTTCCAAAAAGTTATGTAGAAACACAACTTTTAAAATATTTAAGTTATTTGTCTATTCTAAAGCTTAGATTATTTTTTTGGCAAGATGAAATATATTGTTTAAAATTATACTTTGCTCAAGTGTGAGGCACTTGATGGAATTTTCCTTTTCTTTGGCAAAAGAGCTTTGAAAGAAAAACACTGTTAAAAAGAAGTTGATATAGTAAAAATTTGAAAAGAAAAAAAAAAAGAAAGAAAAAAAAAAAAAAGAAAAAGACAAAAGTATTATATAGTAATTTTCAAAGTTTCATTAGCTAAAGAAAAAAGAACAAAATAAACTTACTTCTTTGGATGGTACACACAAGGGTGTTCCTTCTTTTAATACTCCAGCTTCAATAGATACTCCCACAACAATAGGATCACGAGAATTGAAGACAAATTGAGGCAGGATTTTCAATTTACAAGGGAATACTGCAACACTTTTATACATTTCTCTATTGCGCTCTTTAATTTCAGTTCTATAATTCACAAACATGTCAAAAAGGTGATAAATTATATTGGCATGAAAGATCTTGATATTTAGATAATCTGCAAGTTCTTGGGCTTCCCTTTCAATTCTAACATCAAATGCAAGGATCACAGCAAAACTAAAATAAAGAGAAATGCATTCAAATTCGAATATTATTTAAAAATACAACACTGACCAAAAATTTGGTTTGCAATTGCTCATTAAGAGACTGTTTGATGCCTAGATATACTTCAAACAATTGAGCCCTTTGATTTCAAAATTAGCTAGATGTATTTTTTTAAAAATGAAAAGTAATTAAATTTTTTTTGAAAAAAACAACATATATCTCAAACATGATTGATACTCTTTGTTTTTGAATTTTCCATCAATCAATAAACAGAATATAATAACAAAAGTTAAAAATAAATACATTTATTTTTATAATCCACAATCATGTCAAGCTTAATCTAAAATTTTCATTAAATTTTCATTCTTTCGTTCTAAAAAAAATTGAATGTTTTTACAATAAACACTATCTTAAAATAATTATGAGCATTTGTCCTTGCCAAAACCATTAAAAACATTTAACTAAATTCAAATGTTTGATAGAGAGAGGCTTTTTGTTTGCTCTGAAAAAATTTTGAAAACCAAGGGATTTGGTTTGGAAATTAAATATTTCCCTTCACCTACAAAGGGCACTAGGAATGAAACAGCAATTTAACTTAATACAGGATTCAAAAGAAAACTCACATTTTAGCCACATAAGTTAATGTTTTATTTTTGTTTTCAGATGATATGACTGACTCAATCTTTAAAAAAGTAAAAAAAAAAAATAATAAAATAATAATTTAATGGCTTTGAAAAATGTTCATTCTTAATACAATCAAACAAAAAGTATTCAAGTTTTTAGAATTACTACAGTTAAAAAGATTATGTCAACAAAAATAAAATCCCTTGAACAATATGCCTGAGACAAGTTTTTATTTGTCCATTTTGAAAAATACTGTACTATCATAGTCATCATGAAGCATTTAGAATTTGCAAATTTAATAGTAGATTTCCTCTTAAGCGGTTCATTATACTTGAATACATATTAATGAGGTTGCTATGACAAGATAAGTGTAAGAGAGAAGAATGAAAAGTTAACAGAAATATGAGAAAAACTTTCTCCTCTTAATGAATATACACTCCTGGCAATACTTAAACTAAAATGGAATAGCCAGCTTTTATAGCGATTGTCAACATGTTTACTGTCAAGGACTTTTCTCGTAATAAACAAGCAGTAATTCTTCAACAAATACCTAGGAAATAAAATAAACAAAGTTAGAAAAAGTTTCAACTTACGTAGGGTCATGTTCTAACATGGCAGATGCTTTCATTACATCTTTTTTTGTAACAGGACCAATACGAACACCAGAAACCTTTAGAAAGGAGAATCTAATTTACATAAATATGAAACACCAAATGTATTACACCAACTATTAAAAATAACAAATTTCATAAAAAGCCAGCATATTTGATGAATGAGAGGCGAAATTTAATTTATAAACAATGTTTATTTCTTTTTGTATTCTACAAGCACATTCCCTGACCAGAGATAATACATAGTTTATTTTAAATAAGTAAAAATGGAATTGAAATGGATCTAACTTAAAACAAAGATATAAAAAGTTGAGTATTAAGCAAAACTTCAAATAATTTAGTCCAACATAATAGAAAACATGTTTTGTAAATTATAAGCTTTATTGTTGTTATCTAAAAATGCGATTGGAGAAATAAGTTAAAAATTTATTCATTCTTGTTTTTTAGATCTCATTAAGTAAACAATTTAAAACAAAACAATTCGAACTTAGAAGCATGCCCAACAATTTAAATTTATGACAGTTCAACTTATAATATATTTATAAATTCAATTACTCACTAACATAATAAAAACTCTCAATTTCAAGCAAATATTTTCATATTGCTATCTTTACCCCCACATGTTAAAATTTTCACTTTTAATGTAAGACATAATTTTAAATATTTGTTGGACAGAAACAAGAACATAGTCCAATATCACGTTAAATACTATTCGGTTAAAAAAAATTTTTCCAGGTTAAAAACACAAATTAAAAACTTACTGGAATTTTAGATTCAGTTAAAAACTCCATGAGTGCCTCCAATGAACCTAAAGTGGATGTTTGGACATAAACACCTGTACCTGTAACCTTGATAGAATTCATTGTCTCTTTAAACATTGATGCCATCTCTTCCTGAAAATCAATTTAATGAAATTCATATTAGTTGAAAAAAACATCTTGAAAATATACATTTGATTGTAAAGTAATAGAACATAAAAAAAAAAGAAAGGGAGAAAGCTTGAAATTACCATTAATATTTTAGTTTCATCAGCTCTCTTTGGAACAAGTATAGGAAGACCAGCAATTGCTTTCTCTAAATCTTTAGCACATATTTTAACCCCTTGAGCTCCTTCCACTTCTCGATGCTCAAGAAATTGAGTCTGAGGAACAAAAATATTGATCATGAATTATATAGGGAGAAAGAATAGTAGCAATGCTTAAATAAGTGATTTTTTGTTGTTTTTTTTGTGAGAAAAGAATGTCTGTACTACATGTTAAACTTCATAAGAGGAGAAAGAATACTAGCAATGCTTAAATAAGTGATTTTTTTTTTAATATTTTTTTTTTGTGAGAAAAGAATGTCTGTACTACATGTTAAACTTCATAATTGAAAAAATTAAAAACAAATAATTATTATAATATTTGATTACTTAATATTATTTGTTAATATTTGATTTGAGTGCTTGAGATAATGTGGGCTTAGTAGAAGCACAGGGCAAGCATATCCCGTTTAAAGTAGTTTCAGGTTTGGGTTTGGACCTTTCTTCATTTGCTTGTCAAGGTGGATATAAAGATTATTAATTGACTATTTTTATTACTTAGATTTTCGTTTTCATTTGGAACTGAATAATAATTTAATCATACTGAATAATTTTCAGCGAATAAAAAACAGATCCTACTTGAGACTCTCAAGAAAACTTAAATTGCGAGTTTTTACGCTCATTACTCTAAATTAAGTACTGCTGGATGTTATTAAAATAATCGTGATATATCGTTCAGTGATATATCGTCTAATTTTATATTTCATATTTTTATAATTCAATTGAAGAAAATACATTTTCTTCAATATTTTTATTAATAGCAACTTTAAAAAAATAAATTAGTAAAAACATAATATCTGATTTCCTAAGTGAAGCAAGACTTGATTCATGTGATAGGATTACTTTCAAGAATTATTAATACATTTATTGTAGTCAATAGTTATCTTATCAATCATGCTTCCTAGGTATTGCTGATGATAATAGCAATAGTATTACTGTAATTGATAATTATGCAAAGTTGATTATCGTCGCAATATAATCACTGTTAATGATCTTAAACTAAATATTTACAATGAGACTATTATTTAATTTTATAACTGGGGTTGAACAGCCGACCTAATTCTGAATTTACGACTACCAATGTTCAATTCCGAAGCTTTGTAATTTTGAATCCAGAAGTTGAGGGAACTCCTGCATCAACTATTGGGAGAAATTTGCCATCGCAAACAACTTTTTGATGGAATCGACCTGTATTGGAGTTACACGGAGAGGAAAACCACGAAAATTACCATGGTCAACCTGACGGCAAGGGGACTCTAACCCATGATCTGTCTACCACAGCTGAGGACATCTCTATGTTACAGCCATGAAAGTGGTCCAAAATAAAAAAAGCTGAACTTTTACAGCTCAGTCACGATGAGGAGGGGTGGAGGAGTGTTCTATATAATACTGTGATATTGATGAGGTATAAAAAAGATGTAAGCTTTTTAGCAGAAGTCTTTCATCCCTGATGTTAACACTGGGGTCGATGCAAGGCAAGTGCAGAATTTCGAATTGTACCCGGGTCACCTCATTGGGAGGCAAGTGCTCTATCCCCTAAGCCACTGTGGCTTATGTGCAATATTAAAAAATATCAATATTTCACAATACAGTAAAACTTGTGTAAGTTGACCACTTGTGGTGCACTGTTTTAGTGGTCAATTTAGACAAGTGGGCAACTTATTTACTTTTTCGTTTCCATATCATGTTGCTATATATTTAAATTTTTTTTTTACTTGACCTAAAAATTTTATTTAGCAAATAGTCAAACGAACATCTTAAGAAATGTGTTTAAACATGAATGAACTTTAATTTGTTACATATAATTCTAATATTTAACTAACTTTTAAAAAAAAAATTATTTCGCTAGTTATGCATGTGAAGTGATTAATAAAAATAATTTCTTAAAATATCAGAACACGAAAACATGTAAATTGAAAACTTTAACAGAACAAAATTATTTGAATGTTTTAAAATTTATTCCGTTATTACTACACTTACAAACTTATTTGTTACAAAAAAATTCCCCCATTGTTGTTTGGCGCTATTGTTTAGACTTTACACCAGCCCAATGTTTTGAATGAAAGAAATGGTCAAAAACTGAACCCCTACAGTTTCCCAAGAGGGTCAACTCACAAAACGGTTTAGATTAGCTTTTTACACTATTTCACGAAACAAGTGAAATTTTAACGTACATTGCAAAATGACGCACAATTTTTTTTTTTTTTTTTGGTCAACTTATGAGGGTTTCAGAATAGAATTTCATAATACTCCTAGACAAAATTGACTTATTTCAGTGGTCAACATATAAGATAGACAAGTGGTCAAGTTACAAAGGTTATGCTTCCTTATATTATATAAGATAAATTCCGTTCTTGATAATTGAGGTCAACTTATGCAGGTGTCCAACTTACAAGGGTGGTCAACTAGGCAGGTTTCTTTGTATATTGCTTAGCATTATTACACATATAAGCCCTTCATTACTTGAAAAAAAAAATCACAACACTGCTTGAAAGATATTACATTTTACATTGTCAAGCTCTAGGAACAAACATTATTGTTTCAAAATTTTGTAGAAGAATAAGACGTACAACTCATTGCGCATCAGTACATAAAGTGTTATAAAAATCCTACCATACAACTCTACAGGAAGTTCAATAAAAGGAGTAAAATTGACTTGTTCATTATATTTTATTTTCTAAAAGACTTAAAGTACCATAAGTTAACATAAATGTACCAGAGAAATTGATCTTTATTATTCTTTATATTGATTAGATATCATATTTACTGAATAGTCTTGAGCAGACTGAAAAAAATCCTACCGATGAATCTTATAGTGGTTTGTATTGATATCATATTTAGTGAATGATATCTTAGTATGCTAAATTATGATAATTAGACAAAACAATACTACACACCTTTGGCCTTTTTTTTATTATTAACAAATGTACATTTAGCTTTTGAGATAAAATATATTATTAAATATCATAAAGTTGTTTTGAAAGCAGAAAATTAAAAATTTTTTTATTTTAGTAAACAGGTGCATGCAATTAAGAATAAAAATTTATAGTATACTAACTTTAACCCTAAGTTCCTTGAGAGGTTGTGGCATCAGCAGTGATCGAATTTGTGTACACATTGGTCCATCAAATCCTGCAAAAACAATACTGTCTCCTTCACGTAATCGCCCATTTACTAAAATTGAATCCATTGTATGTCCAAGACCACTGATAGCTTTCACCTAAAACAATTTACTGGAATTATTATTTTATAGTATAACTTGAAAATAAATAAATAAATAAAATAAATAAAAAATAAATAAAATTTTTTAATTATGACAAATTTATTCATTTGCATTTTTATGGTAAGTGAAAAATTAGCAACTTAATCCAGATCATACTTTCCCAAGCCTTTTAGTTTAATTACTACCCACTTTGGAAGACAAAAAAGGGTTTAACACTCTCAAGAGAATATTTTTCTTTTCGTTTTAAGTCATTTAATATTTTCAATATAATACACTTAAAGCCATGCGGTTAACTTATTGAAGGTATACGTAAATGATCAATGCATTTACATTAGAAACTTTTAGTTTTATGCAAATTTTGGTGAAAATATAAAAATCACTTAGTGTTTGTTTAAGTTAAATATTAAATAATTTATATTGGTTTGTGAATCAAACAATTGTTCATGAATGTAACCAGGTCTACTTCCAACATATAATTTTTATTTTCCAGTACATCTGATAGTAAATTAATAAGAAATTTAAAGTTAAATATATTTTCTTTAATCTTTATAGATTTCCTTAGTTAAATATAGCTTTTCTATCACGTTAACAAATTAATAACATAAATTAAAAATTGCCATAATCAAAAGTTCAATTCCTTATAGTAAGTTTGTTAAATGTACTTCATAGAAGTAAATCATAAAAATCTCCTATTATTATTCTAGTATTAAAGCCACTGTTGCCACTAACTATTGTACCTCACGTACTGATGTTTGAATAAAGGCATGGTAAGAAATTCCAAAGTCACATCATTAGTGTTATTGAAAGTTTGACCTTTGTGGTGAAATTAACTGGTTTAATAAGTGAATGTGAAGAGCTTTTTGACTACCAAGTCTATATTTCAAGCTTTCAAAATAAACACTTTTTACATTGCACAACTACATCTAATTGATAATTTTATGTAAATAATAATTAAACATTTTGTTAGCAGGTGAAGTTGGTTGATTTGGTTAAGCTAAAGAAATATAAAAGTTGTAATTTTCGTTGTTTCACTCCTTTTTTAAATAGTATTAGTTTATTTTAGTTTGTACATCAAGGTTTCTACGTCTATTAAAATGAAGCATGTTATGTTATTATTAAAAAAGCATCAAAATTTTAAGATTTTATTGTCAAAAATTAATTAAAAAAATATGGTGAACCCGTAATCTGAATATTCCAGAGAAGGTCAATAACTTTAGATAAATAAGATCATATTTCATGTTGAAACTCTAAATGAGGCAAATTTAGAATTATTACAAAATTGAAATGCTGTGTTAATTAACACCAAAAAGTTAAATAAAATGCAAATTTAGAAATATCTTTTCCAATCATTGATAATAAAAACTTACAGCATATAATGATGACAACATTAGTAAAAAGATATTTTATAAATATTAGAACTAAAAAAAAGCATAGATTCTAACCTCTAAGACTGTAGCTTGTAATTCTTCAGAAAACATGAGACGTTTTGCCATCATAGATTGTGTAAGTTCCACAATAAGAGCCATTAAGTTACCCATTCCTTCTCCAGTAAGGGCAGATGTGGGCACCATTGAAATATATGAGCGAGGGTCTTGGTTTTCATAATAAAGGACAACATTCAAAGACTGAAAAAAATTAAACATATATAAAAAAAGTTTTTTTTTTTTTTTGAAGAGAGAATTTTTTCTTGATTATTAGAATAAAAATTATAACATCTTAACATGATGCTCATACTGTTAGCAAAGCAATAGAAAATATGAAACGCTGAACGTAAAATGCAAAAATATAGATTAAGAATCAAAATTTCACTTAGAAGACATGTCTCGAATTATTTTACATAAAATATAGGGTTTTATGAAATGAATATTCTATATACATATATAAAAAATTGCTGTCAAAAATGAAAACAAAAACTTAAACAAAGTATGGATTTCAAATTTATGTTTAAAATAGGAAAAAATAAGAACATTATTGAAAACTGGCAAATCATTACTGAGGAAGGCAGGGCTAAGAACATGATTTTAGAAACAACTTCAGGTTTCAGCAAACAATCCAAATGGTTTTGACATTTTTTTATTCCATCTTACTCACAGTCAAAGTCACCTTCTAATAAATCTGTGAATTCAATAAAATAAATTGAATAATCATTTAATGGCATATATAACAGCTCAAAACTAAAATTTCGATATTTTCAATATCTTAAAATTTGCAATAATAATGTTACAGTACATTATTAACAAAATTTAAAACTAAATTTTGTCAAACTGTCAGTTATTTTTGGGACAGCCAGTTTCCAAAAGTTTTGATTGATGTGTGAATAAGAAAGGACAGAGGGATTATAACATGGTGAGTTGCTTATATCCAGTAATGTTAATAAATATCAGTTAAGGAAATGACATCATCTATGTTATTTTAAACAATATAACTTATTACATATTGATTAAATACAAAACATATACAGGGTAACTGCTACATTTTAGATTTTCAAATTCATGATTTTTCATGACTTAACGAAGTTACTATTTTCTATGACAAAAACACAACAAGAAATTTTAAAACGCATTATAATAACATTAATTGAAATGATAGGTATAACCAAAACTCAAACACAATCCAAAAACAAATTCAAAATTATAATACTTGAGGTATGAAATACACTAATCAATTATTAATCCAATTCAAACTGGTACAGCGCACAATGCAGCTAAAAACCAAATTTGTATTTTAAAACTAATAACAATGTAAAATAACATATTAAAATTTTAAAGTCTTAAAAATAATTAAAAATCTAAAAATAAAATGTAATTGTGTGTCTACAGAACAGCACTTCATCAGGGGACACACTGTCTGCAAACACACAGGAGCCTTTCTGTTGCTAGTGGCTGAAGCCAAAACTAACAGTGCCCCGATTCCCCTAATGATAAAACAAGCAAAATTA
Source organism: Parasteatoda lunata (assembly GCA_949128135.1). NCBI lineage: Eukaryota > Metazoa > Arthropoda > Arachnida > Araneae > Theridiidae > Parasteatoda > Parasteatoda lunata. Next base: position 32,443,033 of record OX421973.1, on the reverse strand, counting down.
AGAATAAAAATAATTACCATATTAAAAATCACATTTTAAATTTACAAAAATAGAAATACATAACTATGAAACGCCCCCCCCGTAGCACCCTATAAATAATCAACGTAATAGTAAGCAGTTACAGTTATTAAAATGAAAATCCCTTAAATATTCCACATCAGAAGCTAAAGAAATAAGTGCTGACACCTAGATGTAAATAAACACACTAAATAGCAATAGCATCCAAGTGCTGCCGCCTATAAATTTTTTTTCAAAAATCCGAAAATGAAATCCAGATTGTTCACTGCCTAGGCCTGCTTAGGCGGGCTTCAATATCGGCCAATTAATAAAATTTGTTTATAATATCTTGAATCTGAACATAAAAATTATTGAAATTGAAAGGAAATTTATTTTTCATTAAACTGTTTCTTAAATCCCCAATAGCTGTTAAAAAATCTGAACGGTTGTTGCAAATGAATTTAAATCTTAAAATTTGACCAAAAACAATATTTTTGAAAATTTTATAATAAAAGTTGGAATAAAAATGAGTTAGGCTAATAACATTAAAATCTTTCCTTTTATCATAAACCCCTATGAAAATATTATTATTAGAAATTCTTAAATCGAGATCCAAAAATTAAATGAGAGTCATGTGAGTTGGTTTTAATTAAATTCAATTCATCAGGATAAATGTTATTAATCAAATTAAAATCACAACAATCAAAAATGATTAAATCATCAATAAACCTAAAACCCTTCAAAAAATTATTCGTAGAAATTTATGTTCATAAAAATGAAGAAAAATATAGGCAAATGCACTTGAATAACTATTACCCATAGCAATACCCTTAACTTGTCTATAAAAACTTATACCATTAAAAAGATAATTTTCAAAAATGTTGACATTGCATAAATTAATCCAATCATCCTTGTTAATACCCCCATTAATCAAATAATTATCAAAAATTTCAAGACAAATGTTTTTTAAATTATTGTGTGGAATACTAGTAAAAAGATTTTCGAAATAACAGGTAAGAATATTACTAACATAATTGTTGTTTAAATATTTAATAACTTCTTGGTTGTTATTAATAATAAAATGTTTATCCTTAGAAATGATTTTGTTTAAAATAATGTTTAAATATTTAAAAAAACGTTTACCAAAAACAGAATTATAACACCCTGTGCAACATGTAACAAATCTAAATTTAACAGGTGTTTTATGAAATTTAATGGTCGGGAAAAGATACGGAAATTTTAAACTATTTGGTTTTAACCCAATTTTTTTATAAAAAGCCAAAATTCTATTGTCAATTTCTTTCTTAGGGTAGTTAATCTTAATGAAAGTATCATTGTTATCATATTCAATACCAATTAAATGTTTAAAAAACTTTTTGCAAATAAAGCCAAAATTATTTGAAGCTTTATCAACCACACATATAATAAAGTTCCTTCTCAAAACCTCAATAGATTTAACAATATTAGAATTTAAATAGAAACCCTTGTAATTTGTGTCATTTTTTAAAAAATTCAATTTAAAAAAATACAAAACCTTAAACTTCCATTCAAAAAATCCTTCAATGGGCCAATTATATTTTCTAGAACACTTGGCAATAAAGGCGTCTAAATCATTACTAATTGAGGAGATGATAAGTGGCAAATTATATTTTTTCCTAGGTCTAAACTTTGTTCCGAGACCCATTAGGAATCTCAATTCTTTATCAACAACAATGTCAAGGTTACCCGTAACAATGTGGTTATGATCTTTATCAACAAAATCCTTGTAATGTATTTTGTCACATAAGCAAGTATCTTTAAGTTCCATTAAATTTTGACAGAAAAAATTATAATTGCTAATAATATTTTTTAACGTCTTGCTATATTTAAAACAAATAGAAACCATAATTTTGTCCTTAATAGGAAAAATGTCATCAAGACTATTAATAACCATTGGTAATGAACCTTTTTCAAAGACCTTATCAAGAAAATTAACAATACAATATTCTTTATCACTTGTTGAAACATTTAAAATTTCAAAGTTGCTGATATGAAGTTTAAACTTAATAAGATCTAAAACAATAGATTTGAAATCAGAATTTGACAAGTTTTAAATGTACTTCAGTCAACCATTTTAAAACAGAATTCTTAGTACTAAAGATGAAGCTTTTTACCTTTTTAATGTTAGTATCACTCACATCCAATAAACATAAATTTTTGAAAAAAACCAAATCAAATTTTTTATTATTATTAGATTTGTCCTTATGCTTACCCCTGCTCCCTCTTGAATGATTAGTAAAACCATTGTTAAAAATATTCAGTTTCTTGTAAATGCAAACAGAATTTATATCAAGGCTACCTTCCCCATTAAGTTAAGTTAAGCTATTAAGTCCATAAGGGTTTAAAGTTTTAAGTTTACAAATATAAATATTTTCATGATCCAATCTCAGATTCAAATCTTCAATATGTTTAAGAATAAAAATTTTAATACTTTTAAAAGAATGTTTTTGAAAATGAACAATTTTGATATCAGAATGATCATATTTTTGAAAGTTTTTTATGACAGATCGATGACTATTGATTCTTTTATTAAGTTCATTGCCTGTCTGTCCGATGTATCTTAATGAGGAGGTTTTACATTCAATAAGATAAATAATATTTTTTTGTTTACAAAAAATCAATTTTACTAGATTCAGAAAAAAAATAAAAAAATAAATAAAATTCGCCAATGACTGGCTTGCTTCGGCTAAAATTGTAAATTGATAAAATAAAAAATAATAAAAATTCTGAAATCACAGAAGTTTAAAAGCTAATTTGTTCTAGAAATAATGTTTTTTCTTTCATTTTTTGAAAGAACAACATAACTTTTAAAGAACAAGATAAAAACATTTTATATTTAAATACAATATGACTGTGAGTGTGGATTGTATTACAAATTCAGATATTCGGAACACCATGAAATGGGGGGGGGGGGGGGGTATTTTTAAATTTCATTTTAAAAATTAGATTTCTCAGCAACCAAAATCCATGACTTCACAGGTGTGCAGATATCCTGCATATAAGCAAAGATGAATAAAAAATGCATATAATATTAAAATTTTTTGGAATACATAAAAAACAAATGCAAAGAGGATATTAGATTTGAAATAAACATAAAAAAATAAAATTTGAAACTGATTACCTGATTAGCAAATTCAAGAATAATTTGTTTCACTCGGTCATCAAAAAACTGCTTAGTTGGACGAGACTGACTTTTAATTATATCCTGGACATCTTTATTTTTTGAAGTTTTCCATTCATAGACTCTATCAATCTAAATGAAAAAAGAACAATTCAAACTTTAAGCATTGAAAAAAAATAATAAGTTTTCGAACTGAAATCAATTTTAGGGTAAGTCTGAAGAAATTAGCTTTGCTTAACAGAATATAAACCAGGAAATTATTTGCAAAATATTTTTTAGCTAAAAAATCACTTTATAGATAATAAAATAATATTTAATACTTATAAAGGCAATTTAGTCAAGCTTATCAAATAATGCTATAAATTAGTACAGGTGTCATTATAAACATTGATTGTATGACTTTCAATACATCTACAAAAGTTTCATGGAGAATATAGTGTATGTTAGAGATTATGCCATTTGCTTGATGCTTTATAGATTAAAGTAAACAAAGTAAACTTAAAGTAAACAAAACTTTAAAGACATCAAGAAATAAAACAACAAAAATAAGAATGAAGTTTTAAAAATTATGATCAACTGCTAAATTGATAATAAAATAAAACTAAAATGAGTAACTAAATACATACCTTGTTTAAAGCAACAATAAAAGGTGTTTTCTTTTGTTTCAGCATGTTAATAGATTCAATTGTCTGGGGTTCCAAACCGTGCATGATATCAACAACCAGAATGGCAATGTCACACAGAGATGAACCACGGGACCTTAAATTGCTTAAAAAAAAATAAAAAAAATTTGCAAATATTAATAAAAATTTAAAAATACAACTTTAAAATAAATTTTTGAGACTGAATAATAAGAACAATACAACAGAGCTTAATACTTTCATTTAATAATTCTATGACAAGGCATTTTGTAAGTTATACTGATCTTTCACTTAACATCTTAGCCTGTAGCTTGTGTCATATATTTAAACTTCAGGTTGTAAAAAACAGATATTGTAACATTTTTTTCTATAAGCATTATCATTTGCAAATAATTTATCTATGTTCATAACATACATTACATGAAATACATGGGATCATTCAAATATCTTCTATGATAGCAAAAAGTATTAAGCTGAAAAAGTTTTACAGAAAAATCCATTGAGCTTCATTACCAATATTGAATTTGCTTTATTTTTTTTTATCAGCATTAAATCAGCGTCATTATTATGCTCACAAATAAATATATTTAAAGAAGTAAAAATAGTAAAATAAATAAAATATAATGTTTTTTTTAAACAAAATTAAGCTAAATGATTGCAAGTGATTAAAATTAAATCATCAATTTCAATTAACCATTATGCAAGCTTTAAATTTTACCATAAAGTTTTTTCCAATTAATAATGTAGACAAAGTAAGAAAAGAAAGCCTATAAATTACAGTTACCTTAAAAATTAATTCAATTTTACTACCAAGCAATTAAATACCTAAAAGATTCGTGACCAGGTGTATCAATAATCAAAAGTCCAGGAACTTTCAATTCCATCTCTGCAAACTACAAAAATAAATAAATAAAAATTATAATCTAGAAGAAATAAATACACAATTGCAGTATATAGTTAAAATGGTACACACTCTTGGCACACTTAAGTTTGAACACTCAGCTCTATACATTTGATAAAAACAATTTATGCACTTTTCTTTATGTGTGCACATTTTTATGTCAGTTTTTACTTTGATGACTAATGCTTTTAAAAATTGTAAAGCCGACAGAAATGGAAAAAAATTGAATTTTTAAAATTATAAATTTGATAAAAATAAATAATTTTTTTGCAGTCATGTTTAGTTTATTTCATGATGATGATAAATAAAAACATTAGTAAGTTTTAATGTTTTTAAATTGGAAAGAAATAGGTAGAGTCATAAAAAGTTAATACATAGCACTATCAATTTGGTAAGAATATTCTCTACCCTAATGTTATTTAAATATAAATAAAAATGCTTATGGATGTCAGTTTTTATAATTATCAAAATAAAATGTCATCACTTTAATAATAATAATAAAAATGTGAGCATTATTTTGATAGTAAAAACATTTTTTAAATATTCTCATTGTTCAATAAATTTAACTAAAGAATTATTTTTATATTTTGATTAACACATATTTCCCAGGTGAAATTTCCCCCCTCATCAAATTGATCATTCAAATGCTATTTAAAAAAACTGTGAAATAAAAGGATAAAAGTTATAAATAAATAGGGCAATTACTCACCCCTTTGACAAATTTACATTGTTCCATAAGAGCTTCATGGGGAACCATTGTTGCTCCAATTTGTTGAGTGATACCTCCTGCTTCATGATCCTGTACATTACTGCTACGAATCTGTAATTTGAAAAAAAAAAAAAAAAAAAAAAAAAAAAAGACTTAGTAATTTATTCAAAAGATTGGTTTGCTTTCAGAGAAACGCTCAGTTTTTCCTACTTACTTTATCAAGAATTTTAGTTTTTCCAGTATCTACATGACCTAAAACGCAAACTACAGGAGATCGCAATTTATCCAGGCTTCGATTGCTTTCAGCAAGTTCTCGTCGTTTCTGAAAATAAAATACAATTTCATTGTCTCAATCAAAACTGATTTCCTCTTTATATCCAACAGAAAATTATAAAGAGCTGCATAATTTGTATTTCTTTTACACCAATAAAAAAGAATAAATAAAAACAATATTGTGATTGAATATGTGATTAGAAAAAAATAATTAATTATAACCAATATCCCTTTTCTAATCATTGTTACATTAAGTTTTTCCATCACATGAATAATAAAACAAAGCAATACTATAACTGAATGAGTAATTAGAAAAAAAAAAGATAATATTCCGTTCCATTATGTAAGGAATATTATCTTTTTTCTAATTATCAATTTAATTAACATATTTTAAAGACACAAGTAAACTCTAATAGGAATCTATAAAGAGGTTTTATACCAACAAAACAGGTCAAGTGGTAGAAAAATATCAAATTTTATTTGTAAAAGAAAAAAAACAAAAACAAAATTAAGACTTTTTTTGTCTGATGCAGCATATTTATCATTTCAGACAAATGCAAATATTTAAAGCATAATTCATAGATATCTAAAGGTAAAACTTTTTATTAGTGAAATAATAAAAATTTTATTACCCTTTATTGCTTGCTACTAAAGTTTTGCATTATCTCTAGTAACAGTGAAATTAGTAATGATATAACAAGTGAATCAGAAAAGGCGGTAAAATAATAATCAACTAAACGTATCATTTGAAAATAATTTTATATCTTCTTATATAATACTGAAAAGATGCTTATTTTTACAGGACAAAAATACAGTGCTCAAACTTATACAAAGTCAACAAGTTTTGATAGTTCTTTATGCAAAATATCAGACATTTTAATTTTTAATGGTTAGAAAGGTATTTGCATATACTAGATAGTAAATAAAGAAAATATTTGAATTTTGATAAAATTAAGATATTTTGCTGAAATTTAAATAGGAGCAATTTTGTCGGCTTCAGTTTTTCTAACGTTTATTTATTAAATTAATTGATTTATATATTTATAGAAAAAGAAATTATACCTGAATTCGTAAGCGTATTTTTTCTTCTGAAGATTCTTCTGTTTTATCACTATCAGAGCTACTGTCAGAGCTCTCTTCATCCGAATCCGATTCTTCTTCGGAAGAATCTTCACTACCAGAGGACTCTGTTTCAGATTCAGCACCTTTAGCAGTTTTTGATGTTACGATCTGAACTTTTTTGACAGCCTTTTCATCTTGTTTCTCCAATTCCTCATCTTCAGATGAAGTGTCATCCCAGGCATCTTTGATGTTGTCTTCTTCACTGGGAACAGGCGTGGGCTCTTTTATTTCGGGTGTTTCTTCCTTCACTTCAGGAGATTCTTCTTTCTGATCCTCTGGCTTAGATGTTTCAAGGGTGTCTTCTGCAATAAAGAAAAGAGGCATCTAACTTTAAAATCATAACTTTTTTTTCTTTAAATAATCATTAATTTAAACAAATTTTTACTAAGGGCTCTTAGTGAAAAGATATTATTTAATAATACTTAATAAAAGTTTTTAAAAAGGATAAAATTTTAATACAGTGATTGAACAGAGTATTAGGTGTTTAAGAAAAATCTGCAACAACAATTTTTATTTGAATAGATTGTCTTAAATTTAGGTAATTTCCAATTAACTCTCTTATCACATGATCAGCTTGCAATGGTAGTATTTTGATATTACATAGATGCATAATCTTTGACCTTGTGAGCGAAATATGACCGGAGAATAGTTCATATCCAGGCCAAATCTTCTAGCCAAAATTTTGAAAATTGCTTAATTAAAATAAGAATTTTTTTAAATAAATTATTACATAACATCTAAATTATAACAAAAAAATCCCAATTATGTTTAAAAATTTGCAGCATATAATTTTTTTTAAAAATCACAATGCTTTTGTTCAATATCTCTGAAATATAGCGCCAACTTGGCATCTTTATCTTAGCATCCTCGCCACCGTTTCTTGTTACCCTAATCAATTGAAAATTGGTTGTTGATTATATAGCATTAGCGTGCTCGTAGCACCAATGATAATAAAAATCTTAAATACAGTCCATATGATTTCTTATTCATTGTTATCAAACGAACCAGCGTAGAAATCAAACAATTGGTATCGAACATTAGTGATCCTTATAACCGGAGATGGAAAAAGAAAAACTTAATAGATCGAAGCGTGCCGTCAAAGGTACCATAACGAAATTAGAAACTTACATTGATCAGACAAAGGAGCAGAATCCAACTGAATTGGAAGTTAAGCTTAAACGTGTTGCACAATTATATCAAAAAGTTGATGAATTGAAGGATCAATATTATGGTCTAAAGGATATCAGTGACTCTGAGATAACTGAAATAGAAACTGATTTAGAAGGAACAGTAGACAGACTCGAAGCTTTGGAGGTAAGAATTAAAGATATTCTTAACTCTTTGATAATTAAACCTTCAAAAATTAATTGTGAAAATGAAATATCTCAGGCTGATTTGAAAACAAAACTGGAAATTAAACTACCTGAGATACCATTACCGGTATTTCACGGTAAATTTGATGAATGGCCCAATTTTAAATCGCAATTTGATAACATTATAACTAAAAACAATGATTTAAACGACTCTCAAAAACTGCACTATTTGAAAGCGTCATTGCTGGGCGACGCTAAACGTCTCGAAACTGTTGACGATTCTTTTGCATCACTTTTAAAGGCATTAGAATATAGATTTGAGAATAAACGTCTCCTAACTGAGACTTACATAAATCAAATTTTGGAAATTGAAACACTTGCAAATGAATCAGCTGGAGATATTAGAAACATGGTAGATATTTTAAACAAAAATATCAGAGCTTTGAAGCTTCTAAATTTTGATCGTAATAATTTATCTGACATACTTTTGCTAAACATCATTTTGAAAAAGGTAGATCGAGAAACTAGAAAACAATATGAACAAACGATCGCCTCAAATGAAATACCAGAATTGGATAAATTTTTAGAATTTTTAGAAAAAAGAAACCAAATTCTTGATAGTATTAGTCGAACAGCTTCTTCTTCAATTTATAAACATAAGCTAGCTGTTAATAAGAGTAAATCTTTCCTGAATTCGAATAATAATAATCCCAATTCTTGTGTAATCTGTAAATTACCACACATGATTTATAAGTGCAACACTTTTCAAAATATGAAGGTTTCGGATAGATTTAATGAAATAAAACGTTTAAATTTGTGTATTAATTGCCTAAAGAATAATCACAAAGTAAAAGACTGTAAATCTAAAAATTCTTGCTTCGTTTGCAAAAAACGCCATAACACTTTACTGCATATTTATGAGATTTCTTCCCCGCCTTCTACCTCCTCAGTTTCTACGATGCCAGGCGCCGATCAAACATCTGTCTCGCAAGTACATGATACATTCCCACAAGAACATTCAAACACTTTTTCGAATTGCTTAGTATCAAAAAAGAAACAAAATATTCTCTTGCCTACTGCAGTTGTTTATATTAGAAATGAATTAGGAGACTATTATCCATGCAGAGCGATTTTGGATTCCGCTTCTCATCTTTCTTTCTGTAAACAAAAATTAGCTAATAACTTAATGTTGAAAAAATAAAAAATAAATGCTTCTGTTTCTGGATTGAGCGATATTTTTATAAATATCAAACAAAAGGTAACCACTGTAATTAAAAACAACAGTGGGAGTTTTTCAACATCTTTAGAACTTTTAATTGTTCCTTCAATTACAAATTTGACGATAATTAATCCAGTTGAAGTATCTTATATAAAGATTCCATCCGAAATTAATTTGGCTGATCCAGAGTTTAACACACAAAAAGAAGTAGAATTAATTGTAGGTTGCGAGCTCTTTTTTGAAATTTTAAAGCAAAATCAGTTTCGATCGGCATGTAGTAATTGGTTGTTTCAAGAAACTGTATTTGGTTACATTGTCGTGGGGAGCTCCGATAATACTACAAATAATGCGTATTGTGGATTAACGCTTAGTTCAGATATAAATTCGGAAAGCCTTGATAAACAGCTACAAGCATTTTGGAATATAGAAACTGTTGACGAGCCCTCTGTTGAACATAGTGTCGAATTTGAGTTCTGCGAAACTCAATATAAAAATACTCATTATCGAAATCACGAAGGGCGTTACTTAGTACAGTTGCCTTTGAAAGAGGATCCCGCTTCGCTCGGGGATTCTAAAGCCGTTGCCGAAATGCGTTTAAATCAGTTATGGAAAAAACTCTCGAAAGATGAGGAGTTGCAATCACTTTATAAATCATTCTTGATGGAATATGCTGACTTGGAGCATATGCAATTAGTTGTAGAACCTCTTGATAAAACCGCTTCGCATTTTTTACCTCATCATGGTGTACTTCGCCCAGATAGTAAAACCACTAAGTTGAGGGTGGTATTTAACGCTTCCTCAAAAACGACATCAGGTCTTTCTTTAAATGATATTTTGTACAAGGGCGGTACTATACAACAAGATTTATTTTCAATACTTTTGCGATTCAGGCAACATGCATATGTGTTCACTACTGACATTTCTAAAATGTTTAGGCGAATTTTGATTCACCCTGATCATCGGAATTTACAGTTGATATTATGGAAGAATAGCGTGAATGACCCAGTGCAAACTTTCAGACTTAACACAGTTACATACGGAACTTCTTGTGCACCCTACCTGGCTACACGAACTATTAAACAATTAGCCATTGATGAGGGTGATAGTTTCCCCTTAGCCGCTGCTGTCATAATTAGAGACACTTATATGGATGACATTTTGTCAGGAAGTTCAGACTTTCAAGAATTTAATTTACTACAAGAACAATTAGTGAACCTGTTTAAAAAGGCGGGTATGAGCTTACACAAGTGGTGTACTAATACTCCAAAATTTCTTAATTCCATACCATTAGAAGAACAAGCCTATGATTTCTATTGTGAACCACCAAATACCATTAAATCCCTTGGGGTTATTTGGAACCCAAAGTTAGATTATTTTACATTCAAGGTTGATGTAAATGTACATGACTCATACACTAAACGAAAGGTGTTATCCACCATCTCACGCTTGTTTGACCCCCTTGGATTTCTTGGTCCCATTCTAACCAAGGCTAAATTGTTTCTCCAGAAACTCTGGATACTCGGGTTGGAATGGGATGAACCGCTTCCTGATTCAATCGCTAAGGACTGGCAGTGTTTTGTTTCTACCCTACCTGCCATTGAGAACATGCAAATTCCTCGTCACGTGGAGGAGAAGAGTGGAATCGTGATTCACGGCTTCTCCGATGCATCAGCTGTTGCGTATGGAGCAGTTCTGTACATGCAATCAATTTCGGGAGAAACATCATATACGAGACTTTTGTGCAGCAAGTCCCGTGTTTCACCAATAAAACCTATCACGATCCCTCGCTTAGAATTGTGTGCCAGTGTTTTATTGGCACAGCTTTCGAACAAGGTTCTTAAGTCTCTAACCTTGCCCATTCAACAAATAATGTTGTGGACAGATTCTACAATTGTGTTAGCATGGTTTCAGCGGTCACCTGATCAACTCAAGACCTTTATCAGCAATCGAGTTAAAATAATACAAGATCTAACTAAGAACTGTCATTGGAATCACGTTGCATCTGATAAAAATCCTGCAGATGACCTCTCTCGTGGTCTGAATGCTTCGGAAATTGTCTCTCATGAACTATGGTGGCTGGAACCAGATTTTTTGAAAAACGAACTGAATATTGTTCCAATAGATTTTGAAAACATTTCCTCAGACAGTGAATTTTTACAGGAACTCAAACCTCCTGCCAAAATACTTCTAACTTCTTATAAACTTGACTTAATTGACAATATTTTAAATATTTATATTTGTGTGTTTAGCCTCGAAGGCGATTCACTTAGAAGTGGTTTCCGATTTAACAACTGATGCTTTTCTTGCTACCTTAAAGCGTTTTGTAGCTCGGCATGGCAAATGTGCTACTATATCATCTGATAATGCAAAAAACTTTGTTGGGGCTAGTAGGGAATTGCAGCGATTGCAGAATTTAACTAGATTTCCTGACGAAAAGTTAGCATCCTATTTGGCATCTGAAGGGATAGTTTGGAATTTTATTCCTCCCAGAGCTCCAAATTTCGGGGGCCTCTGGGAGGCAGGGGTCAAATCCTTTAAGTTTTACTTAAAACGAGCTACAGGAAATCTAAAATTAACATTTGAGGAATTCCTTACAATAACAACACAAGTCGAAGGAATCCTAAATTCTCGGCCATTAACCCCCTTGTCAGATGATATTGATGACCTGGATGTACTAACACCAGGGCATTTTTTGGTTGGAAGGTCTATAACTGCCATAGCTGAACCAAGTTTGTTGGATAAATCGGAAACCCGACTTTCTCGATGGCAAAGGTTGACAAAAATTGTTCAATACATTTGGACTAAATGGTCTCGCGACTATTTGAACAATTTGCAACGAAGAACAAAGTGGAAAGTAGAGAAAACCAACATAAATTTAAATGCAATGGTTTTAATAAAGGAGGACAATCTTCCTGTAAATCAGTGGAGCTTGGGACGAATTTTAAAGCTATTTCCAGGAACGGATGGAAAGGTCAGAGTAGCGAGATTAAAACAAGCAAGGGGATTGTAAAACGTAGCATTAGTAAATTATGTATTTTGCCATTAGACAATTAAAAAAGATTTATGTTAATTTACTCATTATGTGTACCAACAGCAGTTATTCAATCTTTGTAAATTTTATATTGGAATATGTTTATGTACCATTGTTATGCTAATCTATATGTTTATTGAATATAATTCAACGGCGGGTGGATGTTCAATATCTCTGAAATATAGCGCCAACTTGGCATCTTTATCTTAGCATCCTCGCCACCGTTTCTTGTTACCCTAATCAGTTGAAAGTTGGTTGTTGATTATATAGCATTAGCGTGCTCGTAGCACCAATGATAATAAAAATCTTAAATACAGTCCATATGATTTCTTATTCATTGTTATCAAACGAACCAGAGTAGAAATCAAACAATTGGTATCGAACAGCTTTCAAAACAAGCATCGTTTAAGGATTTATTTAATAGCAAAAGATACAATTCATACCAAGTAAAACATTAAAGCTGGCTATAGTTTTTTAATATACATATATAAACTTAACTCAGTGGTAATGATAGCCCATAGAGGGCCAAGGCCTACTGTGCCCATCTCAGTTTTCTTGACCTTAGGCTCTGGGGTGCAGGAGCAGATCCCCAGTGTTTAGTCCCCAAGCATGCTTGGTTCTCATTTTAACAACCACTGAAGGAATGAAAGGCTGATGTATGTATATATATATAGTGAGTTAGCAAGTTTTTCACATAAATATATATTAGGTTTTTATTTATTTATTTTTCCTTTTAAGTAGAATAATTCCTCAAGACATTTTCAAAATTTTTTTAATCTGTATCTATACTTACAGACATGTGTTTGTGGATTCCTACATAAATGAGCGTGAATGAATTTAAATTCCTGTTAGTTTCTTTAAATTTTGGTAATTTAGCATGCAACTATTTAAAATACTTCTAATTAACAAAACACTTTTTCACATTTTGTGGCCCTAAAACACATAATTAATTGTTCCAGTGGGCCTCATTTTGAAAAAAGTTCTGCACTACTAGAATACATAAACTAACACAGATAAATAAAAAGGTTTTCATTATAAATTATGTTTTAGAAAGCTTTTTGATTCTCAATTTCCCTTAAAATATTTTTGTTTTCCCACTCAACTTGTATTAACATTAAATAACATTCATTCCGTAGAAGACTATTTCTAACTGACATTTACAAGAAAAATCGATGAAATAGAAAAAATATCTCACCAGTCAAAGATGCCTTCTTTCTAGGAGTTTTTTTACGATCACCAAGCCTAGGTGCTTTTTCTTTCTTCTCTCCAATTTGGGGGACTTCAACTCCTGAAACAGTATACAACATATATAGAAAATTATGTACATGTATAGAAAATATGTACAAACATATGTAGAAAATTTTGATTAATAGAGCTTTGACAAAATAAAAGTGTGTAAGCAATCATTAAAATAATGCAAAATAACAGTTTAAATAATGAGTGCATATTACAGTATTCAAATAACAAGAGATCAAATTTTCAGATTTTAAATGAGTGAATAAGGAATTCAATTAGAAACATGATTTAAAAAAGTAAACGAGATCAAAATCACACCTTGCTCTCTGAGGGCAGCGAGCGTAGCTTCCATTCGAGCACGATTTTGCTTCTGAGACTTAGTTAATAATTTTCCTTCAGCTTTTAGCCTTTCCCGCTTTTCCTTCTCTTTTTGTTTTTTCTTCTCTTTCTTTTCTTGTTCTAATCTTAGCTGTAATTTAAATAAATAATTTAAAATGCCATTATTAACAAATGATTGTGAAATGTTAGGAGGAAATGAAATTAGGGAATCACACTTCCTAGATTTTTTGGAACTAAAGTTGAAGTTTTTAAAAATGTTCTTTATTTGAAAATAAATGCATAAATCAATTAAAAAAATATTTAATAAAAAAAAATTAACAATAAATAATGCAATAAAAGAAAGTAAAGAAGGGTACAATTAATCTTTACATTGTAAGGAAGGAACATTTTTACAATCATAGTGAAACTGAGATTAAAATGAAACATCTCTATATTAAAGAAATATAAAAAGTACAATGCAAGAAAGCATTTTCTTTTATTTTTTAGAATTGAAGCAATGGAAAAAACACCATTAAAATTTTTTAATAATATAGTATAAAGAAAAATTTATATACACTTGTTATAAATTTTTTTTTTAAACTAATAAATTATAAAATAAGTCAGCAGGGGTCTGTCTAGGTTTTTCTGAGAGGTACCTATTTTGTGAAAATTAAGACATAATTTGTGAAAAATTAAAAATTATATTACAAAATCAACACAAAAATATGGTAAAAATATGAATTTATCGTTTCTTAAGGGATACAAAATAAAATTTAAAGAAAAAGTGTTTTGTGAAACTACCGTTTTTTTTAAAGTTGAATTTGAGAAGTTACCGCTAAACGGTAGTAAATTCGGCATGGACAGACCCCTGGTCAGGCAAAACATATTTTCAACTATGAAATTTAAATAATTTTCAGTTATTCAATATTAAATTAGCTTAATACATACTTTTTCCAAACGTAGCTGTTCAGCTTCCTCTTCAGCTTTCAATTTTGCTTCTTCTTCGAGTCTCAGACGTTCCTCCTCTTCTTTGATCTTCTTTAATGCTTCTTGCATAGCAGCTAACTAAAGAGTATAAACAGATCAATGATTTTAAAATAAAAAATTGTTAAATTGACAAATTTCTATTTCTTATATAATTATGTTTGACAAATGTAATCATACATTAATACATGAAACAAATGTAATCATATTTTTTTAGATATATAATAAAAAATACTTTTTTAAAATATTATCTTTTTAACTAAACAGAAAAATTTACAGGCAAGGTCATGTAAAAAAGTTCAAAGCAGAATAGTAATTTAAAAAAAAATGGAGAGTATATATAAAAAAAGGTAAATCTAAGAAAACATAATTATAAGTGATTTCAGGTACATAAATATGGAATTACTTTAATTTCAAATCAGAAAACAATGTAAGAAACTATTAGAAATACAACTGAAATGAGTTGAAGATAATAAGAAACTATTTCAATACCATGGACTAATATCATTAGTAGTGAAAAGACAGACAAGAGAAAAAAAGCAGAATCAACAACACAAAAATATCACATGAAACAATAACAGATGTTTAAACTAGAGTATAATTAGTAACATATATTAAGGTTAAAATATTGATTATAGAGACTACAAGTAGCAAAACATCAATAGTGCTATTCAACAAATAATTATGTTCAGCACAATGGAAAATGCTACCATTTGTTAGAGAATGCAAACTAAAGTATGCAAAAAGGAAGAATATATTTGAAATTTAATCATCTGGCTTTACATGATTCACAGAGAGAAAAGCCAAAGAGAGAATAGCCTCATATGTTCTAGGTACAATTAAAGAATTCAATGAAATTTTAAACTTATAGCTATAATTTTTATTATAAAAATTAAATATTTTAATTGATTTAAACTTGTTTCACGGAAATATTTTCTAAAAATAATTTAAAAGATCCCCTACAAAATTAAAAAACCAATTAGGAATATTTAAAAATAAATTTTTTACTGTAGCATATTTTCTCGTTTACTTCTTGTTTGTATATAAAAAATGGAATTTAATTTTTATGAGTGTATGCAAGATTTCCATTTTCTTTTTTTTTAAATTTGCCTCCCGATTTCTTATAGGAATTTTTTCCTTAACATAAAGCAAAAAATAATAATTTTTAAGAGTAACAAACATGATAAATGATATCTAGCCGTTAGACAAAATTTCAAAATACACTGTTAAAACAATCATACCATGTCAGAAAACTTTGAAAGAAAACAAACAAAGAAAAAGAAAAGTTAAATTTGTTTTACACTAGATTTCATACCTGCTTTTTGCCTGGCTTCTTTTTATCTTTTTTATCATCTTCTTCACCTTTCTTTTTTTTCTTTTTCTTTTTACTATCTCCTTCATCTGAGAAAAACAATGAGAAGTTCTTTAATTATTCAAGAATAACACAAATGTAGAATATTATCTAATCAATTTAGCATTTAAGTTATGAAATAAATAAAGAAATAAAATGCAAAACTGGCACTGCTATGGCAGGATAGTTTAAATTTGTTTTAAATTTTTTATAAAATAGTAATAAAAAAAACTGCAAATTAAAAAAATGTATAAGCCAAAGTTGCAAAGAAAAAAAAATTTTGATGGAAAATTATAGAAAATTAAACATCCATGAAGAGAAATAAAGTTAACATCATAATAATACTCATTACGAAACAAGCTGAAAATTTTAACGATTTATGTATACAGTAAAAACTCAACCATTCAAAATAAGCAGGAAAAGGCAAATTTTGACGACTTGATTGGAAAAAAATGTCACACCCTAACAAAAAAGACAAACATATATTGGAATTGGTACATTTAAAAAATAATAATAACCATAAAAGAAGGAAAACTTTAATTGCTCTTGAGAAAAAATATTAAAGATTGATTAAAAAAATAATAATCTGAAATTACAAAGTGGGAAAAAAATGAAGAAAGGTATCAAATGAAAAATCTTTTTTGATTTTTAACTTTAATTTAATTATTATCAGTTTTAATTACGTAATAAATTTGTGACATGCCTTATTATCGGATTTACAAGGAAAAATGTAATTACTTGTTTCTTTGTTACTGTAATGGCGCAATAAATAATAAATGAGTTTACAGCAAATTTTTTTTGCAACATTCTTGCAATTTGTATTGTCATCTGGCACAGAGTACTGATATGATAATAAGTTTACTGATAAAAAAATTTAGTGCTTAGAACACTAATGTGTACTTAAAAATTATGATATTTGCCGCTAACGTGACTAAATATGCAGACGGCCCTTCATTAGTCAACCTGTTATGCAACTGGCCCTTTTATTCAAAAAGGTTGTGCATCCTACTACATACACATCAATACACATGTTTATACATATCATAAGACGATATAAAACAAGTCACTGATTTGTTTTTATTTCTTTTATGCTCCACTTTCTTAGTAATAGAAATGTTCGATAAAAAACATTCCAATTAAGCATTTAATAAGTTTTTATTTTATAAGAATCAATTTTCAATTCTTCTACACTTAAATAATCTGGGTTTTTTGTGCTACCTAGTTTGCAATAACAAACTGTACGTAATAAAGAAAAGCATTAAAACTTAATTGTTACGATATATTTTATCACTGAAAAATACTATAATCAAATTACATACTTGATGTTACCATTAGAGGAAAAGAGTGATATATATATGTACATACCATCATAATTTAAGATTTTTTTTCTAATAGCAATAAGTAATACTAAAATTTTTTCTGCAAATGGCATTTGCGCATATTATGAATATCTGGGGATTAAAATTCAATTGATGATAAGTTCAAATTCTCTTTGTAGTGGTCAAGAAATGATAGAAACTTGCATTGTCATAAAAAACAAAGCTTCAATGGATATTTGAATTGTTGTTGTTTCTAAATGCCAGCTTGGTGAAACAAAGCAAATTAAGGTTAATTTCTTGTTTTTTAGTGGTGCTATCTATGGCCAATAATAAGACTTCAGCCACAAACACACGTCACAGCAAGGGCAGATCTATTTATATTCATCCACACATCGTAATTTTGACCTGAACCAGAGAACCAGCAATTTCAGATTCAGTACCTCCAGAGGTATTGATTTGCTATGGGAACTTGGAGATTTTTGTGACCCGGCAGATTTAACGTGCCCAGTTTCCATTTACTACAAGGGTCAGCTGAATTGGGCCCACGACCTCTTGGAAATGAGCCCAATGCCCTACAAAGCAGGCTATTCCAGAGATTTGAGTACTTTAGCCAATTCAATTGACCAGAAGTTTTGAGTGTAAGATTCCATACCACAAGCATAAAGCAAGTAAATACAAAAACAGTAAAAATACTGAAAAATGATAAATAGAAAACACCTAACAAAGATTTAAAATTAAAATGATCTCCATAAAGAAAATAATAAAACATAAAAGTCATTAACATCAACTATATAAAAAGAATAAGTATGGTTCAGAAAGAAATACCATCATCATCCTTCTTTTCTTCATCATCTTTCTCTTCTTCTTCTACTTCTTTTGGTGCAGGTGACTCCTCTTTTTGAGTTTTAGGGTCTGTTTTCTTTTTTTGAGCTAACTAAAAAAAGAAAGAAAAAAGTTTATTTTATTTTAAATATTGGAAAATGAAAAGAAACTTCTTTAATTTATACTTCATTCTAAGCACATTTTATGGTCATTACACAATATCTAAGACAGTAAAAGGAAGATAATATAAATTAAAATCATATCCAAGACACATTTATCAATGAAAATTATAACGATAATATAGTGTAAGATGGATAGATATATTTTACCTCTAATTTTTTCTGTTTTTCTCTTTCTTTCTTTTCTTTTTTCTTCTGTGCAGCAGTTTTAACAGTAGAACCTTCCTCTTTTGAATCAGCTTCGACTGTACCATCTTCAGGAGTTTCTTCAACAGAAGTTGGAGGCTGTTCATTTTTCTTTTTCTTCTTTTTCTCTTTTTTATCTTCTTTTTTATCAACCTCTAGTACTTCTTCGGTTTTAGTTTCTGGCTGAGCATCTTCAGCTGGTTTTGTAGCAGGTTTTCCACCTCCAGCTTCTAAAGCTAACTCTTCAAGAAGCTTTTCTAGATCTTCTTCATCATCGTCATCCTTCTTTTTTCGGTCTTTTTTCTTGGACTTTTTGCCCACTGATTTTGAACTTGACTTTGAGGATTCATTTGTTTCCTTTTTAGGCTTATCTTCAGCTTTTGCTTCTTCATCTTCACTATTTCCTCTAGAGTCACCTGATTCTCCTTCAATAGCAAGAACACTAAAATTTGCTTTTGCTTTTTTCTGTTTCTTCTTCTTTTTTCCTTGTTGTTCTAATGTAATTATTTCTATTTCTGACTCTTCATCACTAAACTGACTGGCAATCACAGATTTAGGAGGAGTATCTTCCTTAGAACCATTTTTTAATGATTTTTCCTGAAAAAGTAAATGCAAATTTAATAAAATAGAAACAAAATAAGTTAATAAAAAGCAAACAAATAATTACAATTTCCTTAATGTAAATTTCCCAAAGTGTCCTAATGTTAATCCTAATGTCCTATTGTTAATGTAATTGATATATTGGTGAAGTTAAAGCCCCCTTAGCCTGGTCACTCTTTGTAATTGTGTCAAAAACAAAATTTTACTATTGCATTGTGATAAAATTAATTCAATCACCTTAAATAAAAACCCAGTTTAAAAAAAAAAAAAAAAAAAAAAAAAAAAACAATTACAACAAAGTTTAGAAATATTAAAAAAATTCAAACTTAAATTTTCAACATCCTTGGTGTACAATGGAGAGATAGAACAACACAAAAAACAGAACAGTATATTATTAGACTGTAATGTTTATTTAATTAAAAAATTTAGCTATTGCAATACATTTCAGAATTAAATTTTGATTCTGAAAAAATTAATTTGTAAAAAATGGAGATACAATAATAATTTTGTAGTTGACAAAATAGTCTAGTAAAGCAGCATTAACTATAGTATGGTGATTGTTCGCTTTACTTTCAGACAGCATACTTAAATTAGTAACCAGACTTTGATAAAATGAAAAACTTTCTGCAGGCATTGATTAACTCTTGTAACTAGTGTCAGCAATTGTGTCACCACCTCATTTTGGGGAAATTTATTTGAAATTCAGATTTTTTTAAAAATGCTTAATTTTGAAAGAGCTCTATATTGATAACTACAGCAATGAGTTTGGTAAAAAACCAAAAAAGCTGACAATAGAAATGTTAAAATGTTATGCGCAAAAACTCTTTTGAAATATTTGCAAAAATATCTGCAATTTGAGAAAGAAAAACGTATGTAGGAAACATCAATCCTCAGAATGTTATAAACGTTTTTATAAAAATATCAGTGCAAGATTTTATTTATTTATTTAAATTATGTGAATCTCTATGTGTTATTTTTAAATCACGAAAATAAGAATTTCTATATTAAAACTATATGAACAAGAATCTTGACATTTGACTATAAAATCGCGTTAATACTGATTCCGATGTATAATTTTTTAAGTCATTTGAGTATGAATTATAATAGTGGCGTTTAAATCATGCGAAAACAAAGTGCGACATTTGATAAATCGGGAAAATGTAAACCAAGATGCTCGATCTTAAATCATGTATCCTGATGTAAAATTTTAAATCAGGTATATGTACTTTTAAATCACCTTTGCATTGGTAGGAAAAAGTGTGTAAAAAAGAATATTTTTTTCTGGATAATTCAAAAAAATTTTTTTTAAGAGGCAGATTTTTTCTCTTTTAGTAATAGTAAAAAATTTTTTCTCAGACGCTGTTTGTGTATAATATATGGATCTGCTAGTAAAACAACTTGAACCACAAAAAAATAATTCTTATTGGTTTATGGGATTAATAATCAATGACATTTAATCACAAGACATTATAACCTAAGCCACAATATATTTTTTCAAAGGAAACTAATTAAAAATTGCAAAATATTATTAATAAAAATAAAGAATTTTATTTGAAAAAAAAAAACAAAAACCAGTTACGATTTCAATTTAACAAGATAGAAAAATACAAATTTTATTGAAATATTTTTTATAAAATATTTATTCTGTTTCAAGAGTACCTATAGTAATCTTATTTTATAACGGTCATTGAACAGTCTACCCAAAATGTTGGGTTTACAACTACTCAGAGCTCATTCTAGGCAGAATAAAAGGGCAGGGTGCAAAATAAAAAAAAGGGCATTATTATTCTAAAAAGGCAATAATTTCTTTCTATCAGCTTTACACGTTCTATTAAAAAACATAGTCAATTAGTGAAAAAAAAACATTTACTTTACAAAAAGTAGCAAAACAACCATAGTAATTACTAATTTTTATTAATAAATTAACTTATAAATCAAGTTAATGAACTAATTAGCTTAGTCATTTATTTAAAATGCACGCATAAATTAATAAAATAATAAATGTATGTTTTAAGTGTCTGTAGTTCTGATTTAATAAATAATTAACTTTTCAGTCATTAATTTTATTATAGGCATTTTAAGTAGTATAACAATATAATTAAAAATGTAGCATTAAATAAAATAATATACATTGAAAAATATACATTAAAAATAATTTAAAACATATGTTTTTAATACCATACAAATAAAAAATTTTTTTAAAGATTAATAAAAAAATACCATACAAAATTCAATAAGGCATAGTTTTCCTTCAATATTATATTAAACCAATTTAAGAAACTATCAAAACATGGATTTAATGATGGTCTATTTTTGTTTCCAAATTTTTTTTAGATAAGCCTGAACCTAAAATCTGCTTATATTTTATAGTGATATTTTGTAGTTAAGTTCAAAATAAAAAAAAAAATTGAAAATTTTATATTTTTTTAAATTTGATTATGTCAAATTGAAAACTATTTATGCCAGTAACAGAAATAAGAATTAAAACTATTAAAAATATTTTCATAAAAAAACTCTTTTCAATTGAAAATAACAAAAGTTTAAAAAATTCATCGTAGAGTTTGGGAGGAAAATGAAGAATGGTTGAGGAAAGAAAGGGTGTGGAGTCTATTACATCAGGGCACTCACTAACTAACTACAGGGGGCAACAGGGTGGATCCTTTTGACTAAAAGGGCAGCAGGGTGCTGCGCCCTGTTTACCCTAGAACGAGCTCTGCGACTACAAATGTTCAACTCTGTAGCCTTGCAATTTTCAATCCAATTCAAAAGACAAGGGAACTCCTGCATCAAGTATTGGGAGAAATTTTGCCTTCGTGGAGAACTTTTTGATGGAACTAACTAGCATTTGCGTTATATGGAGAAGAAAACTACAAAAACCTCCCATGGCTAGCTTGGCGGCAAGGGGACTCTAACCCATGACCCATCTACTACTGAGGGTATTTTACCTCAGCACTGTGGTTGATGCGAGCTGTGTGTGGAATTCAAATCAACTAGTCATTACTGGGATTCGAAGCTGGTTCACCTCATTGGAAGGTGAGTGCTCTATCCCTTGAGCCATCATGGCTCAGAGTATAGTAAGTGTATCAAATGAACAATCTGAAAAAAAATCTGAATATTTTAAAATCACAATGAAACATAGAATTAATGACTCAGATCTTTAATCAAGCTATCAAGTTCAGCAATTTGTTTCTCTGCTTGTTTAGATTTTCATTTTTTTTCACTTTAAATTCTTTTTCTCTTCTGCAGCCCTCCCTTTTTTGGATGCTAGTTTTCCAGTTCCTTTCACAAGAAGTGTTTTCGCTTTTAGCTCTTCATAATAACTGTGAGCATTTCTGACTGCAAGTATCATTTTTTTGGCTATGTCTACTTTAAACAAACCTCCAACATTACCATTGGTATCATAAACAATTCATAAAGCAATTACTGACTTTTCTTGCACGTTCTCAATCAGCAAAACTTCATTAATAAGAAACTGTTCTCAGCAGCAGGATTACCATGTGATATAATCAAAATATTTTTTATAAACATGAATAAGTTTTGATAGCTAGTATTTTCAGTCAATGATGAAGAATACAAAATATCTAATCTTTCACTCTTACGTTTGAACTAAAACATTTCGTTTTGAATCTGAGAAATAAACTTGCAAAATACTGATTTCACTTTATTAGCACTGATTACTGTCTTTGATTACAATCAACAAAACTCTCCAAAGCTATTTCTATCTTCTTAATACAGGATGAATTTGAAGTAGATATAATAATTAGAGGCAGGCAGTATGCCTCTAACATCTAACAAGCTTAAAATGTAGGGGATTTCGTTCCATAAACTTGAGAGTCCTCTTTTGTAAAAATGAAAGACATTCTTTCTTAAAATTATACTTAACAATAATTGATGGTTTATTTTCATTATGACTGCACCTTACTGTAAAACCAATGTCATTAGTAATTGGTGAAAGATTACATTTCTGGATGACATCAACTTTCATTGCATAATCGTTTAACTAAAAAACAGAACTTTTGATTGATCTCAAAAACAGAACACAACTGTGAAGCATCAAATACTTTTCTTCATGCAGGAAAGGCACCATTGGCTCACCAGCCTAGTACCTTACTATTAAAAAAAAAAAAAAAAAAAAAAAACTTTAGTTACTTCTAATGCCATTGAAATAAAGAAATCTAATTTTGCTTCTAAAAGCACACTGCAAGGTAAAATTTTTTGCTTACAACTCTTGAATAAAGACTTTTAAGTACAGCAAGATATCTAAAGCCCCTTTGCGCTATAGCTGAGCTCTCTTGCTACCCATTTGATCTGAGCAAAATTTAAGTGGGAAAACATCCAGGTTTGTTAAGAGCACAAAATTAACTCGTTTGGTTGCAAGAAGAACTGATTTTAGAATAAAAATTGGGGGCACATCTAGCCCCAAGAGAGATAGGAATGTGTAGTAGTAGAAATAAAGAACAAAAGGTGGGAAGAACTGGCTTAAGAAAGAAACATCTTCTTTTAGCAGTTTTAAGATGGAAGAATATTGCATTTGAGGCCAATCTTAAAAATATTTTTTTCTTTAAGAAAAAATAAATAAATCTTTTGAGAGTGATTTATTTTGGAAATTTTTCACATTTTCTAAAGAAAGTTGGAAATTTCCCTGACTATTCCAGTACAAAAAAACTCCCCCGATTTTCCCAGATTGGTAGACACCCTGTTTGAAGAGTCTACTTATACACCAAGATATATTATAACCGTCGTTGAACAGCCGACCAAATTTCGGGGGTTTATGACTACTAATGTCCAGCTACGTAGTCTTCAGGGGTCTGTTCAGACATTTTGTGAAAGGTCCTATTTTTGTAAAATTGTGAAAAAACTACTCATAATTTGCGAATATAAAATAAGCGTTAAGTCACATTTGTTCTACCAGGGTCCTGCTTTTGTGAATTTGTGCAAATAGGGTCCTGTTATTGCAAATATTGCTAAAAACCTTTTTAAGAAGTTTTTAAATTGTAAATAGATTCAAGATTCTGCTCAACAATTGCTGCTACTAAACTAGAGATGACACATACAAATATTTGGTATTTAGCCTATACTGCTCAACACAGAATATTCATTTCGGACTATTAACGGAAACAAAATCACTCACATTTTTAATAATTTCAATTGACATATTTTAAATAACACAACTTAGTTATGTATCACTTCTAATGTGTTACACATTAAGTAAATTTAAACAATTCTTAAATGTATAATATTTTATTTAAAAAATTGCCAGAAATTATTTTTTATTTACATAATATTCTATTAATTAATTTTATGAATAAATATAAATTTATCAATTATTTATTTACAAAAAAAAAAAAAAAAAAAAAAAAAATTATCATTTAATATCAAAAAGAATGTGCACACAATGTTTGTAAAAGTAGAAATATTTACTTAGAATAGTACATTTGGAATTTAAACTTAGGGAAACTGGGAAATCTTAGTTTGTTTCGAACAGTCTTTCTTTTTTTTTCTTTTTCTTCCCGCAAAGGGTTTATTAGATTAACAAAACAATAATGAAGATAAACGAATTTGTGAAGGGTCAGATTAAAAGATCATTTTGGGAAGGGTCCGTTAACGGACCCAAATTTCTTTTAAACAGACCCCTGGTCTTGTAATTTCGAACACAATCCAGAAGACAAGGGAACTCCTGGATCAAGAATTGGGAGATATTTGTCTTTGTGGAAGACTTTTTGATGGAACTAACCCGTATTTGCGTCACATGTAGAGGAAAACCACAAGAACCTCCCAAAGTGAGCCTAACGGCAAGGGGCCTCTAACCCATAATCTGTCTACCACTGAGGATATTTCACAACAGCACCATGGTCTACACAAGCCGGATGTGGAGTTCCTATCGACCAACCATCGCTGGGATTCGAACACGGTTCACCTCATCGGAAGCTGAACGCTCTATCCCCTGAGCTCACACCAAGGCATAGGGTAATTTGAAAAATATAATGCAATATAAAAATAGATATGGCTTTTTGTATAAAAATTACTAAGAAAAATGATTAAAAATGAAGCTTACTTTTGGATTAGAATCAATATTGGATACTGTCTCAGAATCTTCAAATCTAAAGGGCAATAAATAAAATAAGTCAATATTTATTAAGCGTACACACAAACATCACATCAAATTTAAATATTTCCAGTAAACATTTCTATTTTAAACTGTGGAATAACTAGATATTGTAGTTGAATTTTATCTTAAATGACTAAACCTTAACAGTCAAGAAATTTGCAAAAACAACAAGGGAAAAAATAAATAAACAATTGTCATTAATCAGAAATCTGGGCATATATTAGCAATAAATAAAAAAAAAGAATAAATGGATTTATTAAAAATCATTCAATCTTTTATGCCCCGTGGCAGAATCGCAGTGACATTGTCCCAGAACGTCACAGAGTTCTTGCAGAAAGATTTTTCTTTTGAAAAGACTTTGAACTTTTTACACAAAGTATTTAAATCATGGATTTAGATAATCACTTTTTGGCTCTCTCAATTTACGCCAATATTATCGTAAATCCATCTAATGTTTCAATTGTATTTTCGGCAGTTATTGATTTACATATAGATTTTAAATATCCATATATTTTTCAAACAATATGGAAAATTCCAATCACGCATTTGAATATTTTTTAAGGCAATAATTCTATCGAATTTTTGGCTGTTATTGCTATTGATTTCTCCATAGTTTTTAAATCTGATATTTTTCATTACAACAATACGAAACACGCATTTGAGAAGTCCGATTCGAGTGATTTAATTGTCGATCTTTTTTTCTGCAATTACTACTACGGATTTCATGATTTTTTTTATGGAGATGATTATTTACAAAATGCAAAGGAGGAAGTAATTTGTGTGCCCCCTCCCACCCCCAACGAAATGCGAGAATATCAGCCATAATATTAGAATAAAAAAATTATAGCATATTCAATTAAAAAAATAGTTTTTTTTTTAAACGCAGCGCTTTTGTTACTTTAAATTAGTAACATATATGTTTGTTGTTATTAAAAGTATCTTGCAGAAATATATTAGTGCTAGAGATTTTGTCTCATATAGCCCCAAAAAATTCTGCCACAGGGCTTTTATGAATTATTATTTTATACAGATAATATATAAACTCAAAGTTATAAATATAGTCAGACATTTATTTTTCGATTTCAGACACTAAGGGCTTACATTTTAGAATAAGATAAATTTTTTTTCCTTCCCAATATGGGTTTTGGATACACAAAATTCTACATGTCTCATCTAAAACTTGTTCAGAATGTCGATAATCCCAATCTGCTAGTTAAAAATTTTTTTTATCAAGGGAAAAAAAAAAGAGGTCAACATATAAACTTTTTTAAAACTTCAAAGAACATTTAATCCCCAATTTTAAATTCTTAAATTCAAATAAAAATATGCTAAATTTTAAAGCAGAGGTCTGTCTAGGTTTTTCTGAGAGGTACCTATTTTGTGAAAATTTAGATATAATTTGTGAATAATTAAATTAACACAAAAACATGGTAAAAATATAGATTTATCGTTTCTAAAGGGATACAAAAATCAAATTTTAAGAAAAAGTATTTTGTGAAACTACCGTTTTTCCTAAAGTTGAATTTTTGAAACTACCGTTTTTCCTAAAATAGAATTTGCGAAGGTACCGCTAAACGGTAGTAAATTCGGCCTGGACAGACCCCTGTAAAAATTTTGTTTCATTAAATTAGCAAATGTGTAACCTAACATAAAAGGCAAAGTGTTAATCTGCCCATGTATCAATTGCTATTTTTTATCAATTGTTAAAACTAGGTGATATCTTAAAAAACCCAATAACCCCCCCCCCCCCCAAAAAAAAAAACCCACCCAGGTTAATTAAAAAAAAAAACCTGGATATTTTCAAACCCTGATAAAAACATATAATTTTAAAAGAGCAATAGTGATTTTAAATAGTCATTAGACTTCAGGTTTTGACGAGAGTATCTGCAAGATAATCTTTAATTACATCATAGAATTATCTATATAAAAAAGTACCTAATTTATAGAAATCTATTTACTATAGAAATCTAGTACTAGAACTAAATAATAAACACAGTAAGTTGGCAATTTCATAATGTTTACAATATTATTTATTCATTTAACAATGTCAGATCTTCTTATAAAAAATAAAAAAAAGAATTTATTTCTTTGTTAATAACATATTTATAGCAATGCTTTCTTTAGTGACAACCAGTGATAAATAAAGATTTTCAAAGTAATAAGTGAAATCATATATTTTTTTTAATAGAACAGAATGTTGATTTTTTTAGACAAGCATTGAATAATCCATGTTCATTTGTGTTATCCATCCAATTTTACTTTCTTTGGATGTAAAACAAATAAATAATTAAAAAAATTAAAGAGTTTTCTAATTTTTCAAAAACTCATTTCATTTCGTTGAGTTGCAAGAGCAACAGTAAAATTATAAAATAAAGACAATGCTTTATCTCCCAAATGAATACTCCAATTTAGGGGAAATAAACAGCCTTTCATTCTACAAATCTGTAAAGAAGTTCAATGAATTTTAAATCATTAACAACTAATATGATTATTAATTCAGAAATAGTAATTATTTAAAAAAAATTTTTCAAAATAAATTATGTAATTAGAATATTTGATTACTTTGAAATTTAAAAGGAGAATCATACATAGGAATTAAGAAAAAATAGTAAAATATATATACTTTTAAATGAATTATTTAATTACTTATTATACAAAATTACAATTTTATATCATTAAAATAAAATAAATAATGTATAAAATAAGATTAAAAAAAATAATGAAATAAAAGATATAAAATCCAAACATTAAATGAAACAATTGAAAATTAGTTTCAATACTTATGAACAGATAGTATTGTAGTTTAGTCATACATCCAATTCAACTTTTATGACAAACATAATCAAATCATATAAATAAAAATAACACAAACATAATTAGAATGTTTTGACAACGTAAAATTAGTTACAAAATATTAATGCTCAAAGAACCCATGTATAATACATTTCTTGATGGGCAAAGGAGCTTTTAAATTTAAAACTAGAATAAATCTTTTATAAATTAAAAATAGATGCTGTAATTACTAGTTAAAAAACTGTTTGAAGCTGATAAGTTAAATTGAAGCAATGAAATAAGATATTGTTTTATGATTGTCTACATTTAAATACAAATCATCTTTACGACCTTATCAAACCTATGTTGAATAGTAAATTTATTGATATGAAGCGAAAACCATTAAAAAAGACTTAATATTTAACATCAAGGATAATGATATTAAACAATAAATATGAATTTTTAAATTAAGATAAGAAAATTTAAAGTGAAAATGACCGAATTCAACCAGACGACCTGATTTTGAATTTTTAACCCTGTTTTTACAGTTGTCAATTCTTATATATTTGACGATGGTTAATAAATTCTTTTCTTTTGTCTAAAACTTACTTGTCATCGCGATTTTTCTTTTGTTTTTTATCTTTCCCCATTGCACATATGCTATTACAATATATTTATGTGGCTAATATACACACACGTAGATATATACATCAATTAAATTTAATATCATTCAGTTCTATTGGTATATTTTCGATAAAGAGTTCTACGATTATATGCTAGAATTTTAATATTTTCCGCAGAATTCCAGATATACATGTGTAAACAAATAGATATTTCCACTAATTTCGAATTAGCACAGCAGTAGCTTTGAACACATGTCAATCAATCAAAAAAGAGCGAATATTTTCATCGAACAAGCCGAATATGTAATCGATTCAGTTAATCGATGACATTAGCCTCAAAAGTAAAATATTTGTTCAATCAATTATTTTCCTAAAAGAGGTGATGGTTACAATATTAATTAATATTCATGAACTTATTTTAAAGAAATTTCAATTCAGAATATCATCAAAAAATGAATTTAATATCAAGTGTGCTGTAAGCATGATCAAAGTTAAAGCACTGAAGAATGACCTTTTTAGAAACAAAATAAATAAGTCACATGATCTGACTGAACTGATCTTAGGGAGTATTTAATAGTGTTAGGTGTAGACAAAATTTATTGTCGATTATTAAAAGATAGATAAATTTAAAAATGCCTGAGTATTGGATCATATCTGCTCCTGGACCTCAAACCCTAGAAAAGCTGAATAACGCAACGAAACCGAACAATGTTTCTAATAACTATAAGTTTCATATTCCTGATCTAAAAGTTGGAACTCTTGATACTCTTGTTGGCTTAACTGATGATTTGGGTAAAATAGATTCATATGTTGAAGCTATTATTAAGAAGTTAGTCTCTTACATGGAGGAAATTCTAGAAGATCAAAAAGAAATGTTGAAAGAAAATTTACACGTCAACAATGTTGATCTTTGCACATTCCTTACTCGCTTTTCTTGGGACATGGCGAAGTATCCTGCTCGCCAGCCTCTATCGCACATCGCTGAAATAATTAATAAACAGGTGCAGCAGATCGAAGCTGATCTTAAACAACGTGCCTCGGCATATAATAGCTTAAAGACGAGTTTACAGAATTTGGAACGTAAGCAAACAGGGAGTCTTCTCTTAAGATCATTGGGTGATCTTGTCAAAAAGGAACATTTCGTATTGGATTCTGAGTATTTAACCACACTTCTTGTAGTTGTACCAAACGCTTTGTCGAAGGATTGGGAAAAGACTTATGAAAGTCTACACGAGCATGTAGTTCCCAGATCAAGTCAAAAGATCTTTGAAGATAATGAACACTGTCTTTATAATGTTTCATTGTTTAAAAAGGCCGTCGAGGTGTTTAAACAAAAGTCTCGAGAAAAAAAGTTTATTGTCCGTGAGTTCAAATATTCTGAGGAGGAGCTGGCTTCCGTTAAGAGTCAGCATGCTAAGTTGAAAATGGATAAGAGCAAGCAGTTGAGCGTTTTGTTTAGATGGTTGAAAGTCAACTTCAGTGAATGCTTTGTGGCTTGGATCCATGTTAAAGCTCTGAGAGTCTTTGTAGAATCTGTCCTACGTTATGGTTTGCCCGTTAATTTCCAAGCTGTTTTGCTGGAGCCGTTAAAACCGAAGAAGTTGAGGGAACTTTTGAACAAATTTTACAGTCATTTAGATAGCAGCTTAGCATCAGGCCAATTAGAAGATATACCTGGTGGTTTGACGAGTTTTGGTGTTGAAGAATACTATCCATATGTATACTTCAAAATTAATGTTGATTTGACTGATGATAAAAAATAGTGTAATGTTATTATTTTCATATATTCTAATTCCATAAATACATATAAATGTTGTGTTTAAATAAGATAGGTTTTAAGGTTCAAGACTAATCAGAGTCTAAACATTCCTATAAGCGGAGTTGTATAATTTATATTTTAATCTAGTCAAATAATTTAGTAAATGTTAGATTTAAAATTGATTTTTCTTTTATAAACAAGATATCTGTGTATGTTACAAAGTCTAAATGTATAAGCATTACATATATGTAAAAGACGTTAATCTTGCTGTGGGTTTTTCATCTCATTTATAGTCATGCCAATGAGCTCAATGTTGTGCTGCTGCAAGTTTCCAGTTGGAATTTCATTGTGTAATTTTTTAATCGTGATTATTCACCATTCACTTTTAAATAATTTTGTGAATTTTTAAATTATTTTCTTTTGCAGTTATTCATTTTAAACACACAAATTGTGACTGATTTTTATTATTCTTTGTAATTTATTTATTTACTATTAGTTCTCGCAGTAAACCGAATGTGTTGTGAAACAGAATTGTAGTAAATGTAATTTACTATCTAATTTCTGTTAATAAAATGAATGAATTACTCACAGGTTTATAGTTTTTATTTTATTATATGAATTATAAACTTTTAAGTACGTAAATAATAAATCTTGTTTCATGAGTTATCTTTTACAGGGTGTGTAACGTTTTTGAAAAGTGCTTAAAAATGCTTATTTTCATTTTTTAAAAGCCCTTAAAGGTGCTTTTATCATTGGGTTTTTTTAAAAAGTGTTTAATTTTCCCTTTTTCAAAATGAGATTTTTCTTTTACCATGTTGATTTTAGCTGCGAATTATGTACAAAGACGCAGTTCACATTGTTCTATTCAAGGTTTTCAGAGTTCTCATTCAACCCCAATCTGTTTTGGCGAATTGTCAGTCCATAGCCTATTAAAACGCCATTCATTTTAAATGATTTAAAACTTCCTGATTTTTAATAATTGTTAAAAACAATGCTAAAAGTTTTTTTTCTTCTCATGATGGTTAAAGCAAGATAAAACTGGCAATTGTTAAAAACTTTCCAACCCTGCCCAATTATGATATTTTTTTTAAGTGTTTAAAAATATCTTTTGAGTGCTTAAAAGGTGCTTATTTTTTGTTGAATAATTTGGCTTCGCGCCCTGTTTTATAATTAGGTTAGGGCTAGGCTGGCATTTGAATTTTGAAGAATTTGATTTACGTCGATTTTTATTTTCATCCATTTTTTTATTTAATAACTAATAAAAATTATAATGAAGTGAAACCTCCTGTTATGGACATTCTTGCGAAACGGACACCTCTCAATTCGAGCATATTTTTAATTCCCCATGAATCTTTTAGGAATAGACCACTATATACATTTTCCATAAAGTGCGCACAACTGTAACCAGATGCTGACAGTCATCTTTGCCCTGAAACATTATTTTTTATCTCTTCAAACCCGACACTATTTTTTCTAAATTTGAAAGAGAGAAAAAAAAATTTTTTTTGCTTTAAATTGCAAGCAACTTTTCACCGTTTTTAAAGCATATATGTTTTTCCTTATCCATAACTAAAAATATTGTTAAGCTATTTCACTACGAAAGAATCTATCTTGCTCCCGTCACCTTGCCTTTTTTTTTGCAAAGAAAGGGGAGAAAATGATACTACTCATTCAGATACTACTCCTCTTTAGATCTAGATGACACAGGTTATGAGATCCAATAAGCTGAAATGATGTTTTAAATGCTCTCAATGCTTCTTCCCCCACTGAAAATTTCTTTTATATTCTTCTAAATTTGAAGACTTTATTTAACACAG
This sequence comes from Parasteatoda lunata, assembly GCA_949128135.1. Lineage (NCBI taxonomy): Eukaryota > Metazoa > Arthropoda > Arachnida > Araneae > Theridiidae > Parasteatoda > Parasteatoda lunata. The sequence continues at coordinate 32,410,592 of OX421973.1, read as the reverse complement.
CTCGGATAAAAAGAGAGAACAGAAATATAATCTTTAAGATGTTCATATAAATGAAACATTTATTCAGACACTTGATAGATGACTTTGTAATTAATACGCAGTAATTAATTCTGAATATATCAACTCTATAGGATCTCTTAGCTTACAGGTAAGCATTGATTTCTTTTGTTTTCTGTGAATCGTGGGAGGTTTACATTCAAGGAAGTATTAACCAAGTTTCCTATCAAGTGATGGGTAGGTGTTAGGGGGTATAAACCTAATAATTGAAACTGAATGAGGACTAGAAACTCCTATTCGGTATCATGACTAACTTGAATATCTGTGTTAATAAGAAAATTATATTCATTTATCTGTAACTACATCTTGAATTATATATTTAAACTTTTTCGTATATTCTTTTTGCATAGAAAAAAATATTTTTTAAATTTTATATAATTATCCTTGTAAATGTAGATTATTTAATTATTTCTATATTATTGAAAATATTCTAAAAACAATTTACGGTGTAAACTTCATATTAGGGTACCCTTACCGTAAACGGACATATTTTTCAGTCCCAAGAATGTCCGCTTAACTGTGTTTTCACTGTATAGGTATATATAAATTTGGAATTGATTGTTAAGCCACAGCTCACTTTATAGAAGTTCCTTAGTCATACCAATGCTTGAGTTATTAGATTTTTTTGGTGGATATGGTCATGTTTGGGAGGATAATAAATTTGATATCTGTAATTAGAGATTTGTTGAATTACTGCGTTTTAGTAATTTTTCAATTTGGAATTTGTGATGTGATTTTGCAGTTGTGCGTCGGCAAAAATTTTCAGAATGTTGCCAATCATGTACAGGGGCCTGTTCAGGCCAAATTTACTACCGTTTAGCGGTACTTTTACAAATTCAACCTTAAGAAAAACCGTAGTTTCACAAAATACTTTTTCTTAAAATTTTATTTTTGTATCACTTAAGAAACGATTAATCCATATTTTTACCATATTTTTGTGTTGATTTTTTAATATAATTTTTAATTTTCACAAATTATGTCTAAATTTTCACTAAAAAGGTACCTCTCAGAAGAATCTAGACAGATCCCTGAGGTAACATATACTAGGATTTTTACCTAATTAATTAAACTGGCTTTAAAATAAAATGTTTAAATTCATTATTGTTTTCTGGTGTGAGTACTTCTCTATTTAATTGAAATTTTAGGTTTAAAAAGGTTATTTACATTAGCAGTAGCTGTAAAATTTTAGATTATGTTAATAGCTTTTTATGTTGTGAATTAAGTTGTCATAAAACATGTTGTTAAAAAATATCAATTTAATTTTTTATATAATTTGAATCGGGGACTGCCAACAAATATTTCATAAAATGAAATACAAAGATTCACCATTTCATACAGCATTATAATTTTCATAGTAAAACACTATTTTTATATAGTCTATTCTGTGACTTTCCCATTATAATGACCAATGCGATGTATTGCAAAAATTTAGTTTTCTCATTGAAATGACAAATTTAGCAAAATTGGCTGCTCATTAACGGATAAACGCTATATGATTAAAACGGAAGTTAAATATTTTTAAGGAAGTGGATGAAAGAGAAATTTCACCGCCCCGCCCTCATTCGGGCATATGGAAGAAATCCCTCGCCGTCACGACAGCTCCTACGAGGGCTGCCATCCAAACACTAGCACAGTGCCCAGCCGATTAACCAGATCGGCCAGCCCCACTAAGGAAGTGGATAGAAGATTTACACCAAAATCACAAATTGCTTAAAATATTCAAAATCCTGGAAAGCACTTTGTTTTTAATGAATACACATCGTGATGTAATTCTGAAGACAGGAAAAGCCATTCAAAATCTAAAAAAAGCACTGAATGACTTTCTAAAAATTATTCATAATATTAAAATATGTCATTTGAAAAAAAAATTAAATGAACTTTTAATGTATTAATATTTGCACTTTATTGATACTAAAAAAACTGAGCTTATGTCAATTATTCCTTTAGTTTCCTAATTCTTTTTAATGCATAGCATGTTTTTCTCTTAAGTCCAGTATTTATTAATTATAAGTAAATATTTGGTCTAGTTTTTCGTTTTCACAAGATAGTGTAATCACGTAATATTGTTTGTTTTTGTTTGGGTTTACTGGGGTCTATATATCAAGTGTGGACTGTAATATGATAGTAAATTTACAGATATTTATTTTTTGCTATTTTTTAGAAAAGTTGACAAATAAAATCATTTTCAGTTCTTAAATTTATCTATTATCTACCTATTGTTATTATGTACCTTCTTATTCCAGATGTGTGGTGAAATCATAGCTAATAGCTCATCAAATGGATGGTAAAGTTTAGGGATTTTAAAAATTGTTGTGCTAGCATTAACATGAAGCATTATTATTTTAGTAATCACCTAGCATATTTTATTCACTTACTTTAGAAAAAAAAAAAAAAAAAGAGGTTTAATCATAATGTACCAATAAACATTAAATAAATTTAATTATGTTTGAAACAGAAAAAAGTACCTAATTTTTGTGTCAACAGTACTAGGGTTAGACCTAGATGTGCTTCAATTTTAAAATTGCTGAGGTAGAAAATGTTAACTATGTTGTATCTCTTGCTCAGTAATGTAAATGTTTGAATCATTGACTTCGTAAAGTGCAAGTAATAATATTACTTTTTTTACCCATTGGCAAAATGGGTCTTGGTTTGAATTTCATGGATTTGGATTCACTTTTCAACTACAATAATCAAGAGAAGTAGTAAACAGTGCGCATGCGTTGCTATGGCGACCGCTGTTGTTTGATAATTTTTTTAGAATTCTTTTTTTCACTTTTAATTTTGTTATGTATTAAGTTGGGGAGTTTATTTTTGAGATATGGGACCAGAGAGATCCCATAAATACTTCTTGAGTTGTGAATAAAAGAGAATTTCATCATTTGAATGATATTTTTGTTTTTATTGTTTTAATTAAGAATCAGAAATTCTAACCTACAGTTCAAGCTGGATCGTTTTTATTACTAATTCAGGTGAATATCACAAATAAAGAGGGTTCGAACTGATTGACACGGTCCGAAAAGTTAGAGTTGAAGCAAGATAAAAAAAAAAAAAAAAAAAAAAACAATGTCAAGGCTTAAACTTATTGAGGCTAAAAAAGCCAAAGAACGTAGACGGGAAGACGAAAGGATTCCGTTCGCAAACACAAGCATGAAGATCGCCCCTCACTAAAGTACCAAAGTAGTTGAAAGAATTGAACTCTACAGAAGAGCGAATGGTGACTCTCCGAGCCCCTTTCATGCAAATACGAGAACTGGGTGTTGATCATCAGTTAGGGATAAAAGCATCCATTGTCAACGTACCCAATGACTTGCAAAAGACTGTAGACTGTCTTCCACACAATATAAATGATTAATTCACTATTCATGTAAAATTGAAAAAAAAAAAAAAAAAATCTAGCTTTAAAATCATATTTCGTGTATGAACTTGTGAATCCGAAGCGGGTGTTGATGCAGCTTACAATCTCCTTCAAACACCATTGTGCCAATTCGAAAATGTTAATATTGATCTCGATTGGCTGTTCTATGTCTATTCAAAAATATTTACATAGAATGTGTAAATTCTCACACAGAATGTGTCTGAATGTTCATTCAAATATGTCTGCGAAATTATGTACTGAGCAGTTCACTTAAAGATGTCCAAGATGAAAACACAATAAAGTTGCTTTTCCAAAAAAAAACAAAACAAAACAATAGATGCCATCAGATAATTAGCTTTAAAATGTGCAAACAGTATTAAACTAAACCTGGTAACAGTAAAAATCAAGTAATAAAATTATCTTTTATTATTACTGGTATGTTTTTGTCTGTAGCTTACATCTGTTTAAATCAGGGATGGGCAAACTACGGCCCGCGGGCCAACTGTGGCCCGCCGGTAGGTTTTATCCGGCCCGCGGATATAATTTTAACTAGCTGATATATGGCGAATATAAACAATATACAGTAAAACCTCTTTTTGTGCGGTCCTTTTTATGCGATTTTGTTTTTGTGCGATTTTATTTTTGTGCGATTTTTTTTGCGACTTTTTTTATGCGGTATATGAATCTTAGCGGCGTTAGCACCAGTTTATGTTTACTATCAATGTACATGCATATACATGTTGTGGACGAACTCTGATTACGTGGCCTCCTTGACAACGATGTATCTGGACTTCGCGATGCTCTGTTCATTTATTTTAAACAATCTCCTGACAAGGCAGAGTCAGTTACGTACATATTGTTGCTCGACGCGAGAACAGTATACGCTTCGTATTCATAGTTTTATACACGATTCACGTGATTAAGGATTCATTTTATAGTGAGATTATAAATCTATAAATAAATTAATTACTTTTGTTTCTATTTATATGTAGTTTTAATGATTCTTATTTTATTTTTAGACATAAGTACTCTCTTAAAATGAATAATTATAGCCAAAGGAAAGTAAAAAGGCAGACAATTCCACTATTTAATGTATAATTTGAAAACTTCTCCAGGTATATGTACAATGAAGAATTAAATATTTTTACAATTTCTTTAGGTCTAATTTAATTATTTCATTCAATTGAAAGCATTCTCTCATCTATTTCATAAATCATTGATGTATTTTCTAAGTCCGACTTTTTTTATGCGGTCCCTATCGACCGCATAAAAAAGTTTTAGGATCGTAATAAACTTGTTTATTACATGTAAGAATTCATAAAATTTTCGAATTTTTTTTTGTGCGATTTCTTTTATGCGGTCCCTATCCACCGCACAAAAAAAGGTTTTACTGTACATGCTTTTTCTTGTCTACTTTGCTTAGAGCTATTTTTGTTCTTTCTTTTTTAACAAAGTACTGATGACGTTTTTACTTTCTCTATTTTTGTTCTACAAAAACATAAATTGATGGAAATAGCTAGCACAGACAGCTTCAGTTGGTAATATATTTTGAAAGCAGGAGTTCTTTATAGAACAGCCATAGATTGGCGTTGTTTCTAAATATGCCTAAGTTTGAGTTTTACAAATCATTACCAAAAGCTAGTTTCTAAAAATTAATATTTCATGCTCAGAAAATCAGTGCTATGTTTGCTTTATCTTATATGTGTGAACAAGTGTTGTCAACTATGAACCTTTGAAAAAATCATTTCAGAAGTAGACTAACAGACAAACATTTAGCCTCGTTCCTTAAAATTAGTACATCTCACTTGGAACCTCAATATAAGGAACTTTTAAAAATGAAATTGTAATTTCATTCATCACATTAAATACTTAAATTAAAACTTGTATATCGTTTTTTTTTAATTTTAGTAGTTTTTACTTAGCCCACCAAACTTTTTTTTTTTTTTTTCGATTTTTGGCCCTCGACCGAAAAAATTTTGCCCATCCCTGGTTTAAATATTAATTGGCATACTGTTTTCTTCTCTCTCTTATTCAGAGATATTGAATGTAATACAATTCCAGAACAAAATAAAAAGAAATAAGGCTAGGCAGTTTTTTTCTTCTTTTCTTTTTTAATAAAGATAAATCTGGATGTTTTATTTTTAGTTTAGAAATGGAATTTAATATTTTTTTTCTTTTCCATTTTTGTTATTGATGAGATATTTGCTTTCTCTTTTCTTTTTCTTTTAAATTTAATAAAAATAGTTTGATATGAGAAATAGTCTGTCTAGCTCGAAGTAAAATGAGTCATTGAGTTATTTTTATATTAAAAATTGACTTGTGAATTGGTGTTTTAAGCCCAAAAATAATATTGATTTATTTTGCTTAGTATTATGACTTAAAAAGAAAAAAAAAAAAAAAAAAAACGAGTCACTCTTAAAAACTTTCAATCAAAGGATAGGATTTTTAATCTATTATATTGGAAATATACTACTCGACTAAAATATAACAATATAATTTGTGCAGCCAATTTATGTTACTCATTCAACACAAATTTATATTTTCTCTGAGTACGTAAGTATTATTGTTTCCAATGCATTCTTCACCTTCAGGAAATGAAGAGCAGACGTAGAACTCAAAAATATCTGCCTTCAACCTGTGACTCTGAGTTTAAACTCCTATGTTATTTTTATTTTTTGCATATTATGTCATATTTCTGATACTTTATGGAAAAATAGAAGAAAAAAAATTGAAGAAACTTTATAAATTAGCCTACTCAAAAATTATTGTAAGCTAGTGTTAAAAAAATATTTTATAATTATTATATTTTAATGATCAGAAAAAATTGAATTTTATTTATTATTTTTCTTCCTAAAAAATACTTACAATGCGTGAATAGAAAAAAAAAAAATATTATCTGAATAACTTTTGATTTAATAATTAAATTTCCGCAGAATAAGATTCACTCACTATTTTGGTTTTAGTGATAGTAGAAACATATTAAATAATTTGTGCAGTCAATATTTTAAGTTACCAAGTGAGATTCAATAATGTTCTTTTCATATTTTAACGGATTCTTATATTTGACTCACAAAATATGGGAATTATCTAACGTTGATTCAATATGAAAAAGTAATTTGAATTATTTATTTAATTTAATAGTTATCGAATTTTTTTCTAAATAGTTATGTAAACAAATTTTTGCATAATTTTAATTGACCAAACAAAGTTTGAATTAAATCCATTAGATAATTGAGTAATAAAATTTCAAAAGAGTTCATTTTTTAAATTTTAATTTTTTGAGAACTTTTCAAAAAATTCTATTAAAAGTTTGGATCTTGCTATTTAAATTTGCATAGTTTGAAATTATGTAAAATTCTGTATACCTTGCAATTAAGTTTTTTTGGTAATTACTAATTTAAATAATAGTTGTAGAACAATTTTTGAACTTTAAAATATTTGTTTAGATTTATCCTTGCATGGAATTCCTCCCCTCCCCTGTATTTTAAGGAAAAAAATATAAATCCATTGATATAAATCAGAATACAATTAATTTAGTAATTATAAATTATTATAATTATAAATTATTATAATTATAAATTATTATAATTATTATTTATATTACGGGGATTTTTACAATATCTAAAGTGGTAGTGGTAAAAAAAAATTGAATTGTAAGGTATACAAAGTCTTACATCCTAGAAAAAAATTGTGCGAAATCGGTTTTTAATTAACTGTTTTTTATTAAAATTTCATTTCTCAAGAACGTTTAGATTTGCTCAAATTTTGTATTTTGTCACGTAAAATTACATCTTTTAAAATGATTTAAAAAGTTCTATACCTTACAATTCAAAATTTTTTCTATATAATTAAATATAATATTTATTTATATAGAATATAATATTTTCTATATAAATAATAAAAAGCGTATTTACTAATATTTTGCATGGAATTATCTTTGGATAAACAAATTTTATAGTTGTGCGCAAATTTTTTTTAATTCGCTAAAAAAGTTCTCGAGATATGGCGAAATACGCAAAAAATGAACATTAAGGAGTCTAAACTTCGGACCGTTCTCCTGATCAAACTGGTAGAACCATATTTTCCAGATTAGAGCTACCACATATATTTTGGGGGTCAGAAATCAAAATCAATCGAAAAAAAGTATGTTTTTTCAGAAAAAACACGTTTTTGTGTCTGATTTCGTAACTAAAAATATCGTCTGCATTAATTAATTAGCATATTTGAGGTCACCCCCTTGAATCTTTAAGATCCTAGAATGTTGATGGTACGATCATTAGATCAAAAGTTATTTAGGGTGGTCTGTTTTTTATTTTGCGTATGTTACACATTTGTTTATACAAAGTGAAAATTTTTTGAAACCATTGGGACTTATATCGTCACAAGACTCCAGTTGAAATTTGATTATTTTAACTGGCAGAAAAATGTGTTGAATTTCTTCTTCTTCACTGGCGCAACAGCCCTGAGTGAGTCCTGGCTTTCTCTAGGAGTTTCCTCCTACTGTTCCAGATACTTCGTAGTACCCTTCTTTCAAAAATTGCAATCGCAAACTCGTTTTTCGAAGACAATGCCTCAGTTTTAGAAACATAAGTCAAGACTGGTCTTATAAGAGTAATTTAGTTCTTAAATTTAGAAAGTTGGATTTCATATATTTTTTCCGACTGTGAAAATATCTTTTAACATTTGCGATTAGTTTGTAAGTATTTTTGTAGTAAGGTCATTGCTATTGTTAAATTCTCCTCTTAAATAGGTGAAGCAATATATTTTTTCAGACTTGTATTCCACAATTTCTAAATGACTAAGTTAGAGATCTGAATTTAGACACGGCATATATATCTTCTTTTTTCGTTTACTATTAAATCCATTGTCTTTGCCTTTTGTTTTAGTACAATAAAGGCTTGCTTAAGAGCATGAGTAGTCTAGGCCACAATAGCGATATCGTCTACACAGGCCAATAGTTGGACTGATTTACTAACGATATTATGTTATGGCAATATTAAATAAGAGAAAAGCCAATGAGTCTCCTTGACGTATACATCGTTCTTAATATACAAAACTATCTATCAAACTGTTCGGCCAGGTCTCTCTGGATGCGGATATGTATATTTGTTTTCTTTAATCTTTTGTTTACGGTATATCAGTTATACCATTACATGTGGTCTACATGTTGTACCAACCGTAAGCAAAAGGTTAAGGGCAGAGAAACAAATTTCTCTGGGTAACAGTTCATGTATTGCTTGCAGAAGGAATTCCCTATTATTACAATCATATGCAGTTTTTAAATCTATGAAAAGGTGTCAATTCTATATTCTCTGCACTTTTCCAAAATCCGTCTTAGGCAGAAGATCTCGACTGTCGATCTTCCCTTTCTTAACCCACATTGATAATTGCCAATCATATTATCAACATATGTTGACATCCTATCAAATAAAATGTGTAGAGGAAAATATTTTATAAGATGAACAAAGACTAATTTTTCGAAATTTCTATTTCCATTTGAAGATTATGGGACGATAAATTTTGTTTGAAGTAAGCAGACGATGACTGAATCTCGCATTGTTATCAAGCAATGGTGCAGTTACAATTTGAACTATTTACCTTTACCTAATAGAATATTGATTGGAATTTTTCTGGAAAAAAAGTTCATATTTCCGATAATATTACGACAAATTGGTTTTTAGTGGTTAGGAATTGATTGACATTTGTGAACTTCATATTAAATGTAATTACACTTACGAGTCAAAATAAAATAAAAATTTGTCTATCCCGTGAATTTCATTATACGATAATATATCTTTAAATTCTATTTAAAGTGATCAGAAAACAAATGAAGTTAGTGATAGCATCCAGTACAAAGAATTATTTACAATTTTATTTCTTTAGCTAGTCTTAAATCGCTTAGAATTTTGATTGACGATTAATTCTCTTTAACAATAATGATATTTTGTAATTATTAATTAGGGGTAATCACTTTAATTGACATTAATGTTAAATAACACGTTCCAACCAAAATAGAAGTTTCGCAGTACTTGATCCAGGAGTTCTCTTGTTTTCTAGATTGGGTTCAAAATTATAAAACTACAGAATTGAACATTGGTAGTAGTAAACTTAAAATTGGATCGCCTGTTCAATGTAGGTTATGAAATAAAGTAAATACTTTCTGTGAAATGAGTTAACAACGATACTGTATATTTGTGTTTTATTACTTCTATACTAACTATAAAGACATAAATACTTTCAGTGGACCTTTGAATAATCAGAGGATATTTCCTATTATTGTTCTATTTTCCCCTAAGCGCTGCTTTCCACTGCACCCCCGAGTTTATCAATCGATTATCGGATATTTGAAAGTTGAAATAAATAACAGTAAATGATCTTTTTTAATATTCCTTTCTCAAAAAAGAACACGTGACAAAATTTAAATATTTTTACTCTTTGTCTTTCATTTAACCTTAACCTACATAAAATTTTAATTTTTAGCATTCAAATGTACTCAACGATTTTATGAAAAGAAATTATGATGGAACTTAAATAAAAAAGAGTCCTTATCATTCTAACAAGACCTTGACTTTGCCTCATCATTTAAAAGTTTTTTTGCAGGTGCTTCCGTGAAAACTAAAGCTCGATAAAGTCCTAATCTCCACTTGATACAATGCTAAGCGGTTTCCATTTATAATAATGCTTGTACTATATGTTATATGCATTATTTATGTATTTCTCATGCTCTATGAATGCCAGAGAATACACTTTTTTTTTTGTTAACTTTCTTCATTCTCTATCACCTTTCCTTTGCATTTCTACTTACCATATAAGTGTCCTCATCAGTAAATCTTCTGCTCTGATTTATGAAACTGAGTCAAGGCCAAGAACTGGTTCACATGATAATGACAAGATTTAATTTCGGTTGAACGTGGGTAAGAAATGAAACACCACCAAGTGTTGTAATACTTAAAAGATTTACTTTGAAATTATTAATAGACGCTGATGGTTCGTGATTAATGTTTATTGGTTTTTAAAATTTTAATGAGGTTGTAGGTGGATAATCCATAACAAATATATCAAACGATTTACTAGTCTCGATCGCAGCGGTTCCCAAATACTCTTCCGTGGAAGAGGTTAACGGGTTTCAAAACTTAAGATTATTTATTAATATTTTGATTGCTTTGGGATATTATTTAAAGTAAAATGCTGATGAAAAAAAGATATATCACTTTTTTTGTTGTTGTTGAAAAAAATACATAATTTTCAAATAATAATATGTATTGAATACATATCATTGCATTAATTGCATAGTGTATTGAATAAACTATGAAATGACATGCATTTATAAAATATAGTATTAATACTTACCCTCACGCTTTTCAAACCAAATTGAAATAACTAAATTGTTAATAAGGAAATATGTTTCCCTACTAGCAATTTCCAACGTTTATAGCAGTTCTTTTTAGTTTTCATTCCAACGAAAACCATGATTCGACTTATTTAATCCATTTTCAGCTTATGTTTACACAGAAAGAACAAATTTATAACTAGACTAGATTCAGTTCCAGATCTGTAAATTCAACTGTAAAACCTAATTCAAGATTATTAATGATAGGAGGATGAAAAAAATGCCGTTCTTCTTATTAAATATTTTCAAAATAAAGCCGTCTTTAATAGGTTATTAAATTCACAATTGTCTTTATATACTTTAGTTATAAAATCGGGGTTCCGTCAAAAAAATGTACTTAGTCGAAAAAAATCGGGAACCGCTGCTCTATGGCATTACCCATCACATTTTGATTTTTTAAAACCTAAAATAAACAATTTATCTCTTTTTGGGTTTGAGTGGAAGAAAAGGCATTTTTAAAATTTTTTATTTTTGGATTTTCCTCATTTTGTGTTGTCCTAGAAGTCTCGGTATACGAAAAATCTACTTTCGTATTTGTGTCAAAATTTAGTACATCTACAGCAAAAAAAAAAAAAAAAAAAAACTATTATGAAAAAAAAAGAAAGAAAAACTGTAGAAGATTAATTTATTACAGAAAGTTTTTATTATTTATTGCTTTAAATATAAAACTTTAAACTCTAAAAAATTTTAAGAAAAATAATTTATTATAAGCCAATTTTTGGAATTGATCCCTGAAGGGCAGTCTACAAGTGATGTCACACTCTAAGGAAACGGTTAATGAATTGTGAAAGTTAACCACAAGGGAGGAAAGAGGGGTAAGAAGTGTGACAACATATTTTCGTTAAAAAAAAAAATTCAATCATCATCATTATTATTGGCACTACAGCTCAGGGTGGGCCCTGGCCTTCTCGGAGATTCTTTTCCATCCCAAACTGTTTTAAGCAAAGGTTTTCCGGTTTTTAAAGTAAATTAAAATCAGCAGATTAAATGTTTTGCATTCTTTATTTTTATATTTTTTCACCTTATTCATAAAAAAAAGTATGCATATAATCATAATTATTGTTATGTTACATAGTTTCTGAACTGCAAGTATATGTTCATGTACTATGTGACAAGTGAAAAGCAGGGATATGATGAAATGTGATAAAGAAGTGGAGGGGGTTAAAAATAGTGGAATAAAAAGAGTTAAGTCATTTATGGGCGGCCCATAAGTTTACACTTTCATCATTATAGTTACTTTTATACACTAACTTCCCACAGAGAAAAAAAACATGGTCAAAGCTACCATAATTTGGTAAAATTTACCGTGCTTCTGGCTCTATGGGGACACTGAAAAGCTCGGAAATTTTTACTTAGGTGCTTTGGTAATGATTACGATAAAATTAACAATAACATTATATTATAATATGTGATAAAATTTTATAAATGTGATGAAATTTGTAAACGTCATAAAATATAGTAAATTTATCACGACACTTTGGATACATAAAAACCATTTATTCGGCTACATTTACTTCTCAGTTTTGTATTTTTTACTTAATTATATTTAGTTAACAATGAATCAAAAGCAAGAATACATTTCATCAGAATTGTATTTAATATAAAATTAATTAATTAAAAGCTTATTTATTTGACTTATCTATGTTCGATTCATTTTTTTCTATTTCTACTAAGTTTTTAGTTTCTTTTCCTGCTCTATTATGTATTTTTTTCCTGAAAAAACCATACCCCTAATGCACCTTTTTTCGTTAAGATGTGCAAAAGTATGGATTTTCATTGAAAATATAAAGGTAAATTCAGCTTTTGTTAACATAGAGATTACATTACTACTACTTCAATAAAGATTCAATGAAAAAAACTTCAATAAAAGCTTTAAATAAATATGCATTCAAATAGAAATTTGAATGTGGACAAATTATTACATAAAATATAAATCGTAGGCTTCAAAACAGTTGTAAATATAATACGAATAGCATTCAAAAATGTAATAGCTTAAGCGTCTAGTGAGCTTGTGACGTCATAAATTCGGTTCTCTGAAGAAGAGGGAAAATACACTTCGGGAAGAGCAAACTTTTCTGTTTATTAACATTGCATTCTACTAATTGACCTGCATCATTCGACAAATATTCCAAATTTTTTTCACGTTAATATAGTGTATAGTTTTCTTGTTAAATTCATCAAAAGTGGCTGCTTTAAGAACGATAAACTAGTAACTAGAAGATAAAAACTAAGCTTAACTTTTTTTATCTGACACAATGATAATTTTTTCTATCGATCTATTTTTTAGTGAATAAATTGGTAAATTTGTTTAGAAACTAACTCAATAAAACTTTTTTATACTGTTATTTTGATAAGAAATTCATTTATCTCAATTTGAAACTAATTTAATTTTTTTTCAAGTGTTTGCCATTGAAAGAAATAAAAAGGAAAAAAAAAATTAGATAATACTTAAAGAAAATTCTATTTCTTAACGTATAAAAAATAAAATTTACAAAAATGTCAATTCAAACAAAATAGTTTATTTGCGTGTGTACTAAAAGCAATCGCTTGTAGTTGATGGTTTTAATTTATTTTAACACAGTTAATGACTTCAAAGAAAAATATTAAATTGAGAAATCCTTAGTTAGGTTCATCAGATGAACTTCCGGGAGTTTACTCTTGAAAGGATAAACTTAAATTGAAATGTTAAAAATATTTCCTTCTGCCTTTTTTTGCCATTTTTTTTTTGGCGCATGCTACCTTACTCAAAAGCAAAGAGACCATGGCTTTGAGCAAGGCCATATTTAAGTAACCTGTGCTCTTTTTTGACCTCATAGTGACGCCCTATTTCAACGAACCTCATTTGTCACACAAATCTAGCAAAGTTTACTTTATTAACTGAAATTTATATTCATTAGGATTCTATTTAAAAACTTAATTATTTTTAAGAGAGTTGATTAGAATTTCCGGGATTTTGCCTTGAATGAAAATATATCCTTATTTTTTTCGCTAAATAATTTTTCATACAATTGATTACCATTATTATTGTTATTTTTGCTTAAACGATTATTAATAGCATCGGAAATAGTGAATCATTTGTGAAGATTATTTATTCCTTTACAATAATAGCTTTAGTTTGTAAAAGATGTTTAAGTTCAAAAACGTTTGAGCATTTGCTTTTATAATTCTGGATTGTTAAAAATAGGGTCCAACATTTTTGCAATATAGTTACAATATGTCTAATAAAAAAATGGGGAGAAGTTTTACGATTGTAGTGGTGCCCATTGGTATGCGCGTGGGATGGGCAAGGTGGTGAATGGTCCACCCTAATTTATTCTGTTAAAAACCTAGTTTTCAATTTGATGTTAAAAGTCGTGTTATAAATAACTTTAATGTTTCGATATGAGCCTTGGTGGTTTAGGGGATAGAGCGCTCGCTTTCAAATCAGGTGAACCCGGTTCGAATCCCAACGATGGCTGGTCGATACGAATTACGCACATGGGCCTCATTGCTGACGTAAAATATCCTCAGTGATAAACAGATCATGGGTTAGAGCCCCCTTGCTGTAATACTAACCATGGGAGGTTTTCGTGGCTTTCCTCTCCATATAACACAAATGCGGGTTGGTTGCCTCAAAAAGTCTTCCACGAAGGCAAATTTCTCCCAATACTTGATTCAGGAGTTCTCTTGTCTTCTGGATTAGGTTCCAAACTACAAAGCTGCGGAGTTGTAAGCCCAAAATAATGTTCAATAATGGTAATAAAATAAAATGTTTCGATCTAATGATGTTCCTATTATGAGATGCACTCTTTGAAATTACGATAAAAACTTAATAACTATTGTGATGTTCAGTATAATATTATTATTATATCTAATGAACATGTGGGTAGTATAATATTTGAAGTTTGGACGCATTTGCAAAACTCACAAAAACACCGCAACGTTATTTCAAAAAATAGAAATGTTGGCAAGTCCGCAAAATCACGAAAAGGTACCCAAACATGGGATTTTATATATATATATATATATATATATATATATAAAATACGTAAGTTCATCTTAAATAAAAATGCAAAATATTTGAGACCATTTCTTTTTCTTTGGTTGAGTTCCCTTCTCTTGCCTTCCAATTGCTTGCTATATTCGAGCGCACAAAATTGTCTTTTTTCTCCCTCTTCTCCAATATTGTATTTTTCTAGCTGAAGTTCCAAAAGAAAGATGCTTAGTAGTAATAAATAGATTTCATTTAGCAGTAAGAGGTTAAGATTTCACTAGTTCTATCCTAGCAGACCAAAGACTCCTCGTGTATTAAATGGTGGTTGATGCACGTTAAATCTGTCGAGTCACTAAGTCCTCCATGTTCCAGAAACAAATCTTACCTCTGGGGTACTGAATTGGAGATTGATCGTTCACTGGTTCAGGTCAAAATTACGACCTGTTGATGAATAAATGGATACATGGATGAATCTGCCCTTTAAAGCGGTCTGTGACGCGTGTGTGTGGCTGAAGTTGTATTCTTGGTCATACATAGCACCACTGAGAAAAACAAGAAACGCATCCTTTGCTTTAAACTCACTTGGTTTCAACGATCAGGCTTGCTGGTATTGGCAAGTGGCATAAAAAACAACAACATAACAAGAGGATTTCCCTATAAAAAGCATGATTTCTTAGTATGAGATAGTAAGTCAGATTAGGTAAAGTGTGGGATCGCATACATAAAACTATCTATTTAGTATAATTAATACCACTTCACTTCTTAAAATGAATATAGTACTTAAGCAAAAATATGATAAGCTCTGTTAAGAATCAGTCGAGCAGACAAATCCGGAAATAAAAAATAAATTATGCTTAAAATTATATGTGCTTGGCTTCTATTATCTCCCAATTTATTACTTTTATTAAAATATTTTTTATTTAATTTATAGCAGTATATATCATAGAAATTAAATTAGTTTTTTATTTTTTAAAAATTTTCTACTTTCATTATTCCTCGATCTGTCGTAGTTAAACGTTATTTTACAATTTCATGATAACCTTAATAATTAAAAATATTTTATCGTAATAACTAAATGATCTTTTTCATTAGTTTCTTAAGAAATTGACAATATTTTTTTTATAAGCACCGAGCTTTTGCCTAAATATTGTGCACGAACAGAAATGTCTTAAGCTATCTTGAGTTTGTCAAGCAGATAACTCAATGCACAATAGTAATAATAAAGCACAAAATTTTAAATTTTTTTTTTACTTTTGTTATTCCCCAATTTTTTCACTATTTTTTACTAATTTTTGTACGTAATTAAGTAATTTATGACACTATGTTACAGATTATTTTTAAAGAACTCCTCAAACAAAAACCAGTTTAGTATCCTAGACTGGCTTTTGTTTGAGCAGTTCTTGCATTAAATAAAAATGAAGAATATGCTGCACTGTATAAATCTTTCCACGTTTGCTAAAATACAAAAATTTCTAATTTTTAAAATATATTTTGCGCCATTTATCTGTAACAATGTGAAAAAAAAAAAGAGTTTAAAATTAGTTAAAGATATTCTCTAGCTAATCACAGATAAAACTGACATCATTTTCGTCCCCAATCCAGCATGATGTTAGCGGATAAAAGGGTGTGGATTCATATGGTCACTTTCTCCAATATATTTTATAATTCAAGGAGTTATTAAATTAAAAACATATGTATATAACATAAAGACACGTATGTGCACGTATTAACGTATTAACTATTAACTATTTAACTTTATAGGGTAGAGGGGATAAGTATGGACATGAGAATAAATTGGACCGCTGGGATAATCTCGGCTGTTTATTTTCAAAATTGCACTAAAAGTTTTGGTTGATTATTTAATAAAAAGCCAAACCAGGTGCCCCAGTGGTCAGCGTGCCTGATTGCGAAGCCAATGATTGGGGGTTCGGATCCCGCTCAGGACATGTATGTTTTTCTCCGTCGTATGATGTGAGAATGTGGCCCACCCTATGCAAGGTATCTAGGGCAGTGTGGCGTGGGTATTGCAGCATTTTCCGAGGCAAAGAACAGTTCCGTGCCTGCCGTTAAGAAGAAAAAAAAGTTTAGAAGATTTGCTTTTTCATATATGCTTGCATGACAACACACATGATTATTGAGTCGTCAATTATAAAATAAGTGATTTTATGAAAGTTCTAATGTTTTTTTAATTGTTACTTTAGAATATTTTTATTCATTGTTTTAAAAAGTAGTAGACATTCAATCATTCGTGTATATGTCTTCTACACATTTTTAAATGCACATTTTTGTTTCTATTTTTTTAAAAATTTAACCAATTGCACTGAAGCGAAGAAATCACTGGATGGGGCTCATATTAGTTTTTCTGGTGATGTTCTAATGTAGGATAATTAATGACGCACCACTTATAAGGGTATTTATTTACTAAATTATATTGACTTTATTAAGAAATGAATTTATTCACAATTTTTATTTTTGCATTTTAAGTTTTTATTTATTTGATTTGTTTTATTTTTGTTTAGGGAAAATTTAAGAAAAATTAGTTTTTTAACGCATTATATGTCACTTTTCTTATTTAAAATGTTGATTACCTATAAAAATTCATTATTCTTTAATAACAGAGGTGTAAAATGTCTCTAAATATTCTTATATTATTCATGAAATAGGACTCATTTGCATGAATAATATAGAATTGGAATCTAGTATTTATTAGTCAAACTACTTTATGATATAAAAGACTAATTGAACTTTATTATTTTTTTCTACTAAAAGATAATAAAAATTTATTCCAGATGTGCTATTTTTCTGTTTGGAAACTATTTTGTGATACTTTTCCTCGAATTGTGGATTTTAGTTATAATTATAAATTAATACTTATGTGGGAGAAAATCAATTAAATTATTGCTACGAATTTATGCTAGATTGTTTTTAGGCTAAAGTTAGTCTCATTTTGTTTTTACTCTTCTAAGTAATGTTTTTAGGTTAATAATATTTTTATGTACAAGTGATATTTTTAGTTATAAGTAAAATTTTAGATTTGCAATATTTTTGGATTTTAAGAAATAATACATTAAATTGTTATCAACTTGCCACGCATAGTGATCAATTCTCATTAGACAGTGTGGTTAAAAACAACTTTAATGATAAAAGATTATTAATTTTTGTTGTCGTATTTCATTTACGTCGCACTAGAGCTTCACAATGGGCTATTGGCGACGGTCTGGGAAACATCTATGAGGATGATCCGAAGACATGCCATCCCAATTTTGATCCTCTGCAGAGGGGATGGCACCCCCGCTTCGGTAGCCCGAAGAACTGCGCGTCAAGTCGAGCACTTTACGGTAGAACAGTTTAACGAGGACCAATACCGCAAACCCTCAGTCCCTACGCAGAAAGGGATTATTGAAAAAGTATGCGGTCAGATTAACTTATGTGTCATTTAAAATTAAAATAAGTCCTTTGAGTTTAATAAACAAATATAGATGACTTAAATTTTAATAAAAAATACTAAAGGCATCAAAGTTACTACTAAAATTGTGCTAATAAACTTTTTATGGTAAACGTTTTCAAATTGAGACATTATCTAATTTTAATATCTGGTAGAAAAGTTATATTATTCCGGTCAAAGCAATTAGTTTAGAAGAAATAACTACATGCCTTTGTCCTATTTGCCATAAGTGAAATCTCTAGAAGATGATTGATTACACATTTCATTTAAATTTATAGCCGATGTTTCACTACTAGCAATCTAAAAAACACATTTTAATTAAATTTCTATAATATATACTCTTTTCTATATTAATAATTTCTATATCCTTTAATAATAATTTCTAATTTCTATAATAATAATAATATTCAATAATAAATGAACTTACATTGGAAGAAATATTATCTGAATTAAACTGTGTGATATACATGGAAGGAACTTAGTAGAAAAATATTTTAAATGACATTTAGCAAATTTAGAAACACCATCTATAGAAAATAGACTTATTGCAGGTGTTATATCCTTTCTTTTTTTTTGAATAAAAATAAATTGTAAATTAGAATTTGAAAAGATGAAAATATTTTGCGTTGTGATTATTTTTCCTGCATTTAACATCGATTACCAGATATAACAAGAAGAAATGATATGAGCTAAATTAGGATTACCAGTACAATTATTTTCACTACAATATTAATCTTGATCAGCTGTAAGGTAAAGATAAATTAAACTTAAAGGATTCAAATCCAACAACATTACTATTCTAGACTAAATACTTTATTTTAAAGAATTTATCATAAATCAATTTAGGTTGACAAGATGGCAGTTACTGCTATACAACTTACATTTCAGATAGAAGAATTATTTAAATATTTCCATTATTTAATACTACTATTCAACAAAAAAAATTAATTTATGGGCACGAATAATAAGAAAAAAAAATAAATAAAACTTAGCTGGGAATACACGCATGGCTAGAGCGTGTGTGTGGCCGGCCACCCCGCATCAAAAATTTTCTACTTCCTTCCTCAAGCACGTCAGAACAGAGAATGCCTAAAAAAACGAATTTCATCTCCTTTCCCGCTCATGTATTCATCCGCGCCACAGGCGGCGCTACCATCGTTCAACTGTTCACACCTGTGATGCAATCCATTTTCAAGTAGGGGTGAAGGAAAATATTTGGGTGGTGTTGAAGAGTAGTGTAGGGAAAAATATTGGATGGTTTGATGGATTAAAATAATGAATGAGATCTTAAAATTAAAAACGCGGTGCCCAAAAAATTAATTGTGCCCATAACTAATTATTAACAGAAATAATACAACCTTAAGAAATAAAATACATTAAAAGGACATACCAACATAACATAAAGGACATACCAACATAACATTCCATCCAGGGAAAGGGGAAAAAAAATCAAAGATTTTTTTTTTTTTTTTTTTTTTTTTGGAATAATTATTCATAGTTTTAGCCAAAATTCTAACTTCAAGGATGGAATAATAGGAAGGGTGGTGGACACTGAGTTGGACAAATTGCATATAAAAATTTATCTTCTTCAATTCTTCTCCAGAACCGTGGTTCAAAAATGTTTATTCGAAAATTGTTCGTATGGCAAAGTTCCGTGTCAGACCTTCTGCAGCAGGTCTCACGTGTTTTACATTTTCATGTGTGTGTCAGGATGATTCTTGATGTGTGTAGGCGCGTCCTGCTCTCTTCCATGTAGCAACCTTCCTTGGTAATTAAGAGATCTCCCTCAACAGACAGGTTACAAAGAGGATCTTGGATTTTACGCTGCTTAGTAATAGGTAAGCTTTGGGGCGTTCCATATTCGACCACTGGAACCCAGGCTGTAGTGAATTTGATGGAAAGACTATTTCATGGAATCACGGGTTTTCAGAACCATATATTCATCTGTTCATTAAACTTTTATCCCTAACAGGGTCTTGAATTGTTCTTTTTCTCAAGATACCAGAGACAACATTCCGCAAGACAGTAGCTCTCTTTTCAGCATCAACATCACCCCACAGGAACAGCAAAGGGCCCTTTTGCTTGGCTCCTCGAAGTAATGAATCGACTGGGAAGGGGTACTGCGAATCTGAAGATACGTCGTTTCACAATATCAGACATACACTAGTTTCGTTCAATTCTGACACATTGGACCACACACCTCGGTGTCGAACACGCTTAGCTTGGACTGACCACACACGTTGAAATTTATGAATGTCCAAAACAACTATTTAATAAGTGTTCATTTGATAAATTGAGAAGTCCATTTAATTCTTTCTGTTCTTTTTGGGAGTATCACTCGAAGCACAACATATAATTTAAACATTTCACAACAAATTTTACTTTCCAACTCAGTTTCAACCAAACCATTCAATTTCAGTATTTTAATTAACATTTCCAAGGAGAGCAAAATTTCTTTTCTCCTTGAAAATTAAAAAAAACCAAAAATGAAATTTTTGCAATTAAAAACAATATAAAAACATTTTGACACTTCATGTTTGCTATATCATTTTGGGAAAGTTAATACTTCAGATCCAAACTCAAATTTTTTTTTTTTTTTTTTTTTCTTTTGAATACTTAATTTAATCCTAACCACAAAGTTTAATTTTAAATGCCTACATTTCAATAATCAATTGTTACGTTTCAATATTCTAACCAAGATTCATCAATAAATTTTTCAAAGCAAAACCATCTTAGTTCACTATTAACAAATATCTATCATTAAAGATTAAATCTATATAATTTATTATGATAAAAATATTTTTATTGACATTAAGATCCTTTACAATTAGACTTTCTACCATTAATTTGGTTTGTAGATTATTTTTTTATTTTTATTTATTTTTTTTTTTATTTAACGTCTAGGTCTAAGATTATATCTGGAATTTGGTTGATTTTGGCGTAATACAATTTTCATTCTACGTTTCCTTCGCATAACCTCGTGGTTAGCAGGTACCAATTCCTCTCCAGGATTACCCTCCTGACCAACAAAAAGTTCATCTGATTGATTACTTAAATTTTTTATAGTTTTTCGTTCTTCGACACGCTTTACTCTATCAATATGTACACGTTTAACTACTTTCCTATCCTTCAGTAACTGAATTTCAACATTCACAGGAGACAAAATTTTGGTAATTATGAATGGACCTTTATTTGGTTTTAACAATTTCTTTGATAAGCCTGTCTTAATTATAGGTTCATACAAAAATATAATATCGTTTACTTTAAGGTTTTTATCTTTAGCTGATTTTTGTCTATAATTCTCTTGATTTTGAGCTGCTTGGGTTAAGTTCTTTTTGACACTTTCAAAACTTCTCTTTAGACGTTTTGTCAAGTCGTAAGTGTAATCTTTAACTTCAGTATAAGAATGTTTTGATTCTTCTGTGAGTATTTGATGTGGTAAAGTAATTTCGCGGCCATATAATACTTGAGAGGGTGAAAAACCAGTTGTTGTATGAACGGCGGACCTATGCGCCATTAGTGCGAATTCTATGTGCCTGTCCCAATCATTGTGTGACTCATTTACTAAGTGACTAAGGGAATTAATTAAGGTTGCATTTAATTTTTCTACGACTCCATCAGTTTGAGGATGATATGGGCTAGTAGAGTGTTTCTTTATACCTAATTTTTTATATACCTCAGTAATTGATGTTGATAGGAAATTGGAACCACGATCTGATATTAGATGACTAGGGACACCGTGTCGAGTGATAAATTGTTCCAAGACTCTAGCGACAGTGTCACTTTTGATATCAGGAGTAGGATAAGCCTCGGGCCAACGACTAAAATAGTCTGACATTACTAATAAGTATTTATTTCCTGAATAAGTTAAAGGTAAGGGACCCATAGCATCAATTGCTACGTATTCCATGGGTTTTGAAGCAACAGGCATTCTTTGAAGGGGAGCAAATCTTTTAGGTAAGTGGGCTCTGCGCTCGTTACATGAATTACACGATTTTACATAATTGCAAATATCTGAATACATATCTTTCCAAAAGTAGTTAGACTTAATTCTTTTTAGTGTTTTGCAGAAACCTTGATGAGTTACAGTGGGTGAGTCATGACAGTAAAATAAAATTTCAGGAACAACTGATTTAGGCACAACTAACCTATCTTCATTATTTACACTAACTTTATATTTTGGTGCACAATATAAAACGTTTTCTTTTATGAAAAATTTTAATTTATGCTTTGACATATCCGCTTTATTCTCAAGTTCATCAATTATTTTCTTACAAAATGGGTCAACTTTTTGTTCTTTTTCCACAGATTGTAACAAAGTGGGTTCTATAGATGTTATATTTATATTATTTATTTGTTCTATATTTCTTGAGAGGTAATCTGCAGTTACGTTTAACTTCCCGGGTTTGTGAATAATTTGGTGATCATATTGTTGTAATGTCATAACCCAACGTGCAATTCTAGATGTGGGATCTTTAAGTTTAAGTGTGTGTGAAAGGCTAGCTTGATCACAGAAAATTGTGAACTTTTTTCCCAGCAAGTACTGCTTAAAATAGGACACACCATATACAATTCCTAAAAGTTCCTTTTCAACAGTTGAATAATTTATTTCTGCACCTTTTAATTTCCTACTGGCATAAGCTACAGGGTGTAGAAATTTATTTTCATCATACTGGCACAATACAGCTCCTAAAGCATATTTTGATGCATCTGTGCTGAGCACAAACTCTTTTTCAAAATTTGGTAATACCAAACACGGATAAGTTTTAAGACAATTTTTTAATTTATGAAATGAGTCTAAGGCTTGTTGATTAAATTGAAACGAAGTCTTTTCTTTAGTTAATTGAGTTAATGGGAGAGCAATTTCGGCAAAATTTGGAATGAACCTTCTATAAAATCCTACAACACCGAGAAATGATTTAACTTCTGTTTTATTTTTTGGTATTTTAAAGTTATTTACTACGGAGATATTGGAATCATCAGGGAAAACTTTTCCATTACTAATTTGAAATCCTAAATATTTAATAGTTTTCATCAAAATTTTACATTTTGAGGGTTTAAGTTTTAAGTTATGTAACTTTAGTCTATTAAAAACCATTTTAAGTTTTTCTAAATGTTCATCTATATTATCTTTTGATGCAACAATTATATCATCTAAATAAACCGCTATTTGGTGAGGCTTAAGGCCAGAAAGAACAACTTGCATGAGACGTTGAAAAGAATTTGGAGAATTTTTAAGTCCAAAAGGGACACGGTTCCACTCATACAGGCCACTATCAGTAGCAAAAGCTGTTTTGTATGTATCTACAGGGTCTATTTTTTGCTGATAAAAACCTGAGCATAAATCAATTAATGAAAAAAGGTGAGAACCGGATAAATTATCCACTAATTCAGTAATATTTGGGATAGGGAACGAATCGGGAAGAGTTTTTAAATTTAATCTACGAAAATCCGTGCATAATCTAAAACTACCGTCCTTTTTCTTAACTAATATAACGGGTGCAGCATAAGGAGAAGTACTTTCTCTTATGATATTGGTCTCTAAGAGCTCATTAATTTGCCTGTTTAATTCTTGTTTTAAATGATGGGGTGTTTTGTAGTGCCTTTGTCTAACAGGTATATTATCAACTAAGTCAACTTTATGTAACAATGTGTCGCAACCAGTTAAATCTTTAAATCCTGTAGCAAATATATCCTTATAATTTTCTAGGAAATTTTTAAGTTTAACCTTATGGTCACTATTTAAATGCTTCAGATCTATATCACCACCGAATTCGAATTCTTCAAAAGAGTCTTCAATGCTATTACAATTTAAAGTAGGGGTTTGTTTTATACAATCTAAAAAGGCTAACTTTGAATTTTTATTTATATGATAGGGTTGGTCGTTTGTGTTAAGAACAGTTATAGGATAATTGTTATCATTGCATTTATAATTTACCACTCTACTAATTAATAACCCGTTTGCAAACATTTCTTTATTTGGTTGAATTAAAATTTCGTTAGTATGACAATTAACTTTATTTCTGGTGCGCACAATCACAATAGCTTGTGATTTAGGGGGAATGATGTATTTAGTTCTCGAATATAAATTTACTGTTTCATCTTTAATGCAAACGTTACAATTTTTTAACTCATTTGGGCAATCTAAAAACCTAAACTCAAAATTTTTGCTGACTAATGACTGTGTTTGGAAGTTGATTGCAAAATTATTAGCATTGAAAAAGGGAGTACCCAAAATGACAAAATACTCAGACGATCCCAATTTAGGAACAACATGAAAGAATTCTATAAATTCGATGTTATCAATTTTAAACCTGATCTCTACCACTTCACTAACATTGACACCACTACCAGTAAAATTTTTAATGTTAAGGTTACATTTTTCTAACTTAAGCTTACATTTAAATTCGTTTAACATTTCACGAGAGATAACATTTAATGTGGATCCACTGTCAAGTAGTGCAGGGCATTTTGTCTTGTTTACGCACATCATAATCTTAGGCAAAGAAACTGAATTTAAATTTATATGATTTGTACTTAAATTTGGTACCAAGTGGGTTTCCGGGGGAGAAATCGGCACCTCAATTTTCCCACCCTCAATTAGTTTAAATTCTTTTTGGCAAAACACCTATCTTCCGTATGATTCCTTTTCTTACAGAAACCGCATATCATTGTTCTACAATTTCGGGATAAATGTCCCACGAGGCCGCAACGGTAGCAACTTCTTGGTCCCTGTCGAAAATCAGTCCGCCTGTCGCGATTATTTTCCCTACTTTCCTCTCGTCTAATCTGGGATCTGCTTAATTGTTGCGTCAATTTTTCTACTTGCAATTTTAGCTCTCTTATTTCTTGGGACTCGCTAGGTGATCTTACTGTACTAACGATATCGATAGGACGGGCGACTGCTAAAGTTTCTTCATAATTTATTGCATGTTTCTTAAAATTTGTATAATCTTCAACTCCCGCTGAACCTATACCGCGTAGTATTTCGCCCTTAATTCCTTGCTTCGCGGTCGACAACAGCAGTTGTAATCTGTATTCTTCAAACGCAGGGATATTTTTAGGGATGCACCCAAACGACAACCCTTCAATTCGTGAAAGAAATTGTCTAGTAGATTCGGTCGGAAGCTGATACGCAGATGTTAATCTAGTTAGGGATGTCGTCATTGAAGTTGAACTGTTAAACCTGTCGATTAAATTCTTTTTTACTTGTTCGAAGGAAGCATTTGTTTTTAAGTCTCTCTGTGAATTAAAATAGTCCTGAGCTTCACCCGTTAGTTTAAGTTTTAGTGCCAAAAGTTTATCATTATTTCCCCACTCACAGTAGGTAGCGATTTCTTCAAGTTTTTCAAAAAATGGGGCAATAGGTTCGTTACCGTTAAAAGACGGAATTATAGGTAGAAAGTCAGCTAAACTGTGGTTAGTATAAACCACCTGAGTCGGAACTATTTCTGAGGTTTCAGGCATGATTAAAAATAATGAATAAAAACTCAATGCTAAAATATTATTTCGAAACGTGCATCACGCGATTTTTCTAAGTTTAACAATCAGACTATTTTTTCTTAAAATTATGTAAATATTTTTACTAAATTTATTATCATTTTATTTCTTATTAATAAGAACATTAATTTAATCTGTTTATTTCTACAAATTGCTTAGTTTTAAACACGATGTAAGAAGATTTCGTTTATGGATTCGATTCAATAATTTACCCTATCAAATTACAACACGTGTAATCCGTTTTTTTTTTTTTTTTTTTTTTTTTTTTTAAAGCTTAAATATCTAATGAAAATTTTTAAAACAAGTTGAGATATTGCTTTTAACTTTAAACTTAATTCACACGCGATGGATTAGGATCATGTGGAGCCAAAATTCCTTTCTATTCCCATAAAATGAACATAATTATACAATTAAATACAATAAATCTTAACAATAACAAGAGATCAAAAATGAAGCATACGCAGATGTAGTGCTTCGACAATAATAACGCGCTTGTATAGCAGTAACAAAATTTATTCAATCAAGATTTAAGCAATTATTCATTATTATTAAAAATTATTTTTGGTAATCACAATTAAATTTCAGCATTAATAATTTATATAATACTTAAAGTTAACGACCAGCAAGTTAATTTTTTTTTTTTTTTTTTTTTTTTTTAAATCTTTAACATTAACACGTGGCCGCTGGTCACGGCGCCAATTGTTATATCCTTTCTTTTTTTTTGAATAAAAATAAATTGTAAATTAGAATTTGAAAAGATGAAAATATTTTGCGTTGTGATTATTTTTCCTGCATTTAACATCGATTACCAGATATAACAAGAAGAAATGATATGAGCTAAATTAGGATTACCAGTACAATTATTTTCACTACAATATTAATCTTGATCAGCTGTAAGGTAAAGATAAATTAAACTTAAAGGATTCAAATCCAACAACATTACTATTCTAGACTAAATACTTTATTTTAAAGAATTTATCATAAATCAATTTAGGTTGACAAGATGGCAGTTACTGCTATACAACTTACATTTCAGATAGAAGAATTATTTAAATATTTCCATTATTTAATACTACTATTCAACAAAAAAAATTAATTTATGGGCACGAATAATAAGAAAAAAAAATAAATAAAACTTAGCTGGGAATACACGCATGGCTAGAGCGTGTGTGTGGCCGGCCACCCCGCATCAAAAATTTTCTACTTCCTTCCTCAAGCACGTCAGAACAGAGAATGCCTAAAAAAACGAATTTCATCTCCTTTCCCGCTCATGTATTCATCCGCGCCACAGGCGGCGCTACCATCGTTCAACTGTTCACACCTGTGATGCAATCCATTTTCAAGTAGGGGTGAAGGAAAATATTTGGGTGGTGTTGAAGAGTAGTGTAGGGAAAAATATTGGATGGTTTGATGGATTAAAATAATGAATGAGATCTTAAAATTAAAAACGCGGTGCCCAAAAAATTAATTGTGCCCATAACTAATTATTAACAGAAATAATACAACCTTAAGAAATAAAATACATTAAAAGGACATACCAACATAACATAAAGGACATACCAACATAACACAGGAAACTGTTAACGAAACTATAGTTAACTTTTATCGTTAAAATCTGTTTTTTAATGATACAGCAGAAAAAAAAAAACTAAACATACAGCCGAGATTACTTGATTAAATACTTTATTCGCTTCAAAAAAATACAAATTGGCTATAATGGTCCAAATGCTTCAAGCGCTCAAAAACAGGTGCCCATTTTCAAGATTTGACAGACGTGAATGAGAAGAAACAAAAGTGATTTGAAATAAAAAGGTAAAGTTGCCAATGAAAAATGGAAAAATAAAGAGAAGAAGCATAACTAGAAAAAAAAAAAATAGAAAACCCACAGCAGCCAAGGGTGAAAAAAGATGAAAAACAGCAAGAGAAAAACAGAATAAGAACAAAAAATTCCAGGGTATCACGATGCCCTGGAATCTTGTTTATTCATTCCTCTACTTTATTCTTTCATTTTCTCTTGTTAGCGACATTAGTTCCTCAACACCTCTCCATAGCGCGTGGAAATGCATTTTATCCTGATTTGCCCCTCTCGGCTACTGGGATTTTTCTTGTTCTGCTTTTCATCTTTTTCTTTCTATGTTTTTTTAGTTTTGTTTTTCACTTTTATTTTTCCATTTTTCTTTGTCAACTTTACGTTTTTATTTCTCACCACTTTTGTTTCTTCTCATTCACGTTCATATTGGTACCTGTTTTTGAGAGCATGAGACATGTTGAATGTTATTTCCAATTTTATTATTTTTGAAGCGAAGGAAGTTTTTAATCAAGTTTATTCGTTTCGTTTCAGATTCTCGTAATTATTTAATTAATACAGATGGCAAGTTCTTACTATGTTTCTAATTCCAAAATTTTTTGAGTTTTTGCTGAAAATTGTACCTTTAATGCATAAAAATCTTTATAACTCCTAAATACTTAATGTTATCAGTTTGGTTTTAGTTTCATTTAATTCAGCGAAAAACATTATTTTGGTTTCACACATCACTTATTTAGTTACCTGAGTTTGAATTTTATTAACCCCTCATTTAATACCTCCTCAGAAAATTCCAGATTGGGGTATCTAATCAAGGAAGAGGGGGCAAACTTCAGGTACTGTCTGACAATCAGGAGATGAGCTCTCAGTGAGGTTGCTTCCATTTCGGTCAGAGGCTTATCCAGTGACTCATCTAGTGATTGTCAGACTATATCATTATAGAAAGGAGGCAAATATATGAATATATAGGAAAAGGTATATAGGGAGAGGTATATAGGAATAGATATAGGAGGAGGATAAATAAGACAGTCTCACAATCACGAGAAGAGCTCTCAATAAGGTTGCTTTTAGTTCGGTCAAGGGCTTATTCAGTGGCTTAGTTCGTGATTGTCAGATTGTATGCTTATATTGAGCTTGAAACAAAGCATTAAAAATATGATTATTTTTGTATTTTGCCTTTGTTTTTTACGCTGAAAAACAGGGTGCATTAAACAAATATCATTCAGTTAACGGTGACTGCAAAGTTTTGTATCTTCAACCAACTATTTCGTAGAGTAAGTTGCACTATGGAGGCATTTTTCGTTCATACTTACCAATTTTTGGGGTGAGCAAAGTAAAATAATCTTTCATTTAGCAAAATTTTGGTCAAATGAGAAACTTTGTACCAAATATTGGTTTAATTTCTACCAAGTTTTTTGCATTGTAGACTAGATAGTACTATTTTCTAAAAATAAAATGTGTAAATACGATCATAGTTTCATTAAATAAAGTCCATCGTTTCATAAACCAGTCATTTAATAAAAACAAAGCATTATTTTGTACAAATTAAAGAATATTAGGGACTGTAAAGCAATAAAATGTAAAATTACTTTACTTTACACAATTTTACTTTACACAAAAATGAGGTTCCAATACACCAAAACCCAAGGATAGCTTCGGGTGCTCTGAAAGTTGAAACACCTAGAATGCTCTTTTACACTACCGAGTGAAAAACAGCCGCCAACAACCACCACGTTTGTTATTATGTAACAAAGTTTGTAATTATAATAAGTGCTGTAGCGGGGGTCAAACCAAAGAGTATAAATTGTATGATCCGTCCATTTATTAATTAATTACCGAACTCATATGAATAAGTAAAGTTATTTTTACAAGACAATATAACGTAAGAGTCAATAATTTAGACATACATACACTAATTCTTAAGGTAAAATGAGTTAGTACACTGCACAAAACAAAAATTGACCATTTTAAATAATTTCTGACCTAATGATCAGATCTTCACGTTCTAGGACTCAATTTTAATGATTCAAAGTGGTGACCTCAAATATGCTAATTAATTAGTTCAGATTGTTACTTCAAGTTATGAAATCAGACACAAAAACGTACTTTCTCTGAATAAACATACCTTTTTTTCGGCTGATTCGGATTTCAGACTTTCAAAATATAGGGGGTACCCGCAATCTGGTATACATGATCCCAATAGATTGATCAGGAGAGAGGTCTAAAGTTTGGACCCATAAACGTACTTTTTGAGTATTTCATCATATCTCGAGAACTCTTTAAACGAATTGAAATATTTTTGCATACAATCTGTTTATCCAAAGATTATTCCATGCAAAATATAACTTTTAGTGTATGTTTTTAGTATTTTATTTAATACTAGTCGTAAAACTTTTGAATTGCAAAGTATGAATTCTTTTACATCATTTTAATGAATGTAATTTTGCATGGCAAAATACAAATTTGAACAAAATCGGTTCTTGATAAATACAAATATATATATACAAAATTCCTGACAAATACAAATCGAATTTTAAAGAAGTCGTATTTCTAAAATTCGATTTCTCAGAAACTATTCGACTGATTTCGCTCCAATTTTGACAACAGTTGCGTAGAGAGCATTAAGACAAATACGAATTAGGCGTAACAGAGCAGAAACAGACAGAAATTGTACATTATAAAATTCTTTAATACAGTTTACAGAGACTTGAAAATTAAAATATAAATATTCTTATTAAACAGACCACCTTTACTTCCCAGACAAGCTGGTATCCATCGATCTGAAGCTGGGTAGGCTTCAAGCTGCCACTAGGGATCGAATCCGAGTTCTTTACAATGACAGTGTTCTTCAATGTTTATATAATTTTGAAGTATTTTATAATAAAGAAATTAAAAATATAAGTTAAAAGCGGTGATTACGGTACACCTTGTTTACAGATATGAACGTGTATAACTTTTAACCAATGTAAGGGCTGATTAATTAAACATTAATTTCTATTTTAAACTTATATCTTAGTCTGTTCATTTAGTTAATTTCCCACACTCTTAGATTAAGCTGTCTTAAAAGCTTTTTGTATCTAAAATAGCATTCATGTTTCAAATCTCAAAATATATTTAAACTGCAGCAGTTCAAACTCAGTTGACAGCTATCAAAGATACATATTTCCAATTAACTAATTATTACTCATTATCATAACATACCAGTGTTCTAATATATCTAATTTACAAACTGCTTATTGTGCAGGGGAGAATAAACGATAAACTACAAATAATAATAAAAATAGAACAGGAAAAAATATTTTACAAAATTCCTAACGTACTCTGGGATTCAGTTTTAAAAACGAACAATAGGATTCATGTTTTGATTTGTCTTCTATTATTCAATCACAAAGAAAATTAAAAATAAATAAATAAAGGAACTGTTGTCGAAATTTTCAAGTGGAGTGAACAAGTTAATAAAACTTTTGTAATAATAGAATGTTCTTGAACAGATTCATTTATTTAATGAACTAAGGCGTGGTATGAAATTAATCACTCGAATCTTTTGAAGTAGAATTCGAACTTCTAGTATCCATTAAAAGAGTTACAAAAGAGCTTAAATGCCCGAGATTCAAAAAATGATTTTAATTGACCCCATCGAAGGACACGTGATTATATCGATACCCACTGCAAAAGAATTGTCATGATTACTTCTTTACCTAAAATGTTTCACTCATAGCCAGAGGCTACGAACATGTCTTGTATATAAAGATGCCGGGAATTTACGGAGAATCTTGGTATAAGAGCTTGATTCGTATAGCGCAGACGATATTTTTTGCTGAAAAATGAAAGTTTTGGTAAGAATATAATTTTTTCTTTACTTTAAATTTATTTTTTGCCTTCCTTTTTTTCTTTTCTCTTAATTTTCTTTTGGAGAATTTTTCGTTATTTTTTTTTCGTTAAAAAACATGCCTTTAATATTAAACTTGAAAGAAAATAAAAATAATTAATAAATCGTACTTACTTTTTAAAATTACTGAATTTTTAACATTATGGATAAAAATTTGTAAATAGTATTGTTGCTGTAACACCTTAAATTATTTTTCTTAAACATTTTATAAATAATTTAATTTTTTTCAAATAAAAGTTTATATAAGAGTTTTTGAATTTTTTTATTGGTTAAGCCTAATTTGGCACGTAATTGATCTTAAAATTAATTGAAGTTTAATTTAGATTCATGAAACTTAGAAAAGAGCTGTTCGTTGTTAAATCGTATCAGATAAATGAGTCAATGAGAATCTTACTTTGCAAAATAGAATTTGAAATTGTAACGTTTTTATATTAAATTCGAATAAAATAGTTAAATCAAAATTACAAATAATAACTGTAACACTTTTTTATAATTACAATTATTTTTTACAAGGATAAATTTGGAAATTTAGTTTTCAGTAAAAAAAACTTATAATACGAAGTTAAGCATTTGAGTACTCGACAGAAGAATAGGGGTTTCTATTAAGCTAAATCACATCGAATATATAAAGAAAGACATATTTAAACAATATGTTTGACAATTACTTTAATGAAAAAAATAATTATTAATGTTATTGTGTAAAAATAAATATATTTTCAGGCTGCAATTCTGTTTCTTGGCCTTTTGGCCACAACATTGGCCATCATTCCTGTGTCAGTCAACTTAGGTCGCTCATATCACGTTGGTCCTTCTTATGGATATGGTCGTGGTTATGGAGGTTATGGAAGTTATGGAGGCCATAGAAGTTATGGAGGATATGGACATCCATCTTCCTATTATGGTGGATATGGACATGGAGCATCTGGTTATGGATACGGATATAAAGGAGGCTACGGTCATGGTGTCTATGGAGGTTATGGTCATCCTTCCCTCTCAATTGGTCTTGGAAAATGAGAAAAAAGTAATTTTTTATTTATTATATTATTTTAAATATTTGATAATTTAAATTTAGTTGGTTAAATTTAATATTAACGAGTATGCTTTGAAGATCAATGTAATTTCGTAAATATATAAAACAAACATCTTATTGAATTTTGGTATATCATTTAAAAGAATAGTTAACTTTTATTCGTTGATTATAAAACCAAAGCAATTATAAGCTGATTACAAAAGGTTTTGCTCGATTTAAAACCTGAAAAAATAAAAAACTAAGAGAATATTTCGTAATTATTTTTTTAAAATTATTTTCTTTAACTTTCTCTTGACGTTTTAAATCTTCTTATTTTCTTTTAGCTTCGATGGCTTTCATTAAAGAAAGCTGGGATCGGGAATGGGCGTTTGCAATCCCTTAATAATATTCCACTTTATTTGCCAGTTTCATAACATCACCTTTGCCTTAAAAAATATGCAAACCTCAAACTATTCCAAATAAAGCATTATCCAAAACTGTATTTGGAATAAAAATTATTCATTGTCTTAGAAATAGATTACCTGAAGTAAAACACGCAACAAATTTTAATTTGTTAATTTTTACCCTTTAATTAAACTTTTTTTTACTTATTAAATTAGGTATTCATTTTTATCTATTTTAAAAGGGGTAAATAAAGCATTTAAATAACTTTTTAAAATATTTTTAATGTGTTGAAATAATTTTTTTATACTTTTTTTAAAATTATTTAATAGCTGTTCTCATTAAACCCAAAATGCAAAAGGTTTGTTTTTTTTATTTTCACTTTTTTAAAATTTTTATTTCTTCATTTTTTTATTTTTGTTTTATTTTATTTTATTTTATTTGAATGTATTTTATTTTTGTTTTTATTTCTAGCAACACATTTAAATTGTTTGAGTTCATCATGTTGGTTATGTTCATTATATAATTCAGTTCATTGTCTTAGAAATAGATTACCCGAAGTAAAGCACGCAACAAATTTTAATTTGAAACTTTCACCCTTTAATTAAACTTTTTTATTTATTAAATTCATAAACTTTCTAAATTTACAAACTGTTTTTTTTATGAACCTTAGTGAAAAAAACTTGTCCAAATCTTTTGCTGCGTCTAAAAATCGAGCTGTATTCATTTTATGAAATACACCGAAGAGCAATTACATTATGACCACCCTGCTAATAACATGTAGGACCACCTTTAGCCCTCAAAACTGCTAGCACCCACCGTGGCATTGATTCCACAAGGTACTGATAGGTAGTCTGAGGTATCTGGTACCAAGCGCTCGCCAACTGGTCCTGCAATTCCCTCACATTGCGAGGGGGTAGCGTGGCAGCACGAATTTGGTTTTCTAAGTAGGACCACAAATGCTCTATTGGATTAAGGTCAGGTGAATTTGGGGGCCAAGACATGACTTGAAAGTCACTGGAATGTTCCTCGAACCAATCCATGACGATTCGACCCTTATGACATGGTTCATTATCCTGTTGGTAAACACCATCCCCCGCAGGAAAAACTGTTGCCATGAATGGGTGAACCTGGTTTGCAACTATGTTCAAGTAGCTTACAGACGTCAGGGATTGTTCTATGAGGATTATGGGTCCTAATGTGCTCCATGAAAACAGTGCTCACACCATACTACCCCCGCTACTGGGTCATAGCCCATTGCTATAGATGGAGGGTGGTCATAATGTAATGGCTCTTCGGTGTATATTTAGAATAGTTATATAAAACAAAAATCTGAGAAATTAAACGACTTCTAATTTCATCTGATATATTTAAAATAAAATAGCTTGTGATTGAGATTTTTTTTCCTTTCTCAAAGTAATTTTCTTATTTTTTTATTGATAAAATGACGTTATTTTGAATAAAATATGTTTAAAGAAATCAGAGTCTATTATTTATTTTAGAAAAATCAAAACAGAATAAAAAATTATACTTGCAATAAATCATACAAAATGTCACATTAGTAGAATGAATAAGTAGTCATCCTCATGAATAAGTAATCGTCTTTAGATTACGTATTTTGTCATGTCCTGTTCTTATTTCCGACGATAATAGGTGTGTTGTATTTTTTTTTCATTAATATAACTAAAGACTTACACTGTTATTAAATATTTTCAAATGTAGATGCATGTAGCTGAACGATGCGAGAATTAAAAAATATTTATATACAGTTTTAGAAAATTACATCTTTTAAGAAATTTACAGCAGTTAAGCATCCTTAAATTTTGGAAAGATAATTCTAAGTTTTGTGTGACTGGGCCTCAGTTCTAAAAATGTTGAAATTATTTTATCATTGTTTTATCTGTGGAGTCATAACACCTAAAAATGACTAAAATATCAGAATTTCTTTTCCATTGGTCAGATTAAAGTTTAAAATTGATTCTAAATAGAATAAAGATAATTGTATCGTTCTGTTGGTATTACTGGTAAAGTTAAAAGCAATTTTAAACAAAATGGCATCTTTACAGCAAAATCCAAATTTTATGATTCTTTTCCCCAGTGATGACTTTTTGTGTATATTGTTTGAATCTCTGAAAATTCCTTATATAGAGGACAAACGTTTGGTATTTTATATTAGTCTGTTTTATTATCAGCATCATAAATTTAGTAATTTGAATAAACATTTTATAAAATATAAAATTTTTTTAGCATGTTATTCATGTGTATCTCATATCTTTTTATTTTATTATTTTTGAGTTTATGCATACTTTAGCCATTAAAAAATGTTTTGTAATCATTCAGCAAAGTAAAAAAAAAGTTTTTTTTTTTTTGAAAAAATACGCTAAAACAAAAACATGCTAAAACTTTAAAATTTGTGAAAATTTTTATCAATTCTTTTTAAGGAACATACATACAAAGTTTAAAAATAGGGCTTTTTTAGGCTTCAAAGTAACAGTGGCGCAGTCTCTTAAAATTTCCAGCTTTCCCATTCCCACAAAAGTGGTGGCTTTACAGCAGTGGATCTAATTTTTTTTTCGTCTATGTAACCTTAAATGATCAATCATCTTTTGGCCGAGCCCTGAGACTTGATAAATAAATTTTTAAATAAATAGAAATATTTAATGATTGAAAATTTTATTGGAGAGTTCGCCTTCTAATGAAGTGAATCTGGTTCTAATCCTAGCGATGGCTAGTCGATACGAATCCGCACCCGGCTCGCACCGACCACAGTGCTGACGCAAAATATCCTCAGTGGTAGACGGATCAGGGGTTAGAGTTACCTTGCCGTCAGGCTAACAGTTAGAGGTTTTCGTGGTTTTCCACCCCATCTAACACAAATGCGGGTTAGTTCCATCAAAAAGTCCTCTAAGGAGGCAAATTTCTCTCAATTCTTGTTCCCTTGTCTTCTGGATAGGGTTCAAAATTACAAGGCTACGGAATTGAACATTAGTAGACTCAAACCCGAAATTGGGACGGCTGTTCAACGACGGTTATGAAATAAAATAAAATGAATGAATAAAAAATGTAATTTTTTCATCGTATCATTTTATCAATACTATTACGTCCCGCAGTTAAATTTACAGGTCTGGTGCGGCGTATAGTCTTCTTATTTGAGTTTAGTGTACATGCAAACAGAATATATATGAGTTAAGACTTGGTTTTAATTCAAATAAAGAGGAAAAATGACAGAAATAAACGTTGGAAACTGTTATTAGGGAGACATATTTCCTCACTGTGGAATGTGGTTATTTTTATTTGATATGCAAAATACCAATGTAATTTTTCATAAATGTGTCCTTTCAATTTTATTCAATAGATTTAGATTTTTTTTAAAATTTTGCTTTTCTTTCTTCACAAGCATTTTAATTAAATAATTTCTATAAAATAGCGAAAATGTTGAAAAAGTAATGGGTTTAATTACTTTTAACCCATTACTTTTATTAACCCATTACTATACCCATTACTTAATTAATCGGATGTAACTTTAACTACAAGTTTTGAAAATCATAACTGGTAAGAAAAAGTTAACTCTCAGATCCCCTTTGACCCTTCTACGGAACCGTCAGGTTCCTCGGATAATTATTTGGGAACAACTGATTTAAAGATCACTGCTTACAAAAGATTTCCTTCTGCCGTTTTTCTAGTTTAAACAACTCAGAAATAGCAGACATTTTTCTTGACATTGTCATAAAACTGAAAAACAATACGTAAACTAAGAGATATATAAATATTTAATAATTAAGTAGGCAGACAAAAGGAAATGAACACACAAATTAAAAAAAAAGTTAGTGAACTTCTATTCTTTAATGTCGTACCCTGTAATAATAAGGCATGCATTATTTAAGGGCAAATTTTATGACAAGTTCAAATAAAAATGCATGCAATAGAGATAAAAATATTTCCTAATCTTAAGCTTTAAAATATTGTTGTTTAAATGGAAATTTTAATACTTTAAATGCATTATAATCCATTCAAATAAATTATACTGCATTTAAAATTTATGCAAAGTTGACAACTGGACATTAAACATTTTTCTTTTATTTTCAGATAACGTAGGATTATTGATCAAAGAAAGCTCGTTACTTTAGTTGCATTTACAAATGGAGATAATAGGACAGAAGAAATACTTACCAAATAAGTCCGTGTACTATTAAGTTGGATATAAATTATTACCTCTGCTGTCAGATTTAAGTCTGAGATTCATCTATTTCAGACTTATAAACTTACATACTTCTTCATATATTTTTATTTTTGTTCCTAATTTGTACAATTCATTGTAATATCTATTTGCCATTAAAAATGTTTTTTTTCCATATGCCTTTTCATTATATTTTGTGTAGTTTTGAAATAGTCATTCAATTAGGACATAAAGGGACAAATAAGCAACTTAATAAAAAAAAAGAAAGACATTCTCTTTAACACTAGGGGGCTATAAGCACTACCCCGATGATTGTTTCGCAATAATTGTTCATTCTTGGTATAAAATAGTTTTTTCTATGAGGTTTGAAATTAGTCACTTAAATTACATGCATTAAAAAGAATTATGTTTACGCCTCTGTTCTCCCACTTCCAAACATTTCTCTTATGATCCTATTAAAATCTGTTAGTGAACATAAGTAATTCTGCTTAGTAATTATTTTTTAAAATGATGGTAAAAATTAGAGTTATATTTGATGCAGAATTGGGCGATGATTACAGTAATCTAATACAAATTATTGTAATTGATTACAGATAAGTACTGCTATATGATCAATTTCTTGTAATCACGATTACAGGTAATTGCGATTACAAGTAATCATAATCTTTGATTAGATCAGAGTAGAGCGATCGATTAATCAGAGTTGTATAATCGATTACAATTTTCAATTACAGTTATCAATTACTTGTAATCACGATTAAAAATTTTGATTACAACAGTAATCGTGATTGTAAATTTTGATTACAACTGTAATCGTGATTACAAATTTTGATTGCAACTGTAATTTTGATTACAAATTTTGATTACAACTGTAATCGTGATTACAGTATTCAATTACAGTAATCAATTACTTGTAATTATGATTACAAACATTCATAATTTGATTACAACTGTAATCGTGATTACATAACCAATTACTGTAATCAATTACTTGAAATCGTTATAACAATCAATCAAAATATACGATTACATGTAATTATGATAACAACTAATCAAAATATACGATTACAAGACTATTGTATACCACTGCATGATTATATTTTACAGTAGATAGTATAATGTATCTCATAATGATACATTTTTTACGTATTTACATGCAATGTATGTGGGCGAATCTCAGGAATCATTAACTTATATGTCTTCAAACTTTTCTTATAAACGTCAAAGCGTAGCCATCGAAAATTGAAAAAAAAGGTACACAATCCAATTCTGCGAGTTTTATGTTAGTGATATTCCTAAAGCTTATTTAAAATAGAACAAACTTGTATCATTAGATTAACTTGTAACTCGCAGAATTGGATTGTATACCTTTTTTTTTTCAATTTTCGATGGTTACGGTTTGACGTGCAAACATCAATATTCACGAAAAATATCATTCAAGAAATTATGATAGTATAGCTGAGCTACTAAATTATGTTTTTAG
Organism: Parasteatoda lunata; assembly: GCA_949128135.1. NCBI lineage: Eukaryota > Metazoa > Arthropoda > Arachnida > Araneae > Theridiidae > Parasteatoda > Parasteatoda lunata. Next base: position 32,372,108 of record OX421973.1, on the reverse strand, counting down.
TGATTTTCAGTTTTTTTTTTTTAACAGAATACATATTGAAAAAAAATAAAAATAAAAAGTATGTTAAACACTCTAAGCGACACTCATGAAAAGTTGTCAAATGTAGGATTGAAGTAAGAAATGAAAGCCAAAAGCAAGGTACTCGCGATCAAAACTGTACGTATCTTAAAGTTAGTAATGCATAGTTATTCCTGTAATTTTATTAGAATTAATTTTCGCTTATTATGTTATATATTTATAAGAAAAGTTTGAAGACATATAGGTTAATGAATCCTGAGATTCGCCCATGTACAAATTAATAAAACTAAAATGTGTGTACATATGTATTTATCTAATTCATATGTGGGTAAATGCATACGTGCAGATATTTTAGTTACACACACATATACATACGCTTATATTCTATGTATAAAATATATACGTATATATATATATATATATATATATATATATATATATATATATTTATTTATATATATATATATATATATATATATATATATATATATATATATATATATATATATATATATATATATATATATATATATATATATGAGGAAACAATGTGGACATGTACATGCGTGCGTACTTTCTATGTGCATAAAAATATGTATCCCCATACGGACTTACATAATGTATTTACATATAGTACGCAATCGTAATTACTTGTAATCGTATAGTTCGATTACACGTAATCACGATTACGTGTAATCATGATTACATGTTATCGTATATTATGCTTGCTTGCAATCATAATTACCCGTAATTGTTTCAGTTGTGATTACTTAGATTCGCAATTACTTGGAATCACGATTACAGTTGCAAACAAAATTTTGGGGAATTGTAATCAAGATCTCAATTCATTGATTACTATAATCAATTATTGTAATCATGATTACAGCTGTAATCAAAATTATGAAAAGTTGTAATCACGATTAAAAGTATTTGATTACTGTAATCGACGATTGTATTTACGATTACAGCTGTAATCAAAGTTGTAATCACGATTGCAAGTAATTGATTACTGTAATTGATTGTTGTAATCGAGATTGCAAGTAATTGATTACTATAATTGATTGTTGTTAAATACAATTTGTGTGTGCCTCACATTGTGCATGAAGCTGATCGTTAAATTATTAATCTTTTTTACGAATCCCTTTAATTGTAATTTATAATAGCAAATTAATGTAATTTGCACAATAACATAATATTTGTAAAATGTTCAATAAAATTAGACACTGATTTAAACAAGTTTATCTTAAAATGTAGCATTATAAGGTAACGTAGGTATATAAGTAATTTAGCATAAGTAATGTAGAGCAGCTTTAAATAATGTAGAAGCATAATAATATGGCAGCATAAGTAATGTAGGTAGCTTTTTATAACGTTGATCTATAGAGTAATGCTATAGTAAAAAAAGTATTTAGTTCAGAAAATAATTAAAATCAAAAACGTAATAATAATCGCAGAGTAGAATAAAATAAATAAATAAATATTAAATTCCTTTACATTAGATTCCCACAAAAATATTTTGTGGGAAACGATTTTTTTAAATTCTGTGCTGATGACAAACAAAAAATATGGATAATAATGTGGGGTAACTGGATCCTGCCATGTGATGTTCCGATCAATAAAATGCATCGATAACTATGGAAAACCGTGATGAGCATTATATTATTATGTTATATAGAGATACTTTCTGCTGTAAAATGTTTCAAATGAATTTATAAATTAGTAAGTCTTTTTCTTACTCAAAAATAAAGCTTAAAATAAAGATAAATAAAATTTAAATGAAATCGAAAATTGCGTAATTCGCATTCTGAAAAGAAGTTCGAATTAATGTTCTGGTTTGCCAGTTAGATCTCTGAAAAACATAAAAGAAACTGATATTTGAAGAAATAAAAATAATTTAAACATAAGAGTGGACCAGATATTTCTTTACAATCTATATTTTCCCGATCAAAGAGAAAAAAAGTGAAAATATTTAGAATTTCATAATTTTACAGTTGCAGGTGATTTATTTGTAAAAGTAGACAGATTTGAATAATTAATAAATCAATTTTATTCTTTCCAAATTTTTTGTTGTTAAAGTAAAGATTTATATTAGTAAATTTATGTATTTAACTAATATATATTATGAATTTAAAACATAAAATTATCGTAGACTACATGTAAAATTTTATTTCCCTTTTTAGGAATAATAGAAGAGGTTTTAAAAGAGAAAATGTAATGAATTTCTTAAAGGTAATATTTTGTAGGTTCGGAATTTGGTCCCCAGTCGTATCTTGGTGATTTGATTTGATTAGTTTAACAAATAATAAAACTAACTGCAAAAATGAAAACATTCAACATAATTTATAAAAAATAAATCCTTTTTATTTTCCTTTTGGCCGGAAAATTAATGTTTGAAAACATTTAGTCCGTTTTACGGTTGATTAAGTATTTAATACATTTAATTTCATTGTTGAGACAAAATTAGCAAAACAGAATGCTCCAAGCATAATTCTTTTCTTCGCACAATTCGAATGAAAGTCGAATGACATTCTACCCAGTAAGTTAGAAACTTCTAGTTCAAATTATTTTTGAATTAATTCACTGTCCAATAAAGAAGAGAGAGAGAGAGAGAGAGCATTATGGGAGAGGTTATTTAAATTATAAGTTTAAAATATTTATTAATTCTGGTAGAATTAGTATTAAGTTTCTTTATTAATATATAAGTTATTTAATTAAATAAATATTTCATTAATAGGAATTTTTTATAGAAATATCAAAAATCTCTTTATTTTCTTTCCAGAACATAATTTATTTCCAGAACACGAACAATATTTCTTGGTCTTACACAATGAGGTTTTTAGTTTAAATTTTTAATATATAAATAAAAACTTAAGATGTAAATAAAAAGTAACTATGAAAAGTAAATTACTTTGATCAAAATTTAAACAAAAAATATTTAATTTTTCGAAATTCAGTCCATTGAAGTTCATATTAAGTCTAATTTAAATACTTCAGTAAGTGAAGGGTTTTAGGCAATAAGCTACAGATTCCAAGTGTTAGTGAATTGTAACGTTTTTGATAAAAAAAAAAAAACACTACAATTTTTATGTAAACAATAAGATTATTCTATGTATTGTGCTAGTGAAAATAGCAGCTACTTGAAAAGTAGCTATTTGAAACTAATACTAAGAAACTGTTTGATGTAAAACTGTCACCTTTAGAAAAAGTATGATTTAAAAATGTATTCATGCTTTTCAAATAAAGGAATATTTAAATAATTTTTATGAGTTTAAAAAACATGGTCAAAATTACCAAGGCATGGTAAACTTTACTGTGTTTCTGGCTCTATGGAAATTCCAAAAAGCTCGGCAATTTTTACCCTGACGCTGTGGTAATGATTTTAGGTAAAATTAACAATAAAATATAGCTTCATAATATGTGATAAAAATTTTAAAAAATTTGGTGATTTTACTATGATATCTTACAACGTGGTATAAAAACCATTTCTTCTGCTAAACTTAATTTTCAGTTTTGAAAATTTTTAATAAATGTGTTGTAATAAGAGTTATAATTTTGAAAACCAGAGTTTCCGGTAAAACACATGGACGGAAAAATTACCAGATGGATGTTTTAAATACCATAAATTTTGGTTATTATTACCAGAAATACGTTTTGTTATCAGAATATTTATTACCACACAGTATGGTAATTTTACCAGGATATTTTCCTTTGCTTTGGCAGTTATTAAACATAATTTTTTACAGTCTACATTTAATTATTAACCTTATTTTTTCTGTTTGAAAAAAGTTTACAAGAAAAAACTTATGCATGCTAAAGTTATCTTTATCAATTCTATGTATAGTAATAACTACATCGAGAAAAAAATATTGTCAAAATTACCAAGGCATGGTAAACTTTACTGTGTTTCTGGCTCTATACAAGTACCAAAAAGCTCTGAAATTTTTACCTTGGCGCTTGGTAATGATGATTTTGGTAAAATTAACAATAAAATATGGTTTTATAATATATGATAAAAATTAAAAACAATTCGGTGACTTTACCATGATTCCTGACACAGCATGGTATAAAAACCATTTCTTCTGTTAAACTTACTTTTCAGTTTTGAAAATTTTTAATAAATGTGTTGTAATAAGAGCTATAATTTTGAAAACCATAATTTCCGGTAAAACAAATGGACGGAAAAATTACCAGATGGATGTTTTAAATACCATAAATTTTGACCATTATTACCAGAAATATGTTTTGTTATCAGAATATTTATTACCACACAGTATGGTAATTTTACCAGGATATTTTCCTTTGCTGTGGCAGTTATTAGACATGATTTTTCATAGTCTGTGAATAAGTAATATTTTTATGAAAAAGTATGTAATACTTTTCTACAACTATAGTTTGATTATATTGCTTCACGTCTCTATCAATACACTTTTTCAATTGAATTTGATGCTACACTTCATGACTTCGCTTTTACACTTATGGTACATTGTTGACATTTTTGTGCTTTGTAGTGTCCCAACTGACAGAAAATACAACGTGAGTTGTAAAAATATATTTCAAAACTTACAACACAAATTCTTAAAAGGAAAAAAAAAAAACTTACTGTCACTTTAAAAAAAACAGAAGAGAAAAAAAAAGATATCGAAGATCGTGCTTAACTCGATCAAGATATCTAATTATAGCTCGAGGCATTTTTTAAGAAAATCTGCTCTGAGCACTGTTTTGTTAAAATATGCTTGTTAAGTTTCAATAAGTTGCTAGAATATTAACCCATATATAAGATGAAATTGTCATGAATTAACTATACAAAACGTCAAAAGTGCAATAATACTTAAAGGATATGTAAAATGTTTTAGATACCAAAAGACGTAAATGAGTCATATTTGGACACATGAATCTGTAAAATAATTTAATTCTTTAATTGTACCTCAGTTTCAAAGAATCATCTATGGAATCGCAATTTGGAATATATTAAAAATTTATCAGTTCTTCGTAGTTTTAATTTTCTTTTGTAGACTTGTTGTTGTTTCTACTGCCACTTGCCAATGCCAGCAAGCCTGCTTGGGAAACCAAGGGAGTTTAAGACAGAGGGAGCGTTTCTCTTTTGCAAACTTAAAAAGACAATAAATAAAATAAATTGATTTTATTTTATTAATTTATTTCAATAATTTTTTAAGCATTACATATTAAGTTGAAATTTTATGGATACTGCCGTGTTTTTAATCAGTTTAATAACGCAAAACTTCAACAAATGCTTTTGAAACTTGAAGATATTGTAATTCAAACTCCTTTAGTGATTTCTGGCTTAAACTCCACGGCAGACGCAGTTCGTATGATTGTATTTTTAAAGAATTTAGAATTAGATATTTCAATTCAATCAAGAATTAGATATTTCAATTGTAATTTAGAATTAGATATATCATAAAAATAAAAGGGAGATTATAAAGAAAATGCTTTATTTATTGTTTATTATATATATATATATACTAAACAAAGCATTTTTTTTTCTTAAAACTTCTAATCAAATTATTATACTCTCAATTCAAATCTTTCTTTGAAAATAGAAAATGTTATTTTTTGATATAAATAAACCCTTTAAGTTCAATAACTAAATTTAAATTCTTACAATTTAGGGGCAGATCTTTACAATGGTATTGAAAATTTCGTCGATCTGAAGCCAATTAGAATGTCAAATAGAATGTAATTTCTTAATTTAAAAATTTGTAATTCTTCTAGTTTTTGCTTTCTATAACATTTTTATATAAGGGGAAAAAGTTTCGTTTAAATTTATATTTCTTTTCAAAACCAGGACAAATTTTCTTTTATTCATTGGGTTTTAGAAGAAAATTTGAAATTTAGGAAAAAATTGCTTGATAGAATATATTTAAAAATCGTATTTATTGGAAGCTTATATATGGCAAATATTTTCAGCATTTAAAAACCTTTCTTTTTCTTTGGTTTTTACAAAAGCTTCAACAAGTATGGCGAACTCATTTTTAACTCCGTTCGCAATTTTCTTTCCAAAATAAAAAAAAATAAAAAAGAAAAAAAAAGGAAAGAAATCATGTATTTTTCTTTCAATTCTTGCAAAATTTTTTCAACACAATTTTCTTTCAATACAATCTGTTTTCAGTAATGATTCAATTTTTTAAAGGAATTACAAGTTTTAGTTGTGCAAGGTAAAATACAACTAAAGATGGATGGAATTATTTGAAATGGAGAATAAGTATTATCAGAAAATATTAGGCATAAGTTTAAAAACACTTAACGTTATTTTCACTCTGTAAAAGTTTTAATTGTTGTCAATTTAAGCGTATTGGTGGTCAATTAATCCTTTATAGTACGGTAAATAATCAAGAAATTTTTTTTCTGAAATGTCTTTTATGATTTATGTCTCAAATCGGGATCGTAACACTAGTTCTTTTTTGCCATTTTGTGAGGGCTCGTTAATATTTTCTTCACACAATCATCTACAGGGAGGCGGATCACCAGAGGCCATAAGTCAGCAGACAGAATAAAATCTAATCGCCAAGGTCAACTTTACAATCTAGACCGCTTTAAAAAATCTTTCTATTCTTTATCTTTTTCGAGAATGTTACGTAGATTGTCACAAATTGCATAAAACAAAATAAAAATAAAATAACCGATTTTTCTTTGGAAAGACCCGTTCTCAATGAAATGAATTAATTTTAAAGTGAACAATCTTGTCTCAAATCTGAATGTCATATAGCCTCTGGTCATGGGGTATGTGCATTTACGTTAGTAGAAATTTTTTTGTGTGGAATTTTTAATAATTTTGTCGTTATTTTATTGCAGATTCACCACTGATTTAATGAGGGAATGGGAGGATATCAAAGGGACATGCCCAAAATAGAAAATGGGCTGTTTTAAGATATCTAAGCCATTTTCGTCAAGGTCGTAATGCAAAGGATGAGAAGTATAAAATGTCGGGGCTTTTCGTCAATTGTCACTATCCACCTGTGCTTTGTGGCTAGTTTGGACATTCTCCTTTTCCTTAACCATGCAACTTTTGGTAAGATGATTTTTGTTAAATCTTTAACATGAATTTAAAAAATTTATAAAATTAACGTAATTGCTTAGTAAGCGTTTAAGATATATAATTGAACTTAAAAAGTGCAATTGTAATTTAAATTATTTTATTGGTATGTATTATTTGATGCAAAAAATGAGAAATTAGGTTTTACTATAGTACGAATTTAATTTTTTAATTATTAGCAAATTAACATTTCAATTTGCTACCAAAAGTGAATGAAATGTGAAAATTCTAATAAGGTTGAACACTCTTAAAACAATTCACAAGTTTCAATCATTGATTGATTTTCTTTCTTAAGCCTTTTGACAAAGGTGCATGCCTTAGATTAGAGTATTCTTAAATTTTCAAAATAATATTTTTAACGTTTAAAAAAAAATATTTTGGAAACTTTCATTATTATCAAGTAAGGTCAAATATCAAAAATGCATCTTTATTTATTTTATGTTTAACTTTAATGACAGTGTAGATATTTATAAATTAAGCCAATGTAGAACAATTTCATTAAATAATGCTAGAAACGTTTTGATTTCGAAATTTGTTTTAGTAAAAAATGTACTATTTGAAATATTTATTATTTTTAAAAAAAAAAAATTATACCGGAAAAAAATATGAAGACTAATTGAAACAAAAAAAAAAAAAAATTATAACTGGAAACTATTGGATGTATAAGCAAATTAATTTAAAATTAAGAAATGTTGGAACAAATAGTTGTATAATATTAAACAAAAAAAGAAATTCTATACATAATACGAACAGATGCAATTTAAAGCTTAAATGCAGTATTAAAGAATTGTATTTTACAAAGTTTGTATTTAAAGATTGAACATTACTAACAGTGTGCGTAAAATTTTGATTAAAAGCACATGAAAAATAAAATGAAATGTTTCTAATCATAAAGGTAATGTTTTTTGAATTTCCAATTCCCACTTTTTCAATAATATTTTGTATATTAATCTAATTTTTGATAATAAGATTAAAAAAATATTTACTAAAATTAACATTGAAATATTTTTTCTCCAATTTAAATGACGATTGGTTTGCACAATTTTGAATCACAATGCATTACGTTAAAAAATTAGGAAAGAATAAAATTTTCTAAGACTCCATGAGAAAATATTTCCACTATTTTATGTACTAAAATATTTATAGAATGCAAATTAATAAGTTAACCGTACACCTTTTGCCCGGATATTGCTAAAACCAAGGTTAGGCTAACCACTTTCGAATCGGGTGGGATAACTTCAATATGAAGGAACTATATTAACAACAAAACGCTTCAAAATTATTGCCATTGATTATTATTACTATTTTTTTTGTTAAAAAAGAATGTTTAAATTTATATACCCTTATTGAATCATCTCTTAAAAAAAGAGAGCACTAAGCGGTTAAGATGAAAAAAAAAAGGTTCTTTCTTTCACTTTCTTTCTTTCTTTTATGTTAGTAGAAAAAGTGTTCTAAATATGGTAGAATTTTTTAATAATTGTTTTTTAATTTAAAGGTTTAATTTATGAATGACGTATGTTTTTCCTAGCAAACTTTTCAATTTAAATTAGTTTAATACAACGGTTTGAATGTGGTTTTAACATTTGAAACTTATTAAATTATAAATACATTTCTAACGTCAAGAGTAAACGTATTTTTACGTAAACTAATTGATAACTACAGTTAATATTGGAAAAAAATTGCTTGGTGTTGCATTAAAACTAACATCGCTTGCTACAAAAATCAAATAATATTTCTATCGTGGATGCTGAAACGTAATTCAGAACTCAAAATATGCTAATTTTTCCGTAGATTTTCATAAGACAAGAGAAAAAAAAAAAGCTCTTATTATCTATAAGGATATTTCTAATGTCAATTTGTAGAGAGCAAATAATATGCCAATTACGTTAAACTCTATTCCTCTATCTGCTAAGTTTCGTTAGATCGTGCTGATTAACTTCACATTACTTTATGTTTTCTCGTTGTTAATAAATAAATATTATAGAAAAATTATAAAATATAAAAAAAAAATATAAAATATGAAAACAAATTTTATGATGAAATAAATAACAAAAATATATAAAAGATACAAATAAATTTTTAAATTAAAAATGTACGAAACTCAAAAAGAATTTAAAGCAAATTAAAGTAAGAAAAATTAAATTACGTAGATAAATTTATTGGCTAAAACAATGGCTAACGCTTAACCAATACGAAAATTCCATGACGTTCCTTGCTCATCCCGCTCGAACGGCTCGTCGTAGAAAGTTTTAATGTCAACAGCAATCTTCCTCGTATTTCGAACTATCTGGCCAAATCTCATCGTATTTGGTCGGATGATTTAGGAATTTATATATATATATATATATATATATATATATATATATATATATATATATATATATATATATATATATATATATATATATATATATATATATATATATAGAATTGGAAAAATTAGAATTTTCTTAATTTTAGATCCTCAGTCTTTTGGTGGCTGCTGCCTCTGCCACTTATTCATACGATTATTCGTATCCTCAATCCTATTCTTTGGACAACTATGGCGGATCTTATGGTTATGGCGGATCTTATGGTTATGGTGGTTTAGGAAGCGGAGTCTCCTATCTCCTTGGAGGACATGGAGGTTCTCACTATTCTGCCCCAAGGTAACTTCTTCATTAAGATGACAATCTCTATTTATATAGCTATATTCTGCATTATATAGTTACATAATTAAATATAGTATACAATGCGTTGCCAAGTTATCTTTTTCGCTTCATATTATACCTCTGATAGTAGAAAACTTTTAGCCCGGCAGCGGGCACTGCAGATTTTTTTCACCTATGTTTTCTTATTTTCAAAAAAGCAAACATACAAATTACTTAGACTTCTTTTTAAAGCATCTCGAAATTTGAAACTAAAAGACTGAATTGAGGAAAAAAAATGTTTTTTCTCTGTTGCTTGATTATAGGTTTAATTGCATAAGAATTTATTTAATTTTGTTTAGCAAATTTTTTAGTAATATATAAAATTCAATTTACTTTAAACTACATAACGTTATGTATAATTGCTCTGGACCTTATGTTTGCAAATTTTGATGTACAATATTTACAATAATAATGATTGCGTAACAACGTTGAGCTCGTAAACAAATTCGAATTTCTGAAGGCAGTGCTGCGACTTGACTGTTATTAGGGGTATGTCGAACATAAATAAAATAGATATGTTATGTTGCTTGCCCAGGTTTTAGCAACGAGTAAAATCTATAGCAACTACGCTGTGAAAAACACGCGTACGTGAACTGTTGTTATTGTTACTAATGTCACTTGCCAATGCTAGAAAGCCTGCTACGGGAATCCATAGTGATTTTGAGGCAGAAGGTGCGTTTCTAGTTTTTTGGTGAAGTCATCTATGGCCAAAAATATTACTTCAGCCACACACACATTACAGCTCATTTTACAGGGAGGATTCTTCATATTCCATTCGTTCAAAGATCGTAATTTTCGCCTGCACCAGAGAACGATCAATCTCCAAATCAGTACCTCTAGAGGTATTGATTTGTTATGGGAACCTGGAGGACTCTGTGACCCGACAGACTTAACGTGCACCTGTCACCATTTAATACTCGGGGATTCTTCGGCCGGCGAGATTCAAACTCACGATCTTGCGAACTCGAGCCCAACGTTCTACTAACCAGGTTATCCCGGCCCTTCGTGAACTGTACTAATGGGAAAAGTTGAGTCTCTCTATCTTCTCGTCGTCTAGAAAGCGAAGTTGAATTTTAAACTAAGAAATGTCTCTCAGGTGCGTTGGAGCGTACTTGAGCAGGATTAAACTGTTGCTTCTGTATTTTACTCACCCATACAAAAAAGCAACAACTTTATTTTCTACTGAAATAAGAATATGTAACAGAACTTGTAGGAATATTATTCCATTCATGTGATTGCCCATCAAATTTGGTAAAATATTAGAATATTCTCCATAATAATATTAGTTGTTAACCTATTGAAACCTATTTTATCTCCGCAATTAAGGGAAAAAAGACGTCTAGCGTATATACAATTTGCTGTAATATAAATTTTTGAAACGATTGTACGGTTAAAATTGGTTGATTGTATGAGTCAATTCATTACCTTATATAGATTAACAGTTATTTGATATTACGGTCTTAAGTTCTGATATTATGTTTAATGTAAATAAAAAAATTAAAGCAGTTTTGTAAAGTCACAAATTAAAAATTACCAGTTTATTTAACAATTTAAACGTGAAGTGTTATCTAATTATGCGTAAAAAATACTTTTTTTAAAAATTACTAATTTCAAAGTTAAACTTTTCATGATAAATTTTATTTTTTAATTATGCTTTGCAAAAAGATATTTTAACATATAATAAATATTTTAAATTAGTTTTTGACATTTGTTAATTGTTAAACAATTGTTATAAAATAGAATAAAACATTAGTCTTAAATATTCGCTATAATTTATCAGAATTAAAAAAGCAATCATTCCTTTTTGCAATTTTGTGTTTGTCTATAAACGATAATTGAAGATATATCGCTGAAAGGAGTATGAACTCGTAATCTTTCAATCAAATGTAATTAAATTAACCAGTCCAATTTCGAATGTAAAATATAAGAAGTGAAATAAGCAACGCACTTTATTTTTTGGGCAAAACAGTTGTGCATGTGTAAAATTTCCTCAATTTTCTTAGTTTTAATTTAATTGTAGAAAACTTATGATAAGATTTCTGAAATTCAGGCTTATATTCATGATACCTCAAATACCATTTATATGAATAATTTTCTTCGAATTTGGGAATAATTTTTGTTCTAAAACGCATCGCAATAAATTAAAGTGCAATAAATATTATTTGAAACTAAAAATAACAACAGTTAGTAATATTTTTAATATATTTTTTTAACTCATAACTTTCTCTAATCATAATCATAAATCAAATATGAAGATTTTTTAGATTAGTGTTAGTGTGTTTATTGAATTTAAAGAATATAAAAATGTAGTAATGTTTCATTGACTCAGAAGTACCTTTGAAACTGAACTTTTCTTTTCGAATTAAGCCTTTCTTTCGATAATTTTTTTTTTTAAAATCGAGAACCTAAGTTTACGCAAATACGTACATTTATAGGAAATGAAGAGCAGTAACATCTCATTAAAGACAAGCAAAGCTCCTTATTACTTTACATTGTATCTGATGCTGATATTAATTCTTTACTTGTGAATCGAGTCGTTCCTCCGATGTGTGATAGATGCCATTTAACTATTTTTGTGAAATTTGAATTAAATGTGTTTTCTGATTGACAAAAAATACGCACAATGGACATATTTTATCTTGCTGTTGTGTACCAAAATAAGTATTTTCACTATTCACATTAAAACTTTTTATTTCCCCTTTTTATAGTTATTCCTACGTTCATTCAAAGCCCGCTTTAACATACGCTGCTGCACCAGCAGTTTCTTACGTTAAGCCAGCAGTACACACTGTTGCTGCCCCAGCAGTCTCATACGTATCTAAACCCGCTGTCACCTATGTAGCTCCCAAACCAGCTGTCACCTATGTAGCTCCCAAACCGGCTGTCACCTACGTAGCTCCAAAACCCGCAGTTGTTGCTGCTCCAGTCACCTACGTTGCTCCTAAGCCAACCTACGTGTCCAGACCAGTAGCCACCACCTATGTTGCTCCACGCGTTGAAAAATACTATGCAGCAGCTCCAGCTGTTGTCTCCAAGCCAATCACTTATGCTGCACCAGCAGCAGCCATCAGCTACGCAGCCCCAGCAGCAGCCATCAGTTACGCAGCCCCAGCAGCAGCAGTCAGCTATGCAGCACCAGTCGCCACAGCCGCCAAATACTACTCAAGTGCTCTCCCAAGCTACAGCTACTCTTCCGGTGCTGCACCAGTCTACAGCTATTCTTCAGAACAATACCCATCCTACTCTTACTCCTCACCATCCCTTCTCAGCCCATACTCTTACTCTTCCGGATCTTACATCTACAAGAAATAAATGATGAAATTATTTTCAAAAAAGAACTGGATATAAAAACATGTAAGTTTTACAATTTCCTTTTTGTTAAAAATGGAATTATTTTGTACAACTCGCAATATTGTGTCTTTTAAGAGAATCAGAAAGGGCGTCAGAATTTAGGCTTAATTTTCGCCTTAAATATTTATTCTTGTAAATGGTATGAATCTTATGTTTTAACGGACAAAATAATCAGCAATAAAATTCCATTAATGCTATGTTTGCAAATTTACTGGTTGCTATTATTTCTCAGAAGGACTGAAATTTCACCAGAGTTTAATATAAAATTTAAATTTAATAAAAGTTTTCCATTTTTGGAATTTATTTTACAAGATTCTTTTAAAATTTCGTAATATTTTTTTCGTAATAAATTTTTGTAATAAATTATATCTCATTTAGTCCATTTTTAACTCGTAAGAATAGATAGCTTAAAATGTTTTAGTAGGTTTTAAACTCATAATGGTTGAGATAATCTTAATTAAACACTCCAAATTACAAAAAATTCACTTTTTATAATTATTATGTGATAGATTCTATCTAGTTTAATTTATTTCTAACACTTAAGATACACTTAGAATCACACGTAGTTGAAACTCCTAATAATCTTATCTGAAAACTTCAGAACATACATTCTTCTCTAACATGAAGAGAAGAAACAAATGAAAAACGTGGTTAAAAAATGATATTTTGATGTAAAAAGATTTTAAAAAATTTGAAGCAGTTGGAGTGGAAGTATATTTTTCGAAGTTTCTAAAAGAAGTGATTTATTTTTCAGGTCATCCGATGCTTGGCTTTAAACAAGTTCCTTTGACATGGCATCCTTTAGGGGAAAGATATTATCTTGTTATTGTTATTATACATAGCTTTCTATTCAATAAATATCAATAATTTTGTATATTGCCTACATTTCTTTCCTCCTTTGATTCACATGCTTAAAATGAAATTTCGAAAGAAAAAAGAACATCAGTTTTGGGCAGGAAAATGTATGAATTAAAAATATCATTTTTTAAACACCCAGTGATATTAAAAAGTATTGATGATTTTCTTCTTACTCATGCTTACTTGTAGTTTGAGCTTACTTAATGTCATTTAAGTTTCGCAAAATTTAGGAATTTATTGAAAACTGTCAATATCTATGAGTCTTTGTCTTAAGAGACATCAAAAATACGGGTATATCTCGATCGAAGTTGGAAACACTTGACATTAGTCATACATAATTGCTGTTGGATCAGTTATTGCCCTTTTCAAACATTTTAACCTATCATAAAATTACTAAAACTTCTGATATGAAATTAGAATTTAACATACACCCTGAAAAAGTTTTATTTTAGTGGATTTTCCTCCTAATGGATTTCATTTATGAATAAACAATATCATAATAGAATATCATTAATACAATATCATTTGCAATATTCTAAAATATTTTTTCAGCCAAATAAGTTGAAAAAATACATTGTCAATATTAAATTGCATGGAAATGAACTCAATAAGGAATTTAGATTTATAAATATGAATACGATAAATGGGATTTTATAAGTAAAGTTTATATAGATCATCACTTTAATATTTCACCTTCCAATTCAAATTTAGTCTTTATGACAGTGTGATACAATTATACAATATATAAGACAATAAAATAACTTTTCTCTGTAGTTTGATTTGGTTCGGGAGCGTCATGATTTATAAAAATTTTTTGTCCGATTTTTCTGGGAAATATACTACATCTAATTAATTTTATTTATTTATTTAAACTAAATTTTAGGAAATTTATGGAAAATTATGTCATTGTTTTCAATTGCTTTTAACTTTTGTATGAATTTAGACACTTTCACAAGTGTTTCAAAAACCGGGTTTCATCTTCGTCAATGCCCTTACATTTACAACTTTTTTAGGTTTGTTAGACACTAAAAATAATTTTATTAAATTGATAAAAAGTTATTCAACATAATAGCTGAAGTAATACAGTACGTTTTCATTACATATTCAAAACATATCTAATACAAGTAATGATTGATATAAAATAACAAAATATTATTATTTTGTTCAAGCTCTGAATATGTTTTTTCTTAATTTGTCAATTATGCATCTGAGAAATAATTTGCAAATTTAGGGAAAAATTTTAATTTCAAACATTTTAATTACAATAAAAGATAATTTTTTTTTCCATTTAAAATTTAGTTTTTTTTTTTTCACTTAAAAAAAGTGCAGTGGAAAAAGTTATGAGACTTATCAAAACTTAAAAATAAAACATTTAGCAATCATGTATTTTTATGCAATTTAATGATATAAATTACAAGCTTTAAGAAATGTAAAAAAAATTTTAGGATCAAAAACTTTTATATTTTTATTTTTCTCTCCACAATAGTTTTACTTTAAACTCTCTATTTAAAAGTTTTACCTATTTCATTTCAAAAATATTTTAATTTAGTCTTTCTTCAAATCAGTTGTCAGGAGTTACTAAACAATATCATGTAAATAATTTAACACCTAATTATGTCAATAATGAAAACTTATTTTGTTTATAATGAAAACTTATTTTGTTTATAATGAAAACTTATAATAATGAAAACTTATTTAGATATTGAAATCAATATTAAAGCCATTTCAGCCTTTTTCATATTTAATAAATAATTTGAGTTTATATACTATGGAATTAAAAATTGAGTTCGATCGAATAAAGTTTCAGGACTTTCCTAAAACACATATAATTACAGAAATCAAAAATAAAAAGAAAATAATATATATATATATAGTCTAAAAGCATTGGAAATCTGGTATTTTAGCGATTTTCGCAAATTATTACAATAATCAGTAATTTTTACGGCATTTCTATTTGAAAATTGCCGGGCACTGTAGGATAAAATTTTAATGACCAGTAGAAAGTTTTACATGCCTAAGGCATGCCAGTAACATAAAAATTGTAATCTGGTCAAAAGACATCGCATATTTTATAAAAATTTAAATGAAATAGTAATTGATGAGTGTTTATATAAAACAAAAAGGCTTCACTAGAACCTTACGAAACAATTATGAAACAGTTATGAAACACAGTTATCTAAAGATAATTTATTACTTTTTATTATTTAATATGATAATCATCTAAAAATTTTTTAGCTGTAAGATATTCAAAGTTTTCCAATATTTTTAAACATGTTATTTTCAATAACAAAAATCCAAAGTTTGAATTGATCAAATAGTTTTTGAGAAGTTAAAACTTAAAAAGTTCTGTTCTTTCATTGTTTTTTTTTTATTGTTAGATAAGGTCATCACTTCTTTAAAATTTTATCCTCCTGTTACTAAATTTACTCACAGTTTGCACTTCGTCATCTAGAATAACATAATTTGAAATTAGAGGAAATTTTCTAATCTTAAACTAAATAATAAAAATTAATAAATAAATTTAAATAAAATAATTTTTCAATGAATTCTCTTTAGATAGACGAGTTGCATATCTGTGAGCAATATTATTTTGATTTGCGTAGATAATTCTAGACATAGTTCAATATAGCTTTATTTAGGACTATACTTTCCAAATTGAAGTCACCACTCATATTTCGAGAGTCAAGGATCCAAGTACATCTAAAACAAAAGTGTGTTTATTCTAGGGTTCGAAAAATCTCAAAATTTTTACATGTTACTTTAAGAATTACATTCTCGGATGAATTGTTTACTTGTCCAAACAATTTTTCCGACGGCCAAATTTACTAATAGATAGGATATTATTATCTATTTCTTAATATACTTATAAAATCGTCAAAAAAAATATATTTACATTTTTGTATCTACACCACTTTTGTTTAAGTGCAAACCAGAAGTATTAAGTATCTTTTACAGAGAATTATAAAGCAAAAATAATCGTTGATGGAATAAATACAGAGCATGGTTATTAGCAAGGAAGTAGTATTATCGGAAGTGTTTAGTGGCAAGTGCATGCACTTTATTATTTATTACCCGGTATTTATTATTTTATTTAGGTAAATTTGCTTCTAAAGAAAACATGGCTATGGAAAGAAAACAGAATAAGATATATTCGTTTAATAAATTCTTATTTATAAGATAAATCAGTGATATTTAGGAATTATCAAATACAACCGATTTTCTTTTTCCCCTTTAACCCTCTGTCAAAACTTGTGGGGGAGCTTTATTGGTATTTGCATACCCGATCGCGCATGTAAGGGTAAAAATACGTGAATTTTTATATGTTCCGGGTACATCGGTCATTATAATTTTCAAGTCCTGTTGTATTTAGAAAACATATACGTTTTTGTATGTGATTTCAAACGTTCGTATCGTTTGCCTAATTAATTAGCATTCTTACGTCTTGGTTCGCAGATGATTAAGTTCACATCTTAATACGAAAAATTCCGATCATTAGATCAAAAGTTACTAAAGGGATCCTTAATTTATTTTACTCACTGAACAAAAAGAAAAAAAAAGAAAAAAGAAATATCACCTGAATAACCTTTATTCCCTTGAATGAATTTTCACGTTTTAAGTCAGTCTTGTTAAGTCACGTCAGTCGTAATGGACACGGACTTGATCTTAAACATGCTAATTAATTTGTGCTACTAAAATTAAATTTATCTTACAAAAAAGTTTTTTTACGTTAAAAATCACTAAAATCTGATAGTTAAAAGAAAAGTTATAGATGGTGATATATTTTATTTTGGGCTTACTGTACTCGTGAAATATGTAGTATCCATGCAATGTTGATTAACGCGGAGGTTAGGTGTAGATTATCATCTTAGTTTTTGATAACTTCGTTTGACCAGAATCAAAAATACATAACATCACTTAAAGTGACATGCGTATTGTATAGGAATTAGTACTGTAAATAAATGAAGCAGATAAAAAAGCATTTCTTGAATACTGTTGAAGTTCAACTGTCATTAACAGGTGTACATCTGTAACATCTGTTGATTAACCAATTTTGAAGTTCAGAATAATACGAAACTAACGAATGTCCCGGAAGAACAAAGGAATGTACAGTTTGATTTCTGCTTAGGAAACTAGATTTTCTTCAAGTTTAAAAACTGGAAAAATAGTTAATCAACAGGTAGTGCTTGCTGTCTAAACGGGGTGCATTCTGAGAACAGAATTAATAGATCCCCGTACAGATATTTCAAGTGGAATAGTCAGATATGAGATAGAAAACATCCTTAAATAGTTTTCCAGTTAGCAACGCAACCCGTTGACAATATTTGTAACTGGTTTTGAAACTTGCAATTAGTTAAAACTCAGAGAAGAATGCGGCGAACCACGCTTTTCTATCCTCGTCTATTTTAATCTTTTTTTCGGGTTGATGTACACCCGCTACAATTTGAAATGACTTTTTGTGTAATGCATAATTACATATTTGTGATAGAGTTTATTTAGTTTGAAACGTTTTTATGGTAATGTGATAGTTTATACTTCAATTAGTACTTAAATTCGGATTGATTTAATTTACTAACATCACACTTAAGCTACACTAATGTGTTACTGGTAACCGATTGGATTCATTCGTTCAGTGATAAGTTAAAGACAATAGAGGCCCATGCGCACACTACCAAAATGCATGTTATGCGCATGCTACAAAAATTTGGACTGGTTAGCATATTGTGGTAGTAATCATCTGATCAACCTATCATGCTGTTCAACGACACTAAGTTTTTTCTGCCTCTGAAACAACCAGGGCCAATACAGGGTGTGGTCTTATAACCAATTAAAAACACGATCGGGTAAGTGCAATATGACCAGCCTTCAACAGGGGGAATCGAAGCTCCGCCCTAACAGGCTGTTAGCAATATTTGGACTTAACAGGACGTTATTATATTTTCAATGCTGTATGTTGACAGACATAATGTGATATTGGCTATTAATTGTAAAAATATGTATTTGTTATTGCGAAATATAATTGCAAATATGCATATATATATATATATATATATATATATATATATATATATATATATATATATATATATATATATATTTATATATATATATATATATATATATATATATATATATATATATATATATATATATATATATATATATATATATATATATATATATAAAAATTTATATATGATATAATTGCAAAAGTAGTAATAACATGCTAATTTGTATTTTTTATAGAATTCATTTCATCAAGTACGTGCCTTCACATACTTCTCAGACATTACCCAATGGTGGAAAAATAAATTTTGTCATGAGGCCTTTATCAGCTGACAGAGAAACAGGTATTAAATCTACACATAAAGGATCTTCGTCTACATCACCTCAAAAGTTAGTATTTGTATTTTCATTTTGCATTTTTCATTCATTATATATTTGTTTAAGTAACTATTATAGACAAAAGGAGTTATAGAAAAAAAAAGAATAAAAATTACTTATAAAATAAGGATTCGCAAATGACCTCCCGAGCCACACCTGCTACAGAGCTTTGAACATATATACATACCAATACAATACACAAAAATAATATCAAAACACATGGATCAACAGATTCGGCCTGGATCTCAGCCTAAAGTGGAACTTCTCAAGACAAAACATCAGATCCATCAAAAGTTGATGGTCATTCCAAAACACACGATCTTTCAAAGTCACCCATTCCATCTCAACCAAAGCCAGTTATTCCACCGACAACGAAAGTTCCAACATCTGTTACCCCGTCAATTAATACCAAAAGATATTTCTGTTACCATCGACTATCCAGACGAATTTTTTGAAGATGACATTGAATATCCCGCAATATTTTATTTTTTTCTATTCCACACATGCTACACATTTACGAATAATTGCTATATTTGAGAATTTATCGTATCAAAATTACAATGCATGCCTCTAAGAGCATGGTAAAACTTTTGAGCTTCCTGCAGTATTGGCAGTAAATGTATGTGCCGTGTAATAATACAATCTGAATAAAATAGTGGATGGTGATTCTTTTATGGTCATTATGTTACGTATAGTTTATAAGACTTTGTAACAGCTCCGTATAACTTTTACGATGACATGGGATTTTTTTTATTCTTTTTGTATTTCTAATTTGCCCTTTCATGGGATTTTCTTCGGCAATATCTTACAAAATTTTTAGTTTCGAATTAATTCTTCTCTTCTCCTAACATCAGCATGACAGCCTAGTGCAGGCCAGAGCCATCCCAAGAAATCGTTTCCATCTGACTTGATGAGATGCTGGGTTCTTTCATCTATTTATGCTCATGGTTTTAAGATCTTTTATAGAATCAGTCTATTTGTTGTTTTGCTTTCCCTTTTTCCGGTTGCCATTAAACTTTTCAAAGGTGAGGTTCTTAACTGGGTCACTATCACCCTTTCTATAGATGTGAACCAACCATCTTTAATTCTATAGAATTTAAAAATTGAAAATATATTGCCGAACTTTTCTGTGTAAATCAGAATTATACTAAATCCGACAATCATCGCTTCCTTTAACAGCTCTAAAAATGGCTCGGAGTATTTTTCTTTTAAAAATTAGTGGTTTGTTTTAACCAGTTTTGTTTAAAGGCCAGCCTTCACTACCATAAAGTAATGCATGTTTAATTAGAGTATTATATAAATTAATTTTAATTTTAATGAAAATAAGATTCCTTGCCAAATTTTAAATACCGCGTATATCATTATTTTAACTTTAAAACTCAGCTTAATGCTTAAAGTTTTTTTAACTCAGTTAAAAAACATTAAGCATTTGAAATTTTTTTATTCGGACTTTGAATTAATTTTTTAAAATATTAGAATCATAATTAAAAAATTTTAATGGTGACAAATTGTAATTAATAAGAGCGGGTTGACAATTTTCCTGTTGATATTTGCCCTTATTATTTATTGTAGTTTTGTATTTATTCTGTCAAAGATATAAATTTGAATGATGTTAAATAAGATATTAATTTAGAATTATAATTTTAAAGCAAGTAGAAATAAGAATGAAATAGAATATGTTTTTGTGATTTTCTGTTTTCTTTGAGAGAATTGACAGTTAATTGTTTTAGTTTAATGTGCATTTAAGATACTGCGGAGCAAATACAAAGCATTATAGGACATATTGAATAAACAATTATAGTAGTTATTTTTCTTGAATTCGGACCTTGCAAAAAGGAAATCGTAAAAGATCCTAATTGATTTAAGACTTTTTAGGAAATGACTCAATATTTGAGTATTTGAACACTCATCAATGCGAAAGAATTCATTTAGAAAGAATTCATTTAGAAAGAATATAGAGTGCTACCATACTTTAAGGGCTGTAAGGAATTATTTAGAATATTTAGAGAGTAAACGCGGTGAAGATATTTGTATTTCTGAAAATATGCAAACAATTTCAATTTTGTTAAGTATCATTTTCAGGTGTTAATTACTGAAATATCTTTTTTTTATTGAATTACAAAAAGTGAGTTTGTGAGAAGAAAATATCAGTAAAACAAGAAGTACAAAATTCACATTTCAAATGTAAAATTTGCTAAAAATTGTTTTAAAAAGTAGGAAGCTCCCTGCGGAAAAATTACCCTTGAGACAGGGAAGTAAATAATTGGTTACAATCTTTGACTAGTGCAACCACGACGTTATTTCTGACCTATTAAAACAATAATCAATAATACTGCAATACAGGAGCTATCTTCCTATCACATAAAATGCTCCAATTTTATTTTATTAGCATCAGTTCATTTGTGAGTATCAGTAAAAAAATTAATTGATTATTATTTTGATCATGTTATTTCAGTCCACCAGCCTGGATCTCAATTAAAGGTGGAACTCCTCAAGGAAAAATATCAGATACATCAAAGGCTGATGATCATATCAATACACATAGCTCAATAGATCCAACATGGATCTCAACTAAAGGTGGAATTCCTCAAAGCAAAACATCAGATTCATCAAAAACTGATGGTCATATCAGAACACATGGCTCTACAGATTCAGCCTGGATCTCAACTAAAGGTGGAATTTCTCAAGGCAAAGCATCAGATATATCAAATGCTGATGGTCATACCAAAACACACGATTCGACAGATCCATCTAAGACGCCTATTCCATTTCATCCAAAGCCCGTTATTCCAAGTACAACTAAAGCTCCAGCATCTGGTACTCCATCAGTACCTAAAGATATTCCTGCTACCATCGACTATCCAGACGAGTTCTTTGATGATGACATAGAAGATGAACCTGAAAATGAAATTGAAGAAACGCCTTTGCGTCCTGAACCTCTGTTAGTTGAACAACCACAGTCTAGTTTGATGGATAAGAATGAAAATTCAAAGAAAGCATTCGTTTCCGTCCCAAGCAATCATAAGGGAAAACTCAACCCGTCCTCAAGTATGTGGTCTTCAGAAAAGCCAACTCAAGATGCAGACTCTAATGGCAAATCATTCCATGAGACTACTTCTGAGGCTGTTAATACCAAAACGGGAAGCGACAGCAAATCTGCATCTCACGTAGACGGTGCTCCAAGTTTGAGTACAAAGGACCATACACCTATGAGGACTTTTAGTCCTGTACCAGATATGGACTATGATAATTTTGGTGCTTCAAATAATCCGACAAACAACGATGATTCTAGAAAACACAACAGTAGGGGATTCACTAGGGATCGTCAAACAGTTTATTCTGGTTTTTCGACTGTTCATAAGCAAATTCCTTATAATAACAGACCTTTGACTGTTCAGTTAATGCCCCAGGCATTGCCCGTTTTAACATCGTCAGCTATAATTCCTGAAGTAGTACTGGAAAATCCAGTAATTGGTTATTATTACGGAAATCATCAACCAGCAACTGTAACCTATGAATATGGAATACCGATGGATGTTGTAGTCACTAACTAAAATACAAAATGTATGTATTAGTTTGTTAAAATATATTACAAAACACATGTATGTTATCACATTACTTTTCCAGTTTTCATTGCTTATTGAAAAATTGAGATTGTACCTTAATATTGTATGTTTTAACATAGTTTGTCAATGTATCTATCGTAAGTGGGAAAATTTCAGCCGTTGGCTATTGCAAAGCAAACCATTAATTTTGTACCATAAGCCATGGATATGGAATGTGAGTGGATAATGTAGTCTCTTATTAAAATGCAAAGTATATACTGTAGTTTTACAAATGCATACTATGAAACGCAGGTATGTTTTTAAATATTTTATCAATTAGTTTGTATAGCTTTTAGAAAAATAGAAATAAAATGATTTTTTGAAAACGAAGAATGATTTGTGTTTATAAAACTGGTCTCTCACTTATGTTCAATCTTGTTACTATTATTTAATGTTTTGAATTTTTTATTAGCTTAGTATTCCTGATGAGTTCTGGAAACTTATCAGATGAGTTTCAATTTAAATGAATTATTCAGATAAATTCAATAAAAGGCACTGAGATGGAAAAATTAATTCTTACTTTTTAATAACTACAATCAGATGAAAAAAATTCCAGTTTCTTTTTAATGAAGCCATTTAGTTTGAAATTTGTAATTGAAAAAATGAAATAAAAAAATATGTGCATTATGAGTTAAAATTTAAAATTTCTGCGAAGAAAAAGAGGCTATCAAAATCTCTTGTCTGGAGTCTCTTTCGCGAGTTCCTGTCCAGGGCCGAAGTTTTTTTTGCTGTTAAACCTAAATACATGAAATCACAGAAATATGAACGCATTCTTTAACCATGTACTGTAAAATGGATGAACGACATATTAAGTATATATTTTTTTATTTACATACTTTTTTATTTACATACTTTTTTATTTACATACTTTTTTATTTACATACTTTATTTATTGAAGTTTTTCTTTGTTTGAAGATATGTTTCTCTATTGCTGCTATTTCGAGTGGAGTCAACATTTTCGACACTTCGACAGTGTAAAGTTAAAAACAGAAAAATTTGCGCCTACAAGGTGTAACTGGAAAACTGGACCACAAATCCAAATACATAATACTTTTACGAAAATGAAAGTCTCTCAGTCCCTATAAGCAAATACCACGTGATCATTCTAATGAACTGTCTTAAAGCACACGATTCGGAAACATTCTTTCCCCGCCATGTTTATATTATCAAAAATACTTGCATATGTCACTCATTTCGAGAAGAGGGTCAAATCTACATGTATCACAAATTCCATGGACATACCTCGTGCCAAAATGACCGCCAAAAATATATTTGCGCCAAAAGCACTCCCCAAGTAGCACAGGGATATTGTAACAGCTTTAGTCTACATCGACCGACATTGTCAATATTGGCGAAAATCGACACTGTGTGTACGATATTGTACAATTCCCGTCGATTTCACATTAAAGGTCTGTTTGTAAAACTTTTCATTTTAAACTTTATTGTGTTCTTAAATCAAAATTAATCATTTAAAAGAGGAAATATGACGTCAAATTGTTATAATTCCAAAAAATAAATTTAAAATATAAATTTAAAGATATCTGAACAACACCCGGACAATATTTGATATCAATATTGTAATCGTGTTTTTGTCACAACATCGATCGTTTTCGCTAAATACTGAAATCTACGATATACCACTCGGAACTGCAACCGTAACCCATAAAGATGCTGTTTATCATTCTCCGCTATGCGTGCGGTCTATTTATCTTTTGTCTTCTTATATTTAAATCTAATTTCGTCTTATAAGATTTATATCTTGTCACATAATGAAAGTTGTTTTTATCAAGCGAGCCCGAAAACTCAAACCAGCTGGAGATGAAGGTGAATTAATGCACCTTGCTGAAGTGAGCAAATTCTCTGAACTTGGCAGGTATGTGCTGTTTTTAATATATATAATTATATATAGTGCAAGAATAACATCGATTTCCTTTTTTTTTTCATGTCCAGGCTGCTTAACTATTTAATTATATCACATTATTCAATTCTCATATTCACGAACAGTGGTGTAATTTTATAGTATGTTTGGAGGTGTTAAGCCTTCTGACTTGCTTATGTTCATATTTTTTCACACCTGCCAACTTGTACGTTCGATGAAAAATATTTTTTAATAATTAAACTGATTAAAAATTTACGAGATAAGTGAGCTAACAAATAGAAATTGAAGATTTAATATTTCTACTAGATTGATTTAATATGTCCACTGAAGATTCAATAAAATCTATAATGTTGCTACTAGTAAGAAGTTTTTTTCTCAACATCTGTACAAATTTGCAGCTAATTAGTTAATTATTATTTAATATTATGTTTAATGTATTCATTTAATATATGTTTAAATTACAAAAATAAAATTGAATCATGAAATGCATAATTTCGGAAGGGGTTTTGATATGTATATATATATTTGCCAGAATTATGCCAATTTCCTCTTTTTTTTAATGTCCAAGTTTGTTAACTATTAAATTATATCACATTATTCAATTCTGATATTCTCAAAGATTTTGTTTACTTTTATTGTTTGTTTACTTTTATAGGTTCTGTGCACTATAACAATTTGTCTGCTTCTCTCAGACTAAAAAATTGTCTGAAAGACTTGAAATATGACGAACTTGTTTAATGTTTCTCCCATATGCTCATGCCAAAGAATAGGGTATCTCTCCTGATATGTATTTATTAGGGTACATATAAGGTATTTGCACACTTAGAAAGTCATGGATTTCATTATTGAACAAAAATTTCTCATCATCTTAACTATTTAAAAAAAAAAAAAAAATCACGGATTCAGGTCACGGAAAAATCTTAATTTTTAAAAATGGAATCCCCCCCCCCAATTTTTACAGCGTTCAGAATATCTGAATTTGTAACAAAATATCCACTCTCAGTCATATTTTATTAAAATATAAAATGTTTGGACTGTGTTCTTTAAAAAAATGAGGGAAAGAACATCCTTTCTAGAGCGAATTATCTTTTAAACTTCAGTGATTGCAGAATCTTATTAATTATTTTATTTTTTTAATTTTTATTTTATTTTAATCAATTTAAAATTCTTGCTTAGGCTTTTAATGTCTTATTTGCTTTTGTATTTTTTTTTTTTTAGCTATTTAAATGCTTCAACTATTTCTTTACTCAATTTTTAAGTTTAATATCAATAAATGAGAAGATTCAGAGCCCCATGGCAGAATTGCAGTGACATGGCAACATTTTCGCTGAACGTTACAGAGTTCTTGCAGAAAGATTTTTCTTTTGAAAAGTTAAAAAAAAAAAAAAAAAAAAAAACCTTTATTTATTTTTTGACATGTTCAATATACGTTGATAGTAGCATAAATTGATGTATTTTTTTCTATTGTATTTTTGTTAGTTATTGATGTTTATTTTCATGTGGATTTTAAATATCCCAATAAACAACCTGAAAAATTCGAATCGTGTATTTGGGTATTTACTTTTTAAGTCAATAATTCTGTCAAATTTTATTAGTTATCGGTATTGATTTCTCCATAGGTTTTAAACCTGATATTTTTTTATACGATATTTTTATACAACAGCCTAATCAGGAAACGAAACACTCATTTGAGGTGACCGATTCCTGTGAATTTGTCGTCAATCTTTTTTTTTCCGTCAAGTACTACTGCGGATTTAATGATTTGCATTTCTTGTAAACACAGCACTTTTGTTATTTTAAATTGGTAACATACATGTTTATTATTATGAAAAGTATCTTGCAGAAAGATATTAGTGCTAGAGAGTTTAGTTGCAGATAGCTCGAAAAAATTCTGCCTCAAGGATTCAGAGTATAACAGTTTTGGATATACATATCATTTCAATTAATGTTATTATAATGCTTTTTTAAATTTATTGTTGTGTTTTTGTCGAATAAAATAGTAACTTTGGTAAGTCATGACAACTTCTTGGAATTATTGATGGAAAGTCAGGGATTTGAAAATCTAAAATGTAGCACATACCCTGTACAGTCAGCAAAAAAAAAAAGATATCACCCTGAATAATTTTCGTTCTAATGATCGGATTTTCACGAACTAAGTGTCAATCTTAATGGTTCCTGGGGGTGACCTC
This sequence comes from Parasteatoda lunata, assembly GCA_949128135.1. Classification (NCBI taxonomy): domain Eukaryota; kingdom Metazoa; phylum Arthropoda; class Arachnida; order Araneae; family Theridiidae; genus Parasteatoda; species Parasteatoda lunata. The sequence continues at coordinate 32,345,082 of OX421973.1, read as the reverse complement.
AAATATGCTAATTAGTTAGTGCTAACTATTAATTAAGTTACGAAATCAGACACAAAAACGTACTTTCTCTGAATAAACATACAATTTTTTTTACATATTTGGATTCCTTATCTTCTAAATATAGGGGGTAGCCGCAATCTGGGAAATGTGGTCCCCATAGTTTGGTCAGGAGAGCGATTCAAAGTTTCGACCCCTTAATGTTAATTTCACTTTTTGCGTTTTCAGTCATATTTTAAAAACTAATGAAGCAATTCAAAAAAATATTGCACCAACTCATAAAACGCATTTACCCAAAGATAATTTCATGAAAAAAATAATTTTTAATAATTATTAATTATTTTTTATTATTTAATTAAAGAGAGGATGAAAAAATTTTGAATTATAAGGTATGGATTTTTTTATACCATATTAATCTACATGCTTTTCAATTGAAAAATCTAAAGTTTCAACTGTTTTTATTTATTAGAAGATGAGAAAAATTAAAATTAATTATTTTAAAAAAAATAATTTGGCGACAATGAAAAAATGATTAAATGGGGCGATTAATATTAAAATGTGATAAACTTACGAAGAACTTGATTTAGCGCGCGTGGCGTAAAATTTCATTCATATTTTTTTCGCTAATAATCGTTTGCTAATCTTTTTATTTTTATTTTTTTAAAACTATAAAATACAATGTTTCTTTTTTAGTCCTCTAAAAATCTATTTGAAATTAAGTAAAGAAATTTGAATAAAACATTTTATTGAATAAAAAACATTTTATTCAACGAATGTCGAGTTTTATAAAAGCATGCTTTTGATAGAATATGATTATACACCAGATTGTGCTTATTTAATGTGATTATTTTTTAGTTTTTTTTTTCTCAATAACTGATACAATTACAATAATATACATACGTATGAATAGATTTGGAATAAAATATTTCTCAGTTTCTTGTATATATTTTTTATGAATATTAATAAAAATACGTAGTAAACATATTTAAGCATATCTCATTTCATCGCAAATTTCTCAACATCTTATATATCGTGTTAATATTAAAAGTAATTTTTTAATCACCTGTCCGGAAGTGTTTCGCAGAACTATTTTACCAACTATTTAATTAAATTTTAGCATTTTTAAAAATTTTATTCTTTACCCTACTACATTTATTATTTTTTCATTAATATACTAATAAATTTTTTTAGTACTTTAATTTAGATTTTCTTTAAAGTAAAGTTCCTTTTTACATTATAGTCAAGTTTTTTTTAAAAGAATTATTGTCTGCTAGCTAAAAATAAAGCCTTGTTAAGAAATTAAAAATACTACGCTGTTTAAAATTATTTAATGCAAAACAGCTGATTATTTACTAAGCATACTATTTTTTTCGAAAAAAGAATATAAATCATTGATTGTCTTTTTTGTTTTGTTTCTTGTGACTTCAACATAGATTATCTAAAATAGTGTCCATGTTTTATAAGTCACTACAAAGAGTATAAAGATACCGAACATAAAAAGCTGTCAAATACGTAGCCAAAACTTTTAAGCGTCTTAAAATATCTCAGTATCTTAAATGATTCTTTCTTTATGATTCCATGTAGATTTTTTTCCGGATAATATACTAAACTATTTTGTTCAATTTTTTACTTTAGCACGATTCCCAAGATATTATTGTAGTATAATTTGTTATCAGGAACAATGCCTTATTTTGTTTAGCAGGAAACACTAAAAATTGAAATTTGTAAAACGTTTCCGAAGCCGTGCGAATTTTAGAATCATCTGATTTAAAAAATGCAATAAAAAATACGTAAATTTCCGAACTTATTTTGATTAAAAATAAAAAAATAATAAAAAACGGGGCAAGAAGGCTAACATACTTTTTACAGAACTGTGAAAACCAGTTTTTCCTATAATTCGTCAAAAGAGGATAAGAATGATATTGCTCCAAGGGACCTACTCAATAATTCCGCTATTTCCAGAATGAAATTTGTTTGATCGAAACATATTTCCTTGAAAATAAAAACGGGGAAAAAATTAACTTTTATTATTTATCTAATCTTATTCCATTCATTTAATGATAGCGGTATCAAGGTTAAGGATATGCGATGGAAGCCCCGTTTACTATTATACTATAAATGCGTTAAATCATATTGCTTGAATAATTTATTTTAAGCTTATTATTTAATATTTTTAAGCAAATAAGGGTGTGTAAAAATAAACTGGATCAAAATACTCCGAAAGTATACCCTAAAATATTTGTAGAATAAACTTTGGAATCTATATATACAAAATACCTTTTCAAACAACTTCGAGTAGGACGCAAACGCTAACTTGTTTAAAATAGTTGTCCTTGTAACTATTTAATTTCGATTTCTGGTGCTAGGGGACATTCCATTTTCACATTCGGCTTTTGAAATTTCAATTGTAAACGGAATTTTTTTATGTCCTTAAATTAAAATGTTAAGGCTTGCAGCAAAAAAAATTTTACTGCATTGATTTTTTTACAAAATAGCGAATTATTTTTTTTTTAATCTAAGAACCTGTGCCTATAACTTAAGTAAAACTTATTTTAATATCGAGTGAAATAATTTAATATATTGTGTATTTAAATAGATAATCCCAAGAAGTTGAATTGAAAATATAAAAACTTCATTGATTTAAAAATTAATAGATGATGATAAAAATAGACATGTTTTGAGCACAATAATAAAAGTCACAAGTTATTCAAGCTTGACAAGTTTTGAGAATGGGTGAATATATTTGAACGCTCGAAACATGTCGACTTATACTTCCCTCTTCATATTTTTTAAAGCCAGTTGAGTTTTTATCATCAATTATACTGTTTTACATTAGGGTCTTGATCATTATTTTGATAAGGTTTTTATACTCGTTAAAGTAAACATGTGCATTTTCATATTTTAACAGGAATTATGTGGTCTTTAAAAACATAAGAGCATCAATATTGTAAAAGTTATATTTAACTTGGTTTAAAATTAAAATTTTGAGACCAGATATTTTGAGTTAATGAAATTAAATATTTTATCTTTTAAGTTTTTGTGCCCCCCTTTCAGTATCTTAAGGGTGTCTTGGAGCCTGTTCCTGCTACCTCGGCCCCAGACTTCTCCCCCTCTTCAGTCAGGAAAAACTTCAATGAGACACTCCCACAAATATAACCAGGTACTTTTCTTTCCCCCAAGTAGTACAGTTAAGTCGTCAATCATGTCAACATCGACAACACCCCCATTTCACACTCTTTTTACACTTTTTGGGAGGTCTGACCACGGCGGTCAAGCCTTACTTCAGAAAAGGACTAAGTAAAAGCAGGAATTTCTTATTCTTCTGGTGAATGAAATAATTTTTTTTTTTTTTAAAGTAATAAACAGTTTTTATTTTTATAACAAATAAATTAAACTTCGTGAAATCTTATTAATTAAATTAATGTAAAATTATAAATTTTAATAAAGTATAAAATTTAATTTTATAAATTTTAAATTTATTATAATTCTTTCGCTTCATTATTCACTCTTTAAATTTTATTCAAAACTGTTACATGCGTAGTGTTTTAATTTCCAAACCAGGTTCTACTATTCACTGTTACTTTCTTCCGTTTTTTTTTTTTTAAAATTTAGATACTTCAATGTTTTTTAGCTTAAATTCTAAGAAGATTCATTAAGCTTATATGTGCTTTGTGTTTTTTCTACAATTCTAAGTAAAGTTATCATTGTTATTTTAAAGTTATCATAGTTACTTTCTTTTCCTTCGATAGTTTATTATCATCTCAACAGCACTCACAAAAAGCAAGATAATATGAAATTCAAGTCAAACGACTAATATATATATATATATATATATATATATATATATATATATTGATTACGCTAAATATTTTATTAATTCATTTTTAAAAAAATAAGAGAACCATGCAAATAAAATTAAAAAAACTTTTTCCTTTCTTTTTGTTTAGAAAACTAATTATCCCACAGATGTTTTTCAGTTTTCGAAAAGAAAAATGTATTCTGTAAATGTCGTGAGAAATAAAAAAATTTATTTAAAATTGATGGATATCAATCTTTTTACTTAGCATCGCATTTTACTAAAATTAAATATAACTTTTTTTAAAAAATTTACAATTCCTTCTACTAATTATCCCACCGATAGTTTTCAGTTTTCGAAAAGAAAAATGTATTCTGTAAATGTCACGACAAATAAAGAAATTGGTTTAATTTCGATGGATATCAATCTTTTTACTAATTGTCGCATTTTACTAAAATTAAATATAACTTTTTTTTTAAAAAAGTTATAATTCCTTCATACAATAAATGTTTAAAAAATATAAAAAAATTTATGCATACAAAACATAGAAAATATCAAATTAATGACCAGGTTAATCAAAAGAGGAAATCTCCACTCGACATGTTTTTGGATGAAAACTGCGATTTGTACTGTTGCCTTATACATAAATCGTCGACAGAATTAGAAGAGGAAGGATTTTGAAATTATCAGATTTTTCAGTCTTTGTTATCATGTATTTATTTATTTATTTTTTTACTTTTCTGTTTTTTCTCTATCGCTTCCATTATGTACTCGGGATCTCGGATAGTCATTGATCTGGTATATCTGGGAACCAGGATTTCAGGCAACAAACAATCAAAGTAAAATCTTTTAAGTTTCTCTTCCATTTCAGTTGCCCAAAACAAGTCATCTCTTTCAATTTTTTCAACTTAAATTCCCTTTGTGGTCCAAAAAGTAAAAAAGCAGAACTTGGCTTTTGTTACGTGTAATTGTCCGTGCACCTGAAAATAAAAATTGTGTTTTATTTTTATTTCTGTAATGCAAGATTTTTTCTTTGTTAGTCTTCCAAAAGGTGAATTTTCTGTCAAGTATAGCTTCATTTGGAAACAAATTCGTACATGTCAGAGGACACTTAACTTCAACAATACAATCAACAATTCTTCAACCTTTATATTTATGCGTTAAATTATTCCACCGCATTATTAGTGGAATTATAAAGCAAGCTTCTGGCACGGTTTGTCAATTTCCCTATAATTTCCATGATTTTAAACAAAATCCCACTTTCTTCTAATTCTGAGATATGATTTACATTATCTCTATCATTACAAAAGTAGGAAGCACAGTATGTATGGTCTCCAAAAACATGTCGTGGGACGTTTTTCATATCCTTTATTAGATCAGCTTGTGCATTTAGTTGATATTTTCTATGCTCTGACGCCTTTACAATTGCATTTCTTAATCTAAGAATTCTTTTGTCTAGCAATTGTAATTTGCGAACTGCGGCATGTCCTAATTTTGTATTTCTTGCTACCTCTTTCAATTTGTTACAGAAATTTTGGTGGTTCCGACATTCAATTCTTTCAACGTTGAAGGTGCCATGTGGGTTAGCTTCCAAAACTTTTTTGTACACATTACTGTCACCGTCTCCAATCATGGCTACATATTTCACACCATATAATGTCATACTTTGAAGGAAACCTTGAACAATAATGTTTGCTTCCATTGAGGTAGAGCTGCCTTCCCAATTCTTATAACAGTAGGGGGGCTACAGGACACTTTAGCCTATCCTATAAAATACCCCCTAAATTTTCTAATTCATAATCGTAATATTTAAAATAGGCGGGCATTTTTATAGGGAATAATAGATAAAATCAGCATATTTTAATTAATCAAAATTCTTATTTTTATATTAATAAAATCGTTTTTATTTGACATATTAATAAAAATATTTTTCAAAACAATTATCATAATCATAATAACAAAATTCACAATCATATCTACTATCAGCGATCCCATGATAATCGAGATAAGTAAAAGGGATAGGATCATCTTTTACAACATACTTAATAATTTCGTGTCTAGTTTCTTTAGTTAAACAATCATTTTTTTAAAACTAATTAGTTTCATCGTTATCTCATATCTAGATTTATTCAAACTCTTTATAGGATATTCCCCAACTTCCAAATCAGTTAAGTATCTCTTTGAAAACTCCATTATTTTAACTTCTTTTTATTTAGAAACATTTTTTAGTTTTTTTACTCGTTTATTACTCGTGTTACATTTTTACTCGTGTTTTATGACAAATTTCAGCAAGAGTATACAAGCTATTTTTTCTTTGTGGGAATTATAAAATTCTTCTGGTAATATATTGTTTTTATTTTTTATTAAAAGACAGAAATCTATTTTAGAAACAAATTCTATTACAAAATCTTTATCAATATCTTGATATTGTATAATATAATCCCAATTTACATAATCTTGAAATTTTCTTATGAGGTCCATTGATTTTTTTTGATATCTAGATGCAACATTCTTATTTAAACGGTCATAATAATTCTCTATAAATCTTAAATCCAAAGTTTGGAATCTTGATATTTCATACCAAGTCACTGTATCTACAAATACAACCTTTTTTTAATTTTACAGTTTCCCATATTAGCAATCTACGAAAATCTATAACAAACGTTTCTTGGCAAAATCTTAACATGAAATAAAACAGAAATACATGCGGATCCACACAAGAAAAAGGTGGTGGGGAGAGTCATAAATCACAGTGAAAGCTGGCTTCAACCTCCTGCGGTGCAAAGGGTCATTTTCGCTGTGGGTAATCCTGTTGAAAAGGGTTTTAGAAGGGGAAGGAAATTTTGAGTCTGATGATTAGAATTATTGAAACTAATTTGTGATTTACGTAATCTGTATAAAACCTAGAATTAAAATATTAATCTTAAGTTAAAGAGAATTTCTTAAGCTTTCAATCTATCTAAAAATTTTTCCAAAAATGCTAAAAATAAACTTGTAATTAAAGCTTATCTCCTAAATTTCAGTCTTTTAAAGAACACGTTAGTTTTAAAAAAGTTTTAAAAATACTTAAAATCTTCCAACTAAAAATTTTGTAAGGAAGCTTAATAGTAGACATTTCAAAGCATAAAATGAAGCAAAAAAATAATTAGTGACTAAATAAAGAGTAGGTTAAGAATCATATAATTCTCCATAGGTTAACATGGGGAACGAGGAAAGTTGAATCTCACTCCAAGACACCCTTAAGGACCTTACAAGCTCTGTTTAAAAAGAGAGTATCATATCAGATATATATAAGAAAACAAAAATATTCATAGTATCAGTATTTGGTGGTAAATGTAGCTTATCGTAATTGAAGAATATGCTGTGCGATATTTTATGGTGAATTTGCGAACGTAAGTTTCTAAATGTATCGAAGCATAAGGATGCTATTTGCTAATCATCTTTATCCAAAGAAAACCTTGTTATCTAAACATCTAGCAGAATGAAGCGATTTTTGAAACAATGAATCATACTATATGCAACATATTATTTCAATATCTTATTCTTAAACATAACCTATTTCAATGCTTTTAAAATACCACTAAACATTCAGCAATTCCTTGAGTTATAGGAAAAAGAAATATCGTAAATTATAGAAAAACTTGTGAATGCGCATTAGAATTATTATACAATATACATTTTATTTTTCAAGCACTTTTTTTTTTCTTCAAACTTTCTTGTCTAGAAGACTTGATTAAAGCTGTAAAAGTGATTATCCCTAAAATTTTTTATTTAGCCATAATAAGTTATGTTAATTTAATTTTAGTATGAAATCCTCGAATAAATATAGCAGAAACAACATAATCTAAATAATATCAGATAAAATGTTCATGTATTTAAATTCTAAAACTTAGAAAATCATAAATAATTTATAATCGATTCAAAATTTCTTTTCAAGGGAGATTAAAATAAAAATAAAAACTTTGCTTTTTGGACAGAAATCAGCTTAAAAATTGTCAATTGCCTAGAAACTTCGAGATATTTTCTATTAACTATTAATTAAACCTCTCTGAGTAATCACAGAACATTATTTCAATTTTTTTTCCAGTCAGAGCTTGGTTGCTTAGCAACCTAGTAAAATTAAGCATTTTCTTTTGAATTAGTCAATGGGTTATCTTAAAATATTCATTTGCGATGGCGACTTTTTTTGGCGGTTTTCTGGACTATCGCCAAATATATAAACCTTTGTTGCGACCCTATTTACCACCCATTTTTTTCAAAATTTTGTCTACCCCCCCTAATTCAAGTATCTGGATTCCAAATATGTAAAAAAAATATATGTTTATTCAGAGAAAGTACGTTTTTGTGTCTGATTTCGTAACTTAATTAATAGTTAGCACTAACTAATTAGCATATTTGAGGTCACCCCCAGGAACCATTAAGATTGACACTTAGTTCGTGAAATTCCGATCATTAGAACGAAAATTATTCAGGGTGATATCTTTTTTTTTTGCTGACTGTACATATCAAAATGAAAAGCCATCCATAGCTTAATATGTCCCAACTTTGCAACATATTTTAACTTATGTGATTTTTAAGTCAAATATGACTGTGATAAGTGATGGCATAGCTATTTCTCCGCACACACTTTATACTTAGAATTTGTGATAATTGGATTCGTAAACATACAATCTGATATTACAATGTTTTACATATTTATGTGAAGGCCATTGATTTAAAAGCTTGTCATATACAAAGTAAAGAACTAATGCAAGAACTCTTTTAGAGAATAAAGTGACTGAAATAATAAATGATATATTATAAAAATAAATAATTCCTTTCTTCAGCAATCCCATGCCTGTTTTACTTGTATGGTCTTAATTGATGATAAAATATGAAATACATTTTGTAATGGTTATTAGAACATTATATATATATATATATATATATATATATATATATATATATAATAATTTTTTTTTTCAGATATGTTATTTTGAAACCATCTGTAAAGGCAAAAGTATCTATGCTCTTTTACTTCAGCACCATCTTGGAATTGGCGATGACGTATTGTAAATTAGAATGAAAAGGGAAACAGTGTTTTGAAAGCCTCTCGACGGTTACAGGCACCATCTTGGGTAATTTTATTTTAAAATTTGTAATAAGACTTTACTTTTTCATGAGTAGCACTTTTCATCTTGAACTAAAATAGATCAGTTATTCCTTAAATTAATTACCCTGGTCCTTCCTGTTTTATTTTACTTAGTTTGTATTCTAAACTCTAATACTTTTACAGCATTGTATGTTTCAAAGTTCAAAAGTTAGCCACTCTTAAAGTTTTGTCATGTTTTTCATGGCGTCTTTTCTCAACTACTATATAGCTATCAGGGTTTGTTGATTTATATCAAATGATTTTTTTAAAAAATCATTGATTTTGAAAGTTAAAAAACAGTGTTTTAAATTATTGATACTTTTATCATTTTCTTTTCTTAGTTTTAAAATTTATTTCAAATAAATTGCTGCATTAATTAATTTTAGTTAACGAAATTACTTTCTTTCTTGGTGGGTGTTAAACTCCAACACATTTGAAATTAAATTTTTAAAAATATTTTTGATTCTTGAGATTGATTGATACATTAAATGTGTACTTTAATCTGTACAAGTTTTTATTAGCATTAAATGTGTACAGATTAAAGTACACATTTAATGCTGTCTTAATATAGACTTGCATAGCTGTAGAAAGTAATTAATAAACATGATTTTTTTTTCAAAAAAAAAAAAAAAAAAAGGCAAATAATGTTAATTAAAATTCTACCTTTTGATTGAAAAAGCATGGAATTAAAATCTACATTATATTATATTGGTGGAAAATGCATATTTTTAAAGCTTGAGGTTATATTAAAAAGAAATTACCCTAATATGTTAAAAATAGAAGGAAAAAAAAGGAGACTGATGAATGCAGATGTTTTTTTCCTGATATAGTGTCATTCTTCCCTTTCAAAGTCTATTTGAAGCAGTAGAGCTATTGACTGGTAACTGATATTTTTTTCTCAAAATGTTTTTATAGTATCTTTGACATTATCAGATTTTCTGTAAAGAAATTTTGTGAAAAAAAAATTCCAATGAGTACATAGATTTAAAAAAAAATTTTTTTTAGCTTAACTTATCTATTTTGATATGATTAAAAATGAATATTTTAATATAAAAATATATAGATTAAATATTTATTTATTGAATGAATGACTACATTTGTAAACATATTATTTGTAAACTACATTTGTGAAAACGCATTTATTTTGCCATATTAAAAATCAAAAGAAAATGATCTAAATTTTGAATTAAAATTATGTTTTGCTAATTGAAACTTTGTTTTAATAGTTAAAGAACAAGGATATGTGTCCAAGCCAAATTTATTACCACTTAGCACTACCTTTACAAAATACTTTTTCTTAAAAGTTTGTTTTTATGTCACGGAAAAAATTATAAATCCATATTTTTTAATATAATATTTAATTTTCACAAATTATGTCTAAATTTTTACAAAATAAGTACCTCTCAGGAAGACCTAGACGGACCCCTGAACTATTCTTTAAATTCTCTATTTCATCTAGTCTTTAAATTTCAATTATGCATTTGTTTCAAAATGGTTGCTATGTATTATGATGAAAAATTATTTTAGTAAGTTAGTGCTTCTAAAATATTGTTATAATATAGTTTTAGTATTAATTTAATTCTGATTAAACATTTATAATGTTTTTTAATAATGAATTAAAGTTCTTGCAAAGTATTTGAATTCAAATAAAAAAAAAATTTGATTAAAAAAAAAAAAAATCACGAAACCTGGTAGCTATGCATTTAGTTCTGAAAATGGCTTAAAAATTTTTAGCATTCTAATACGTGCATTATATAGCATGGAAATATGTTAAGGCACAGATAGGCTACACTAACTTACTTGTCAAAAGTGAAGAATGCTGGACTTATATGCGATATTAAGTAAACAAAATAATGGCAGAACTAAAGAAGGCAAAATATTTTTCAGTGATTGTTGGTTTAACACCAAACATTTCCCATATAGATTAACTTATATTTGGTGTCCGATATATAAACAACGGATTTTCGGGGATCATTTTTTTAATTTTATTCCAATTGAAAGGCCCATATCTGAATATTTGTTTGATACTGGTGTTTCTTTTCTTAATGACAAAGGCATAAATGTAAGTTATTTTGTATTTGATTTTATAAACATCATTGTACAGCCAACTCAATTTTCTGGGTTTACCACTACTAATGTTCAACATATGAAGCATAATAATTTTGAACCTAATCCAGAAGACAAGGGAACTCCCAGATCAAGTATTGGAAAAACTTTACCTTCATGAAGGACTTTTTGATGGAACTAACCTGCATTTGCATTTAATGGAGAGGAAAACCATAAAAACTTCCAACTATAAGCCTGGCAGCAAGAGGACTCAAACCCATTATCCATCTACCACGGAGGATATTTTTCATCAGCGCTGTGGTAAGCGCAGGTTAGATGTGGAATTTATATTGACCAGCCGGGTTCCAATCCCAGCCGATACTGGGATTGGAACCCGGATCACCTCATCGAAAAGTGACCAAATAATTTTTAAAACTTATTCAAAGAAAAACTTTTTTTTCCATCTATTATATTATAAAATATAATATTTTCCATATGTTATAAACTTACTCGTAAAAGGCCCCCATATAAAAACAGGCCCAGTGCTCCTGAAAACAGATAATCAGCTGTCAACCTAGGGATGAGCATAAATGCTGTTAGTAGTACTTGTGTTATGTCTAGTTTAGTTCATGTAATGTTTTCAATATAACTGTTATCTTTTATTTTGAAAATATTAAAATTAACCACAGTTCATGTCTTATTTTTTTTCCAGCTGCTACCTTCAGACTGTTCAAAGAAGCTAGTTGACTAGAAAAAGCTGAAAAATTTGGTGAAGTTCTTGCCACTGCCAACGACTGGGAAGGCAGGAAGACTAAGTTTGCCTCAACTGTCACAGTTTTTTTAGAAACAATTGATTGTATTAAAGAATAGAATAAATTATAGAAATTAGTATATTATTCTTTACTGTTTTATAAAATTTATATTTCATTTACACATTTGACAACCGTTCAAGCCATAATAGATATTTTGGCAACACTTTAATGGACAAAGGCCATAAGTAAATTAAATCGTAGCTTATTCTACCATGCTTACCCTTTTTTAAATCTGAAAAAGTTACTCCGGTTATTTTGTTATGATTATATCAGTGTAAATATTGCTTTAAAAAAAAAAAAAAAAAAAAAAAAAAAAACAGTTTTCTTAAAATCGATCCTGATGCTTTGAAGATAAGGAATTTTGTTTTCCATACATACTATTTTTGTAAAATACAGATAATATAATACTAAAACGTCACAGCAAAAAAGTTTAACGTTTTAAATTAAACATATTGTAATTTTAATATACATATAGTAAAATATAGATGCTGTAAAAATTATTGCACAAATCACTTAAAATATTAAAATTATTTCTCAGTATAAATGGCTGCTTGTACCCTGAAAAAGAGAAGAATTATCTTAAAAAAACTGTTTACTTTCTAGCTTATTTTCTAGAATAATAGTAAAATATACCTGCCTACCCAAACTTATTAAATATTAATAACTAAGCTGCAATCTTTAAAATTCTATAAGTTTTGGTAATAACAAATAATTTAATTTTAATCAAGCTAGAATGGTTTTGTTATCAGCTTTTTCCGGGTTATAAACAGGCAACATCCCAGGTTTTAAACATCCCAGCAAAAAAGTTTATATTTCTAAATTAAACATATTGTAATTTTAATCTACAAAGTAAAATGTCGATGCTATAAAAATTATTGCTCAAATCACTAAGATTATAATTACTTCACAGTATAAATGTCTGTTTGTACCCTGAAATAGAGCAAAAAAACGTGTAACGAAACTATTTAATTTCTAACTTATTTTCTAGAATAATAGTAAAATATACACAAAAAATTATTAAATGTTATAACATATATGCATGACTTTCCTGCGGGTAAGTAGATAGCTTATAGGAAAACAATGAAAAAGAAAAGCTTATAAGCTACAAACTTTAGAATTCTGTATATTATTTTGGTAATTTAATTTTAAACAAGCTAGCACGGTTTTGTTATCAACTTTTCCCGTGTTACAAACAGGCATGAATATTTTCAAAAATAACGTAATTTTGGCGATAGTCGGCATTCCACAGCATTTATTTTCTGAATATCGTGTTGGCGATGTCGGTCGGCATTGTACAACATTTGTAAATGCTGAGAAATATCGACCGACATTCCGCAACGTCTCTTACAATATCGAACAATATCTTTTTTGCGATATTGAAAATACGTTATAAAAGGGGTCCATTTTTATATTGTACAATATTTCGCTACGATATTGTACAATGTGCGAAGCTGAGTTTTTACGATATCGCATTGGAGATGTGTGCTACTTGGGTCTTCCAGAACACTACCACATAAATATGTGACTGTCGGGAGAAAACGAGAAATTGATCTGGTATGCCGTCATGTCGAACGGGAGCTTTTCACGTTGTTACGTAAACGTGAGAGGCGGCGAGAAAGAGTTATGACTGTTTTTCGAAGGCTCCGTCGTAATATGAAAATATGTTTTTTTTTTGCGAATAATATGCTATTTTTTATAACTGCTGTTAGTTTGCAACTGCTACTCAAGACTGTTAGTTCAAGTTTAGCCAATTAAAAGCCAGCGCTGTCTAAGCTTATTTTGAAAACGGCGTGAAACGTCAATATGGAGAAAATCCACAGTTTTGTGAAAATGAAAAATGTTTGTGGTATAATTTTTTAATAGATAAAAACTTATTCAAATGCTGCATTACTTGGGCTCATAAAAATTTAAAGAACTGAGAATAAGGCAGTGTTTTTGATAATTTTCATCAAGGTGGAAAAAAGTTTAATAATTTTTAAAATATTAAAATTATTCGTCTGTTCTTAAGCTCAGATAATTCTTCATGGCATGATTACGTATATAGTTTAAAATTAGTTTAAAATCATCGAATCGATTCAAGTGATTGTATGTGTTTATAAATCTGGGAAGACTTATATAGCTTTTTTTTTCCTTTTCTGGTATATAGTTTCAATGTATATTACTGCATATGGCAAATATTGTATACCTCGTTTCCAACCTGAAGAGAACTAATTTCAGATAATTTAGTCGAAAAAGGGTACATTGGCTTAATTATATCAGGAATTTTTTAAAACATTTTATATTTTTAATCACCAGAAAAGTAAAAATAAAATTTTTTATTATCGATATTGCTCTTCGACAAGTTGTATTTCGAAATTATTTAAAACAGACTCCAAATAGTGTGCTTTTTTACCACTATATGGAATACTGCGGTACATTTTACTATGTTATCAATGTTCTTAGGCCCGTGTGTAACTTTCTGATTAAGTTTTATGAGTGGTCTTATCGTTTTCCATTTTTTTTCTGTGGGAAAAGAAAAGCTATGATGCACATCCGGGACCCATGATTAGGGAAGGGAACGAGAAAAAAAAAAGCAAAGGAGTAATTATACGACTATAATGTTGCTGAGTTTAATTGATTAAATAAGAGTTTATGATGTAAAGTTTGTCTTTTCTTTTTTTATTTCCTTTATCACGCTAATTTTTATTCAAATTTACTATGATCGGTATACAGGAAAATTATTAATCATATTACTTGAAAATGGGAGGGGGAGGGGAGAATGCAAACGTGAGAGAGGCATAGTTTCATAACTCTTTTTTGAAATTGTAAAAAATCTTTAATGAATTTCAACAATTCTCAGAATAGGTTATTTTTTATATACGCAAGTTGAAATTCGTCAATATTTGTATTATTAAATTTTTTTTTTTTTTTGTGTTGGTGGAGTGTTATTATTGACGATCGAAATGTGGCGTAGAGCAGAACTCTCTACCTATGGCAACACTTGCATGCTTTCACCATTAGCGTGTGGAGAGTCATAGAAGAAGGAAGTAAGTTAGTTTCTGTCTTAATTTTCAAAGAGATTAAAGTCTTTTCAGTTAGGAAACTATATGGAGCTGAAAATAACATTAAACATAGTTCTAAAAGAAAGCGTCGTCTATTGTTTATTTGTCTGTCAGATTAATAATAGGTACCTTCATATCCCATACGTTCCATTATTATACATTTGAAAAAGTTGTTTGGCCATTTAAAAAGAACACTAAAGCAGTATTTTGCAGACCAACTTGTCCAGTTGGGTATAAAAATTCTGATAGTTTTGATACCTCAAGCAATACCTCATTTTTCTAGATTGCAATACTCACTTCTTAGTCATCGGACCTAAATGACCGCTATTGTTCTTTTTTATTTTTTTATTCTCTGATGCATAAAAAAAAAAAAAAATAAGGGTTATTCACAATATTTAATCATAAATATGCACATTAGATGCAATTGCAAAACTTCTTGTAACTATATTCTTTTCTGTAGGTTTAAAATCTTTAAAATCAAGCAAGGCAAAGGCTGAATTTACCGTGATAGGTGCCGTGATGCCTGAACTGGTAAATTTAATGGTTAGTGAATATATTTAAAATTATTCTGATAAAATAATTTGTACTTCAGAACTGATGAATTTTTTACGAGATTTGAACTTTAGTTTTGGTCACAAAAATTGATCTTAAATTGCTTTTTTGAAATGCGAACAATGCAAAAAATAAATTCATTAAGAAATTAAAATTAGTTATATTTTTAATAGTTGTTACATGATAGTCAACTTTCCATTTGGGATTATTTAAGAAATTAGAAGTGGAATAAATTCATTCTTTTATTGGTTAATTTTTAAGTAGAACAATTTAAAACAGCGATCTTCTTAAATTTTATGTGAACCTAGAAAACATTTCAATAAATGTATCATAGATGTCAGCACCACTGAAAATTCAGGAGTGGACAATGCCAGATATTTTTCAAAGAATGAATCGTAAAAAATATATGAGAAGAAAAATATATAGAATAATATGATAAATAAATAATTAAACAAATATGCAGAGCAATATTGGATCATCATTAATCCTGAATAGTGAAGTATTAATCAGTTTTTCTTCATTATTTATCTCAACGAGAGAAATAAAAGCATGTCTTCTACTTTTAATTTTTTAATAAGCTTAGAAATAAATCAAAAACTTTTTTTCAATGTCAGGAATCCGAATTTGAACATAATTCGTGAAGAATTCGAAAGAATCCAATTAAAATATTAGGTCTGGTGCCACAGATCACCTTTAAGGTGTTCAATAATTCAATATAAAAGAATAGCAAAAATATAAATTTATAAATAATAAGTTTTGCTTCGTTTAATTATAATAGTTTTATTATAAATATTATGATTAAACTTAGTTAACTATATTAGTTATAATTATAATTAAACTACATCAGTTTAATTATAAATAGAAAATTAGTATGGAAGATTTAATTTTACTTCTTTTTCTATTATTTTTGACGAAGTAAAACGTATAATTTTGTCAAAAAATTAAAAAAAAAAAAAAAAGGAAAAGTGAAGTAATAATACCAAGCTCATGTGAATCAAAACTTACAAATTGATTTTTTGCTAAAATATATAAATAAAAAATACAGTAAATCTTATTTTAAATGAAGTTGTTGGTGAATTAAAAAAAATATTCAGTGCTCTAAAAATGAGAAAAATAATTCTTATTTTTAAGTTAGATTATTTTTTTAAATCTCATATATTATCTCCATTTGTGAGGACTAATAAAAGACAGTTAGTGATTCTTGCAGGGTGTACTCAAAATGATCTACCATTTGAAAATGTTAAAAAAGAAAAAGGTAAAGTAACTTAAATGTTGGGATTCTAAGAGAAATGTGGAAATTTAATGAAAACAAATAACATAATTTTAGACTTCAAGACACTCAGCCGAATTATTTCTGAATAGTAAAATTTCCAAAATGTTGTTTTTTTAGAATTTTTTATTTCCCAAGAAATATGTAATCTAAAAAAATATGCATATCTAAAAAAATATGCATATCTAAAAAAATATGCATATATTACACATTTTTTGCGAAGTTATTTTTGAATAAATAATTTTTACATTTATGTCTAAAAAGCAACTGATTTTGTGTCAATGTCAGATATGATGAAATACGTGGAAAAAAAAATAAACATTAGAGTAGTTCAAACTTTCGACCGATCTTATTATGAGTAAATTACTGGGACCATATTTTTCAGATCACGGCTTTTCCACCCTATTTTGAGGGTCAAGAATAATAGAGTTAAAAAGAAATGAAGGAAATCATGATTTATTTCTATTATGGAAAATGTTTCAAAATATACCTTCCAACTGATATATTAAAAATAAATGAATAAATAGAAAAGAAGCAGAAAGAAAATTAAAAAAAAAAAAAAAATCGCTAATAGAATAGGTCTTTTCAGATTGTTAAGATAAATTTCTGATTATTTATATTTAAATGCGTTTAAAAAAATGTAAACAAGTGGTGATAGATTAGCTATATTTTGCTTTAAAGGACAAAAGTCAATAGATTTTAAAAATTCAAAACTGTAATTAATGACTTATTTTCAACTCCTCATTAATTTTTAAGGAAGTGTGTTTTTAATTAATTTGGTTCAGGAAGATGATTTTTGAACGAGAAATTTAATTAATTATTACTGTATCCGTTATAAATAAAATAAAGGACATTTCCTGATATTTATGAATAATGTATTAAAGTGTATCAAAATACAATTTAATAATTTGTTTCCGAGGTTTCGGTATATAATTGGTATTTGGCATATAATTTTAGTAATAGTAAACAATACGCTAATTAATATAGGCATCATGTAATTTCAAAGCTATGGACAGGATAAAATGCAACAGGAATTAGTTTATTATTATTATTTTTTTATATTTGGCACGAAATTTTCCAGTACCTTCTTTTTGGCAAAGATCAGAACCAATTACATTTACACTGAATTAACGAAAAGGCAGTTTAATACAGACTTTAAAGAATTTACATAGTTATTATTCCAGCCAAGCATTACTATCAACCAAGCAAAAACATAAATATTTTATTGGACTCAGGATTGAACTCACAAACTCCCACTCAGTGATAAATAGGCAATTCTGTTACAAATTTCTTTACTTTAATAACTTTTATTGAAAAAAAGATTAATATTGCTTAGAACGTTAGATTTATCTAAATCGGGCCGATGGTGTTTTAAGGTGTTTCGTAATGACCACCTTAAATATACACTCCTCAAAAGTGAAATTGCAACACCAAGAAATAATGCACGTAGCGTCATGCAAATTTCAGGAGCGATAGTAGTGAGATGGATATGCAAATGATTAAAAAAACAGACTATTAAAATCATTATAAAGCAATTTATTCGATATCTAATGTGGCCACCTCGGGCAGCTATACAGGCCTCAATCCGGCGAGGCATTATTTCTTGGTGTTGCAATTTCACTTTTGAGGAGTGTATAATTTAAAAGTCTTGAAAAAAATGAAGGAAAAATGTTTACATACTAAGAAAAGTATAACGATATACAAAAGAGAAATCGCGAAACTATTCCGTTATCCAGAGAAAACAGTTTGGATTTATAAGGCGATTATCAGAACCACCTGAAAGTTTATGCTTTTGCTTCAATTTTCTTCAACAGAGATTTTTAGATTTTGATTAGTTTTTGCCTTAATTCAATATTAATATTTGTAATTATCAGTGGGAGCCGGGTGGGGAATTCTTTTCGACCAGCCATTGCTAGGATTTGAACCAGGTTCACCTCGTTGGGAGACTACCGCTCCAACCCCTGAGCCATCATGGGTCACGGGTTACTAATTGTGTGGTTTGGATTGAGAAAAACAGAAATTCTATCAACTTTTCTATTCTTAGTTCCAGTATTGCTATGTGGAACTTTAGAACTGCCTTTCACTTTATTCTTCATTGGGAAAAAAATGATAAAAATAAAACAAAATGTTCTAAAGAATTTTTTTTTTGTTTATTTGAAAGGATAATTGGCAATTTAGATCTACTATTCACTAAAAACATTTTAGAATTCATGAAAATTTAAAAAAAAAAAAAACTAAGTACGAAACACTCTCCATTCACACAGTTTGAATAAAATTTAATCAAAATGTTTATGCAACGTTTTTAAAAATGAACGAAACTCTAAAGTTACTAGGACGTTGTGGAGGTAAAAGATTGAAATGCACTAAAAAATATTACTTAGTAGAATGACCAAAAACTACGAGAATTTTTTTTATTTTTAAATTTAACCATCTTAACAAATAATAAAAGCAGGGCTTTAGGATGAAACAAAATAATGTTTCAATTAAAAAAAATCAGGAAAAAAATTTCTGATAGAAATACCGCATTGCATGGTGAAAAAGCAACCTCCCTTAATTCTGGTATTTAAAACCAAAACACACGGTATTTAATAACAACTCATTTAATAATTTTTCCGTTCAAAAGGTAACGGCTTACCGGAAATTCTGGTTTTAAAAATCATCGTTCTTATTACCACACATGTAGTAAAAGATACAAAACTGAAAAGTAAATTTAACCGAAGAAATGTTTTTTTTTTTTTATGTATCATGAAAGAATTAAAAAATTTTATCACATTTACCAAATTATTTTTAGATTTACCAAATTTACTAATTTACATTTACCAAATTATAAAACCATATTTTATTGATAATTTCACCAAAATCCGTACCAAAGCGCTTCAGTAAAAGTTACCAAGATTTTTGTAACTCCCATAGATCCAGAACACAAGGTAAATGTTACCATTTTCTGTTAATTTCGACCATATTTTTTTCTGAGTGTACTATTGCAATGGTACACTATCTGATAAAAAAAAATCTGTAAATACTTTGGTACAGATTCTGACAGTTCAGAGACATATAATAATGTGTTGTTGGTATTTTACATAGATTGGGGCTATCTGAAGGCCAGCACTGGTTTTGAGCATTCATTTCGACAAACCATGGCATCGAAAGTCCTGATGTGTAACTGGTGCAGTTTTTCTGCTGGAATAGAAATGGCCCTTCCCCGGAATATTGCAATAGAATAAGGAGAGCAGCACTGTCCAAAATGTCTTCATGTATCTCAGAGTTCATGATACTAACCACAGGAATTAAAGGACTTTGACCAAACCATGAAAAACATCCCCACACCATGATGTTGCCATGCGTGTGTCCGTGTATTTTTGATCTGAGTGTATGACCAAGTGTTTGTCATCAAAGTGTACAAAACTTTTTTTGTTTTTTTACGAAATGTACTAAGCTAACATTTTGACAAATTGAAGACATTATCCTCTTCACTATTTTGAGGATAGGAATTTTATCAAAAGCATTAGGCATTAAGCAACACATAATTAATGGAATTTATATAAAAATACAACCAAAAATAAACATTTTTTGAGTGAATGAATGCTCAATTATTGTCAGGAATCGGTGCTATAGCACTAACCTCTGTACTATATCTCACCATATACACTGAAATGGAATTTATAATTGGATAAAAATGGTTATGAACTCCCAGAATGCACAGAATTGACACGAGAAAGCAGTTTCTTCAAACAATTGAGAATTCCTATTTCGCAAAAATTAGCGTGATTTCGTGAAGAAATGTTTGCCCCCCCCCCAAAAAAAAGAAATACAATTGAAGGATGGATGAATTGGAAATTAAATTGAATTTTTCACCTGGGACTGTAAGAGATAAACCACTAATGGTTTTAGGAACCTTTAATTATAACGAGAATTGTGAAGTTTACAGAAGAAAAAATTGAGACTAGTGTTTCAAGCTATTGAGACTAGCTAGTAAGGGAGATAATAGTACTAAATACCCTAGTTAGTAGTTAAGATTATGCTGTATAAACTCAAACTATGCATTGTAATTATCTGATTCTGAAAGGGTATTTTTTAAATGGTACTGACTGGATATTTCAGCAGCAAAATGCTTTTGATACATTTGTTTACATCCATTAATGATTTAAAAATTAAAATATTAACTGTTTAATTTCTTGCCTCGGCCAACTCAATGGATTTCTCAGTTTAAACATTTCTTTTTTCAACGGATTTGGATTCTTGACCCTCTTGATAGGGGGGGGGGGTAACTGTTATCTGGAAAATAAGATCCTGATAGTTAAGGCAGGAGAATTGAAAGTTTGGACCCCTTAATATTAGTTTTTACTTTTTGATTTGATTTGAAAACCTTTAAAACAAAAAACGATTTTTAATAATTATTCATTATTTTTTTATGAATTAATTTTATAATAGTTGAAAAAATTT
The DNA here is from genome assembly GCA_949128135.1 of Parasteatoda lunata. Classification (NCBI taxonomy): domain Eukaryota; kingdom Metazoa; phylum Arthropoda; class Arachnida; order Araneae; family Theridiidae; genus Parasteatoda; species Parasteatoda lunata. Next base: position 32,323,994 of record OX421973.1, on the reverse strand, counting down.
TGTATTGTAAGGTATAAAAAGTTTTACTTTTATTTATTATTTTACTTTTTTTTTTTTTTTTTTTTTGTATTGTAAGGTATAAAAACTTTTTTAAGAACGTAACTTTAAATGGCAAAATTTGTGAGCAATCGCTTAGAATAGTCTTTGATTTTGTGTTATCCCACCACATTGACAATTCAAAGAAAAACAGAATGTGTTAAGGTTATTATAATTTTTATTAAATTTTAAAGTAAAGCATAAAAAGTCCAAATCAAACTTATTTGTCCAAATCAAAAAGTCTTATCGAATCTTAATCGAACCAAATCGAATCTTAAAGTCCAAATCGAACTTATCGACTATTCAAATTTAGTGAAGTTAGAAAAAAGACGAACTAAGAAAAATTTGGTTGTTCTGCAGTATCAAATTGGAATCATCTTGAATTCGAAGCCCTTCTTGAATATTCTTCAGGAATTAAACACATATTTCTGAAAAACAGCAACAGTTCATTGATAACATTAATACATTTTGTTCTTAATTAATATTTAAATTTCTATATCTTCGTTTTCGGATTCAGTTTTCCGCATAGTTAATACCAGGATTTTAAAGTTTTCGTCATTTTCTTTATTCCTATACCATATTTGCATCAACGAATAACTTAATCTGTTTTTGAATATAACCATAAAATCTTCATGGATTAAACTCCGGTGATTATCCTTTTCTCTCTGAAACAGATACTAAGTTTTTGGAGAAATACTTCTTCGTTTTCATTTTTCAATGCCAAGAAATTGTTTATTACTGTTAATCTTAAGGAGCGATTTTAATGTAAGAAATAAGAATTAATAAAACTAAAAAAAATCTTATAATTAATAAGGTAGAACAAGATAAGATTTCTTTTTTTTATGAAGCCAAATAATTTTCTAGAACAAACTTTTTTTGTAGACATACGTGTCCAGTATGTTTGAAGAATTACAGGAAGGACAGGTATGTTAAGATACCTTGTGTTATCTATAGAAATTCAAGATGAATTTCTAGATAAACTCTTCCGCACGTGTTTCCATGCATCTTATAAAGAAAGAGAGAGAGGAACATTATTATTATTATCCTTTTCGTTTATACTCTTTTGTCGATTTGAGAAAAAAACAGTTTTGAATATAAAACGGATGCAACCATTAAGTAACTAAATTCAAATATTTTACAATAGTTTTAGATTGAATTCTCCAATAAATTTCTACATGATTTAACTGCAGAATTATAACGAGTCTAAAACATTAATTTCCATAAAAATATAATTGATAGAATTAAGGCAATACACCAATAAAAGGAAAGATGCTCAGTTAAAATTAAGAGTTTAGTGCAGGATGAAAACTACGCTTACAGCAAAAAAGGGAAACTCCAAAGATGATTTATTTACTGATATATTCGGAAAAGAAAGTTTCTGCGGATAAAACATATAGAATGTATATTTATGCAATACTTATGCAAAGCCTCCAACTGTCCCGCAACGGTTTTTGGGAAAATTATTTCGCTTTTTTTAAATTTGATTTTATCCTGCGTTGAGTAAGTCAATCCATATTATATTTGTGGCTACATTAGTGCTCTGTATCCTTGTAATATTATCCCAAAGCAAGAGGCGAGAGAAATCCTGGATCCATCATTATGACAAACTCGTCTTCTGGGAGTACTTCTCGCGTATATTGCATGGTAATAGAAATTTCGCACGGTTAGCCCAAAGTAATGAGATCTCAAGTAGAATTTTTTAAGAGTAATTCGGAATTTTGTTTGTTTTAAAATATTTTGTTATTTGGGAAGTTCGGCTAATCTTTTAATTTTCTATTTCTCGATTTTTTTCTTTAGAAGTTTTTATTTTATACTTACGAACTTCTGAAAACTCCATAATTTTGAAGACCTGATGGCGGCAATGCGGTCAGTATTGAACGCTGGAGATCATTTCTTTCCATATGCAAGTTGGAATCCCTTTATTTGAAGCTGGATGGGCTTCAAAGAGGGTAGAACCCCGGTTCTTCACAATAACAGCTCAGTGTCTTAACTATTGTGCCATTATGACTCATTAATCTAAAAGAATAGTCGCATTATATTCGTTTTTCGGAAGTCTCCCTTTAAGCTGGGCGGGATTCAAAGAAGATAGAACCCCGGTTCTTCACAATAACAGCTCAGTTACTTAACTACTGTGCCATCACAACTATATTTAAGAGAATAGTCGCATAATATTCACTTTTCTGAAAACTCCCTTTAAACAGAATATGACTTTAGCAAAGCTTTTGTATTATTCGAAACATTTTATCATTGGGAAACGTAGTTAAATGCAAATCTAACAAAAACCACTAATCAAAAACAGTTCCTTATTTTGACTGTGGGATTGTTCGTATTATTTCATTTAAGTATTGGGGATTAATAATGAAACATGCCAATAACTTTATTACAGTACGTTCCTACAGTGTTTTTATTAAATCGTTTTTGCTTCAGGGTTGAAGATTGAATCTTCCAATCGAAATGTCGGCTAATTTCTGATTAGGCAGGGCGCTCATATCTTTACTGATGCTCCATGTGTGATGACATTGTAAGTTTCAATTGTATCCAGATTACTTCAAATAGAGTTTAATGTAATTTATTTACAGATAAATAATCGAAATTCCGCCCACTTCTCGGATTAATTCGCGTGTTCAAATCTCAATTAGAACACTTTGTCTGGTGGCACTACATGTCACAATCATTTTATGACAGCCGCAAGCAGAATTTAAAGCCCTATTATTGCTAGAAGGAATTTATATATCAATCAACCTTTTACTTATTTTCCGACTAGATAAAATGATCAAGTTTTAACTGGTGCTCTCTGTCGTGGATACTAAAGCAAGTTACTATCGTTCCTTGGCCGCAACACGCATATTTTACAAGTAAATTTTATACCGTCATTTTCTTGTGCAGTGGAATTTCTAGATCCCTTCCTGATTAGACAGAGTGCCTAAATGGGGCAAAAAAATGTATTACCATTTTATTACCATTTGAAAATCTAACTTCTTTCTGTCATTAAACTAAAAAAGAAGGAAATAGTAAAATAAAATAATCTTAAGGACGACGTTTTTAAATTAGGATAAAAAATCCAAAATAACCATATTTTTGTTAGACCAAAAACGATTGAAGGGCATACGACTTGCTTAATAAACTTCAATCACCACTAAAATACCCCCCTCTCTTTTAGTCTTTTTTTAAGTGATGTTGATGTGCACTTCATTTTTTATTTTAGGTCTAACATACTCAATTTAATTCTCAATAAGGCAGCTCACAGACGTAGTTTTAAAAGCTATTATGTTATTTAACGGAATTCTAAACGGAAAACATGAAGTACACCATTTTCGTAATAAATTACCAAAATTTCCTTTTCAGGTGGTCAGTTTTTCACGAAGAAAAGATTTTTGGTGAAATTACCGTACTAGACGGTCATGTCAATTCCGTTAAAAAATACCATAAATGTGGTAATAAAAGCCAAAATATACGGTTTTTAAATAATTTATTCGGTAATTTTTCCATCCTTTTAATAGCGGTTTATCGGACATTAAGGTTTAACACACATTTACGGTTTACCACACATTAAATAAAAATACAAATCTTGAAAGTAAAAACATAATAAATGGTTTTTATGTCATGTTCTAAAATATCATGATTAATAATTTCAAATTTTATCACCTTACCAAACTTTACCACATTTTATAAAACCATATTTAAATAAAATTCAGCTAAAATATGTAACGTCATACAAAAATACAGATTTACATAAATTAAGTAAATGAAAGGATAAACAAAAACAAATGCCATTAATTTTGGTCACAGTAGTTCCTCATATATAAACATAGTATACAAATAAAGTTTTATTAATTTGTATTGTACTTTTAAGACATTTATTTACTCTTAGTCAGAAAGAAAAATAATATGGTAAAATTACCGTATAGAATGGTAATAACATTTCTAATAAAAGAAAAAAGAAACATGATTCTGGTTAATGATACCAAAATATACGGTTTTTCAACTATTAATTTGGAAACTTTTCTGTTCATATGATTATGGCTTATCGAAAATTCTGATTTTAAAAATTATAGTTCTTTATACCCCACGCTTAGTAAAAAAATACAAAACTGCATAATAAATTTAATAAATATTTTGCATACCATGCTCTGAGGTATCTTGACAAAATTATCAAATTTTATCACATTTACTAAGTTTTATAAAATATTATAAAATCCACTTTCATTGCTAATTTTATCAAACTCATTACCAAAGCGATTCTATAAAAATTACAGAGCTCTTTGTTGTTCCCATATAGCCAGAAACACGATACATTTTACCTTATTTTGGTAGTTTTGACCATATTCTTTTTTTGAGTACGACTTTCATTTTAGATTTAACATAATTCTCGTATTCCATTCTTATTTCAATGTATTTTATTATAATTTTTGCATGAAATTATTATTTAACTTAATTTTATTATTGCTAAAACTCTTTCGTTAAACGAAAACTTTTACTGATATCGTAGAAGAAACTTTAAATAAGAAACAATGGCAAAAACTTGTACATTGTATTCGTACTTGTACATGGCAAAGCAAGCTTGACTGATTAGGTATAAGATCAAATAAATAATGTGCATGACTTAAACACATGGGCTGGTACAGATCTCATTTATACCTTAGTATTGTATATCATACCTTATTACGCCTATGAATCTTCTGCACCATTAAGATGTGAAAGTGTAAAATGACAAAGAACGGTTACAGACACGTTTTAAGAATCTTTAAATTGTGACCTCTTTTGATTAATATTCGGAACCATACTCCAATATATGGCAGTTTTTTTTTTCATTTACAAATGAGGATTTTTGTGTGATTGTTTAACCTTGGTGTAAGACTGCGAGCTGGAATTTTAAGCAGGTATCTAGAGCATAAATTAAAAATCTGTTCTTCTTTAGCTTAGGCTGTCAAGACACAATTCAACGTGTTCGGGATTCGAAAATGGAATCATTTGAACTGGTAGACATCAAGTAGACCACACCTGGGCATCTTATTCAAAAGTTCTTATAATGACTTTAATGAGTTTTGAAAGCTCCGCATTTATATTTTAGAGAGGATGTCCTACGTGTCTTTAGAAATTTCTTTAATCTTTTTTCTGCGATTTCTGCTTTCGATTTTGTAAGATTTCGAGTGGATTAAGAAAGTTTGAATCCTCGTGATAACTTTTTATTTGAAATTGAAAGTTTTTATATGTTTATTGAAACTCTTTCCAAAATTAAATTCGAAATTAAAGAGAAGGTTGGTTGGTTGGTACTTTTTATTTACGTCGCCCTAGAGCTGCAGGATGGTTTATTGGCGACGGTCTGAGAAACTGAGGATGATCCGAAGACATGCCATCACAATTTTGATCCTCTGCAGAGGGGATGGCTCCTCCGCCTTGGTAGCCCTATGACCTGCGCGTGAAGTCGAGCACTTTACTGTTGAACAGTTTAACGAGGAACGATACCACTCACCCTTGTTCCCTACGTCGGCTGATCAAAGTGGTCACCCACCAGCTGTGAGCCATGTATTTATGATCAGTCCACTGCAATTCATTAAATTTATAATGAGCTGTAGAAATAAATAATGTAATGCAGGAAATTGTACTGATGAATCCGTTTCCTGTAAAATGTTTCCGAGAGAGCATTTCGTAAGAAACTATTATCTTCCCTGGATTGAGGATTAGGGTTAACACAATTTATCGATTAATACAGGGATAAAAAAAAATTGGTAAAATTAAAGGATTGTATGGTAGTGACATTTCTGGAAAAAATAAACATAATTCTGGATAAATATATACGGTATTATAACCATTCTTTGGTAATTTTTCTGTTCATATAGTAAAGGTGTACTGAAAGTTCTGGTTTTCAAAATTATAGTTCTGCTCATCACACATTTAGAAAAAAAAAATACAAAGCTAAGACCTAAATTGAACTGAATAAATGGTTTTTATGCCCTGCTCTAAGGTATCATGACAAAATAACTTAATTTTACCATACTCTCCAAATTGTATTTCATATTATAAAACCTTATTTTTTAAAAATTTTACTAATATCATTATAAAAGTGCTTTGGTTCTTTCATAATGATATTAGTACAATATTTTATTTCTCAGTGTATAACTATACAACAGAGCAGACATGAAATAAAAGGAAGATTAGTGAATATTTATGGTCATTCACAGTTACTTTTGGACTACTTTTCAATTTTAAGCATCTGCCAATTTAAGAAAATTTATTTTAGAGATTAGTTAATTGCGTAAAACACACACACACTGAACACGTGCTATTTTTTGTCACAGAATCATTCCATCTGGTTGTGTGGTCTTCCCAGATAACGTTTTCGATTACAGTAATCAGTTATATATACAGTCGAACCTCTCTAACTCGAACCTCGATTTCACGAATTTTTCGATATCTCGAAGAAAAAAAAAAACCCTTCAAATTTCCTATACACTCAATGTTAAAAAAAAAACTTGATTTCACGAATTTTTTTTTCTAATCCCTGTATAACTTGAATTTTTTTTCCATAAATAGTGTAGATTTTTTTCCTGAAAATAAAAAAAAAATATTCCAGAAAAAATAAAAATTTTAAGAATAGAAAGCCAATTCTCATAAACCTTTTAAAAAAAATGGACATAAAGACCTCAATAACACATTGAAATCACTTCTCTTAAACCCCCCAAGTGGAAATTCTAGTTTTATTGTTTCCTCATTTCTTTTCAGTCAGTTGCCATTGCAATGCAATGACCATCTATGCTCTCTTTGTCCTTTTATTCTGTAAGGTTATTCCTTGGGGTGGTCTTCCAAAAATAGTGTAGAAATAGGTGGTCCATAAATAGGTGGTCATAAGAAAACCGAAAATGACGGTATGAACAAGAATCAAAAGGGTGGGTGGCTTCCAAGAAGACTGTAAAATTGCTTACTATTGCAACAAGGGGTGAAAGATACGTGTTTATGCATGCCTGTTTTGCTTCGCATTTCAAGCTACCAAGTGATCGCCTAAAAAGTTTCCTTTCTTGGCTATTTCAGAGAAAATTAGAGCACTTAGAGATTGGATCTTTGGCGGGTCATTTGTTTAAAATGGCTAACAAACGAAAATTAAACACGCTTTCCGTAGAAATAAAGAAGAAAATCATTGAAGAAGTTGAAAAACATTCTGAAAAGAAAAAGGAAATTGCACGGGAATTTGGGATTCCAAGCACTACGCTCTCGACAATTTAAAAAAATAAAGCAGTTATCTTAAAAACGTTCGAGGATGGCCTAAGCAAGCGAAAGAAGTTAAAAACTTGTGAATTTCCCGATATGGAGAAGGGCCTTATGATGTGGATTATACAATGTAGAAGTCAAAACATCCCTCTAGATGGACTTGTAATCAAAGAAAAAACTGAATCTTTCGCAAAAGAATTAGGCCACTTAAATTTCAAAGGGAGTAATGGCTGGTTTCTAAATTTTAAAAAACGTAACAACATTACATTTTTGAAAATGTGTGGTGAAAATTTTTGCGTAGACGAAGAAGTTTGTGAAGAATTTAGGAAGAAAATATGCTTGATCGTGAAGGATTATGACGAAAAAGACGTGTTCAATGCGGATTAAACTGGAATTTTTTATTAATGCACTCCAGACAAAACTATGTATGTAAAGGGTGAAGCATGTCATGGAGGCAACAGAAGTAAAGAGCGTATAACTTTATTGTTTTGTGCAAATATGAATGGAACCGAAAAGTTAAAACCGTTGATGATAAGGAAATCGAAAAAAACCAAAATGTTTCAGCGGCATAAAGTCATTTCCTTTAGAATATGAAGCTAATCGAAAAGCTTGGATGACATCAAACCTTTTGGAAGTTGGCTTAAAAATATAAATAAGAAAATGAAAACAGAAAAACGGAAAGTTGTGCTTTTCATCGATAACTGCACGGGGCACAATACCATACCTAAAATGGAAAAGGTAAATATTGAATTTCCTTCCCCAAACACTACCTCAAAACTTCAACCACTTGATCATCCAAAGTTTTAAAGTAAAGCATCGTTATCAAGTGGTTAAAAAATGTTGTCCGAAATGGAGGATAGGGTTTCACCATCCGGTGTTTGTGTTCTACAAGCTATGCGAATGGCTGACAATTAGGACTGGAATGATGTGTCTTCCTCTACGATAATGAATGGCTTCAAGAAGGCTGGATTCATTGAAGATCACGACAGTAGTCAAACAATCAATATCGTTAATTCTGCTTAAAACTACACCGAAAATGATTGGGACAGATTGGCCGGACTCATGAAGCTTGACGATATGTAATTTCATGACTTTGTAAACGTAGATGATGCAGTAACAGTGTGGGGTCAGTGGGATAACAATGATATCATCGCTCAAACGAAAGCTTCTTGTGAACTATCAGAAGAAGAGGATGAGGAAATCGAAGATTTACCGCCCAATGTTACTAACAAACAAGCACTTTCTGCCGTGGACACTGTAAAGAGATTTATTGAGAGGCAGCCGAATATGTCAGAGGAGACATTTAAAGCTATAGTTCATTTAGAAAGTGTTATAAACAAACCTTCTTTACACATCTCTAAAGCAACACAATTGAATCTTTTTTTAAAGGAAAGTGTAAAAAGTGTTTTTAGAATAAATATGGAATGATAATAAGGTATGTAAAGAGCATTTTTCTTTATTCTACCATCGATCACATGTGATTTCTGATATTTCGAATTTTTTCTCCTCTCCCTTCAAGTTCGAGATATCGAGGTTTGACTATATATATATATATATATATATATATATATATATATATATATATATATATATATATATATATATATATATATATATATATATACACACCGAAGAGCCATTTCATTATGACCACCCTCCATCTATAACAATGGGCTCGCCCAGGAGCAGATGGTCATTGGGCACATTAGGACCCATAATCCTCATAGAACAATCCCTGACGTCTGTAAGCTACTTGAACATAGTTGCAGACCAGGTTCGCCCATTCATGGCAACAGCTTTTCCTGCGGGGGATGGTGTTTACCAATAGGATAATGCACCATGTCATAAGGGTCGAATCGTCATGGATTGGTTCGAGGAACATTCAAGTGGCTTCCAAGTCGTGTCTTGGCCCCCAAATTCACCTGACCTTAATACAATAGAGCATTTGTGGTCCTACTTGGAAAACCAAATTTGTGCTGCCACGCTATCCTCTCGCAATGTGAGGGAATTGCAGGACCAGTTGGTGAGCGCTTGGTACCAGATACCTCAGACTATCTATCAGCACCTTGGGGAATCAATGCCACGGCGAGTGCTAGCAGTTTTGAGGAGGGCTAAAGGTGGTCCTACATGTTATTAGCAAGGTGGTCATTATGTAATGGCTATATATATATATATATATATATATATATATATATATATATATATATATATATATATATATATATATATATATATATATATATATATATATATATATATATATATATATATATATATATATATATATATATATATATATATATATATACTCTTGATCATGGTTACAAAAATCACTTACAGTAATCAATTACTTGTAATCGCGATTACGATTCACCATAACTTTGATTACAATTGTAATCGTGATTCCTATTTATTGTGCTCCCAAGTAATCACAACAAGAAACGATTACGGGTAACTGTGATTGCAAGTACTGAAAATTATAATTATATATAATCCTGATTACAAGTAAATATGATTACCTGTAATCAAAATATGCCGTTGCAAGTAATTTTGATTACATACTATATGGGAATACGGTATTTTAGTATGTTAGTCGATATATATTTTTATGTACGTTGAAAGTACGCATGCATAAAAAACTTTCATATGTATGCAATGCATGTATGTACCTATGTATGTAGATGTATATATGTATCCGTAGTATACGTATGTACATAGTATACAGATATATATATTTTGGGCAGATACAATGTTGGTGCCAAAAAAAAAAAAAAAAAACGTACGCCACATTTAAATAAAATAGTAAAAGATTGATATTTCGTATGAAATGGTAATAATCGGTAATAATTATAGGAATATATATTAAAAAAAATCTCTCAAAATTTCGTAAACATTTATGTTTGAAACGAATTAGAATATAAATTTAACATAAAATATTAACTTATAACATACTTTACACATAATATATCAATTCCAGGAAAAATACGCTATTCTTTCGCATTAGGAAAATGATCATAGTTTAAATGAAAATTTAACCTATAACCTGTAAATTTACTAAAAGGCAATTTATAATACCCATTAATGTTTTTCCCTGATCGAATAAAATTGATTTATTGTTTCACTGTGGTACGAACACACACTAACTTTAAACCTATGTATTAATTAAAATCTTTAACCTTAACTTTTAATTGCGTGGGCAACTGATCAAAATGAGGTATTGCCTCTGCCTGATTTTTTCTCGGAAACTTCAATAAACTCACACAAGGTTGTCTCTTAACGGGTACTCAAAGAGACAAGTTCAAGGCTAAGGCACTTTATCTGTCTTCTACAACTGAGGATTTATTATATGATGGAAAAGTAATGTATGAACTGCACGACTTATGTTGAAAATTAATTCAGAGACATACCCTTTTTTTAAGATACCTTCAAGACTTGATGAAGAAGACTGGTTATAAAAAAATCTTCTTTCTCGAAAGACCCCCATGTTGATGTCCCAGGTGTTCAGAATGATTTGCAAGTGATCTTTGACCCTTGTGGTCATCAAGATCTAACGATTTGATTGACTTAATAATGGGATACCGTTTATATTTAAAGCCAACGGATATCACTCGAAACCGGGATTTGATATCTGAAGATTAACAGTTCCTGAGTGTTTTCAGAAACGGCTATAAAATGATGCAACCATTGGTGAGTTTTGTTTATTACTCAGTAAGGAAGATAGCTCCATTTCAAAAACATTTCCAAATTTAATTCTTAAATAACTTTGTTATTAGGATTTAATCTTATTTTAACACTAGAAAGACGGCTGGGATTAATTAGGTCCCTTTCATTCTCATTTCTTTATGATTCAAAAATAACTTACTGAAAATATCGAGCATTTCCGACTCTTAATAATCTGATCCAATTTAAATAACTATTAAATTATTCATATTTTAACTTAATGGGAACGTATAAAGAGAATCTCAAACCTAGAATGACTGTAGGGGCCATAGTGCCCCTTAAGGTATTTTAATAGTTCCCTTATAACCTCAGTTAGATTTAGGTGTATGATGTCCTTTAATTGTTAAAAGGTACCCCAGTTTCACAAAAAAGGAGTGTATTTCAATTTATCTTCAATTATTATTTATACCGAAAGGAAACTCAATTATCGGAGAAACTAAAGTTTATTTGATAAGTCCTTGTTCCGTTTGACCAAATATTTTCGTTAATCAAATTGAATTAAATACCGTAGTGAAGAGTGAGTATCTGATATATATTTCTTATTGAATTATTTATAATTATATTTTAAGATTTTGGATATATAATTAATTTCCTACTTGGAAGGGCCAGGCTGGCCCCTTCAAACCTTCTAGGTATTAATCAATGTCCCATCTTTTTAATGTTAATATCATCTTTTAAAATTGTAAGGATAATTTACAATGCTAACTATAGCACTAAAGTACATAAAAAAGTTGTTCCAGGCAAATTTTCTATATGAGGTCCTATAAAATCTTAAAATTGTTTCGTTTCTTTAATTTAAAAATAGTTCATTTGAAGATATATTTATAATTAGTTTATCACAACTAGTACGTTATAAATTAACGTCTTAAGTCAACGGTTTTAAATTATAATTAGTACTTTTATTTATAATCAGTTCATTCAAAAAACAAACTGAAAAAAATTACTAACTATTAAAAGGCTTTACAGGTGGTTGAAAATTATGACTTTAATGAGAAAGAGAACATCAATTAACAATTTTAAAGGACACAGTAACTTGAATGTCGTATATTAATTGTTCAAATATTTCTTGAAATAACTTCTTTAACAAAACTTTAGTTTAATGATTACTCTATCATATTCTTATTTAAAATAAGGCCAAGTGAGTTTTAAAGCATAAATATTATGTTATATTTTTTATATCAGAAATTTATTTAGTAACAATACTTTATTCAAAGATTATATTTAGTATGTCTGATAAATTTCATGTAAAATGTTCGCATAATATGGAATGTATAGTTTCAATACTTAATGATTTTTAAATATTTATAAAAATTAATCAAATCTTGTAAAGTGTGTAAAAAAGTTTTATTTTCTTTTGAGATCCTGCTCTTAATTTAATTTCAAATGATAGTTTCAGTTTTTTTCTTAAAATTCGAACAAAAGATTTTAATGTAATATCAAATAATGTTTATTTACTTATTTTTTCAAAACATTTTAAATTTTGAAAATACAAGCATGAATTGTGTAAGTTCTTTTTTTAGTTTGAATTTAATTTAATTGTTGTTTCGAATAATGAAAATATATTTAAGTCTTAAATAAATATTTTACATAAATATATTGTTATTTAGTAGTAAATACTGAGTTTTTTTTTAACTAAGTTGCTAATTAAATTTTAAATAAAACAGTCAGTTCTTAGAACAAAATCGTAACGAAAAACTGTGTTTTAAATATATCGTAATTCTACGGAATTGTAGTAATATCGTAGATATTCTACGGAAATTTCAAGTTTTCAAAAGTTTTCAAATTTGTTTAATCAAATATTACATAAATAAGTATGTGTCTGTTCATATTTTTTCATAGTATTTAGAAAGGAAAAATAGTTATTATTGTTTCTCATTTATTAAATAAATACGTCATGTTTTTTGATCAGCAAAGCAATTTCCGTAATCACGCAGATTATATTATGGAAAGTAAAAATTTTTGCTAACTTTAAGGAAGAAAGTTTACATTTGCAACTTTAGTGTTTTGATAATTAGCACTTTTATTTTTGAAAAAATTAAGACTTAAAATGCAGCATTTAAAACTTTATCTAATTATACCGACAGAAATCGAGAATATATATACATATATATTTTATCTCAGTTATATTCAATCATGAGGAACACATATGCAAAACTTTAATCATAACTTAAAATGATTTTGATTTTTGTTATTTTAAATGCATCTATTAGAATATAAAATGCTACAAAATGAACTACTTCTTTAACTGATAAATAGATAAAATTAGAATTTTAATCTGGCTGTAACTGGTAATATAATATTACTTTAAATAAAATTTGATAATTATAAATAATCTCGTCGTGCTAGGTCTGCCCTGTGGATCCAGATCAATGTTCTTCATATATTTTTCCATGCAATATCTATGCTATAAGTATATTTCCATGCTATAAGTATATTTGATTTAAATTAATTCTATTTATTTACATTAAAAATTTGAATACTGGCTGTGTTTAAATTTATATTAATGATATTGGTTCACGTCCACTGCAAATAAGTATAGACTTGTTTGTCAAAAGAAATATGAATCTTTATTATTTAAAATTAAGTGTAGTTATACTGTCATGGATTTACAAGTTAAATGTATCATTTTTAAATATTTTAAGATTTAAACATTCTATTAAACGGAAGATTTTGTATTATTTTTTCACATTATTATATACTTTATAAGTGTTAAAATATCGTATAAAGATGTATACATGAACATGGTAAATATGAAATATATTCTTAAATTTTCTTAATTTTTGTACTATTTGTGTAAGTTATTAAGAAATTTTTTCTACTATTTAATTTTTTTCTATTATTTAAAATTAATTGTATCATTTTTAAACATTTTAAGATTTTAACATTCTATTAAAATGAAGATCATGTATTATGTTTTCACATTATTACATACTTTATTACTGTTAAAATATGGTATAAGTATGTATTCGAAAATATGGTACACATGAATTATACTCTTAAATTTTTTGCATCATTTATATAAATTATTGAATAATTTTTTGTTCTATTTATAATTTTTTTTCTCAGTATATTGCCTTGCTACTCGCCTTCGTCCATTGCGTGGTATCTGATGGAACGGCCAAAGTAAAGCAAGCTAATCAGCCAGCCTATCAATCAGTTCGTCAACCATATTACAGACAATATGAAGGAGGCAGTTACGATTACAACAACGCCAACGCTTACCGAAATTACGACGCTGGGCGCTCAGGATACGCTTACTATCCTTCTTCATCTTATGATACCAATTCCCACTACCTCCACCTATCAGGTGGAGTCTACAGGCCATACGACTACGGCTACTCCTCTTACGGTGCTGGATACAGGCCATATGCCTATGACAATACCTACAACAGCTATTACGACGGTTCATCAAGCCATTACGTAGGACATCCTCAAGTTCAATACGGTGCATCCTACTAAGATGTTAAGTAAGTTGTAAATTTTAAATTTAAATAAAGTAGTTCATTCTAAAAGAAATTTCAATCTTCGTGTTACAAGGCTTCCCTGGTTAACTTCTCTAAAAATGAATTTTATTTTTAAATCAGTTTAACACTAACCACTTTCGAAAAAAGTGTAAGCTGAAATTGATGAAAATTATAATAAGAGGTCTCATATTTCAGTGAGGCTCATGGGAATTTGAAACATTCTTCACAAAAGTAAATTTTTGAAGAAAAAAAAAAGCAATATTTTTTACCGTAGTAAACTTATTATTTTCACTTTCAACGAAATGAATTTAACTTTAAACTGCGTGAATAATATTGATGGTGTTTTAGTTACATATAGGAAGTTTATATCGCTTTTTCAGTTTTTTATTTTTTTTTAAAAGTTTATATAGTTATTGATTTAAAGAGAAAAAATCAAGTTTCTGAACCAAGTTTTTCATTCATCAAGTTTTAAACTCAACTAAAATTACAATAATACTGGGTAGCAAACTTTTAAGTAAATAAAGCATAAGCTATTAAGCTTGCCATTAGCAGTTACACTAAGAAAAAAAAAGTATGGCCAAAACCACCAGAATATGGTAACATTTATCCCGTTTCTGGCTCAATTGAAACACTAAAAATTTCGGGAATTTTTGCCGAAGCGCTTTGGCTACGATTTTTGTAAAATTGATATTAAAATACGGTTTTATAATAAGTGATGAAATTTGGTAATTTTATCATGATACCTTAGAGCATGACATAAAAACCATTTAATTTTATAAATTTTTTATTCAGTTTGGTATTTTTTTACCAAATGTGTTGTAATAAGAACTATTATTTTGAAATCCAGAATTTTCGCTAAATCGTTACAATATGAACGAAAAAATTACCAAATGAATGATTTCAATACAGCGTATTTATATTTTATTAATTATAATTATGTTGTTTTTCTTGTATTTTTTTGTCCATGCACCAACTTAGAGTAATCTTATATCATTCATCATTTACGTGTTTAATTTGACAGAAATTCTATCAAAAACGACGTAAATATAATTCAAGCAAAATCGAAAAGTAAAAAAGAAATCAAAATCAGTCAGTTAATTTAGGACAAATCAGCGAAATTTTTGAAAAGGTTTTGGCAGAAATAGAACTTGGTAGAAACAGAACACAGAACTATTTACCATATTTATATTGCAGGAAGTCCGTTTTTTTTGGTTTTATTTTCAGTGACTTTTAATGTCTAAATATAAAGTTTAATGGCTATATTGCACCAAACGGAAAAAACATAGCATGATCAAGATAGGCTAATCATATGGGGTTATAAAGTAAGGGTAATAAAGAAATGAATATTTTGGGGTAGTGGGATAAAAATTTATGTAATTAAATTAAATAAAATTTACATAATTGAATTAAATAAAACATTAATAATTCTTAATGAAATATCTGCAAACATTCAATTTATACCCGAAATCAAAATTGTTGGGAAAAAGAAAAAAAATATTATTTAAATAAATTTCCGAAATAATATTTATAAATAAAAGGCGTGGTGCAGCCATATTTTTTTTTATTTTATAGAAAAGCAAATATGGAGAAAAACGCCATGATTTCAATGAAAGCAATAAGATGTATTGCGCTTCCATCAAGGGGAAATTCTAGAGACTTGCAAAGAATTTATATGAAAACAATATCAAAAAATTGTTTGATATAAAGTTGGCATTCTTGGAAAAATTGTGATTTACTACTACATTGCCCAGTCCTTATACATAGAATTTTTTTTTAATAAGTAGAGTATTTTTGGATAGAAACTGAATTTTTACATCCATTTAAGTGAAGAAACCTTAAAAAAAATATTCATTGCTGTAACATAAGGTTAGATTCGTGACGATTGCGTCAATTATATAAGTCGTGACAATGATATAAAGTTGAGAGTCACGATTCAATGTTTTTAGTTCTATTTCGGAAAATGAAACACTCAATTCAGAATCCTCGTCATTTCTAAGAATACTTGAATACTTTTTAAATAGTTAATGAGTTAATACTGTCCTGAAAAAAAAATCTTAATGTTTACAAATTAAAATTGTCAATCAATCAATCAGATCAGTTCATGGTATATATATATAGCATTAAGTTATCATTTTAAATTGAGGGAGTGTCATAGCCTGTGTCGTCCAGATAAAAAGATCAAAAAATGCCGATGTCCGAATTATTTCACAAGAGCATAGGATCATTCTCCCTACTTTCTTTGCAAAGCAAGGTGACAGGAGAGAGATTGATTCTTTAGTATTGAAATAGCTTAAAAATATTTTTTGTTATGGATAAGGCAAAACATTTATATGCTTTAAAAAAGGTGAAATTTTTTTTTCTTCTTGCAATTTAAAACAGGGCTAGGTGCCAGGTTTGAAGAGATAGAAAATAACGTTTCTGGACAAAAATGACTGACCGCTTTGCGGCGAATGTACATAATGGCTTATTCATAGAAGATTCACCGGGATTTAGAAATATGCCCGTATTGAGAGGCGTTAGTTTCGCCGGAGTGCCCATAACAGGAGTTATGGACACTCCGAAACATTTAAGTATAGAAGCATGTTTCATGACATTTTTGTGACATTGAAGAAATAGTAACTGAATGAGTCTTAGTAATTTTTATTTCATTTGAAAAAAAAAAAAAAATTCAATTCTACAACTTGTTCTAAAAAGATTAATGCTTTTATCAGAATATATAATTTGTTCTTTAACGTGCAGAATTTGTGATTACGAATATTACGAATATTACAAATTGTAAATGAATATATGGTACTAGGAGGCTTCGCTCCCTGCTCGCTGGCGCTCACCAACCCCCGGAACTGCTTTCGCAGTTCATTACGGATTGCTTCACAATCCAATGCTCGCTTTGCTCGCTCATTGGATACGTTCTTAACGTCTAGCTTTTGTATACTTTTTTGAATACTGAAGTTCCGAAAACTTTTCACTGTAGAAAATTCTAAACCTGTACATTTCAATATTAATTTGAAATTGCAATTGTTAATTTGGGCATTTGGCGATACAATACTTATAGAATTGAAGGATTTGTTACGCCAAGCGCTCAGGTATCATAATTTTGATTTATGTTGCTAAGTTAACTTTAGAAAAATTCTATGGTAGGCAAAAGCATTTTTATTTTTTAAGTTGTTTATTTTTATTTTTGCCGCAGCTGAATTGAACAACCTGATAATGCTCACTCTGGTTATTGTTTCCGTTTTTAAAAGCGCTATATGTTGAGCCACCTCAGCTAGATTTGGCATGTGACATTTTTAGATGCAATCATTGGTCGATTTTCTAACGTTGCCATTCGGGAAGTTGTATTGAGGCTTTTTTTTGGTGCTGTGTAAGAGAAATATATATATATAGATTTTAAATGTCTGATTTCAAGTTTTCTTTTTTAGGAAAGCGAAACATTCTGTGATGTCATAATGAAAAGCATCTTCATCATTCTACAGTAAACATCATATTCAACTAAGCCAACATTTTATTGAGCTTATTTTTTTTAATGATTTCAAACAATTCAATTGTTTTTCATATGAATATGCTTTTTTTCTGAAAAAAATAAAAAAAAAAAATTCTCAAAATCGCTTATTTTTATTTCATAATTTAGATACAGCAGCAAAATTATTCATAATTGGATATTTTAAAATAATATATGTAAATAAAAAGTTGTTGCTTAACTTTAAATGAAATGAAATATTTATAATAGATTGACAAAAAAGCTTTCCTGATATAATTTGTGATTCGCTTCAAATGCCATGAACTTCCTGAACTGTAAATAGTTGAATATTCGACTTGGTTAATATAAAATCAAAATCCAGCTTCATCAAAAACTAAATTGGAATATTTAAAATAAAAATATTATTACAATTATTTAAATTTTCCATTTGAAAACTGTTTAGTCTAAAATGGATTTTAATTATTTTTAATCAATAAGTAAATTAATAATTACTTATTGTCGCTACACAATGCGCTTATTTTTAGGAGTTGTGCAAATGTTAAAATAGGTGTTTTTGCTTTTCACCAAATGAAATTTGTTTTTGACCGAGTTAATCAAATTTAATTTCCTTCACCATAACGTTAATAATTTTTTTAGCAGCACAACATAATAATGATATTTTTGAAATGAACAGGATATAAGTTGTTTATATTGTATACGAAAAATTCAGTAAATATAAATAGTAGGAGAAGATTAATGGTCAAAATCCTCTTACGTAATGGTTAAATTTATCCAAATTTACTTGTGCTTCGTATGAATAATGCAAAAATAATGTGAATAAAGCACAAATAATGACACATAAATGAACATCTACTACAACATTTTTAACTTATAAATTAAAAAATTTTAAGAATTTACTACTTGCAACTAAAGAAGAAGTGAAGTAATATGCTGTGTTTAAATCAGATATAACTGGATACCTGTAAGAGACGCGTGCATGTCGGACCTAATTGGTGTCTGAATCGACAAACGGCGATTTATCTACGAGGATGTCACTTGTAGGTATCAAATTGTTATCAAAAAGTATTAAGCTCAAATGAACTTTCATGAAGTAAATGCCGAACATTCTTATTAATATAGAAGTGACATTATAAAAATGATTATGTACTATTGGCAATTTACATTCAACATGTTACTTTAAAAAGAAGTTATAAATTTCTATGTTTACTATTTCTTTTATACACAGTGATAGGGATAATTTAAAAGAAAATTAAGGGAATAAAAAATAAGATAGCATTTTATTTTGAATTATTTCTTATCGAGTTAAGTTTAATTCACCTCATTCACAATTTTGGCGATGTTCGTCAAAATTCGAAAGACACTTAATCAGTATTTTATGGTATCCCTGTTTGAGTATTTTACGTACCCAGGATATATCGAACAGTATAATTTTCGATAACTGGATGATATGTAATCTTTAACTGGAAGAGTCTATCATTTACATTCGGAAAAAAATCTAGAAATATCCATTCACTAGCTGAATACACGTTCATCGTACTGGGTGCAAAAAGTAAACTATCAATATATTAGTACGGAACAACACTAAAACATGCACAAAATTGACGGATAAAAACACAATGAACAAAGTCAAAATAATTCTTTTCTTTTTTTTTTTCATTTTTCATATCTCAAAATTCCCGGTGGCTTTATGTTATTAGATTAAGCAAAATACGCTTTTCATAATTCCTCCCATCAAGATAATGATTAACACATAATATCATTTGGTATGATGCTGTTGCTTGGCGCTCAAAATTTACCACAATCAAGCGATTTGCTCCAGTATTCTAGAGATGAGCCATAAAAAAACCTCTTTTCATAGTATCTATATTAAAGGGCCTGGATAGCCTGGTCGGTAGGGCGCTGGGCCCATGTCCAAGAGGTCATGGGTTCGATCCTTGCCGGCCGAAGACTCCCCGTGTAGTAAATGGTGAATGATGCACGTTAAATCTGTCGAGTCTCAAAGGCCTCCATGTTCCCATAACAAATCAATACCTCTGGGGGTACTGATCCAGGAGTTTCCTTGTCTTCTGGATTGGTTCAAAATTACAAGGCTACGGAGTTGAACATTAGTAGTCGTAAACCCATGAAATTGGGTCGGCTGTTCAACGACGGTTATAAAATAAAATAAAGTATCTATATTAAGAGCCGTGATGGCTCAGGGAATAGAGCGTTCGCCTTCCAATGAGACGAACCGGGTTCAAATCCCAGTCGATACGAAATCCGCATCCGGGTTCCACCAACCACAGTGCTGACGTGAAATTTCCCCAGTGGTAGACGGATCATGGGTTAGAGTCCCCTTGCTGTCTGGCTAACCGTGGGAGGTTCTCGTGGTCTTCCCTTCCATGCAACGCAAATGCGGGTTAGCTCCATCAAAAAGTCCTCCACGAAGGCAAATTTCTCCCAATACTCGATCCCTGGTCTTCTGGATTGGGTTCAAAATTACAAGGCTACGGAGTTGAACATTAGTAGTCATAAACCCATAAAATTTGGTCGACTGTTCAACGACGGTTATAAAATAAATTATCTGTATTGAAGTTTACCAGTATTGACGCAATTTCAATAGGTATCAAATATACTAACATAATACATTTTACATATGTTCGAATATTTGGTGCATATAAAAACTGGACCACTCTTACCTTAACATCGGCAGTTCCTACTTTTTCTTCTTTTGAATGAGTTAGTTCTATTTTTTCATTAATTTTGCTTTTAGTTTAGTTTGTATTTTCATTTTAATTAGTATTTATCACCAAAATCAATTAAGCATCATTGACGTCGAAAATGGTACGCGGGGATTTTTTCTCCTCTCCTAAACGAATTAGTATCGTTTCTTCATTAACTTTTCTTTTCAGTACATAGATTTTTTTTCTTCATTTTAATACTTTCCCAATTACCAAAATTTATTTTTAGTCTTTTGAGTATGGCGATTTTCCATGGTTCTCCTAAAACAGTTAGTAACATTTCTCCATTAATTTTGCTTTTGAGCTCCTAGTTTTTTTTAATTTCAATTAGTATCTACTGCCAAAATTAATCAAGCATTATTTTTGTCAATAATAGTATGAAGATGTTTTATGTTTCTCCGAAACGAGTTATTACTTCTCCATTAATTTGGTCTATCAGTACATAACTTAATTTTTTCATTTTAACTACCACAGAATTTTAAAATACTTAGTTTTATAGAAGTAGGTTATAAAAGTGTAACTATAAACAAATGGTTTCGGATAAATTCGCAACTACTAATTTAAATACGTAGTCCACCTATGCTACCACGTTCGCGTTGATCTTTGAGTTTTCATAACGAATCATTCGTTTGACATAACGAACAAAAAATATTTTAATATTAAAGAAGCTATAAATTCCCTTTTTTTAATCGCAGCTATAAGCTGTAAAATATCATGAATGTTTTCTTTAAAATATTTGACAAAAAAAGATAACTGCAATTTCATTTTTATCAATGGCGAGTTCTAAACCAATAAGGGAATTCCGTTCCTTTTTCGTTCATCCCATTCGAATGGTTTGTAGTAGAATGTTCTAATCAGGGCTCGAAAAAACTCGGAAATTTTTTGTCCAACAATGTACCCGTCCTCCTTTTAAACTAACCCGTCACTTCTAAATAAATCAAAATATAATTTTCTCTTATTTATTACAAACATTTATCATACAAATTGCACAATGAGTTAGTAGTTATTAGGATTACAAATACTAGGATAACATTATCCAGTTATAAAATAAATACTAGGTTACTAATAGTAACCTAGTATTTATTTTATGAAATAATTTATTTCTTATATGAAATAATTTAAATGATAAAAGTCAAGTTATCTGGAATGTCAATTTATCCGAGGGTACTGCGTTTTTTAAATGAATCAAATATGACGTTTGCCAGTTCCACAATCAATCTAATGATTTACAGAGGTTTGTGTCAGAAATCTGAAAGGGGTTTTCCAATTAGGTTGATGTTCATAATTGCGTTTAACGCTTCTTGTTAAGACCAGTACGTAATGTGTTTTTTTGTAAGTTCATTACTGAAAAGCTCCTTTCAACCGCTGCAGTACTCCCAGACAGAGAAAACATCAATTCCACCAAGCGCAGTATGTTGCTGTATTTCTAGATTAGAGGGTCATTATAGAAGTGAGGCGATAGACTCTTGTAAGATAACAAAAATTGAAAATGCATCACGAACTTGAACGGGAAAATGGCCGTCGGATTCGAGAAATTTGTTGTCTTCGAGGAATTTTTGACCGCCGAGGACGGGCGGACGGGCAGTTTTTCGAGCCCTGGTTCTAATGTCGACAGTGACTTCCCTTGTTTCAAACTATTAGTATGACAAATATAGACATTAAAAGACAGACATTTTTACAGATATAGATAATGTGGCATCAAAATGTGTGATAATTTTTTAAGTGGGAAACACTTAAGTTGAACTTAAACACATTGTCACTTTTCAGGAACACTACGCAAAAATACCACATGTTAAACGAAGTATTTTTTGATTTATATCTTTTAGAATATGTTTTCCCCAACGAAATATATTTTTCAGTGAAACGCTTCCTTTTTATAGAGATATAAAGTCAAATAGTTAGGATAAAAATATGGTGACACCACAAAATTATTTTATACCAAGTTCACAAATTTATTATCAACACCTCAATGATTACACTGGGGAGGGATATAAAGTTTTTTGTTGCATTTATACCAATACTTGATTTTGCCTAATTCGGGTGTGAGGATTTCAAATCTGAAATTTGTTTTGCTCCTAAAACTAGAGATTTTTTCAATGACTTTTTCAGTCTATATTTTGTCTGAATTTATAAGTTTCAAACTGTTATGCATAACAGATGTTCGCGTGAATGTTGCAGCAAATTTCTTGGGGAGCTAGGGCTCATCATCAGGATTAAGACTATATACATACCTAAGCTGAGAAATGCCTTCGTATGCAGTTAGAAATGTTTCTCTATCATAACTTGTTCAAGAGCACACGAAGAAACATTCCATGATAGAGAAGCATCTCTAGTGGCGTATGACGATATTTCCGAGCATGAGTTCCTATTCAATTTTAATACTGATGATGTCTCTTAAAAGTTTGCCGCAATATTTATGCTAGCCCCTGTTTTAAATAACGTTTTTAAACGTTAACATACATAACTTTAAAAAAACTGTATATTGGGGAGTGAAGACGATTGCTGATTGAAGATCTGTTAAATGTCATAAGCAATCGAAAAAAATGTAACACATTGTTATCTATTAAAATGGAACTATTGAAATAGATTTGTGAATTAGTAGATTTCAGTGACGACATGTTAAAAAGATTTGTATTAATATCGGTAGTTACTATGCTGCTTAATTCAATTCTTATTTTATAAAACAGTAAGATTTGGCACTTAAAGAATATTATGTTCTCTATACTTTTTGACACGATTTCTTCAAAATTAAATAAATAACCAAATAAAATTTTTTGAATTTTATTCATCATATTTTGAAATGTTACCAGCCAATTCATTGTTTTTATTCTTGCATGAATTCAAAATTCAGTGTTCGCTGAAGTTCGTCTAATTTCAAGACTTACCTACACTAGCCGCACTTTTATTTTTTGTTAACTAATAAAATGCCATGATAATCAAATTCTATAGTCTGTTGCAAGTAGCCTCATGGTCACCGAAAGCAACTAATTTTTAATATCTTTTTACTTTAAAATTAATAACTTGAAAGATGATTGTCATAATCAATCTTTTTATCTAATTACCTTAATCTTTATATCTGAGATTAATCAAAAAAATTATGCTTTGTTTTTTAAAGCACACACACAAAAAAACAAAAAAAACAAAGACTAATAATCCCTTTCAGAACACATTGTCATTCCTGCTTAAATTTAATCACAAACTTCGTTGACAAATTAGTTTTGTTTAAGACAAACACATATCATAAATGATAAGTACAAATATATAAAAGGTTTTCTAACTAATTGATTATAATTAGATTCATCACAATCTCGCAATCACGAGATAAGGTCAAAAGTAAATGATTAGTTTGTTCCGTTAGAGTGGAATAGAAAACTCTCATTTGTATGACAGATGCAAATGCTTTTATTTCTCCGCAAAAGATGAAAAAAGATAAAAACACCATAATAAAGAAACTATCTTTCAAAAAGAATAAAAAATGTATTAGAATGCAAATCACGTACGACTATTCGTTAGAAGAATGAGAGTCGTGGGGTTGAATGATATAGAATATAAAGTTCTATTTTTAATAATTAATTTCGAAAAGTATAGACATGTGCGTGTTTACAAAACATTTTCTGATTTAGTTTTTTTTTTTCATTTGTTATTTTTATCAAGAATTTCTTTATTTCGATTTTTATTTCATTTTCATAAAGTTCATTTTTCTAATGATAAAAACCTAAAAAGTAAAATCTTGTTTGAAGCTAGGCTCCCCAGATCATTAAATTTCCGCAGTCCTGATCAATTTCACGGACAATGATGGGAAAGTAGCACAGGGGCTACATTACGCACTAGTGAAAGGGTATTTTTACACAAACCAGGAACATACTCAGTGTTAATGTTCAAGATTTGTTTTTGAAAGTTGCGCTTTCATTAGAATGGGTATAGATATGTTTTCTTGGAGCAATTATGTTCTATTGTTTAGCAGTGCGGTTTGTATTGATTTAATTTAGTTAGACGACAGCGTGAGCACACATAGTGTAAACTAACATCGTATCGAAGATTTTCTAAAATTTGAAGTTAGCCACAGAATAAATTGAGCAGCCAGTTCTATAGCTCTAAACCTTCTAGATTATGTCTGGTACACTCGGTTTAGGGCCTGAAAACAAGGAACCAAAACGAGTGGATTTAAATGCTACCGGAATATTTAAAATGTCCCTTTTCTTGCTTGCATGATATGTGTGCGTGTGCACAGTTGATATGTGTGCACTGTGAATCTTCCTTCTAAAATCACGATAAAATAACCGGTAACAGTCTGCACATCTACTTAACTATAAAGTTTACGGTAAACAACATTTTTTTTTACCTTTACGGTTTTGAAATCGTTTAAAACTACGGTTAAAAAACCTTTACAACAGCATTGTCTCAAAATCATAAAAAAGAAATTGGAGTTAGGTAATGAGCATTAAAGTTAGGTTGTTGTTGAGTTGTTGTTTTATCAAATTAACCGTAGAATGTGGTTTAATTAATTTATCTGTTTGTTTCCCTTACCGTTAGAGATAAGAGATACTAGACTTTTCTAGTTAGGCAGCTTTATGTTGTTGTTATCAACGCGTGGAGGAAAATATCATTTTCTAATTGTCCGGGGACACAAGTTGGAAGTCCAGAACACTAGAAACTCCTCATGTGTTGAAGGGAATGAAGAAATATTGTGGTGTCTATGCTGTAACTCGAACCTAATTTTTTCTGTTATGAAATTGACTCATTAGCTCTCTTCGCTATTATTTGTACTCACAGCTGCAAGGAACTAAGCTTCATTAGGTGGGCCTAGTTGGCGAGATAATATTTTGATTGTATAACTATATTAGGTGAAGGCAGATAATAAACGGTTTTTTTCTCCCAAAGTTAACATTTTGAATACCATGTTATTTAAGGTTAATTGACTGAAAATAAAATAGCAATTAAATAAATTGTTATTTAACTATTTTTTTCATGAAATTTCTATCAGTGTCTATCAGTGTGAGGCCTGTATGTCAGTGAGAAAAAAAACAACAGACAAATGAAAGCTCTTTATAAGCTTTTTTGATTCTGTAACCACTGCATGTTACGTATAAGACTATGTAACACGTATCTGTCGTCATACCAAACAATTATATGTAATCTTTAATACCGGTGTACTTAAGAAATTGATTATTATTTTCTTATGTCGCAAACAAGAAAACTATGAGAAGTGATATCTCTAATGTACTATTTAAATGTGTAAATGCCTTCGTAAAAAAATATTAAAAAATTTCTTCAATTTTTTTGGTATACAAATAAGTTGAAATTATAATATTGTTAAATATTAAAAATACAATAATTGTTCATCGAAAGCAGCTATGTAAGTTAAGTTTAATAATTCCTTTTAAGACTCAAGCTAGAATAAGATATATATTGTTTTTAAATTTGCAGATGAAAATTAATTTGCATTTATTATTCAAATATTGAGAAAGATGTAGTAGGATATATGTTGATTGAAAGATGTAGTTACTAGTTATTATACTTATTTTATTAAAATTCTTAATTATAAAAAAGAATATTAGAGTTATTCTTAATAGAACTAAAGTGTGTGTGATAAGTCAACTTTGAACATTTAAAAGTAAAAATAAAGTACATCAGAATATGTCAAAATATAATCAAGTTAAAATTTTAAAGACGTAGTTTGTAATTATCATAATCATTTTACTGAAGTTCTTAACTATAATAAAGAATATTAGATTTATTTTTAATAGGAGTAAATATTTGTGATGAGACAACTTAGAAAACATTTAAAAGTAGAAAGTGTAAGTCTAATATAATAAATTAAAATGAAATCTGATAATTCATATTCTGTATAAAATAAACGAGGCATCGATATATAAAATAAATGAGGCAAAGTATGTGATGACGCATATTCAAGCATTTAAAAGTAGAAAGTAAATACATCAGAATGTGTCTAAGCATAATCAATTTAATTTTTTTCAAAAGAAATTACATTTCGACAGTAAATATGTAATAAATTTAGTTTTTTAAATACTTATTTTTTTAAATATTCCTCTTTTAAAAATTAAATCCTTATAGAGTCAGCTTTAAAAAGAACAATAAAGTATCTACTTTATTGTAGCTTTAATTAGCTGGAACTTAATTTAAAACACCTTTTTGCAGCCATTTTCAAAATTATTTATTTTTATTTCTTATCATGCACAATTGATTGAACGCATACAAAAAAGGGGAGAACACTAAAAGTAGTAGAAGATTTGAGAAGTGCAGGATAAAAACTGTGCTACAGTACAAAATATAATTAAAACATGTTTATGGTAAAGATTTTAAAAGATATGTGATGTTAAGATTTCATCACTGTTATACCAGGTTAAAAAAAGTTGACCCTAATACTAGCACTAAAATAAATTTTTCTTCTGTCCACAATTTCAACCGAATTTTCATTACAGAGCTAGATTTGATTGAAGAACGCTTTTTGTATTGATCAAAAATTGGCTGTTAAATGATGTATGCATTGATTAGGTAATTTGCATAATTAGAAGTTTCGTTTTCAATTATTCAACTATCAAACTATTGGCATGATACCAAAATCGGAAAAACTGAATGGGTTAAGTGGTTTTTGAAACAGATCAAAGTTTAATTTATCTGGGAAGGATAAAACATAAAAAATATGATTTTTTTTCTAAAAAGTCAAGTAAAGTAAAGTAAAAAAAGCTAAAAGCAACTTTTTTTACCCATATAAACATATTTTTAAGACAAGGAAAAAGAAAATTCTTATCCAGTAACTGAAGTTTCTGTTCCTCAATAGAACTTCCAATATTTTATAATGACTTTAACGTTAAGGAAGGTACTAAAAATGCAGTATAGATTAATTTTGCCCGAAATTTCAAAGTTTTATTTTTATTTAAGAAACTTCAATGCGTTTTTTTGGTATTATCCCAATATACGATCCACCTGTGTAGTTACTTAACGTATCAATAGATGGAGTTACTATAGAATTAATAAGGTAGAGCATACCGGGGAGTGGAACTGCACCTTAAAAAACAGCAGTGCAAAGTATATTTTGTCTAAAGAAAGAACTCCCCTCGCTATGAATTCTAAGGCAGTCTGCTGCCATGGAAACAAGAAATAGCTCATTTCAAAGAGTTGAGAGTCTTTCTCCCCTGATTCCCTTTTTCCCCAATGGCACTTAATCTTTTAAAAAAAGTAATAATAAAAACATCAGTGTAGCACCAGGCAGTCGCACTAAAAAAACAAACAACTTTATTCTTTAAAAAATAAATGTCTATTACAGAAGTAAATCGCATATTGGAATTATACTTTTCTTTATTATAAAAATTTGTACATGAATTAAATTTTTTAAAAATATATCTGAATTATTTCCAGCTTACCGTTTGACATGGATTTTGTATTCATTTACCTTGTTTAAAAGTGCGTATTTACTAAGTTAGTTTGTAGTCAAAGATTTTCAAAGAATTTCTTATTTTTTCTTATTTTATTTATTAATATTTTTTTATTTTTATAAAAAGGCTATCACTTTGTTACATGAAGAATAATTTTAATGTTATTAAAGGTATCGTTATAGGGAAAATTTTGCTATTGGAAGACTTTGCTGTAAGGAGACTCTACTACATAAATTTATATTTCATGAAATAAATGAGTCTACAAACATTTTCTTTTCTTTTAAAAAGTATAACACTTTCTCTTTGGAAGTGCTCAGAAACAAGATTAAACGATGTGATAAAGTGATTTAGAAGTATCCAAAGGCAGGATTGGAATTAATTTAAAGATTATAAAAATGTCGGAAATATACGCTTCTGAGAAGAAGACGGATTGAGCCCGAGTCGGAGATTGATTTGGGTCGGGCTTTAATATATACAACAAAAATATGCTACTTGTATCTTCTGAAGTAGGAAAGAAAAATTAATTCTTCTGTCAGAATGATAGTCCCTAATGAGTAGCAATAGAAACAAAAAATCAGTTTTCGTCTCACACAAACTACTCTGGGTCACCATTTTGGATCATTACGACATGAAAGTCTTTGTCTTGCAAATGGTTGTGAGGAGGAAGCCTGTTCCTTGGCTAAACTCACGTTCCCAGCGGGTGAAAAAAAAGTGAAAACAGAGATAAAGAACAGTTTATGAATTATAGTGTCATCTCCCAACGGAAATAGGTTAGTTGAAAAAGATTAGAAAACAAAAAAGAACTTTTTTTGCGGGCGTTCGAATTGACATGCATGGTCAGAAGACGTTTGACCAAACGTGTCACCTAATGTAGATAAAGTAACGCCATCGCGATTTTACTTTTATTTGGAGTGAAATCGGAAGCAAACTTGTTTTGGGAATGTGCATTGTTGATTCTGTCACATCGCAGACATAAACAAAACAAAACAAAAACTAGATCATTGTTTGCATGAATCTTCTAGTTCGAGAAAAGAAAACCTATTTACTTTTCTTGTCTTGAGGTCAAGGGCCCAATCTAGTAACCAAGGACCACTGGCTCAATTCGGAGTATATAAGACGAGATGTGAATGACTTGGTCAGTAGTTGTGTCAATACTTCTTTAAGAACATTCTCAAATTTAAATACAATCGTTGTAGTTATTTTCTCTAAATCCATCATGAAGGTTTTGGTAAGTTGATTTCATAGGAATACTACGCTTGCGATCTTCTGATTTAAACAGTTTAGTTAAATAAGTTATAAAATCTTTTAAGATTATCAAGAATTAACTTTTAGTATTAAAGCAAATCCTTGAATTCCGAAACTACCGCAATCAAGTTTTTGAAATATTCTTTTTCATTGCTAGTTTAGTGTGCGCTTTAATATTTATAGATTAATTGATTAATATAATATTTGAATTATATTATTGTTTTACTAAGTTATACATTGTAATAAAACAGTGCATTTAAATAAGTTTGTCTAATAAAAATAATAAACACTGTAACTTGTAAGTTTTTTTTAGCACTAAATTAAAAATGCTTTTTAATTCTTCTTTTAAGTTAATAGTCGTAAAATACATGTAAACTGCTTCTGTTAACTTTGTTTTCCTGCTTGGAGTCAGAAGTTTCAGGAGAATCTTGCCTTGTTGTTTTAGCGCACTTGAACTTCGAAACTTCTGATTTATAAAATTTTTTTTAAATTTAAATTCAATATAATACGATTTGATTTTATACATTTCATTGCTACATGAACATTGCATTTGAAAAAAAAATAATTCATGAAATTTAACTATATAAAATACAGTTTTTTGAGACATAGACTTTTAAGTCTTTTGTACTAACATAAACTTGAAAAATGCATAAAAAACAAAAAAACAAAAAAATTTTTTAAAAATCTAACTAAGTCGGTAAAAATGGAAGTAGTGTAAAATGTTTTAAAAACCATCGAACTGAATCAATTAGCAATGTATTTATTACCAATCTCAGGTAATAGAATACAATTTGCTCCTGCGTTATATATTAAACATAATCAAAACTGAAATATAAATCGAAATTTTTATGCAACACGCGTAAATTTATAGGCATTGATAAAAAAAAATAGAACTGTTTGTTTGTGTGAATTGTTTGAATTGAACCTTTCATTATTTTATTACCCTGTTTACTTCAGTCTTTTGTTGTCAACACGAGAAAAGAAATTTAATAAGTTTTAAGACAATTTATGCTTAATGAATTATATGATACAGGTTTATATTGTTTAGGCAGATAATTATTTAAATCATTTTTGAGTAAAAATAAAAAAATTTGAATCAGAGTAAAAGCTCCGAGCATTAATAACTTGAAGTTTTATAATTTTGGTAAAATGAAAGTTTAAAGATTGAAGTTCAAAAATGGTGATAAACATCAGTATGAAATTTAAGTATTAAAATGTTTTTTGTAATACGAAATATAAATATATTTCAAATAGTTTTCAAAGCTTAATTTATAGTTTAAAATTTTATTTATAATTTATGAGAGAATTTTGCTTTATTCTGTTTCTCGACCATGATGATGGTACTTGCTTGGAGTACTAAAACAGCTTCTTTTATTTGTATTTTTAACGTTGTTTCTACGTAATTGTAATTTATATTTAATATAAAAATAAGTAACAGGAAATTTTTAAAAAGCTAAATTTAATTAGTAAATTAGGTGGCATAAAAGAAAAGACACAAATTATTAGAAATACCAATTTAGTCATTTGCGTTTTCTAAGCTTTGGAATCTCGTCAAATTATGAACATAATTTTTTCTAATAATGTTCAATTTTCTGTTTCAGAGCTTAACTGTTATTCTTTCTGTTTTGTCTTCCACATTTGCAAGAGGATACTATAGTGGAGCTTATGGACTTAATACATTAGGTTATGGTTTAGGCTCTGGCCTCACATACGGTGGTCTCGGCTCTGGCCTCACATACGGTGGTCTCGGTTATGCACCATCAGCCAGACTAGTATCTTTAGGAGGTGGTTATTCTTATGCTGCTCCACGAGCACAATACGTGCGTGCTGCTCCAGTTGCGGTTGCTGCACCTGCTCCCATAACATACGCCGCACCTGCACCAGTAGCTATTGCTGCCCCTGCTCCAGTAGTTAGGTATGCTGCTCCAGCACCCCAAATTAGATATGCCGCTCCAGCACCCCAAATTAGATATGCTGCTCCAGCTCCCCAAATTAGATATGCTGCTCCAGCACCCCAAATCAGATATGCTGCTCCAGCTCCTCAAATTAGATATGCTGCTCCTGCACCCATCAGAGTTGCTGCTCCAGCTCCAGTAGTCAGGTACGCTGCTCCTGCACCAGCTCCCGTTGTTAGTTATGCCGCACCAGCTCCAGTTGCAGTGGCTGCCCCAGCTCCAGTTATCCGATATGCTGCCCCTACTCCCATCAGAGTTTCTGCTCCTGCACCAGTCATCCGTTATGCCGCACCTGCACCAATTAGAGTTGCTGCCCCTGCTCCAGTTGCAGTTGCCGCTCCTGCACCAGTCATCCAATATGCTGCTCCTGCACCAATCAGAATAGCTGCTCCAGCTCCAGTTGCAGTTGCTGCTCCTGCTCCAGTCATAAGGTATGCTGCACCAGCACCCATCAGAGTTGCCGCTCCAGCACCCATTGCAGTGGCAGCTCCAGCAACAACTTACACTCTAGGAGGACTTAGTGGTATTGGTGGCTATTCTTTCCCAACCATCAGAAACTATGGCGGAAAAAGCATCAAATAAACTGTTCCTGTTGACTGTGATGAAACGTAGGTATCTCTGAAGTTGACTCTTTAATTTTTTTAAACTTATATTTCAGAAGAGAGTAAAATTTCCAAGTAAAAAAAATATTTAAAGTCAAATTAAATGGTTCACATTTTAACTTTTATAGACGTACACTCTTATTTTATTTGAAAAATCGTTGATATTATTGCTATTTTTTTAAGTGAAATTTATTTTTTCTCAGCTTAGCTAGTTTTCAAAATTGGAATGTTACTTTTTTAGTTTTATTTATTCTCTTTCCGCAAATTCTTGAAATATTATGGGAGATTATTGTACCTTGGATCAATTTTTTCCTTTCATTCTTTTTCATGCATATAGTAATTTTTTATGCATATAGTAGCTTAGAAATTTTTTGATAAATAAATAACAATAATAACAAGTTTAAGAATAGCAATATTTATTATAAATAATAAATCATTTAATTATAATGCATTTAATAATTATAATACATTTAATAAAAATAGTAATAGTTTGTCGATAAATATAATTTTTTTCACCTGTACTTAAATTTCAGAAAAAATAATGTTTAAAGTAATAATAATTTGCCCAAAATGAAACATTGCCTATTTTTTCTTGAATAACATTCATTTTTAGTACTTTTCTGCTTAAGCTATTAGTTAATTGAATTTGGATATTCACCCTGTTAAAACTTATTTTTCACGTTACCTGCGTAGGCAGAGATAAATCACGTTTATTATGAACTTAATAATATTTTATTGGAATATTTGAAACATTTATAGCTATACTAAAAACGTCATTTTTTTTACCTAATGAGAGTAGCTTACTTCATAGTGAAATACAATTGTGCTTACTGAACCTGCTGCCCATATTTACGACCGGTGCAAGATAAAATACAGAGACTTGTCCAAGGTGCAACAAACATACGCTTTTTTAAATTTCTTAGGCATAACAAAAAAATTTCTTAAAGTTTTATTTTACCTTTAAGATAATGGTTCTTTGGTTCTTATTTCTGGTACTTATTTTTTGGTACTTATACTTTCAATAAAATTAATCGAAAAAAAAATACTTAGAATATGAAATAATATAAAAATAGTTCTTTAGGTATCTGCGTGGAAAACCTGGAATATTTAAGAACAGAAAAAATAGTACCTTCTGTTCCAGGCATCTGCTAAATTTACTAAAAGCAAAATTCCAGCGGTATCTTTCCAGCATTTTTCCCATCTGCTTAAAAAAAAAAAAAACTTGATCGCAAAATTCAATGTTGTCACCTAAAGTTTTCTCAAATACAAAGTTATTTAATTTATTATTTTTATCTCCTACTAAGTAAAATCAGAGAGTTCAAAAGAAAAACATAAATTTTATTTCAGTGTATGGTTATTTAATGTAAATTACGAGCTAAAGCGAGATCCGAAAAAAATTTAAGTACAAGAAAAGTCAAGCAGAAATTTCAACTGGCTTCATCGAAAATTTTAGAATGGGCTAGCTTATTTGTGAAACTTCTTGTAAACTCTTGGAAAAATTAAATTTTTTGCTGTAAAAAGTAATCAGTAAAAATTTTGTATTAATTGCTTTTTTTTCCCTTTTTTCCAGATTCTTTCGGAAGATGGAATAACTAAGATTGCAGAGAATGTTTCTTTCAAGATATTCTTCTTTTATATGAGAAGAATGAACTTGATTCGAAATCCTTACCAAATATAAAAGCTTTAACTCAAATCCTTCAGAGATGGTTTTTTTAAAAATTACTTTTGAACAAATGGTGCTTTTTTTAGATAATTTTTTTGACAAAATTTAGAAACTATGGTGCTCTATTTACAACTATTGTTATTGGTTTTTAATAAAAGCTTTTATTATTTTATTTGAGTGCTTTTTTTAACAATGTACACAATTATTTTCATTTGGAAAAAAAAATACGGATATTCAAAGAAATATGCATAAAAAGCATTCGTCATTAAAAATATGAATATTAGAAATGTAGTGAATATTTATCACAAATAATGAAGTGCACTATTTTATAAATCACAAATAAAGTAAAAATGTAAGCTTATTCTTGAATATTTATCATAAAACTTGAAAGCAAAATTATAAACAATCTAAAATATAGTTCAAAAATATGAAAAATTCCCCATATAAGAAGCATATGGTCCCATGTATCATGTAGAGCAGTGTTTCCCAAAGTGTGGTACGCGTACCCCCAGGGGTACGGGAACAGTTTAACGGGGGTACGCGTTCTTATGCGAAATATCTTACAGCAAACAAAAATTTTAAAAGGTTTTATTTAAAAACACAGCTAGCCATGAAAATTTACGATTACGTATTTTTATACTGGCTATTTTTTGCAGAGTTAACAGTTAATAATTAGTGGTGTCAATAGCCAGTTGTGATTTTTAACTTTTGGGCATTTTTTTATATAAAAAAATACATTCATTTTTTTATTAGTGGTACACAGCGTTACGAAAAATTTAGAAAGGGTACACGAAAGTCATAAGTTTGGGAAACACTGATGTAGATACTAAAAAATGACAAACTCATGAATATTTTTCCTTATACTTTAGGACAGAAAAAGTGAAAAATAAAAATGAAAAATATGAGTATTTCTTATGAATAATAAAGCAAATATATCAAGAATCATAGATAGGGGAAAAACATACAGGCCGATTCATGAAATTTAGTCATGAAACTTGGCGGCTCATTCACGTTAACATTGTATATATAAGTATAACTGACTAATATGAAAATTTCTCTAGCATAAAATTCATTAATGGAAATCTAGAATATTTCTCGACAGATACAAAATGTCTCATTTTATGAATCGAAAGATAAATATACAAATGTAAGGAAAAACGTAAAATATAATAGAAGAGAACGAATAGAAAAAAACAAATTTAAAATAGAGCAAAAGAAAACGAATAGAAGAAAAATATGAAATTGAGTGGAATAGAAAGAACAGGGAAAAAATTGAAATAGAGTAGAATAGGACGAAGAGAGGAAAAATGAAAACAATGAAAAAGAGAATAAACAGAAGAAAAGCGAAAATTAGAGTAGAAGAGTACGAATAGAAGAAAAACGAAAATTAGAGTAGAAGAGTACGAATAGAAGAAAAACGAAAATTAGAGTAGAAGAGTACGAATAGAAGAAAAACGAAAATTAGAGTAGAAGAGTACGAATAGAAGAAAAGCGAAAATTAGAGTAGAAGAGTACGAATAGAAGAAAAGCGAAAATTAGAGT
The DNA here is from genome assembly GCA_949128135.1 of Parasteatoda lunata. Lineage (NCBI taxonomy): Eukaryota > Metazoa > Arthropoda > Arachnida > Araneae > Theridiidae > Parasteatoda > Parasteatoda lunata. The sequence goes on along the minus strand of OX421973.1, from coordinate 32,288,966 downwards.
AGAAGAGTACGAATAGAAGAAAAACGAAAAACAGAGAGGAGAACAACGGAGAACAGAGTAGAAAAGAACGAATAGCAGAAAATTATATCTACTTATTAATTTCATTAACAGTTGACTTGAAGAAATAATAATATTTTAGCATGGGTAAAGAATTTTGGATTTAAATGTTCAAGAATATCAATGGCTTTTTTTTACACTGTGGGTAGATACCATTTAATTTTATAACTTACAATTATCTGGAATTATGTATAAAAATGATAGTTTTAAACTTATACAGGGCTAAATAGTTAATACATAATTCGTAAAATCTTTAGTTTTAAAACAAAATATTGGTTTTAAAAATCAGAATATAAATGCAAAATTTTATTTCCAATTTTACATAAACCATAAATAAAACTGCTTCTAGATCAATTCACATTTTTGTCAATTGACGCAAATTTCAATTTACATTCCATTTGTTATTCATTGTTTGAAAACGATATAGATTAAAAAAAAAGAGAACCACAATAATATTTTTTAATAATTTTGTACAAAATTTGGGAGTTTTTGACTTGAAAAGAATTTTCTTTACATCCTATACAACTGATAAAAATGGAATTCAGTTAATACATTCGTTCATTTTATTCAAACTTAAAATAGTAAATTCAGAGCTAGTAATACAAATATAAAGTGTAAAATGTTTTTGTGTTTTACATTTTGATGATAAAAAAATTCAGATATTAAACAAAAATTGCAAAATATTTTTCTCTTTATTCTGAGTTTAAATAAAAACGTCTGTGGTTCAATTACAATACAAAAAAAATGGTAATTTTTTATGTTGTTTATAAAAATATTGATAGTGCTTCTAAATTTGTAAAATATTTTATATTGTCTGTCAAATAAAAATAACATCACCATATGAAAGGCAAAATTTTACAGATTCATCTTTGAACATTACGTCGAAAAACTATTTTCTCTAACTATTAAAATTGCTAATTATAACACAACTTCAGGAAATATGAAATAATAAAATATTTTCCTACAACTATTCATCATTTTAGAATTTTTATTGCATTATGACCATTTTTACATCAGTCTTAAAAGATTATAAAAAAACTGCCAAAAATTTAGAAAATTTTAAGATTTAAATTTTTTAATAAACTTATGAAAATTATTTTCTTCATTCACGTTAAAAATTTGACAATTATTATCCACCAAAAATGAAGCTGGGATTGGGTATTTTTACCTATAACACTATAGTCTACTACAAATAATTTTTAATTTATAAAACAGTTGTTTATGATCATTACTTCTTTCAGGTCTATTTTTATTTTTGGCTTTTAGCTCTCGTAGCTCACCGCATCAAAATGATGACGTAACAAAATAATTATTTAGTTAAAGCTTTTTTAAATCTTGCAAACTAAAGTAATTTATCTATTATTAAAAATTTTAAAATTCTTTCCAGTAGATTCAAGTAGTCCAGCAGAAAATTTCCAGTAGTAATAATGCAGCAATATCAGAATTTTTTTTTTTGTATCTATTACCAAAATTATCCGAACTTGAAAATACACTGTAAAAAATGTTGGTGTATAGTTGCCACCATTTTTAGTGCTGAGGTAAACTAAATCCATTTTTAAGTATACAACTGTAGTTATCATGCAAAAATTGTATCATATTGGCAAAATAACAATTGTATACACCAAAAATGATGTACACCAATTTTACAGTGTACAATATTATCATGAACCGTCATTCTGAACCTATCATGAACCATTCTGAACCTAGGCATATGAAAATAAGTGACATTGTCTGTACTTTATTCACGTCGTTTAGCTTTAAACTTAATAAGGTTTCGATTAAAAAAAAAAAAGAATTTTTGTTATAAAATTGCAAGTTTGTTTTTTCGATTAATGTTTGGATTTTGAATGCTATACATTTCTTAGTTTTGAAAGAAATTAGTAGCTTGGAATGCTGTAGGTTTGTTTGCAAAGTTTAAAACTATCTATTTGTTATTTTACTAGAGTATAGAGTTTACTATTCCTTGGACCTCTATCTATACTTAGTTTGCAATGAATAAAACTATGCTAAAAGAATGAAATGAATCCTAAAAGGAATATATATTTTCTTTTATTATAATTCGAATAAAAATAGAAATTCTCAATTTTTTTTATACAAATAAATTCTTCTATAAAATATTTTATTTAACTTAAAACCTCTTAACTTAGTGTATATTCGGAAAATTTACAAATATATCCATCTTGATAAATTAAATCTTGACAAATCTAATATTACTGAGATAAAATGAAATTCAAAAGAATTTTTAAATAATTCGCATTAAAAAAAAAAAGACAAAATTATGCATCTTAAGCAAATCAAAGGTTGTTTTTCTTTTGAAGTTAAAAACTGAATCCGAAAAAAAAAAGGTGCGCGGTCTTTGTTTAATAATAAAGGGTTTATTATTAAACAAAGGTCTTTGTTTAATAATAAACCCTTGTTTAGTTGTTTATAGCTATAGGTAGCAATTTTTTTAAACATATAAATAAATTAAAATTACCAAAACATTTTTTAAGTTCCTTTGAGTTTTGTTCAAAATATTCGAGAATGAACAGCTTTTTATATTCTAGTTTTAAAGTAGGTTCATCGTTTGAAATTTTGCAAAAAATATATTTAAATAACAACTTATTTAATTGTTATTTTACCTTATTCAACTAAAACAGTCAAATACCCATAAAAAAAGATCGTATTCGGATTGTTAAGTGTGAGAAGAATTGCTTATTGACTGTTTTTGCCAAATACGGTTAAGCAACTGGAATTTTATCCGTTCACAGCCAGTGAGAATCAAGCGCACGTACTTCGTTGATAAGGATTACAAATTTATATTTCTTTTTCATTTCATAATTGGATGCCTGATTATCTTATAGTAATAGCTGTGTGGTTCATACCTTATGAAACGACTTAATTACTTGCTGCTGGGTACATATTTTAACGGAAAAAGTTAATCTATCAATACGGGTGACGGAGGATCGAACTCCAGCGTTAGCACTCCAGTGTCCAGCTTTCTTGAATCTTGAATTTTTTTATTTCTAACTATTGGAATACAAAATTCTCGTGCACGCATGAATGTCTGTAACGCACAGCTCCCTAATATAAATAAGTCTAGTGTTTTCCATCTTTCACGATAGATGGCATCATTAGAAAAAATAATAAGCCACATTCCACAGTTCTCTTGACTATACCCAACTCAACCACAATCTAACTTTAATGTTTATTACCCAAAGAAAAATCTAACATAACCCAGTTCCAATGTCCAGTTAAAATTCCAGTTTACGGTTTTGAAATCATGCTAGTTTTAAATGTTCAAAGTTTCAAATTCACGATTTTTTAATCATACCAGCTGCAAACAGTTTCAAACCACTAAAGGTAAAGAAATGTTCGTAACCGTACACTGTATGGTCAATTGATTGGATAGACTGCGGCTTGTTTTTTTTTTTTTTTGCCGTACTTTTAGAAGAAAATTCTAAGAGTGTTCTTACATATAAATACACATGTTGTGAATAATGCCGTTAATTTTAAAGTATTAATCTGTAAAATTTAGTAATTTTACAGCTTAAAATTTAATTTATTTTAGATTTCGTTTAAGCTTAGCATTAGAACTTCATCCAAATAAAAAATTCATCATATGTTATTTTAAGGCTAACTTAATAAATAAACTTATATTTTTTAAAAGTTTCAGTTTTGTGTAATACACTTATTAATAAACAAAAGAAAGTTAAAAAAAAAAATAGATATTCAAAAAGTCATAAATTTTATAGTAAAAAAAACCTCGTCACTGTTATTAATAAAATATTTTTTTATCAACTTTATATTTTTAAAATGTTGATTTTTGATCATTTGAAAAGTCTACTATGGAATATTTTTCATTTAAATACATATAAACAAAGTCTTTAAAAATGAATTATTTGTACTACTTTAATAATGATAGATTGATTTGTGTGTATAGGTACCAGTATATCTATTTGTTAATTAAAAAATCTTCATATCGTAAGAAAACTGTAGATTACCCTGTTCATTAAATAAAAAAAAAAAATCGAAACGCTGCAACTAGTGCATGATCGTTAGAAACCCAACACGATTTTCATTTTAAATAATCTATTTCCACAGCACTCGTACGTGTAAATGTATATATATCTGATAATGTAATAGTTTAAGCGTTTCAGGAAATGTTAATTTGATGTTTTGGCATCTTTAAAATATTTTTTTCAAAGTCACGTATTTTTCTTTAACGTTTACGTGGAATAATAAGCTGATTTAGCTAAATATTAAAAAAAAAAAAAATTAAACAAATAAATAAAATATAAAAAAGTAAAAAAAAAAAAATTAATATAAATGAATATATATATATATAATAAAATTAATAGTATTTCATGATGGAATTTCATGTAATATCGACATGCAAATTCGTTATTTAGTATCTTTAGTCCTATTTTTTACTGTCAAATTTATTCAAATTTTGCTTAAATATTCTCAAAACTGGATATTCAGTTTATTTTATTTCATAACTGGCGTGGAATAAATGACTTGCAATTCTTAATCTTCACATCCGTTGTCTTGTAAATATGAATCCATGACTTAAAATGAACTAATAATAAAACGTACTGTTACAAACTTGCCTTCCTAGAACAATGTCAGTCATTAGTGGGTAAAACTAACTTTTACACACAAAGGCTTCTATTTTTCTAATCTATTTATCTCTATATATTTCTCTTATACTCTCTCCCATAAACTCGTATATTTCTCTATCTATTGGTAACATTATAGTTATTATGCATTTTGTTAGGTTGTTTGAAGTAATGAAGTAATGACTGCTACAAAAATAGTTATGCGTTACGTATTTTTATATATTCATTTTATCAAGTTGTCTTAAGTAATAATTTAAGTAGTGTTGAATACTTCGTGATAAGTCTAGTATTTATTTATAATAATTTTGTATTTTTATAGAAATGGATGGTTGAGCAAGTAAAGCTGCGCACAGAGGGTGCTACAGGTTAAAATTCGCCGTAAGATTTCCAGGTTACTACTTTCCATTGACAATTACGCCTCATCTTGAAAAAGCGCACCATCTGATATTATTATACTTGTAGTGTTTACCATATAACACTTTCTTTCAATTCAATTTTCTACGAAATAAATGTGGCCAGGATAGCCTAGTTGGCAGGGCATTGGGCCCATGTCCAAGAGGTCATGAGTTCGACCCCTGCCGACCGAATACTCCTCGTGTAGTAAATAGTGACTGGTGCACGTTAAATATGACTGGGCACAAAGTCCTCCAAGTTTCCATAACAGATCAATACCTCTGGGGGTACTGAATTGGAGATTCATCGTTCTCTGGTTCAGGTCAAAATTACGATCTGTGGATGAATGAATGGATGCATGAATGGGTCCAGCCGATAAATGGGTTTCACGTATGGGTGTGGCAGAGCTCGAATTCTGGGCCATTGATGGCACCGCTGGAAAACAAGAACCAGCTCCGCCATAATAGCCGACGACAACGAAACAAATAACAAATAAATTCAGAAGATTCCCCAAGCATGCTATTCTGTTACCCCAAAAATAACAAACGGTGATATTTTACACAAATATAGCCGAATAAGGGATAACTCTCAAAACATGGCAAGCCTTACACTTTATTCATGTTGTGATATTAATTTTCTTAAATTTGTTTTAGGCTTACGACCTGTTAGAATTTATAAATCACAGGAAACTCTTAAGAACGGTACGCGTAAATTTAAACACAAATCACGATAATAAAACCTCCAAGAATATTAAGCATGTTCGCACATTGCCTCGTAAGCATAACATAAGCGTAAGGATTCACCGGAAGTTTTCTAAATTTCTCTCGGTTTTAGAAAGCTTGTTATTGTTTACATTCAGTCAACAATTCATAAGAACCTAGTTACGAAGTAATGAATTATTTAGATCTAGATGTCATCCTTTCTGAAGTGACTGTAGAAATTGGTATCGCATACTGTCATACCATTTAGTGCTTGCCTTTTTCGAGCAATAATATATATATATATATATATATATATATATATATATATATATATATATATATATATATATATATATATATATATATATATATATATATATATATATATATATATATATATATATATATATATATATATATATATATATATATATATATAAATGTGCTACATGTATATATTTTATGTATAAATATCATAAAAGTCATGGTTCGAGAGGTGCGTAAGGAAGTAGCACAGCATGGAGTATTGGGATGAGTTCTCTATCTTATTCCGCGACAAAGATGAAAATAGTAGGCAGCCTACTATGCTGAAATGTCCCAAACTCTTCTTTATGGTGGTTCATGTTATTAAGTGACTGTCAGACAAACTTTGAATAATTTCTAAAATTCAATACAATACCTTTGACAACATCGGAGACATATCTTAAAATTGAAATCAAAATAATCCTGGGCTGGCATCAGTTAGACGATGAAAAGATTTGTTCAATATATTATAAAAAAAATTTTTAGGTGTTGGAATTGGGGGAAAGGAAGAATTAATGTGTTTCAATACAGTTATGCTGTGCATTCGGTTTAATTACCATTCAAGTTAAGATAATGGTGCTGTTTACCAGAGGTGGTTAGTATTTATTTAAGAATTTTTTTTATTCAATAGGTAATGTGAAAAAAGTATCACCTAAATCAAGGATTTAATTTTTTTTTCAATCTATACTTAACATTGAATAAAAATAAGTTTAACTCTGAATTTTAGAAAATCTCTTTTATTAAATCAATGGAAAAGTGGAAAAGAAACAGTTAACAATATTTTCCCCTATATTTTTAAAATTTTATTTCGGTTCACTGTGCTTCATACCCTCATGATCTATGCACTGAGTTCTAAAAAGAAAATAATAAAATGAAGGGCTTGTCTGTGTGTGACTACTATAGAATTTTATAACTATAGAACTGTTTGTGCTAGCGTCCTGAACTTGTGACAGTAGGTGAAAGTTGAAAGGGACAAACTTAACTCCCGTTCCTAAAAATAATTCGAAAATTTCGATTAGATCTTTCGGGAGAGACGTTTGAAAAATGGAATTTTCTCATTAGTTCAGAATTGGTCATTGATATAAATTTAATTAGAGATTATTCCATTTAATCAAATATTACAAAGCCCTTTGTACACTGCCGCTCACCAACACCTGTGATTTCCTCCAAATAATTGTTGTTTCTTGGAATAAACTAGTTTTTTCTACGAAACCTAAGTTATTCACCTAAAATGTATATGCACTAAAAGGAATTCTGTTTGCTCACACTTGCGTCCACGCTTCAAACGTCCGATTATTTTCTTTATGAGTTTACTAGGATAAAGTAACATTGCAATTTTTCTATGTTATCATTTTTTTAAAAATAATATTTAAAATAAAAATTGTATTTTTATAGCAAACTTCGCGAGGTCACAATCGGGATTTAATATTTTCGCTTACCAAGCAGACGGATATATTGAATACAATTTTTGTATGAATCACAATGTGTGTGAAGCTGATCGTTTAGAACTAAATTATTTAACGAATCTCCTTAACTGTAATTTATAATAGCGTATTAATTTAATTTGAACAAAAAAACATTAGTTTACCTTGAAATTAAATAATACATTTATAACTTTTATTAATTTTATGTTTGAAGCAGTGAAAACTAAATGGAATTCGATGTGGAAAAGCTGGATTCTACCATATAATTTTCCGGCCAATAAAAAATGCTCTGACAACAATGGGAAATTGTGCTAGACCACTATGTTTTTTAGCTATTAGAGATGCATCAGTGATGTTCGACAGAGTATAACTTTTATTAATCAGAACACGAGTTTATTGTACGTTCTCCCACCCTTAATTGTTTTTTTGTTTCTTATGTCTGATATGCCACCAAATCAGTATTCAGCGAATAATAATAAATAAATGAACAATTGGAACTATATTTGCTTTTTTATATGTATCGGTATATGCTTTTTAGTTTTGTGCATATCATAATATTGCAAAGATGCCAATGGCTTCGGAATCGATAAAATATTTTAAAAAACGGTAGAGAACTACAAACTAATATTTGCAGATTTTCGGTAAATTCTGACAACATTTTAAAAGACAACTCAACATAACCTAACTTAAAAGACTCAACATGACCCAACTGTAACAAAGTTGCGTACAGATAAAGTCTTTGAATTATTTAGAAGTAGTGGTGCGTAAGAACCCTATAAGTTAAATTGACTTAACCAAGAATCATATATTAAAAGACAACCAATCGAAAATATTTATTCTTTGTCCGGAGCAAGTTGGTATCTCTGAAATTGTTCCTTACTGATTTATTAACTATTTTATTTTTTTTTTTTTTATTCACCCCATACGAAAACGGGTATTCAGCTAGTTGTCTATAAATAAGTAAAGGTTTACTCTGTGAACCCCCATTTCCGCATCTTGAAGTTCATTTTTTGAATATTTCAATTCTAGTTTTTCATAGTGAGTTTTTGAAAAGTTTGCCCTAAGAATAGCACTTGACCCGTATATGTAATTCTGAAACTAAGGTTGCCTTGTCTTACCTGTTTCATTTCTTGAATTTGGAGCATGAAATACTAAAAGTACACTTTTTGAATTTTTTTTCTTCCATTTCACAGGAAGTCGCGGAGGGACGATTCCATGCACAAGCTGCACCCCCTTTGATTTGCTATTTTGAGAGATTTTAATTTCTTTTAGTTAAATATAAGCACGATTAAGAGTTAGTGCATGCGTAATGCCGTATTCGTTTTAAACCATGTTTCAGATTAATCAATGAGGAGACGCAAAGCGGCGAGTTCATGAGAGAGAACGAAGCACTCAGAGTAATCCTGCTGGAGACAGCATGATTAACGGGTTATTGCGAAGTTTTGTGTCTTCGGAGCAGAAAACCGCCAAAATATTTATATTTTATGTTATAATTGTTAATGTTGTTGTACTTCTCGATCTAGCCATTGATAGATTTGATCCATGAGTGCGCGTATCTCATCGAAATAAATCATGTTTCATACTATATGCCATCATATTTTATACTTCCTTAAAAAATAAATAAACATTGCGACAGTAAACATCAAGATATTTTTCTCAATTTTTCCTATTCTTCACTCAAATCTCAAAACGCTAACAAGCAATTAAAAACATCAAAATAGCTCAATTCATGAAAATCATTTTATTGTAAGTTGTAAATACGGACCGTTGTGTATTAAAAAAAGTAAACGTTCAAAACAATCAAGGTCACAATAAATTCTTTTTAAGGAGAGGTCTCCTGTCCATTTTTGCTACATTAAAATGTTTATAGTTTCAAAGACCAAAGAAAGTATGGATTTTAAAAGAAAAATATGTTCCATAATGTGCTGTGTTTGAATTAGCGTATTATCATCAGTTTAAAATTGCATGTTTTTAATTTCACTGGCTGCATTAAAATCTTTATTAAAAGAGAAAAAAATTATTTAAGATAATTTTTACTTGCTTTGCAGAGAACTGACATAAATTTTTAAGAGTAAAAGTCAACAAATTAAGTTGAAGTCTCACTCTTGTGAAAATAGTTTTGTAATGATTTCTTAAAAGCTGACATATGTTACAAACATTATATAAGGGGTTAACTTTGCCAAAGTCATTTGATTTTCAAGGTTCAAATTTGCATAGAAAATTTATAGCCAGTAAATCAATCTATAGAACATTTAAGTTTGGAAATTTATAGATAGTAAATTATCTTGCCTAAAAACAAACGCAAAAAATTATTTTAATTTTCTCTGGCTCTTGTTCGATAATTTTTCTCACCTGTTTTTACGATTATTTTTCTTTTAGATGTCGTTTTAAATCATTTTGATACTTCCTTAAACAAATTCTCAGCATAATTTTCAAGCCCACCGAAATTTATTCGATTTTTAAGTCTGAATTTTTTTTCTTCATGAAAACAAGATCCAGTGAATAGAATCGAATATTTTTAATTATCTCACATGAAATGCTTCTTTAAGGAATTTCTTTTTTTCAGAGCAAAAGGAGGAAGGAATCTCTTTTTTTTCCGTGAAAAAAACAACAAAAAACAAATTTTTCAAAAAATTTAGAAACAAGATAAGACAAGAAAACACGACAACAACACCAAATGTTTTCCTTTTTTTTTCGTTCTTTTAAGGAATCTCTTTTCTTTTTTTCATGAAAACGAGATCCAAAATATAAAATCGAAGATTTTTTACTATCTCACATGAAATGTTTTTCAAGAAATATCTTTTCTTTAGAGTAAAAGGAGAAAGGAATCTCTTTTCTTTCCTTCGTTAAAAAAAAAACAACAAGCAACAAATTTAAAAAAAAAAAAAAAAAATTAAAACAATACAACAAGAGAACAACAAAATTTTTTTTCTTTTTTTCATTCTTTTAAGGAATCTCTTTTCATTTTACGAGAAAACAAGATCGAATGAATAGAATCGAATATTTTTAATCTCATATAAAATATTTTTTAAGGAATTTCTTCTCCTCAGCGCAGTATAACCTCATTTTCGAAGTACAACTCTGCATCAATATTTTTTATAATGTAAAATATTGAAAAATTTTATTAAACAATGATTTTTTTTACATAAAATAAATGTTGCTTTAAATTAATTTTTCAAAAATAAAATTTTAGAAATAGAAGATAGGAATAAAGTTGTTCATTTCCGATCATTTTGCTTAAAAAAATAATTTTTTTTTCGCTAATAATATTATACTAAATTATATACTAAATTAAATGAGAACGAAAAGTGTTTTTTAAAAAGATGTAGACTGTAATATATTAAATTATATTAGAGGCTTAGAACTATTGTAGAACCATAACATAGTTCAGTTCAATTTGAGAAAATATATCGTTCAGTCAAATGGAATAACAAGATTGAACCAAAATATTTATATCTGTGTCCTTAATGCTATGCCACATTCAAGCAGATTATCGGGTAAATAATCGAGTTGTCCCAACAATTTGCATGATTACAAGTTAATTGAACTTCAAAACACGATGTTGTGTTCTATCTTGAAAAAAAAAATTATTGTTCGATTTAACACCCTTAGGATTACAACAAATTGGCATGATATTATGGATCGAGGTATCAATTATGGTTTATTAAATGACTTTTTAGGTATATTTATATTGGAAAGAAAATGAAAACGAAATAAAATTAAAAAAAAAAACGTTTGTATAAAGTTAAAAAAAAAAAAAAAAATAGCAAAACAAGTTTTTTAAGTGGCCTAATATAAAAGAATAATTTCCGTTTTGCCACAACTAAAACAGAATACGTGGGGTTAAATTTTTAAAAACACGTATAAGTGCTGAGAAAATTTTGAGTTAAATAAAAATGTTGTAAACTTTTTTTTGTTAAAATTTTTAAACTTTAAATCAAACTCTAGCAAAATTTTGTAAAATAAATTTTTGTAAATATATAATCCTTTTTTTCATAGGTGTTGAATCTTTTCACACAAAATTTCCCTATCGAATTGATATGAAATGAGACTTTCGAGTCGTAAATTTTCATATAATCGGTTATGACTCCTATAATATCATATCCAATATTTTAATCGAATCATTAGAAATATTTCTCCGGCAAAGTAAAAACTACGCCTTTATTGCTATTTTTTATAATATATAAATTTTTAGTTCTTTTTCTTTAGTTTTAAAAATCATTTTTAAAACGTTATATTTTGAAAACTTCCAATTCAAATAGTGGTATTTGAAGTAGTTTTAATTATTCATTAAGCAATGGCGTATTTAAAAAAATGAGTTAATGTTTGTGAACTGTATGATTTTCAAGGACAAAATTTAGTTCACAAATTTATGACCAGTAAATCAAACTATGTAAAAACAAATGTGAACAAAAAAAAAAAAATCTTTTTTTTTTTAAATGTCGCCGTTTATCTTAAGTCCTTCCATTTTTTTCCACTACCTTATACGTTTATTTTTTCGGTTGTCATTTTTAATCATTCTAATCCCTCATTGGGTATATTTCAAATACAATTATGAAATACTCAACTAATTGTACTTTCTCGTTCGTATTTTCAGCGAACACAAGGTCGAATCAACATGCTTTTCTATAATTAAAGAAACTAAACACGCGCTTCTAATCAAAAGGGTAGAAAAAATATCTATTGTCCCTTCACTGAAACGTCCTTCTCAGAATCGAACGTCCCATATTCAAAATAGTTCACACAGGCGTGGAGATGAAAGACAGTTAAATAAATATCATCGTCCAAGATTCACATAAAGATTATTCTTTCGATAATAGAAAGGAATATATAACTAGTTTTGGAGAGCTAGCGTAGAATTTTAAACCGAATTATCCATTATTTAAAATATCTAACGTTCCACCTCAATTTCAACGACGGCTGACACGTGAAAGATGGTTTTTTTTGTTGACTCCTAAGTTCTGACGTTTAAAATTTTTTTTTTGAATTGGATAAAACATGACATATAGGATAAGCAGAAAATTCCGTTCTCAATGTCCTTTTGTGGACGCATGATAAGATTCGAACGTAATTTCCCAACGTGAAAACGATAACTATATAAGAGTCGTTTGATTTGGTTAAACTTATATTTCTGTTAGCAATACAGAGTGTGAATTTCCTTTTAGTTTTTGCCTTTTGTAGTTTCAAGCTCAGTTCTATCAGTCATGAGAACTTTGGTAAGTTAAGGTCTTTATGATGTTTTTCAGTTATGTAAGACAAGATATACCAGGAATTGTAAATTGATTAAACAGTAAGAGTTCGTAATTAGTGTAAAATGGGAAAACGAACCCGTAAATTAGAGAAGTTAAGTACAAATTTCGACAGATTAAAATTCATAAAAAAGCAATTTTTTAATCAGGATAAAATTCGACGTTGTTAACAAATTATGGAATATATTATATTCGGATAAAATATTAGGGATTTTTTTTAATGTTACCTTTTTAATCTTAGATACATAACTAGTTTTAATCTTTCTCCATGAGTTACAAAACTTCTGTACGTTTGTCAAACATGAAAAATGAGCTTGCAAGAAAGAGAAAAGGAATACAAATCTGAATTTGAATTTTTTTGACTATATATACTTTTGTTTTAGGATACAGTTTGAGAAAGATATTATTGATCTTTTTCTAAAATTATCTTTTCAGTTTAGAGGAGTCAATAGCAGTAAGTTTGATAAATAAAAACGAAATCAGTAAGAAAAAGATGTCAGTGAAAGCATGAAAAGAATAGAAATTATGCTTAATAAAAATTACATATTTAAAACAAAGCTTAAATTTGAAAATTGTCCAGACTCTAAATTTAAAAAAAATCACAGTTGCTGGCAATTATTTAAATGCATTTCTTCATACAAAATTTTTATTTTTATGAAAAGGAAAAGAAAAAAAAAGCACACTTTTTTTATAAATAGGCGTATGAAATAATTAAGCCATGAAAACGAATTTTTGTATTCATTTAAATTTAATATCTTTGAAGGTAATACATGTCTTTTTATGAAAATGTTGTAGATTTATGTAATGTCTACGTAAATTTCCTTTCTCTTTTAAAATGTATTTGAACGCACTTTATGCAGAATTGCGTATTTTTAAAAATATATTCTTAGTTCAAAAAATTTTAATTTTTATGCAGCATTGTATTTAGAAATAATTTTAAAAGTTGTAAAATAGGATGCTAAATTAGTTTAATAAAAACGAATTTTTTTAAATGTCGCCAACGTTAGCTTTTCAAATTTTAGTTTAATTTTATTATTCGTTTAATTAAAATAAATTGATATTAGTAACTAATATGCGTAATCTATTTTTTAAAAAGGCCACTGTTTCCTTTTTCTGCATCTTTGCATGCACCCTGGCTCTCAACTATTACGACTACAGTCCATCCATAGTCGCCGCAAGTAGTCCTCTTACTTACGCTATCAACGAGCCTGTTTCCTACGTGAGAAGATATGCCGCCCCTGCAATCTCCTACGCAGCCCCATCAGCTCCTATTACCACCACCTACGTCCAAAAAGCAGCCGCCCCCATTGCCTACACTTATGGAAGTCCTTATACCTATGGATATGGAGGTTATGGATATGGAGGTTATGGATATCCCTATGGTTACTACAAAAAGTAGAAGAACAGTATATTTCAGTAAGTAAGTTTCTGAATCCTAATAACAATTACAGTAATAATGTCAATTAATTTTCACATTTATGGTTTTAGAATTCATTTATTTAGAATTCATTCATTCCTTTATAGTTTCCGAACCATATTCGAATTCATTGGAAAAAAATTTTCGAATTTGAATTCGCTGCATAGAATATTGATAATTAATAGTTCTTTGTAGCACAGATTGTTTGTCCACCAATAGTTTATTCTTCTAATTTAATCTCTCAAATAGAGATTTGCAATGAATACAGGTTGTTTTGTAATAAAGAAGAAAAAAACACAAATCAAAATTCGTTTGTATAAGTGTTTCTAATGTTCTTCTCAGTGGCTTTCGATTATCAAACAGGTTTTGATTCTAATTTCTCTGCAATTTCACCTTCTTCACTAGAGCATTGTGAGAAAGTCCGCATCAGATTCTGGTAAAAAGTACCGGCACTCAGAATGCTGATACCTCTTACCGTAAAATTTATTTTTACTGTAACATGTTACGGAACAAAAACTCTGATATACCGTAGTTTTTACAGTAATTACCGCAAAATCACTGAATCACTCTAGTAAAATAAATTTTACTGCAGAAATTACGGTACACTAATTTACGGTAGAAATGGATTTAGCAGTGAAATGGATTTTATGGATGATGCAGCCAAAGTGTCAATACTTTATACTGTAATTTGATCCAGATTTTTTTTTCAGTGAGATTCTTAATATTTTGATAGCATATTTGTGTCTCCCCGTTGTTTGAATATTAATTTCGTCCCATCAATATGAGTATACTTTGATCTTATTATCGACGAGGGGTTTAAAAATATATATTAAAGACGGTCTTTACGGGACACCCTGTATTTAAAACAACTTTAGATTTTTCTATTTTTTAACTCATAAAGTTCTAGGGTAGCTGTTTCTTTTTTTAAAAAAATGTTGCGTGAACATAAAGAGAAAATATAAAAAAAACCTCAAAATATATAATACTTTAATTAATTATAACTTTTGATTATTTTTTATCTATTAGTTTATTTATATTGCCTAAACTGGGCGACTACTTTACGGAGCAACTACATATAGATTGTTTGGTTGCCTTATGAAAAACAATTTAAAAATTTTCGCTATATAACTTAATTACTGCAAGAAAAAGTTGACGATCTTCAAAAATAAAAATATTTTTTCCATAAAATATATAAAAACAGAGATTTGCAGTTTTTTAAATTTTTTCGTTTGTAAGTTATAACTTTAATTTTCATCTGATTTCGATAAAAATACATTATGAATAGATGTTGACTCTTTTTTTCGTATAAAAGCATGTTTAACAGCAGTTGATGGTGTTTTTTAACTATAAACTACTGTTAACAGTTTATTTTGTTCACGAGCCACTTTATGACGTTAGACTGGTCACAGACTGAGGAAAAGTATAGTAAAAA
Source organism: Parasteatoda lunata (assembly GCA_949128135.1). Taxonomy (NCBI): domain Eukaryota; kingdom Metazoa; phylum Arthropoda; class Arachnida; order Araneae; family Theridiidae; genus Parasteatoda; species Parasteatoda lunata. The sequence continues at coordinate 32,273,389 of OX421973.1, read as the reverse complement.
CTACCAGAATATGGTAAAATTTCTCTTGTATCAGGCTCTATGGGAACACCAATAAGTTCGGTGTTTTTTACCGAAGCGCTTTCTGTAATGACTTTGTAAAAATTAACAATAAAATATAGTTTTTTAATATGCGATCAAATTTTGTCATGATACTTTAGATTTAGAGCATGGCATAAAAACCATTTATTCGGTTAAATTTACTTTTCATTTTGATATTTCTTTCCTAACTGTGTGGTAGTAAGAACTATAATTTCAAAAACCAGAATTTTTGGTGAACTGTTATATGAAAGAAAAAATTACCAAATGAATGGTTTAAATACAGATTCTTTTTGTTTTATTAACCAGAATCATGTTTCCTCCCTGGAAATATCATTACCATACTGTGTGGTAATTTTACCATAATTCTTATCTTCGTGCACTTTAGGTAAACAAATGTTTGAAAAGAGTAATAAAATTTAATAAAACTTTATTGGTTAACTTCGTTTCCAAAATAAGGAACTTTCACGTCCAGAGTTAATGGTATTCATTTTACTTATCCTTTCTTTCACTTAATTTATGCAAATATATATTTATGTTTGACGCAACACATTTTCTCCGGCTTATTTTAATGGGCATAAATTAATGATGTACGTGATTAACTCTTAGTGAATTTCATCTTTGGAAAAAAAAAAAAGTCACGTGAATTCTAAAAGAATTACAAATATTTGTTCAAAATATCTTAAGTCGGAATATCTTCCAGATTTAAAAATTAATTTTCAGTGTTCATTATTGCCAGTTAATCGTTAAATTGTTGTTTATTACGTACTGTAACTTAATTCAATAATGATGGCTGTTTTTTAGGAGAACTCTTTACGTGAATAGGAATTGGGTATGAAAATATTTTACCAGATTTTGCGAAATTATAAAAACGATTTTTAAATCATTTAATATAGGTCATATTTATCATAATTATTATAGTCATATTACTCATAAGTTAGTCATATTTCAAGTTATTCATTGGTTTGCTTTTTGGGGAATTTGTTTAACAGTGGTAACAGCAATTGTAAAGCATTATTATTTTAAGTCGATGCTTAAATAACAGGAATTTCCTTCATTTAGAGATTAATTTTTTGTACACTTGCTGAGAAAAACAAAAATTTCAATAGAAATATAAAATCATCCAGCGCGCTGCATGATCTATAATAGGTCATATGCAACCAATTTGCCACACGTAGGCCAGACCTAGTTTAAACTGCAAAAAATGTTGATAAATAGCTATTTGGAGTCGTGGTGGATCAGGGGATAGAGCATTGCCTTCCAATGAGGTGAACCGGGTTGGAATCCCAATGGTGGCTGATTGATATGAATTCCGCACCACCGTACGGACTTAAAAATTTCCAGTGGTAGACGGATCATGGGTTAGAACAGGGCTCGAAAACTCTCGGAAATTTTAACCGTCCTCGAGGACGGCTGGTCCAACAATGTACCCGTCCTCCTTTTAAACTAACCCATCACTTCTAAATAAATAGAAATATAATTTCTCTTATTTATTACAAACATTTATCATATAAATTGCACAATGAATTCGTAGTTATTAGGATTACAAATACTAGGATAACATTATAGAGTTATAAAAGAAATACTAGGTTACTAATAGTAACCTAGTATTTATTTTATGAAATGATTTATTTCTTATATGAAAAAATTTATTTCTTATATGAAATAAATTATTTCTTATATGAAATAATTTAAATGACAAAAGTCAAGTTATCTGGAATGTCAATTCATCCGAGGGTACTGCGTTTTTTAAATGAATCAAATATGACGTTTGCCAGTTCCACAATCAATCCCATTATTTACAGAGGTTTGTGCTCAGAAATCTGAAAGGGGTTTTCAATTTAGGTAGATGTTCATAATTGCGTTTAACGCTTCTTGTTAAGACCAGTACGTAATGTGTTTTTTTGTAAGTTCATTACTGAAAAGCTCCTTTCAACCGCTGCAGTACTCCCAGACAGAGAAAACATCAATTCCACCAAGCGCAGTATGTTGCTGTATTTCTAGATTAGAGGGTCATTATAGAAGTGAGGCGATAGACTCTTGTAAGATAACAAAAATTGAAAATGTATCACGAACTTTAACGGGAAAATAGCCGTCCGCGTGGACGTCGGATTCGAGAAATTTGTTGTCCGCGGGGTATTTTTGACCGCCGAGGACGGGCGGTTTTTCGAGCCCTGGGTTAGAATTCCCTTGCCATCTGGCTAACCGTGAAAAGTTTTTATGGTTTTTCTCCCCATGTTACGCAAATGCGGTTTAGTTCCATCAAAAAATTTTCCATGAAGGCAAATTTCTTCCAATACTTGATTCAGGAATTCCCTTGTCCTCTTGAATTGGTAATTAATATTCACCGAAATATTCTATATGTAAAAATCTCAGAGTAAAATATCAAATCACTATAAATATTGAAAATACTGCAGATAGTTGATCATTGCAGCTTTTCATTGGCTCGCTTACTTCACAGCTTTCTTTTCATCTATTTTACTTAGTGATGTCAATAAGAGAAAAAGATTTCAATTTTTAACTTGTTAAAAATATTATATTTTAGTTTTTAGTATTTAAAATCAAGCAATTTTTCTCTCGTCATATACTTCCCCATCATTCACGTAATATAATTTTAGCATTTTAAGATAAATGGCGTTTATTAAATTTGTACTTTGATGATGGGCATACATTTAAAAAATAATTTTATTAAAAAAAGCATTTTTGCTTCTAATATAGTATATTTATGCTTTTTTATTTTTTAATGATAGCTAGGCAATGTAAACACATCATCAAGAAATTTTTTTATTGCTAAACAGCATGATATCATTCTGAAATCAATCTAAAAGTTGTTTCACTATGTAATTTACATAGTTCATTTTAAATATTTAAACTTACGGACTAAACACGTTTGATATTAGTTGGGTATGAACACACCATGTTGGATCAACTTACGGAGAGGATCTTAATTTATTTTTGTCTCAAGAACTAGTGGACGGAATCTTTGAATTTCATCGGTAAACTTGCTCTATAAACGTTAAATTTCAAAAATGGAAAATAATGATATTTTTGTATATTTATGTAATTTTCTATGGTTAAGCATTGAGAAATATTGTGGCAATCATCCCTCTGTGAATAGTTTTCTATTTTCCTAAAATAATGCAACATTTCTTTCAAATTGTGCACAAAAAACATATGAAAAAAAATTATAAACATTAATGCTTTATCTTAATTATAATTCAAATGTGGCACTTATTGATTACATTCTGAAGATTTTGTTTTTGTTTTCTGTTGCATTAATTATTTTAATGGATCTTGAGTATTTCCGGGCGCCTGATTTCAAATCTGCAATGACTTTCTCTCTCCATGCTACAGTTTTTGTAAATGACATTTTTAGTCTAATTTTCGTTGAAATGTACATGTTTGAAAATTTTGTATATAACAGAGCGTCTGATATACGGTGCGACAATCTTCTGAGGGAGTTAGGGCACATCTTCGGGATTAAAACTGCATGGGTACCCATGCCCGAAAATGTCTCCACACGCCGCTAGGGGCGCTTCTCCTTTTATGAACTGCTTCATCGTGTGCTTCTGAACAGGACATAATAGAGAAGCTCTCCTAGATATGATAACATTTCCGGGCATAGGTTCCTGTGGAATTTTAATCCTGATGATATGCCCTAACTCCCCCAGAAGTTTGTCGCAACATTTAGGCATTGTCCTGTTATACATAACGTTTTAATCTTGTACATTACGACAAAAAATAGACTAAAAATGTTATTTAAAACAATATTGCTTTCGGTGCAAAACTAATTTCAAATTTGAAATCTCCAAGCATTTATATAAATGCAACAAAAAATTTGTTACTCAATGTTAACATTTGTTTTTTGAGATTCAAAAGTTTCATATGTACTCACCAATCAATCAGCGCAAAAAAGTATTATGAATCCCAGCAAGTCAGAGTTTCTAGAATGGCAGAGCTTTATATAAAATTAAAATGTGTCCAAAATGTGCTTCATTTTTTGTTTATTATTAAAACAATTACATATTCGTGACTATCACAACTATGTGCATATGGAATGTAGGGAAATTAAAACTATCCTATATACCTATTTAAGAGATATATTCACAGTTGACGTGAAAAAAAATCAAAATCATTGTTTTCATTAATTAGTTACCACTTTTTAGTTTACGACTTAACCGTATGGTTACAACGAGTCTTGTAGTATGAAATTTATTTACTGTGATATTATCTCATTGCAAATGTGAATTTTTTTTTGTCTAAAATGTTTTTACGTTTTAAAAAGTTAAGTTAATTTGACTTTATTAAACAATTTTGTTTTATTTTTCAGGTTCTGTTGTCTTGAAGAGGAAATTTTTTTAAACAACCACTCAGTTTATGAACACCCAGGGACACCTTGGCACTCTTAAAAAACTTAATAAGAGATTCTAAAGCTTTTTCAAGAGTTTAAAGTGTCTATCGACAACATTTCTTTTTAAACTAACCTTTGTTTAAATAAAATCTGTTAAGCTTTTCTTTTTTAAAAATAAAATTTGTTTTTGTTTTGTTAAGTTATGCATGTTTACTAAATAGATGCACTGAATTTTTTTAAGAAAAATAAACATAAACTCACCGGAGAAACAATTTGTCCCCTCTGAAAAACACCATTTAATACTTTGTAGTTGTGGCTTTCAATGTGATAAGTACTAACACGAAGAAAAGAAATTTTCGTACAATTACTGTACTGTATGGTAATTACATTTTAGGTAATAATATACGGTACCTAAATATACGGTATTTAAACCATTTATTTGGTAATGGTTCCGTTCATATGATAACGGCTTATTGGAAATTCTGGTCTTTCAAAATTACATTTCTGTGATTATCACACTTCCAGTAAAAAATACAAAACTGAAAAGTAAATTTGACAGAATAAATAGTTTTCATGCCATGCTGTAAGGTATTACAATAAATTTGCAAATTTTGCCTTATTTACCAAATTTTATCACACATTATAAAGCTATATTTTATTGTTAATTTTACCAAGAAATCAGTATTAGAGCGTTCGGTAAACATTACGGAGCTTTCTTATGTTCCCCTGGAGCTACCAACATGATAAATATTACCATATTCTGGTGATTCTGACCATACGTTTCTTTTTAAGGCATTGATTAGGAAGTAAATCAATAAGATTCAGTCTCAAAAATCTAACAAATTGCTGGGATGCAGATTTCAGCATTTTACCTGCTTTTCTAGATTTCTATGACGTTCAGGTCAGGTGATTTTGCAAGGCAATTGAGGTATAACAGGGTAAATGAATGCACATAAACCACTCTTATTATCTTCGATCCCAATGATTTTTGTGGCTGTCATGTTGAAATAGGTATATCAACAACAAAACCGTCATTAAGATGTTGATTAAGTATAAAATAGAAACTTCTGACCGATCAAAATGTTAAAACAAATATAGTAATTGAAGTTTGCAGCCATCTTAAGGAGCGGACTCGAGTTTCAATATGAAAAACACCCCAAATCATCAGACCCGCTTTCAAACTAAACCTCCCCTCATTATTTCTCTAAGGTGAGAGAAAATTTTATCTGATGAGCGTAATAAGTTTTTAGATACTTAAAAATAAAAGTATAGTGTAGCAAATATTTTGCGTGCATTATAAAAGGTAATAAACTGCGGAATATGCCCATATAATGTTCAATAACTTTTTTCTCTAAAAGTAAATAATTTTTAAATTACAAGCATTAAAAGTAAATAATCTGGTGTAAGAAATGAAGAGAATTTGCAGACTTGGTTGATTATTTCTAGAACTACAGGACAGATTTTAATGAAATTTGAAACATACATACTAAAAAGATGGGCAAAATTTTAGGAAGTGATAGTACACACCCAAGCAAACAATTTTTATCAAAGATTGCATGGTCGAAAACAAAACGCAAAACCGCTAGAAGGCGTCGAAGTTTATGTTCTTATATGAGGCAAAAACACTAAAAGAACGATGGAGTTTAAGTTATAAAAGCAAATTTAATGGCATGTGATTACAATAAGTATTCAAAAGAGTGGCCGGTAGCGGCTATGCACGCAGTACAACGGTGAATAAAAGATAGGCGAACATTCTGAAACACTCCAGGCATATCACGAACTTTCCCTGCAGCGACTGAAAGCTTGGCGACAAGTAACGCAGCGCAGTAACTCACAACAGGAATGGAGCTTTCACGTTTGCATCAAACAACTCTCCAAATGCGCCAGCACCTTTGCGTTTCGTTTTCGACCATGCATTCTTTGATAAAAATTGTTTGCTTGGGTGTGTACTATCACTTCCTAAAATTTTGCCCATCCTTTTAGAATCTTTTTAGTATATTGATACAATACAAAACAAATAATTATTCAACAATTGTAATACACACGCATGATCGTGCGTAACACTCGTTAGAGTTGGAGGATATGAAATTGCCACACGACATTTACCACAGGAAATGATAAATTGCCTTATTTCAAGTATGAAATCACGCTGCAAGGCCTGTATGTCTGTAAGAGGGGACCATACCCTCTATTAACCCATTTTTTTTGCTTATTCTGCAACCGCTGCTTCATACCTTCCGAGTCCAACGACCGCGCTATCATGCGTGTGTAATACAATTGTTGAATGATTATTTGTTTGGTACATATCAAATTTCATTAAAATTGGTCCAGTAGGTCTAGATATAATCGACCAAGTCTGCAAATTCTCTTCATTTCTTACACCAGTGTAGTTAAAAATTGAGAAAAAAATAAATCAATTTCATTCTCGCATTGCAGAACAGTAAATAAACACTAATCAGTGCATAATTTATTGATATTTAGTATCTTTAGCATTTAAAGTTCATTTAAATACAGGCTTAAATTCAAATGATTAAATATATTCTGTGATTTATTTTAACAATACATATGTTAAGAAAGTCTGCCCATAGACCATTTAATTACGTTTAATAGTTTTGTCAATAAATATAATTATTTAAGAAAATTGTAAGTTCAGTTTTTTCCTGGGAACACAGATATTTAATTCAGATTATCAGCTATAAACTTCAAGTAGAAAATTAAAATTTCACTCCCGAATAGTCCAAAACTTACGATTTGTCTTAAAAAGAAATTGTGAATTTAATTTATTCAGATTTAATTTTTAATACTTATCTATTAACGAGCATAGAATTTCCGTAAATTAAAATTCTATACAAATTAAAATAAAAATATTTCGCTTTTTCTTCAAAGAATTACGTTAATGATATGTTGATAAATTCTTCACGAAGTAAAAAAGTAATAAATAAATATCTGGCTTCTTACCAAGACTTTGAAATTATTTTTTTGAATTTATTTTAGATTTTTAGATTTTTTAGATTTTTTTACACTTTGAATTTATTTTAGATTTTTTTACTAAAAAATTTAAGTTCTTAAATAAAAAATTTTTTTTCCAAAAAGGCCCATTTATAAGTCTTGCAGGGGATGCACCTTAGGCTATGTGCGTCACTAATTCCTTGCATCGTTCGAAGTTGAAAAAAAGAAAGCAATTCCAAAAAAAAATATATAAATATATATATTTAATAATGTTGTTTTCTCAGAAATTGTGATCTCTTTATTACTTAACAATATTGCTTTTTAATAAAAAAAAAAGAAAGGATCATGGGTAATTTTCCAAAAACTTGCATTTTTGATGTCTCATGATTTTGAATAATTTTCATTACTGAAATATAATTAAAAAAATTTTTTTAGCATTCAAATTAATTTACTATATGTTTTTACTAAATGTGGATGCACAAAACTTCGTATATAAAAAATAATGTGCTTGTAATACCCTTCTAATACAGCTGAATTGCTATGCCCCAGCCTTTACTGCAATTAAAACTACTGTAAAATTTAAAATAATTTTAATTATCTAGGTGGATAAATTGAGTTATATGTAGTACAACACAGCTTTAGGATTACTTTTGAGTAAAAATCAAATATATTAATGTCGTCCCCGAATAGTTTCCCCTCTATTTTTAAACACTGCTGCCAATATCAAATTATCTCGTTTGAGTTAGCGAAAATGGATCACGTGTCTCCATGGATGTACTACTTTTAGATAAGGTAACCATTTTAAAAATTGTCACTATACTTATTGCGTTCAAAGAAAATAAAGCTTTGAAAAGTTAAGAATCTTTACTGTTACTAGTCAAATTGTTTTAATGTTCACTTGATTTTTTTATAGTAAGATTAAATTTCGCTTTTTAAGTTCCATGCAAACACTTCTTCATTTCAACTGAACCTGTCCACGTGACTTGCAGTTTCGTTCCCCCATTCTCTTACTCTTCCATTCTGTTACCATGTTCATCGTAACTTTATTTATTGACTTTTAATTTACTATTGAATTAAATATTAAGGTTATTAAAAGAAATATAGGTATCCATATTTGTATGAATAAAACTTGTATATGTATAAATAGGAATCACAAATTGTACGTACATGCGTGCTTACATTCTATGTGCTAGCTAACGGGCTTCGATTGTAATTTATGTAATTCTCCATATAACAAATAAATGTTTTTGAAAGTAAATATGTTTTCTCCCCTTGATGATTTATTAGTTATTCTTTTAATTTATGTTTTATTTGCTTGTTAAATTGTATATAAAAACAAAACAGTGTTTCTTGAATGACGTTTTAAAATTATCCATGAACTTTTAATTAAATTACTTTAGTGTTGTGCCGCAAAACTCTGTCGTTAAACGCACATGACTGATTCCTTAGCATGCCAATTTATTGATCCGTTTATTCACGGATTTTAAAATTCACTGGTTAGATCATTAATTTGCTTTCTCTCTGTTCTTGTTCTTTTACTTTTTTATTGTCGCCATACGCCGATAGGAGTGCTGTTTATGAACTGTTTGAATATAAATTCTGTTCTATTATAAATAGTTTCGTGCGCTTTTGAGCAAGTCATAATAGGAAAACGGTGATAGCTGCATACGACGCCATTTCTGGACATGGGTTCCTATGCAGTTCCAAGCCTGATGATGCACCCGAATTCACCTAGAAATTTGTCGCAACCTTTATGCAACCCCCTCATATATATAATATTTTTAAACTTGTACATTTCTACAAAGAAGAAACCGAAAATTGTAATTTTTCAAAAAAAGAAATTGTAGCGTTGGGAAAAAAACTAATTTCAGATTTAAAATCCTTACTCCCGAGTTAGACAAGATCAAGTGTTTGTAAAAATTCAACAAAAAATTTGCTCCCTAGTGGAATACATTGAATTTTTTTTTGTATACGTTAATTTTAATTCTAAAATAATAGTAAAATAACCAGCAGCTGTCTGTCCATACAATTAACCGTAACGTATACAATAATTTTTTTCTTCTAATCTTTACTTTTTTTAACGTTTACGTTTTTTTCACCATTTACAACTAGCATGGTTTCAAAACAATAAAAATAAATTCAATTTGCCATTGGAAATAATTTAGCAGGACTCCGGAAACTCTTCATATGATGAAGGGAATGGAGAAAATATTGTGGTGTCGATGCTGGGACTCGAAACCCTGTTCTGCCAGTCATAAGATTGTCAGATTAGTCCTCTCGACTGCACCTATATGTATTTATCTTCAAGGAACTAAGTGACTTCATATGGTGGGCCTAGTTGTTGAAATAAAATTCTGGTTGTTTAACCGTATTAGATGAAAGTAGTTAATAAACAGTTCTTCTCACAGTTAACAGTTTGAATGCCATCTTATTTATGGTTAATTGTCTGTTTCGGCTGAATATAATAAAAGAACAACCAAATAAATTGTTATTTAAAAATTTTTTCAACAAATTTCTAATAATGTTCACAACATTTCTAAATGCTAATTCTAAAGATAGATGAATATTTTTTTCACGCACGCAAGCATTATTGAAAGTAAAATAAAAGAAACGGGGTTTCTTTTGCATATCTATTTACTCAATTATCTAATGGTATTTTTAAAACGTTGCGAAAACTTCTTATGAGCTATGATAATAAACGAACAGATATCACAATCACAAACATTTTAAATGCTATCTTTATTAGTTTAGGAGTAAATTGTCAGGCATTATAATTCATAGTTTGTTTATAGTTTGAATTTAAATAACGTTTTGATAAAAACTTATTCTTCAAGAATTGCTATTGTGTTGAGAATAAATAAAACTTCCTAAGGACTCTAAACAATCGGGTATTTGGAAAGTACTTGAATACAAATTTAAATGACTGAATTCAATTTTAAAAAATGCATATCCTTAATTTGATAAGATCAAGGTTTGAACAAGTATTTAAACTCCAATGTGTTGCTATTTTTGCATTTAAGTAGGCGAATACAACACAGGGTTTTTACCTTTTCAATTGGAAACCGAAGTTTCGTCAGTATGAGGCATTTGGTAAGACCATTTCTGATCTAGCTACTTTTTGTAATTGCTCTAAATTTTGGTATGTTATGTCTTTTCATGAAAGATGTTTATATTTAAGAGAATGAGAATTTTACCTTTCCATAAGTATGCTCATACGCTGAGAAAAAAAGTATAGTCAAAACTACCATAATATGGTAATATTTATCGTGTTTCTGGCTCTATGAGAACATTAAAAAGCACGATAATTATTTTTTGCATGGAATTATTTTTGAATAAAAATTTTTTATAATTGCGTGCAACTTTTTTTTTATTTGTTTCAAAAGTTCTCTAGAATTGACAAAATACGCAAAAAGTAAAATTAGCAATAAGGAGTCCAAACGTCGACCGCTCTTCTGACCAAACTATTGGGACCCTATTTCTAGATTTCGGCCAACCCCTATATCTTGGAAGTCAGAAACTCAAATCCGTCCAAAAAAAAAAAGGCATGTTTATCCAGAGAAAGTACGTTTTCGTGTCTGATTTCGTAACTTATAACATCGTCTGTGCTGATTACTTAGCATATTTGAAGCCACCTCCTTAAACCATTATGTTTGAGTCATAATAAGTGAAAATCCAATAATTAGGTCAAAAATTATTCAAGGTATTTTTTTAGCAGTATAAAAGAGAAGAGAAAAAAAAATCTTGGTGGTCCTTACACAGTTTCGCGACTTGGGTAACTCATGTATTTAGAGGCCACAAGTTATACATCAACGATCTAGCTTATTTAAATAACTTATTAATTAATTAACTAAAATTAACTCTATTTATTTAGGTCATTTCTCTGTTTCTCTGTCTCGTCAGCTACGCCACTGCTGCAGAATACTATAGCTACAGCCCATCGATTTACGCTGTGAATCCAGTTTCTTATGCCATTACTGAACCAGTTACCTATGTCAAGAGGTATTCCACTCCTATTTCCTATGTGGCACCTGCACCTACTGTTACATCCACTACTTATATTCAAAAAGTTCCAGCTCCTTTAGTCTACACTTATGCAAATCCTTTGACTTACAGCTATCCTCTTAGTTATTACAAGAAATAATCAGCTTTGTGTAAGTACCTTTAATTTTTACTAAAGAAAAATTAAGTATTTTTGCCAAAGGTTTATAATAAAAAATACCTTTGGCTAAGTTCTCTAAAACGTAAGTTTTTATAATATTAAGAGTAATAGTTGAATAATTTTTAAGTGAATAATTTTTTAAAAGTTGTTTACGAGTGTGCATAACTGATAATAAATATTTAATTTTAAAAATACATTTCTTTTTACAAGAAAGTTCTAAAAAATGATAGGAATTTTGATTTATTTATTGTATTGTATTGCATTTTAAGCATCAGACAAGTCATTTCCTAGTTTATTTTCGGTTTTGATGACGTTTTCATTTTTTAAGATAGCAGCTATTTAAATATCACGAATTTTTAAATTACATTCTTTAACAATTGTTAGATTTTTTTAATGTTTTCTCTAACACTTACATCACAATAAAATTCATTATAACTTTATTTTCTTCATTTAATTAGATATTATAATCGACTAACACATCAACTTGTGAAGGTAAGAATAATATTTTTTACTAAATAGATTATCAAGATATCCAAATAAAACTAAACTACCTCTTGATTAATTTATTTATTGCATTCTGAAGTTTGCTCAGATATTATTTATTTAATAAACAAAATTTAAAGTTTTTAACACTTTGACACACTGTTCGATTTTTATATTGTTGTGTAAAGCAAGAAAAACTAATGTCAGTGTTTAAAAATAATAATTATAAATAATAATAATTAGATAAAAAAAAAGGATCTGGACTTAATCAGCATAGACAATTACTTGCAGTCCCCAGTCAAATTATTAGATGCACTATAAGATTCGATGTAAAATCTTAATTATCAGGTGATACTATACAGCATAATTGTTTTTACACAGCTGAAAACAGTTTACACCTGTTTATATTCACGTATCAATTGGTTAACATTGTAATGCAATGCGTTAAAAATAAACACAAATAGGAAGCATATAATAAATCTCATGAATAAAAACACATTACATGTATGTGTAATTATAAAAGTATTGCATATAAACTCGTGCAAAACCTGTATTTATTAAAACACTACAGCGCGTCTAATAATTTGGTCTAATTATTATAATATACTAATATAATACCTGATATAATAAGTATTCTATATTTGTATAATATATCGTCTAATTTATTCAATCGTCGAATTTATATTATTTATCGTCTAATTTAACCAATTGATACACGTACGTAAACAAATGCAAACCGGTTTCAGTCGCGTAAAAACAATAAAGCTATATAGTATCATTTTGATAATTAAGATTTTACATAGAATCTTATATTGCGTCTAATAACTCGGTCAGGAACATTCATATTCCTCTTCACTCCGAATTGGAGCATAGGGCTTCTATCATAGCGTTGCATCTCACTCTATTTGTGGCCACATATTTTGCGTCTCACCATGTCTTTTCTATTTTTTTCAATCGTTATGCGCCTAGTAATTTTTGGTCTTCCTCTTTTTCTATTGCCCTGAGGGTTCCAATTAAAAACTTGTTTTACTTTAAATTTTTCAGGTTTGCGTAGAACATGACAAATCTATTTCCATTTATATTTTTTAATTTCAGATAAATTGGTTTCTGCTTTGCCATTCTAAGAATTTCTACATAAAAAATTTGATGGAACCACTTGATGCGCAATATTTACAGTTTTTAATAAATACTTGAAGTTTTTACATGTTATTTTTTTGCAGTGCCATGTCTTATATCCATATAGTAGGACAGATTTAACATTAGAATTGAAAGTTCTAATTTTTGTTGAATTTGTTGTGTTTTTGTTTTCCCAGAATTTATTAAGAATAGCGTAACTGCTTCGGGCTTTGTTTAATCTATTTCGTATATTTTCATCAGTTTCTTCTTTCTTGTTAATTATATTTCTAAGATATGTGAAACTGCTTACCTCCTCTAGCTTATAGACAATTAACGTCAAGCTTAAAGAAATGGACTGAAATTTGCTTTTCTGAAAAAAATATCTAACACTCAAGTGTTTTTAACAAATATTTTTCAAGGAATTTATGAAACTTAATTTTCAACAAAGTTGATTTTAAATATGGTTATTTTTCCATTAAAAAATCATTGAGTCATTTTTTTCTAACAAAAATAAAGATATCTGTAAAAATATATTATATTCTTAATAATGTTTATTTTCCCTAAAACTAAAAACCCTAAAATATTAATTTTAAGTGACCTAAAAATAGAACTGCAATGACTGTGTTTTACGTAAAATAAGTCAAAATGACATATGCAGCCGTCAGTTGTACGGAATAATTAAATTATACGGAATAAAAGGAATAAAAAATTAAAAAACGGAATACTTTAATAACTTTCGTTTGAATGACTATTACTTACTATTATTCAAATTCAATAGCTTGAAGAGCTATATTTAAATTTGGTAATTAGTTCTTGTATTTGTGTTTAATTCCAATAAAAAGTTCGAGAGATAGGGTGACATACTTAAAAAGGGAAATAACCATTAAGGAGTGCAAACATTATTGGCTTTATTTTACTATATAACTTTATTATTTTATTATATACTTTATTTTAAAATAACTAATGTAAATTATGTTTTTTTAGGTATCAGACGTTTAGCTTCTTGAAAATATTTGTTGAAAACACTGTTGACGCACAACATGTGGATTCTAATCACTTTAAGATGTTTTGAAAAGTTACGGAAAAACTCCTTGGCTGTTTAATATTTCAATTATTACTATTGAAAAACATACTTGTGTAACATATATGATCTCTGAATTAAAACTGTACACTTTCGATTTCGAATATCTTATTAAAGTAAAGAATGATGTCAATTTTTACAAATTAGTCAATTCAGTTTTTTATAAATACGTGATTTTTTTAAAAAAAATATATGATTTTTTTTTACATGAAAGTTTTCTTATAAATGCATGATGTTTTTTAAACACATGATTTTTTAAAAAATTAATAAGGTGCATAAAAGTTTTCATCTGAACAACTCAAGATTTTAAAAAGAATATGTTTATTAAAGCATCATAATTATTATATCTCATAAGAGTAAATTATCTTGTTAAAAAAGATTATCTCTCAATTGTGTTAGTTATAATTCATTCATAGTATTACTTTATTAAAAGAATTTAACTGAAGATTTGATTTTCATTTAAATTTGTTAATTAAATTAATTATTAATTTAATTAAATTTGTTTTAGTTTTAACTGCATAAATTATTTTTTCAGTTTAATGTTAAAATATGTGTTGTATGAATTATCATCAGCTTAAACTTTTAACCGTTTAAAGTAACCTACTTAACGTTGGAAAATGTCCAGAAATAATAAATATTGAAACAGTAAAAATATATAATGTCTAAACTCCTTAACATTTTTAAATCATATCAATTGATGTTTAAATGTGAAGTATATTTTATGACAGTTGACGTATTTAATCAAAAAAAACTAGTGAAACGGAAGCGTAAAAGAGAAAAAAAAAGTGAAAGTTGTGATCCACTTTTTCAGCCTTCATCAATTCATCTCTTGACATCTCGTTGTCCAAAGAAGCATTATTCTTGGAAGAGAAAGTGCTAACGAATGACTCTGCTTACTCAACTCGCATAACAATGCAATCTGAAATGAAGTCATTCGTATGCTTTAGAATCCTCACTAACTGGAAGGCTTCAAGATAAACTGCAAACACTTTCTTCACTTCTTGTTTAAAAGTAAAATAGCAATGAAAACAAATTTTTAACATGTTAGTGACGCACGCAGCTAGAAAAAACTGTAAAGTGCGCTAATGTTTTAAAGATCATGTTGTACCTTAGTGGGAAATACCGGTTAATGGATCCATAAACTAATACACCTACAGTTGTTCGTAAATTAGTCTATATACAAGGCCTCTTTATGTAGAAGTGTTCAGGGACGTAGCCACCGTGTAACACGTGGATATGCCCCGTAAAATTACAAAAACTCGGAAATTTTAACGAGTGAATTTAAATTAAATAAAATTTATATGATTATTTATTCCCATTGAGTGTTGAAAAATTTATCGCTAAATCTATTTGAAATAGAAATGTTGCTAAGATCTGTTTTTTTATTCTGTAAAATATTTTCCTAGCTCACCCCACCCCTGATAGTGAGAAAAATATTTCCTCCCATTAAAAAATATGCGGTCGAAGCACCTCTTTCAGATAATCCTAAAACTTTGGTATTTGGTTTTATGACAGAAATGGAAGTAATGACGCCTTAGGATCGTGTTAAAGCTCTCGCACGGGGGTCGTAAGAGTTCTTTTGCGAGAACCATGTCTTTATTGAGGCAAAAAGCTGTTTTTGCACTGTATTGGGAGATGTGCAAGTGGTAAATGGTCGTACACGCTTCTAAACGGCCAGATTTTTGGTAGGTAATCGCATTTTGTCGCACCCACGACGGTGATGAAAAGCATGAGAAACTTTATACAATTTTCACTGACTAGAGATTTATTAAAAATGTTGTAAAAAGTCAAGTAACATGCTGCAACCATAAAAAGAAATAAAAACTACGTACATGAAATTACTAATTGCATAGGTAGAAGACGTTAATTTCAATTCATTTGTAGTGCCAAAACTGCATACAAGATTCAGAACATCTAAATTTACAAAAAGGGGCTTCAAAGATAGTGTAGTTTTTGTTGTTGTAGTTCATTTACGTCGCACTAGAGCTGCACAATGGGCTATTTACGACGATCTGGGAAACATCCCTGAGGATGATCCGAAGACATGCCATCACAATTTTGATCCTCCGCAAAGGGGATGGCACCCCCGCATCAGTAGTCCGACGTCCTGCACGTGAAGTCGAGCACTTTACGGTAGAACAGTTTAATGAGGACCAATACCGCACACCCTCGGTCCCTACGCAGACCGTTCCAAGTGGTCACACACCCGCACACTGACAGCAGTCAGTGATGCTTGATTTTGCTGATCTGCTGGGAAAGATCAGTCTTAACGATCAGTCCACTGCGGGACCAAAGATAGTGTAATAACGACAAAAAATGACTACTAGTTTTTATTTTTTATTTTTTAAACACTTAATAGCAGCCCTAAATTTTATCTAGTTTTGTTTCCAAAACCGATTTAAAATTTATTGAAAGGAAAAATTCATTCCGATTACGATGAATGAATGACTAAATTTTTAAAGAATATAGCAATATATTCATTAGTTGTTTTAAATATTTTGCGCATACACATGCCAAATGAACTAAGCAAACTAAAAGAAAAACAAAAAAACAAACACGTCAATGACGTTTGATCCTCGAATCATCGGATTTTCACATTTTAAAATGCAATTGTAATGGCCTTAGAGAAAAACCTTAAATACGCTAATAAATTGGAGCAGACAATGTTTTAAGCTACAAATTGGACGGGAAAACTTGTTTTTTCTGGATAACGCCCCTTTTTCAGTGGATTAGGAGTTTTGACCCTTAAAATAGGGGGGAGGGTATACACGCAATCTGAACAATATGATCTCTTTAGTATAACGGGAGAGCGGTTGAAAGTTTCAGCCTCTTAATAATAATTTCAATTTATATATGCAAGCAATGGAACTTACATTTCTCGAGATTTTTTAAATTGATTCTTTTCAAATTTTGGATTTTCTTTCTAAAAACTACACAATTTAAAATCATAAAATATTTCTTTGCCTTATAATTTCAAAAAGTTTCAACCATTGTTAAATAAAATAAATAAAAAAATAATTAATAAATAAAAAGCAATCTATACATAATAATAAACGCTGCTGTGTGTGTGTCTGTAATCACAATATATCGCCCCAGAAGCCTCACCCAGGCACGAAACTCGGCACATAATTGTGTTTTGACATAATGAAGAAGTATTTTTTTCTTTTTCAAAAATTTGGATTAGTTTTTTAGTTATCAGTCATTTTGTAAGAAAATCTATGCTTTTTCGTCTTCAAAGAGCCTTATTCAAAAAACTATTAAAAAATGCATATACTTTTCTCCACTCTTATAAATGTATGCTACAATTGAAATATTAATTTTCGACAACTTAAACTAATAATATACGAAGGAATTAATAATTTATTTGTAAGGTTCGCATTAGTTTACATTTATCAAAGTGGAGAAAAGTTTAACTTTTGTATTAAAAATGTGGCAACTTATTCGATACGTAAATAGAACGCTTTGCTTTGATATATTTGTCGCTGTTCATAATTGTTATAATAAGTTTTTCTTCTTCTTTCCACGCTCTATTTTTTTTTCTTAAGTGAAGACGATAATTTTTGTAGCGATATAGAAATAGAAATTGATACCATAAAAAATTTATTCGTTTTCGTGTTCTTTTCATGTATTTAGCATTTTAGTTTTTTTTCTTAAGCGTCGTAGCTATATAATATATAAAATAGGAATCTAATTGTTTTTGAAGGAACGATCACACTTACCTTGGATCTCTTTGGTTTTTCTATTCTTTATTTTAACAGTTTTTATTAAATGTAATTAGTTATTTTCAGAAAGTTTCAGTTTGCAGGTAAGCACTTAGATTTTAATATTGAAGTTTCATGATTTGCTTTCATAGTAATTGTTGTTCTAAAGTATTCGTTGGCTTATTAAAAACCCGATTACTGACATGGCAGAACCGCCTTTCAAAAAACTTTGTATTTTGTCAAAGAAAAAGACATTAAGAGATTCTCAAAGAAGAAGAAGAGCACAAGAAACGTCTGTGGAACGTCAAAGAAGGATGGAACATGGCCGAATTTCGACAAGCAATTCTAGAGCCCAAGAAGTATCAGAGAAACGTCAAAGAAGATTAGAAGAGGATCGTGTCTCAACTAGCAGTCGTGTCTCAACTAGCAGTGTTAGGGTCCGAGAAACACCTGAGAAACGTCAAAGAAGATTGGAAGAGGATCGTGTCTCTACTAGCAGTGCTAGGGCCCAAGAAACATCTGAAGAACGCGGAAGAAGATTAGAAAATAATCGTGTCTCAACCAGAAATGCAAGGACCTGAGAAACAACCCAGGAACATCGAAGAAGGCTAGAAGAAAATCGTGCTTCAACATCCCAAGCTCGATTGCATTTGTGGCAAGACAAGGAAAACTCTGGCGGACAGCTGGCCGCCTTAAGTGGCTAGTAAATAAATAAAAATGTATAACTAAATTTGGTTGAAAGAGATAATTTTGAACAAGATTTTGTTGATTCGCGTAAGTAATTCCAGAGATACGGCAAAATATACAAATATTAAAATTAATTATAAAAGTATGAAACTTTTTCATGCTTTAAATAATGGTGCACTGTAAAAAATTCCGGATCAAATTACGGTGGAAAGTACCGGCTCTCAGTATGCTGGTACTTTTTCTCCATAACATCTATTTTTACCAGAACATGTAATGGAACAAAAAAAATCTTATATACCATAATTTTTGTAGTAAGAATAACAGTGAAATCACAGAACTATTATAATTATATAAATATTACTGTAAAAATTAAGGTATAAAATTTTACGTTAAAATGGATTTTTCGGATGATGTACCCAAAGTGCTGGTGCTTTATTCCGTAATTTGAGCCGGAAGTTTTTACAGAATACCCAATTTATCAGATTGCGGCTACTCCTTTTATTTTGAGGTTAGATTATTCAAATCTGCCAAAAAAACAAGTTGAGTTCAGTCTGAAAAAATACGTTTTTGTGTCCAATTTTGTAAATTATATCCTTTGTGTTAATTAATTAGTATATTTAAGATCAACCATTCGACTATTGAAGCTTTGTAGTATATGGAAATCTGATCTATTAAGGTGCTCTGTTTTTAATTTAATACTACAATAAATGTGTTTTCATCTAAAATTTGTCGGCAAAAAGACATAATCCGGCCAGACAATCATGAAAAACAACAACATACTTTTCTGAAGAAAAAAGGTCAAGATGAGGTAACTGAAAAAAAGTGTTAAAATATATCGTTTCTATTATGAAAGAATTAATTTTGAATTTTAAACTTTACAAAAAAATTAGACATTTAAACAAATGATTCAAAAAAATAATTTGATTTTAAAATGCTTTCTCGGAATAAAAAAAACATTCATGAATATTTACGCTGCCTATCATACGCGTATGGCCAGACAAAATTCTTCCCCAGAGTTTGTGTCAATAAAACGGATAAAGCTGTAATAATATGCATATTATCACCCAACTATATTTTTGCAGAAAATATTATATTTTCTTATTACGATAACATATTTTTTTTATAAAAATAGACTTTTTGAAAAATTTAAAAACTAAACTGGTTGCTAAAATAAGAAAATTCAACTTTGATTTTATCTTTATAGATCACCACTCTTCAATAATAGATATAGTGTCATCACATGCACTCGGCTGGAACGAACATGTTTAAAAACTGCATACTTTGACAAGAAATTTATAGATAAGGTAATTAAAAAAACGTGAAGATTATTGTTTCTGCATTGAACGAGTACGATGGAATAAAACAATTCAACTTTCGATAATAATGAGCTGTTAAACTTATGGAAAAAATTACATGCAGGTCGCTCTTCAGCACTGTAGAGTTGAAATTTAACGTGTTAAAAGGGCCATTTTTTATTTGTAATCTAAAACCGAGTTTTTTTTTAAAGTTCCGATTTGTTCGATAATTCTTGCAATTTTAAGTGCTTCTTTTGCGATTTTTTTACTACATCTAACATTATGTTTCGTTTTTTTGTTGTTGCGCACAAACTAAAAGACTTATAGACTTGAAATAACGAAGGAGTGTTAAAAAATGCATAGGGAGTATAACGGAATAAAAAAATATTTACCATATAATAAACTTTATCGAAACCTTACTTACCTTAGGACGAAAATTATTACCTGATGGTCTCTATTCAGCCCACAGAATTGAAATTTGATGAGCTGAAAATGCCATTTTCATTCGTGAACTCGTAGAAAGTTCTTTTCGAAATTACCTGAAAGTTGTTGCAAATTTAAGTGCTTTTAGCAAATTTTCTCCTTTTTAAATTTAATTAATGATCGACAATCTATCCATAATTGTTTGAAAATCTAATTATCTCTCTTAGGATCTTTATTTTTAAAACATGCTCTTTAATTATCGTCGTACAGAAAATAAGAAAAGAGCAATCGTCTGACCTCAATATTAACATGTATATTGAGTTTTGAAGCATTAAAAATTTAATTGTGAATATGATTAAAATGATGCAAGTTGAACAGCGTTTCGAGCTTAGTCGATTTAATGATGTTTTACGGCAACTGTGGAACAAAAAATAATAAAAGAGTTGCGTAATAGTTCACAATCGAGGGCCCTTCTCATTTTTGGCGATTTGCAAATAAATGAATGTAGTGTATGTAAATAAACCAAGAGCCAACCACATAAATGTAAACAAAAGTTGCGCTAACCCGAAGGTGACGTCATTGAAAGCAAAGACCGCAAATTATGTCATGGTAAAATTAAAAAAAATAATGTGATTTCGGAAAAACTGAACGAAAATTATCGCCAAAAGGGACCCTCGATTCTACAATAGAGCCAAGAGTTGTATGTCTCAATGCCCGACCGTATCGCATCCTGCATTCGCGCAAGAGGTGGCCCTGATGAGTACTACCCCCCATTGATTTGCATTTTTCCTGCAATAAATGTGATAATTTTGCTTTGATTTTTTTAATCACTTTTTGTGCCAAAGGATAGATAGGTGAAATTCTGTTTCATTCTGACAACTCTTTCTAGATGTGCATATTTTGATGGCAATCAGTATATGGGTGATTCTTACGAAATATGACAATTCACTGTCCATTACTGCAAGATCTAATACTATCATACTAAAGAACTTTAAAAAAAAAATTATAAATAGTATTGCTGTTAGCGTTTTAAAATAACTTTGCACTAGCATTGACTGTTTTATATAGTTAAAAAATTTAATTGAACTTCAAAATGTCATTTTCCTGGCATGTCCAAACAATCAATTCAAAGTCCAATAAAAACTAGCTTCAAAACTTCCTATAAATTTTTCAATATCGAAATTTTTTTTATCTCAACCTGTGTAAGCATTTCTAGAATATACGCAGAGGGTATTATTTTCAAAAACTTTGTTTAAATTAATTTTTTCTGTCAATAATTTGTTTGTCCCAAGAAAATCTGTCATTTTCCTGGCTACTTTTATTTAGTGGTTTATAACCAAAATAGATAGAGCCAGCAATCAATATCTTATATGTTAATAGATTGACTATGTACCCTCCTAGATGAACATGTCTTGTTGCATGAATAAAGATAATTTCTGGTTCAAAACCTATTTCAAAATTTTTTTTCAATGTGACTAGGTTTTTGTGTTGTCAATTTCCTGGTTTCTTGAAACCATTAATAACATAAACTACATAGATTTATCTGAGTTATTTTGAGAAATCCTGTTGTTTTCTACAGAATATAAACGTCTTAGGCCAAAATATTTAATTAAAGTAAAGTTATATGCTATAAAATGGCGAATTTGTCATTATCCTGGCTGTCATTTTCCTGGCTTATGAATGCCAGGACATTGAAGTGTTACCAGAAATTTTTTTAAACTGCTAATACTGTAATGAGGGAAAGCAAATATTAACCTAATACAAAGTTTATGTATGATTGTAATATGCTTGGATGTATTCAAAGTTATTTATTTTTTTAATGATTGATTATTATACACAATTCTATTTTGTACATATCAGCAACAAAATTTTTTTTTGATTCTTTCTACAGTGGATAAAAAGAATTAATTTAAGCAATTTATGGTCCATCTAACATAAAGGCTTAAGTTTAGTTACTTACTATTACCTTAAAATGACTGTTTTTTAAACTTCTAAGCTAATATGTCATTTTCCTGGCATTCAAGATTTGGTGAATTTCTATTTTTTTTTTTTTCTAGAGCAAATGTCAATAAACTACACTGCTGTCTGTAAGGTATTAATAAGTGTAACTAAAGAAGTATACAAAAACAAATTTAGATTATTTTGACGACTTTAAATTTGAAGAAATTGTTTGGTCTGAATTGTCACAATTTGTGAGAATCACCCAGATATCATTTTTATAATGAAGCAGAGTTTTCATTGTTATAAGTTTATAATGAGAAGATATGTCTCTTGAAAACATTTAATAAAACATTTTGAAACAACTTAAATTGAGTAAAATTTATCATGAAGAAAATTTATCATGAAGAAAATTATCATAGAAAGTACAACCCTGATCAGTTAATCATCAGAAAAAGTTAATCACTATGACATAGCTACAAACAACATTGCAAATGATATCATTTGTATATTGTGATGATTAATACTCAAAGATACGTTTTATATTGTAAGCAAATATAAGTAAAAGCTGAACATTTATATTAAATATATTTATTGAAATAATGAAGTAAAATGGAAATTTAATTAAAGGAAAATAATGAATATTCAATGCAAGTTTACAACTTAAATACTAAGTGTTTGATACATAATTTTGCCCACGATTTATTTTATAAAGATTTATTTGTAAAAAGTTCGACAATAAGGTTTTTTGGACTTCAAAGAAATGATTCTCTGAACTTGGAAAAGTTTAAATAACTAGATAATTTATTGTTATTTTTTATAGGTTTTGCAAACTAGCAGCTTTGTTTAAAAGGCGTGGAAAAACCAATAACCATTAAAACCTAATAAAATTTTATTTTTTGAAAAAGGTTTTTAAAACTTAATTATTTTTTAGAGTTTATAATCTTTTCTTTAAACAGGTAAAAAAAAACGATTTCTTTTATTAACGGAAAAAAACGAGGAAAAAAACTTTTATTATATTTAGTATGTCTTTTTAATTTTTTTTTCAAATAGAATTGATTTTGATTTGGCTTATGTTAAAAGTATAATGCATAAAGCATTCATCATCTAGTATCTTTCTAACATGTTTACGTTCTTTAAAAAATGAAGATAGATTAATAGGAATTCAGTTTAAACAAAAATTATATTAAGTTATCTTTTAGTATCTTTTTAGCATGGTTCTACAAAATAAGGATTGATAGGTTTAAACAAAAAAATATATTATAATGGACTTAAAGACAATATTATCTGATACAACTGTCCAAATAATATTATAATAATTATAAAAGAAGAAATTTTCAATAGGTTTCAGATTAAAGGCAGTAATTTTATATACAGACATTATATTTTTTTGAAACTACGGCATTTGAACCATTCCATTTGCTATTTTTTTCTATTCATATATGTCAAAGTATGATAACGGCTTACCGGAAACTCAGATTTTCAAAATTATGGATCTAATTTTACCACACATTTAGTAAAAAATACAAACTTAAAAAATAAGTTTATCCCAATAAATGGGTTGTCATGCCATGCTCTAATGTATCACGATAAAATTACCATATTTTGTGGCATTTACCAAATTTTATTACATATTATAACACTATATTTTATGGTAAATTTAATCAAAATCATTACCAAAGCGCTTCGGTGAAAGTTACCAAGCTTTTTGATGGAAACACGGAAGCTTTACCATATTATGGTAGCTTGGACCATACTTGGAATTATTATTGCCAAATATATGCCTTTCTTCTTGTAAAAATGATAAATGATATTAATATGATATAATAAAATAAAATTACTAAAGAAATGTCTTACTGCAATTTCAACTTTAATATTCAATTAACTTCTTATGCTCAGCAATTGGGTAATTCTTAATTACAAAAAAATAAGCATTGATAAGGGAATAATGAAAAGTCGTTTATTTTGTTTTAAAATTCTTATTTAATTAAATTCAGTAAGAATTATGTCGAAAGTCAATTTTTTTGCCTCCTCTTTGGTGTAGCTACTCTGCCCCATCTAGTGTTTTGTTGATTTGCATTAAAACTTAAGATGTGCTTAATCAGTAGTTCCCGGTTACGTATAGTTCGTCTAAAATAAGAACTCCCCCAGACATTCGCCTGAACCTGTGGTGGTGACTATGGTAACAAGGTATGACTATTTCAAGTAGGGGTGCGGGGTCACTGTTTTGGAGTGGTTTCGGGTCGGTGAGAGATAGGGAATATCTTTCTTCTTTCTATTGTGTTAGTCCAAGAGTGAAGCTACCCTCCCTAAAATGCGCCATTCTTGTTTCTGTAGCACCAGACGACCTTACACTTTGTGGCAGGAGGAGTTCTTAGCTTAGACAAACTATATTTAAACGCTCATCTGGACGAGCAAGGGTAAAAATGTCTAATCGGAATTAATACATTCTCTTTTTGAACTTCTTACGGTAATGTTTTAATTGCACTATAATGTTTTAATTCTGAGTATAGTTTTTGACAGTGATAAAAAAATAAAAAAAACAGTCTAGAAATACTTTATTTATGATTCGACTGACTCCATATCGAAAAAGAGTTATTTTCTTCGTAAACAACTGCAAAGATTATTTCTGAAAATTGAATTGAAACTAGGTGAGTGAGGAGACAAAACTCAGGTGTGGTTGGAGTTTGTATAGTATTATTGACCAATTGAAGATTGTGATGAAAACTGGATGATTATTATAACAGTTGAGGATGAAAACCGGATCACAATTAAAATAAAACTTTTATTTAATATTTGTAAAGCTCGAGATACAAATTATTATTATATCCATAATAAGACTTTCCAAACTGAATAATAAATTTTGAATAATAATATTAATAATGTCAGGCCACGGAAACAAATCCCTCATGACCTGCCTATTCAAAAGTCAAATTCAAAATTAGTTGAATTGTTCCCAACAGACATTATTTAGAATCATGAGGAGAGATCCATGGTTGGTGATTTATCTAAAAATAACATAGGCAAAAATAAAGATGCCCCCCCCCCCCATAATCAATATTAGGTTTGAAAGATACCTTGGTGATCGCGAATCGCCATCAAGAGTGTGAGAATTATTATAACCATGTAACTGAAACATATTTGTGGTAAGAAATTTAAGAATTAAGAGTTATAATTAGATTTTTGTTTTTGATTAGGTTCGACAGTGAATTAATGAGTCTAAATTAGTATTGAAATAAAAAGTTAGCTGTTACATTGATCGATAAGAAAAGAATAAAATATTTTATGCTCGCTTTTTATAAGAAATTAAACTAATTGATTTAATTAAAATATAATTTGATTAATAATAATTAAAAAATTAAGTTTAAGTAATTAAAGAAATTTTAAAAGCTAGTAAATAGATATATATATATGTAGTACCTATTATGGCGGCACAGTGAGAAATCAAATATTTTGAATTTTAATTTTCTCTAATATCTATATATTTATGCACTATACATTAAAGATTATTTACCTCGTAAATAAAGGCAAAGATTATTTTGGAAATTTTGACTGATGAATTGAAATTTGGTGAGAGATCTAATAGTTTGAATTTTGACTTGTTCTTATATCTATATATTCATACTCCATAAACAAGATCAAAGATTCTTTATGAAATTTAGATTGATGAATTGAAATTCGGTAAGAGATCAAATATTATGAATTTTGATTTACTCTTAGATTCATCCATTCAAACATGGTGCACTGAAAATTGTTAACGAAGTAAACAAGAGAAAAAATTATTTTCTACGGTATACAATGTTTTACAAAAGTGCCTTAGCAGTTTATTTTTATGCATACAGTTTTCATATTTACATTCAAATATTTTTGGAAAAAAATATGAAGAAAATGAACATTTCAAAGCTTTATTCTTGCAAAAAGGCATAAACGAGTTGAAACCTGTGTAACTGTAAGTTGCAAATTTTCTAAATTTCAAAACTAAGTCATAAAATTCACATAATTTTCAATTAATTTTATGAAATATGCTATTGAAAAACATTTTAATGTTATTATTGATGAATTTTCCATATCGATAAAAAATACTTTAAAAACTTTCAGAATATGGAACAATTAATAGTGTTTCTGTCTCTATGGGAACACGAAAAAGCACGGTAATTTTTATCGTAGCGCTTTGGTAATGACTTTTGGTAAAATGAACAATGGAATACGATTTTACTGCCATGCTGTTCAGTAGTGAATGTGGTAAAATTTGGCAATTTCATCGTGTTACTTTAGAGCTTGTCATAAAAATCATTTAATTGGTTAAATTTTTTCAGCTTTTATTTTTACTAAATGTGTGGCAATAAGAACTATAATTTAGAAAATCAGAATCTTCGGTAAATTGTTGCGATACAAATAGAAAATTCAGAACAGAAATATCAGATAAATGGTTTAAACATCCTATGTTGTTATGTTTTTTTAATTGGAATTATGTGATAATCCATTTTAACCGCAAAATATTATACCGTACATTTTATTTAAGTTGAGGGATTCAGTGAGTTTGCGATAATTTTTTCTGTAAAAATTATGTTATATCTGATTTTTTGTTCAGTAACATATTCCGATAAAAATAGATCGTGCGGTACTTTTTACCGTAATTTGATCCAGAATTTTCTTAGAGCGTGTATATGTAACTCTTTTAGAAACTATTTTTAATGTTTGCTGAAAATACCCAATCGTTATCATTCTTTATTAATGAAAATGTAATTAAAATAAATGATTTTTTTCCTTTAATATTCTTTATGTTGTCCTTTTATGCATATTAATTATGAATATGGCCACGTTGAAATGCAATTCGTACATTCATTACTTTGTACTGAATTATCATAACAGTCATAAGTAACTTCATATTGATTGAAAGTAAGCTTTATAATTTTTAAAACTAATATGTTAACTAAAGCTTTAAAATTTCGTTTGCAATAATTTTTATTTATGTTTATAATACAGTACATATACACACTTATTCTATGTTGCTATGTTGCTTCTTCTTACAATGGAAAGTTTGATTTTAAAAAATCGACACGTTTTTTGAAAGGTGTTTATGTTTCATGTTTTGATTTATAACACCCAGTTAGCATGTTTTGATGTATTGCATTCTTAAACCTTGAAATGTCCAACTATTGACTCATTTTGCGACAGTTTACATAACCCCATTCTGTCGCGACACAGAAGCGCCGATGGATATTTTTTTTATTCGAAATTCGTGAAAATCTTCTCATATTCCTTCACGTGTGCACCCAATAAATAAATGAATATGAAGTAAAACAACTAACCATCGTCCCATGTTGTGGGAATGATAATGAAGATTAAAGGTGACATTATTGGAATTTATAAAGAGTTCTTTATGCATCAAAGTGTCGTTTTTTTTACACATCTTTTGTCATTCTTATTTGGCAACAATCACAACTTGCTGCCTTTAGGTCATAAGCTCACCCTTAGATGATTTTTTGTAATTTTTTTGTTCTTTTCTTGAAAGAGTTTTGGGAAAACTATAAAAGAATGAAATTCCGCTCTACAGATCAAGAGTTCATCTGCTAAATACAATCTGTTTCTTACTCTCTGAAATTTGTTCTCAAAGAACATTTTATTGACAATGAAATCCATCGTAAGTATAAAATTCTCTCTCATTCTAGTTTGAATATTACTGAATATATTACCTCTTTTTTAATCTTATATAATATAAATCAAAATAATATTAACGTTAATTTTAAGAATTACAAATTATTACTGAATTTTACAAATAAGTTTTTAAGTTTTTTTTAAGACAATAAAAAATTTAACTTTTTATAAAAATCAATATGTAAAAATTAGTCATATATATTAGTATAATATTATGTATTTTAATATTATATTTTATAAAAATCACTTTAAGATAAATGATTATATGCCAGTTTAAAAACCTTTTTTATTTTTTGTAGTTATTTATGACTTAACTGAATTTATTAAAGGTATTACTAATAGGTTTTCTTTAATGCACAGAAATTAGTTTGAAAATAAATGAAATTCTATTCTTTTTCGCTTAACAAATAACTATGAAATTTAAGCTTATTTTTTATACCTTAATTCACTTATTGCTTATCATATTGTTCTATAGTTATTTCCATCACATTATTTTGTCATTAACCACATACCTCTATAATTCTATTACGACTAATCTGTCAAACTCATGATCGGTTTAACGGGGGTTCGAATCAAAGTGTTGACGCTAAAATATTTTTTTCCATTTCTTAAATACATGAGGAGTTTCCAATATCCTGCACACTTCAATTGGTGACCACAAAAAAATTTGAATTTTTCCTTTTTCTCGAAAGATGGCACTACTAGATAAACTAATTAAGCGACGTTTCACGGCTCACCTGACAAAACACAACTCAGCCGCATAATAATTCAGTCCATTTCCAAACGAAAAGCCTAGCACAATCTAGCTTCAATGTTCCGTTTAATTTCCTGTTTGCGATTTTTAAACCATGCTAATTGTAAATGGTAACAAAAGCGTATAGTTTTGTATTCACGGTTTTTTAATTATACCAGTTGTAAACTGTTTAAAAACTGAAAAGGTTAAAAAAATGTTCCTAAGAGTAAACTTTACGGTTATTTGGATAGACAGACAGCTGCCAGTTATTTTATTATAATTTCAGTATGAAAATTCAAACAGTTCATTTACAAAGCTGCGGTTGAAATTTGAGGTTGGAAGTGTAGCCGGAAAGTGGTTGAAACTTTGATAGACGTTTAAGTTCTCTGTGGCGGTAATAGGACGAAAAAACCGGCTTATGACGATCATGAAGTAACTGAAACTTACATAGTCATCGAAAACAGAGCTCAGTCAGCTTTCGCCAAGTCTTTTCATCCTCATGAACCACCAAGCAGAAAATATTTATTACCGAGAATCACTATTCCATCATTTTCTCAGAGTAGATTTTAGAATGTCTATCTTCAAAACGAAATGAACGGGTTTCAGCATTTTTTTTAAAAATTAAACTTATTAAAATGTTAACTCAAGGGAGTAAGTTTTTAAACTGAATTGAAACCACTGTATATTTTCAATTAAATTTTTTACTAAAATTACTGCCAAAGATGATAAAAAAAGTCAAATAATGATAGTGATTATTCAGAATTTTCTTAATAATTATAATTCATAACTTAATATCAATAAGAAAGGAAGAAATTTGACTGACACAAATAAAGCAAAAACCCATGTTCCTTAACAAATCTTTTAATGATTATCGTTTCGCGATCACCGCTTAGCTAGTTGAAAAGTGATAGAAATGTCGATAACAAGATTCAATATTGAAAGCAAATTAAGAAAAAAGTATTTCTAATTCCCTGTAATTATACTAAGGGTCAAAATGAATTTAACAAAAGTAATGTTCAAAGATAATTTATTTTGTATAATTTACATTTACATTTAGTTTTTCACCATACTGATTTTGTAGTAAGCTGGGCAATATTACTTTGAATCAATATTTGAATCAAATTAAAAGATAAAAAAATTTGAAATTTTTTCTTTAAAATTTGTGCAGATATTTAGTGATTCATTAGATATTTATTGATTCATAGATATTTAGAAATTTATTACATATTTAGTGATTCGTTAGATATTTAGTGATTCATAGATATTTAGTGATTCATTAGATGTTTAGTGATTCATTAATAATTAAGGATTTATGGATATTTAGTGATTCATAGATGTTTAGTGATTCATAGCTATTTTGACGTTCATTAGATATTATGTGATTCATTAGATATTTTGTGATTCATAGATATTTACAATGCTTGATTAACTGTTTATGTTCATATTTGTTGCCTATACAAAGTTTAATATTTTTTTATTTTCTTAAAAAAAATCCATAAAATATTTGTCTTTCAGAGTGCATTCGTTTTCATCTGCGCTTTGGCTTTGGCAACTGCCCAATTGGGTCCAATTATTCCAGTTGGATACTCTACTCCTACTGCATCCTTCAGTCTTGGTGTTCCCTATGCTTACGCTTACGCTCCTGCTGCATCGAGTAATTACGTCCAATATGTTCCTGCTCCAGTTGCTGTTGCTGCTGTTCCTGCTGCTGTCGGATACACTCTCTTGAAGAAGTAAATAACAGCGTAAGTAGATTGTACTTCCAAAACTCTATCAAAATTAATATAAAGTGGGATTCTTCTTTAAATATTTTAAGGACCTAAGCCTAAACAGCGTAATCGAATTTGTTTAAGCAAATCCTTCGGTTGAAAGGCATCATAAAAGCACTAAATTAAGAAGAAAAAAATTATTTTTAAATATTAAAAATTATTTTCTTATTTTTATTTTATGGGAATAAGAAAATACATAAACGCCTTTTGATATCAGTATGCACTTAATTTCGAAAAAAAAAAAAAAAAAACGCATGGTAAAAATGTCGTATATGCATTACTGCAAATTTGAAAAAATAAGGATTTCTGACAAGTTTAAAATAACTTTAAAAGGCCGTTCTATTTTTGTTAAAAGATGCAAACATACAAATTCATTATTTAAAATTCAATAAGAAATTTTATTTTATGAAAAGTACGTCTTATAAAAATTGCATTATACAAATAATATATTACATAAATTATTTACTAAAATCTTTTCTTAAATAAAAAACAATTGTAATTTAGTTAACTGAGAATATTTATTTATTAACAATATTGGAACCAAACTGAAAGATAAAAAAATTTGAACTTTTTCAGTAAAACTAATATATATATATGCAGTGATTCATCAAATATTTAGTGATTAATAGATAATTAGTGATTCATTAGATATTTAGCGATTCATAGATATTTATTGATTCCTTTATTTTCAAAGAATCCGCGAAGCTAAAGCATGAAGAGAAATAAGAAAAACAATAATTAATTTTCTGCTTTTCTTTTCAATAAACTGGGGTGGTATTTATTCAAAAACTAAAAAATATCCTTCTAAAAAGTGTTATTTATCGTGAATATTGTGAAATAATAAACTTAAGAGATTTGCCGAGAACTTTAAACAATTTTATTCAAATGCAAACTTCAAACAACAGTAATGGTATGTTTTGTTTCTTTTCAGGCTCCATCCAATCGAAAATGATTCTTCTATTCCCAGAGTTTTAAACAATAGATATCCGATATCCTAACAATAAATATCCTAAGGTTGGAGTTCAAGTTAATTTCGAGGAAAGGCATTGAATAGGAGCCAGCATTACACAGAAATTGTTCAATATGTTATTGATCCAATAACAATATGTTAAAAAATTTCATTGTTTAAGCATTAGTTCATTATTTATATACTTTATGAGATTTGCATTTTCTTGTTCCCTATTTAAAATAAAATTTATATTTTAACAATTTTGTTTTATTTTTATTGCTTGTTTCAAAATTTATAAAACCTATTTAATTAAGTATTATACAAAAAATGACATTTTCTATTATTAGAAAGGCCACAACAGTGAGGAAAAAAGTATAATCATAGTTACCAGAATATGACAAAATTTACCGTATTTCTAGTTCTATGAGAACACCAAAAAAGCTCAGAAATTGTAACCCAAACGCTTTGGTAATGATTTCTGTGAAATTAACCATGAAGTATAATTTGATAATATGTGGTAAATATGGTAATTTTTTTTTCTATTTTAGTATGTTATCTTAGAGCATAGCATGCAAGCAATTTATTCGATTTAATTCACTTTTCAGTATTTTTTCTTTTCTAAATGTCTGGTAATAAAAACTATAACCATTTGTATTATATTTTAAAAACCAGAATTCCTGGTAAACCGTTACCATATAGACGGAAAAAATTACCGAGCACGGTATACTCTACACTGATGTTTTTTAAGGTTCAGTGGCATTGTCCGGTATGCCCTACATCAATATTGTTTTAAGATCAAGTGCCACTGGCCAGTATGCATTTAACCGGTATATCGAACACTGATGTTTCTCCTAATCTATCCTCAGCAGATATTAAAATATCGAATAAATATAATATCACCGAATTAATTAACATAAAATCGGATATAACAAATATTTCGAACACTCAACAAAGCGACTATGCAATTATTGACAGTCACCGGCGAAAGTCGACATTCTTTTGATTTCGGTCATTTACGGTAACATGTATTTTACCGGAAATGTCATTACTATACAGTATTGTAATTTTAACAGAACTTTTTTCTTTGTGCATCAATCTTGAATTAAAATAAACATAGTATTAATATTGTCTACTGCTTTCAGATGGATAATAAATTACAAAACGCACAGAAATAAGTCATAATTAGAACTCAGAAGTTATACCTCAATGATACAGCTTCGAAATAAACAAAAATTGAAAACTTATTTTTAGTAAATTGGCTTCTTCACTACTCCGACTTGAACTTTATAATCTTTTTCGTTCGTACACAAACTTTTGATAATGAGTATTACTTTACAGTACCATAATTTAAACGATGGAGGAAATAAAGGCGTTGCTTTATTAAAGCTTATTTTTTTCAAAACTGTAAAAGAATAAAGTTAGAAAGTTATCAGTCTTGAGAAAATAATTTAATAATGTATATTTGAGACGTGGTTGCTCATGGGGTAGAGCACTCGCATCCCAAGGAGGTGACTCGGGTTCGATACCAGTCAATTTGAATTCTGCACCAGGACTGCATCAACCACAGTGCCGACGTAAAAATATCCTCAGTGGCACATGGGTTAGAGTACCCTTGCCGTCAGGCTACCCGTGGGAGGCTTTCGTAGTTTTCCTCTCCATGTAACGTAAATGCGGGTTAGTTCTATTAAAAAGTCCTCCACGAAGGTAAATTTCTCCCTATACTTGATCCAAGAGTTCCTTTGTCTTCTGGATTGGGTTCAAAATTACAAGGCTACGGAGGTAAACATTGGTAGTTGTAAACTCAGATTTGGGAGACTGTTCAACGGCGGTTATAAAATAAAATATTGTACACTTGCTAGTTTTTGAATTTTTTTCTAAAACTTTACTATCA
This sequence comes from Parasteatoda lunata, assembly GCA_949128135.1. Lineage (NCBI taxonomy): Eukaryota > Metazoa > Arthropoda > Arachnida > Araneae > Theridiidae > Parasteatoda > Parasteatoda lunata. Next base: position 32,240,170 of record OX421973.1, on the reverse strand, counting down.
ATGTTTACAATGAGGAAAACTGGTTTGGAAAAGGTATTTTAATTTATACGTCATTAAAACAGGGGAATTCAACAAAAATATGAAAATGGACAAGTATATATTTTTTAAATACCTTTTAAAAAATATTATTGCGAAATTTGTTCGGAATTGTTTGATAAATTTTTTTCAAAAAAATCAACTTTAAAATTTAGAATAACATTCGCTATCTTCTATTATTCTCATGATTGGTAACATCGTATTGAATTTCTTATATGAATCATTTAACTATTTCGGTAGTAAGTTTAAAATCTTTTATTTTATTTAACATTTATGATTTTTTTCTGCTATATTAAGTAAAAAAAAGTCTTGTTTTTATCCAATAATAAAAACATTCCTTAAAATAGGTAAATAAAAAATATTTTTAGCTTTATAAAACAGAAAAAGACATAATATAGTTATAATTTCCTTAGATATGTGAACTACACTTTCAGGAAAATAGATTCATCATTGAACCATGTTATATGTGCCTTAATCTATCACTAACTCAATCCAGGTAATTATCAAGAAATCCAGATTTGGAGTTACTCGGATTTAAATTAAGTTTTTCATGATGTTTGTTGAGTGAGTAATTCAGTCCAATGAGCTTATTGCAAAATGTAAAGTACTAAAATAACATATAAAAATACTGATTCATAACTCTTAATAAATTTTATTTAAATTCTTCAAACTAAAACTACAGCATAAATACATATTCGAGGGCAATTACATACATTTACATACTTTCTTCAATAATGATACATAGTTTGCTACAGCACTGCAATAAATATTCAATACAACCTAAAATACAAAATAAAGAAAATTATGAATATTTTCTATTCTTCATTTTATCGCTTATAAATTCCTATATAATCAGTAAAGCTACTAATTAAGAATTGTTGTTATTATCGTCAGCCATGAAGACACTTCGTTTTACTAAACTGAACTAGACTTACGAATAAGTTACTCAAGTAAGAACTAAACGGTATTAAATAAATAAGGTATTAAAGTCCATTAAAAGTCCATGAATTCTATTTTTGATAAAATGACAATAAATGCTGCTTATAGCGATCGAAAGTAAATAGAAATATGCAATTTCATCAGACACAAGGTTTCAGTAAGTACTGAAATGCTCTGAATAATTGGAAAGTGGTTAAATTTTCGATTACAAGTTTCTATTTTCACAGATAAGAAAAGAAATCTATTTGACAGAAACTTAATCGATAAAATAATAATAATTATTAATTTCAATTAAGACTTACAATTAGTGATGGTGGTGGTGATGATGATAACGATGTGCAGCTGCTGCTGCAGCAGCAGCCGCAGCTAGTTGACGATCGATGAAATGATGAGCATGTGGAGAGCTGTACGCTTGTGGAGAGCTGTATGCTGGTGGAGAGCTGTATGCTGGTGGAGCATAGGCTGGCACAGCCGGAACTGCTGATACAGAAGGAGGTCCATATGCAGCCCATGAATAGGATACAGGATATGTTGGAACAGCGTATTCCTGTGGCACTGGTACTGGTTGAGGCAATGGTGCAACAGGGAAAGAGGGTGAAGCATATCCGTATTTTAATGGATTGTATCGGAAGTCGTATCTGTAAGTGGTTGCTGTTGGAGCTGGAGGTAGAGGAAGTGGAGGGTACGCATAAGCAGGATTAGAGTATGAGACAGAAGCTGCAGGTTTTACAACAACGCGACTACCACCGTGAGTGGCAGACGAAAGTCCGAAGACGAAAGCTACAGTAAAAACCGAAAGCTGAAAGGAGAATTAAAGACTATGTTAAAAGCACAGGTAAAAGTTTCAAAATTTAATTAATTATAGGCTCAGCTTTGGATGATAAGCTCAGAAAATGCAGTAATCTATGCCTCATCAATCAGTCGAAAAGATAATGTCTTGTTCAATTTTGTCATTTCAAAATATTCTAACTTTTAATTTCTTCAAGCATTTCCTATTAAATAGTATAAAATTTTATAATTTAATAATAATTTTGGTTTAGTACTGTCAGACTGATTATTGAAAAATACAAATTTCTTAAGATTTCCAAAGCCTCAAATTAGTAATTATTTTTAACAGCATGTAATAATCGTATGGCTTTTATCATTCAGTCGAAAAGATAATGATTTGATGTAATGATCTGCACTATATATGCAAAATTCCTCTGCACTATATAAGCAAATCTTAAGCATATATAGTGTAGATGAATTTTTGGGTAACTTGAAGTACAAAAATAAGTTAATATTTTCTAACTTATTTTGACCTAGTCAAAACCAGTTGTTTCGAACTTTATCCCGCGTACTTCATCCATTAAAATTTTACATTATCTTTAAAAATTTTCACCAATATTTAAAATCTTAAAAAGAATGCAATATTATTGCTCAGAAAATCCAAAGATTGACTTTTTTTAAATAAAAAAAAATATAAAGGAAAAGAAATAGGAAATTGGATTCAATGTTTTACTGAGGGCTAATTCGCCTGTACTGGAGCTGACATAGAAGATATATGTGGCTTTTGTAAAGAGCGTGGAAGCAGAAATAACTGTCACATAATCCTAAAAATACGGTTCTTATGATTAAAAGTGAGGTTGCCGTAATTGAAAATGAATGCACTTCTCGTGATCTTCAAACAGTATTACTACCACACTCAATATGTAGTAAAAATCTTCCTGACAAAATTCTTTTCAATGTGAGTTTTTGTAAGAAAACAAATTTATGACTTCAATGCTTTAGGTATTCGATTAGGTGAAAATCTGCAATTTGGACGGAAATTTCAATTATTATCCATACTTAAACCTTTAGATCATTGGCTTTCAAAATCATTTAAAGTTTTTAAAATGAAGTTAGAGTAGTTTTTTCGTATGTTGAAAGGCAAAACCTTAATCAGAAGTAGAATCCCAAAAGCAAAACTAAAATGCTTTTGATTTTTTTTAATTATTTTTTTATGCTTTGAGAGTTTTAACCTTTTTTTATATAATAAATCATATTTTTAAAACAAATAAAATTTATTTTCAGAAATTGATTTTCAAATTATTCATTTTTTCTCATAATTTTCTTGTATTTTAAAAGCATTTTCTGAAGAACGCTGATTTTGAGAAAAATTCTTTACGCTAGCACACATTACAGAAAAAGTTTATTATATAATTCTTTGAAGTTCTATTTGTAGATTTTCTATAATGTAAGCAATGTTTTAAACAAAAACCTAAGCTAAAGCTTTGAACTAAAATTTTATTTTTATTAAGAATTAATTTAGAATATTTAGAATTTTTCTTAAAAAAATTAATATTAAACAATACATTTAGTTCTACTTGATTGCCGTTTTGAATTAAAAAAAAATTTTGTTGAGATTTTAGTTCAAACCGCGGGTAATTAGATTATTGATCTAGAAAAAATATTATTTAAAAATTTATGTATTACATATTTTAGACTCTTTAAGCACAAATTTGCTTTTATATCGAAAACTTTTTCATAAATTTTTTAACTTAACTTTAAATTTATAGTTATAAGACCCCTGCTTACCAAATATACAGTTAAAATTTTAATGCAGCTTTTTTTTCTTCAAAAAATGTGCCAAAACCAGTCGGATACCATAAGCATATTTTTCAAAGAGGTTACCCATTTGATGTGTTTTCTAATCTCTTATACAATCTGGTGACGTAAAGCAATGGTTTCACTAGATACAGAGGAAAACATATTAAATTTACCTCATATTGGTGAGGATTTGTATTCTAACACAATGTTTTTCAACTTATAAATAATAGTTACGACATAGTGAGTTAATAAGAGAGGTGGATTTGAGTTTGTTCTGGTTGGATGTTTTATGAAACTAAATTAGTTTTTCTACAGTTCCACATTATCCATATTGCCTGAATTAACCTCTATTTTTACTTTTTTAAAAATATTTTTTTCTTAATAAAACCAAAATAAATACTATTTTTTTATGAGAGACAATTTATTACAATTATTTATAATCTGGGCACGTGATGATTTGAGGAATTAAAATTAAAAAGCCTATAAAGTTATTTTCAGACCTGTAAATAGTATTCCATACTACCTCTTCTAATATCCGAAGTTATAAAATATTTTAATTCAAATATCAAAACTTAGAGACCTGAAATAGGTATTCCATACTACCTCCTCTAATATCCTAATTTATAAAATATTTTAAATCAAATATAAAAACTTAAAGATAAACATTGGCATAAATGATAATTTTCATGACTTACGGGAAAACTTGTAATAAAAAGTAGTTTTTTTCATTTATTGTATCTGATATTTATAAGTTAATATAGACCTCAAAATAACTACTCACCACGTTTAGAGTCAACAAAAAAATTATGTCTTAAATTAAATAAACAACCGGTAACCGGTCATTCCTTTCTACATATATATATATATATATATATATATATATATATACATACATTTTTAAAACGTTTAAGGATAAAAGTAATGCTGAAAGACTATAGGAAACAGTTTTCATTAAAACATCCAATGTCTCCTTTCAAAATTTTGATCCTTCAGTCGAAAAGATGATGATTTAATCTAATAATCTGCACTATAAATGCAAAATTCCTGTACTATTTAGGCAAATCTTAAGCATATATAGTTCAGATGAATTTTTGGATAGCTTAAAGTACAAAAAATAAGTAAATATTTTCTAACTTATTTTGACCTAGTCAAATACATATAAACCAATTGTTTCGAACTTTATCCCGCACCTAAAATTGCAATTTACAGTGGAATAATTCATATGGCAGAAGAGTTCCTTAATAATGCACATATTTCAAAGTTGCCATGTATACATTAAATGTATTTCACCTCCCCAAATATTTTTAAATAAAGTTCTTTAAAATCAGTATGTTAAAATTAATTTCGTTACATGTTTATAATATTTTTTATGATTGAATTAACTTTTTATAGTCGTAAATTACTTCTAATATTAATTTTTATCATTTTTTTCGATTAAAATTATAATCTTTCCAAAGCAAAAAGAAAAGTTTGCAGAAAGTGGATATTAAATTAAAAACACCAATCGGTATCAGTCACCGACTTATTAGGTTTTTTAAAAAAAAGTAGCCGCTAAGTTAATAGTGTCTACCGGCCACGGGCTACTAACTCAGGTCTAATGTTAATGCCAAAAATTATTTTAACTTCACTATTCAGTGCATAATTGCATCAACTAAGCAAATTAATGTTCTTATAACAATAGTATTATAAGAAACATTGTTAAGAATATTTTCAATATGGAATACATCGATTTATTTAATTATTTTTAAACAACTTATCTAATTTTTCAATCTGCTAAATTTTTTTAAAAAGGCTGTATTTTATTGATTAAAAAACAAGTTTGTTATCCAACCTATTTGTGGTGACTTTCTTTAGTGGTCGACCTATAAAAGGGGATAAGTCGTTGTTTTTCTGAATCATTTTATATATCATGTTATTTTGATATATGTAATGTTATTTACAATGCTCTTGTTTCATGTATTACTACTAATACGTTATCAATTAAATTCAAATTGAAGAAATTTGTTTAACTTTAAAATTGTATTCTTCAAATACGACGCCATTCATCTTATTTATATTAATAACCAGAATTAATCCCACTTCGATACATAAATTCAACATTAAACTGATGAGTTTAAAAAAATATGTCAGTAATGCATGCCAGGTCAAGATATTTTATAAATAATTTCTTAATATGCTGAAATGAATATGATGTAATTTTGTTACATGATCTTACAAACATTTTTTTGGCAAAAGCTTCTTGATAGTTTTCCCTTATGTTCAACTCACAAATGTTAACTTTTAATATTATTTTACTAATTTAGTAAAATTCTAATGCACATAATAACAAAGGAAATTTTCGAAGATTCTTTTTCATTTGTTGTAACCTAGAGCTCTTAAACTTATTAATGGTTCAGAAAAGCATTCCCTAATACTCCTAGACAAATATGACTTGTGTTAGTGGTCAACATGCATGATGAACAGGTAAAAAAATTGTTACAAAAATGTTGGTTTATTTAACTAAACATTATAAATTCCGACCATGATAATAGATTTCAATTTAGACAAGTTGTCCACCTATAAGTGTGGTCAACTTCATTTAGTTTCACTGTATATTAAATTGGGTGTGGGTACTAATATCTAAACTATCTTGATTATCTACCGTTTTAAATTTTTGCCAATAATAACTCGAATATCACTATTACAAAAAAATATATTATTCATTCATAAAGTAATTAATAATAATATTATTAGTTGGTTCATAAAGAGAATATTTGATTATATTATACTCACTGAAAATCCAGTCATTTTGAATTGAGTTTGATTTTCGTTGCCTGAAACTTTAGAGACAAGCAACTGCAAACGATAACTGTGACTTTCGAAAATTCGAGTTGCCTTATATATTGACGAAAAAATTTTTTATTTTGTAGTTGCTTTCACTTTCTTCTATAGAACAAAAATTAGGGCTAATCTATTAAATGTCTTAAAAATAAGTGATAATAGGTAACTAAATGATCATTTGGATCATCCCAAATGATCACAATGAAAACTTTCTTTAGTGAACAATAGAAAATATTATAACGTGACTCTTTTATTACTGAGAAGAAAAAAAGGTATTTTGGAAAGAGAAAGTGTTTTGAAAAATGGTTCAAAGTAAAATCTGGAAAACTAAACTACATTATCTAAATTCAGGAAGTCAGAAACTCGAAGAAGCTCAAATTAAGGAAGGAACACCACTTTGATTATGTCTCAAAATAAGGCTATTTTACGGGAAGAATCGCAGTGTTATAATGGCAATTTTTTCCGTGGGAGAGAGCTAAAATTCCAAATGTTTATGCATAATTAATTTTCCAAATAACACTTAGAAAAAATGTTTTGTTCTTAATAGCATTTGGATTAAAATCCTCTAAGTTATATAAAGCAAAGTATTCCCGCAACAGCCCATTGTAGGCCAGGGGGATATGTCTCCACAATTTCGTGACCAACGGCATGTTCGTGGTAATGTGGTTAGCACTACGCACAAGCTGCCTTTACTTCTCAGACAAGCTGGTACTCTTCGGTCTGAAGCTAGGTGGGCTTCAAGCCGCCTCTGGGGATTGAACCTTCACAATGACAGCCCAGTGCTTTAACCACTAAGCCACCGCAACTCTCTAAATTATATGTAACTACTTTAAGTTTGGTGCCTTTATTTGTTTTAAATTCATAATATAATTCGATGCTAAATAAAAAAAATAGCGAGAAATGTTACTATTTTATGAACTTTGACTTTTTAATCATTTTATAAAAGAAAAGCAAAAAGGGAAAAACCTCCAAATAACATAATGATAAACAATAGCAATAAATGGCAAGATTTAGAAATATTAAAAAAAATACAATTTAGCAGTTTCTTTTAAATTTATTAAAAAAAACTGCTAAGAAAAATAGAATTTTTTTTGAACCAACAAAAAAAAAAAAAAGAAAAAAAAAAAATATATATATATATATATATATATATATATATATATATATATATATATATATATATATATATATATATATATATATATATATATATATATATATATATATATATATATATATATATATATATATATATTGGAGTACACCGTTTCCTCGCGTACCCTTTTCCCTCGACACCCTTGGAATTCAAATTGCATTAAATCATTCCTTAGGACGGTTTCAACTTGTACTAACTACATCTGGGATGCACTTGTCCAAATGATTCACCTCACATATATTCATTTTGCATAATATGATACAGTGATCAAAGTTATTTATTTAAGTTTCAGTTTGGGGGCCAAAAGTAAGTTTTTTAGCTTTTACAAGATCAATATTTGATACAAAAATGAAGGAAAGCACGCTAAATTCTGGTGAAATTATCTTACTGTATGGTAATCACATTTCTGTTTAAAAAAGAAAAAAACGTAATTTTGGTAAATATAGCCAAAGTATATGGTATTTTAACTATTCATTTGGTAATTTTTCCATTCATATGGTAACGGTTTACTCGAAATTCTGGCTTTCAAAATTCTTACTGCACCAATAAATTTCCAAATAAATGGTATTTATGTCCTGCTTTAAGGTATCATGATACCACATATACCAAAGTTTACCATATTTACCAAATTTTATTACATATTATGAAACTATTCTATATTGTTATTTTTACCAAGATCTATACAAAAGCTCTTCGGAAAAAATACAGAGCTTTTGGTGTTCCCGTACAACCATGCACATGGTGAGATTTTCGACATCTTGATGCTTTCGGCCGTACATTTTTTTCGTTTCTGCGTATTAAAGTATAGTATTTTTATATTTTGGATAAAAAATTTGTAAAAAAAGGGAAATGGATAAAACTTAAAAAGATGTGTATCAAAATTATTGAGTAGTAGTATGTACTAATTTATTTTTAAAACGTTTTACACGCGTTAATTGAAAGAGTTTATAAAATAAAATTTTCAAACGAAACGGTTGCAGTGTCGCTTAAGCGACCATGAGAGTTGGTGAAGATACAAAAGACATCATATGAATGATGTCTCTTGTAGATTGATACCGCTCTTGTATCTTGTATATTGACGTCTCTTGCCCCTTGACTACTGCATCATATGAATGACGCAAGCGTATAATGTGTTTCCATTAGTTTGCCATATGCCTAAGTTACCTCACTTTGATCGTAACATAAGGCTATGGTGTTCCACCATATAAAACCATACAAATTCTATGGTTATCATATGAATGTATTACAAATTTCTATGGTAACCATAGGCGTATGACGTCTTGCAATGAAAATGCGATACGAATTTCTATAGTAATATAGGCGTATGGTATATTGCCATATAAGTTTCTATGTTTGCCATAGGTTACCATAGGCGGGCCTATAGCAAATTTTCCTGAGAATTCTCATTCATCTTTGTTTTTTAATTCTTAAGAGTCGATAAAAAAATCCATTTAATAAAATATATAATTATTATATTTTTATGTAAACGTATTTGTTAATGAAATGATTTAAACGGATACCTAAAGTTTAAAAATAATAAAGTGTAATAGGATACCTGCAAGTGACGTAGTATGTTGAACCGTGACATTTGTTTACGTTAGCAACCGTCCTTTCCATTTTATTTCGAGTAAGCCAAGCCCGTTAAATATCCATTCTCTTAAGTGACATATTCAATATTCTTTCCCAAAGATTCTTTCACAAGGATTTCTTTCACTATATATTTTTTACTTAACACAAAGACAGGCGTGAAGCCATGCGTCGTAGATAATAAACATTCTAATTATGCATCGAAGTTGCTAGTTACACAAAACAAAAATACAATAAAATACATAACCAAATAATATATCTAAGTTAAGTAAAAGATGTATGAGAGAAGGAATTATATTTCAACAAATTCGATGTGCGTTACGGCGCTGTATTTAATTAACTTCACGTTAATTAACATTCTAACTTAGGTGTAAAAACTAAGCTCAACTTAAACACACCGTTTTGCTTATAAGCGATCAGCCGGAGCTGACGTTATAGGTCACATGTGTTGGTCACATCTTCACATAGGTCTTCTTCTTGAAGTGCAAGTACTCAATTTAAAAAAAATTTACATTTTAGGAATGAAGAATGGGCGACACATTAAGAGGTATTAAATGAGAAGAAATGTTACTTGTTATCAACCTTATATTGTATAATAGTTCACAATGGAAACAGTTTTTTATCTCTCTAGACCTTTTATACTTATAAAAAGTTCAATGCGAATGTTAAAATTTGTGACTGAAAACTTCTTTTTCTCTGTCTTTTTTTTTGTTTGTTTGTTACTTTTTGTTATTTTTAATTGACATCAACTGAAGCATTAGCTTATAAAATAAAGATCACAAGAAAGAAAAATAAATTTTCAAATACGATTGCATTTCTGAGATCTACAGAACGATCCGTATGCTATATTTTACTGCAAGTTTAACTGTTACTATGTATCTCTCAAACTTATTATCGAATTTTTTTCTTTATTTCTTCGTACTGCATATAAATTTAAGTTTCTGGGAGTAAAGGTTTTTGCACTGCAAAACAAAATAAAACTCTAAATAGAATACCCAAAACAACGGCTGTGCTTATGATTTTTTCATGCATAGAGTTTGATTTTTTTTGTTACTTTGACATCACGTCAAGCGTGAACTTATACAATGAAGGTCTCGAGTAGATAATTTTTTTACAATAATGGATAGATAGTCCTTGTTAAAATTAAAATAAAGGGATATTCACTAAAGCCACTTAAAATTACAATTGTTTATTATATAAAGCAAAAAATAAGCACTCCATCATACAATAATACTCGAATAAATAAAAATTTCGAAAACAAAAACCTCGCCTTTAGTTCATAAGTAAAAATGATTTCTTCAGCATGTCGAATTTCAATTCTGCCGATTCATTTTTGTGGTTTTTAGAGCGCCTCGCATGATATTTTTTTTACAGTCAACAATTAATAATTCTCAAATATAATGTTATCGAATATCGGATGTTAAATGTGCTTTATTCTTTCTTCCCTCCTGAATATTTTGCTTCTCAATTTTAAGTTTTTAAATTTCTTAGTTCTTTCGCAATCAAATGAAATATAACGTAAAGTTGACTTTCTAAAAAAGTGACAATGACACTTAAAATTTTTTAATAAAGAGAAAAAAAATTCTAGGGAAAAAATTGACTTAATTAATAGTAAAAAATTAAAAAAAAAAAACTAATATTATAGTGTTTTTTAAATATTATAACATAACTGTTTAAAATTTGCCCTTGATATTTTAAATAGCAAACAAAATCGCTTCTAAAATATCTACTTTTTTATTTCTTTAATCAATATTTTTCTCGTTTTTTTAAAAAAAAATTCAAAAAGAAATTTCTAAGCATAAAAACATTCAACTGTGTAATTTCAATTAGATGCCTTTAGCTTTAAATTAAGTTCAATCCCTTTTTGAAAAATTCTATATTAAGATAAAAAAAATAAAAAATCTATATCAGCTTGACATTCGAATTTAAGCCAAATATTTCCAGCATTTTTTTTAAGGAACGGAAGTTTATAGTTATTTCAAGGAAAACAAATGAGAAATTAAACTTTTTTTACGAAAATTAATTTAGTTAATCGTATTTTTCTGGAAGTGAATAACCAATTCATTCGGAAAATAATAGAGTCTTTTGCACACTTTTTTTCATTATATATTTTTTTCATCATATTTCATTCCAGAAGAAAAAAATGTAAAACGGTAGCACCCATTTCTGCGAATCGTGATGTCTTCATTAAAATCTGTAGCTGAACATGACTGGCACATTCCCGATTCCCAACAAATTATACCTTAATGCAGCATTTTAACCCTCTTCCATGACACGAACCACTTTATTTCTAAAGAGTGCTGGTGTTTTTTTTTTTTTTTTTTAAAAAAATGGTTTTTGGTGTTCCTTTAACAAAGTGAAAGTGATTTTATTTCTGTCCATTTCGCTTATAATCCCCGCCCCCAGAATTTTTAAGTAAAATTATTAGTCTAAAGATTACAAAATTTATTATTATTTTAACACATGATTAGTTCTACAGATTTAGTTTCCGATTCAATTCGGTTAAAATTTAAACCTAATCGTTTTTCTCAGTTGCTTCATTCACAAAATTGTTGAAATTCTTGTTGTTCTTATTGTTTACTATAAAAACTCAATAAATGTTTTCCACCAAAAACCTTATTTAACAACAATACGAATAAGTAGTATTTAATATTTCTATAAATTTTTTTTAAATACAGTAAAACTTGTGTAAGTTGACCACTTGTGGTGCATTGTTTTAGTGGTCAACTTAGAAAAGTGGTCAACTTATAGAGGGGGCGGGTCATTGTTTACTTTTTCATTTCCTATATCATATTGCTATATATTTAATTACTTTTTTTTTTTTACTTGACTTAATAATTTTGTTTAATTATTTATAAAATAGAATTTCATAATTGACTTATTTCAGTGGTCAACATACAAGATAGACAGGTGGTCAAGTTACAAAGGTTTTGCTTCTTCATATTATATAGGAAAAATTCCGTTCTTGATAACTGAGGTCAACTTATGCAGGTGCCCAACTTACAAGGTTGCTCAACTTGGCAGGTTTCAGTACTTACTTTCTTCTTATTTTATTTATTTGATTTATTTCTTTAATTGTATACTTTGACTGAACACAGTCTTACATAAAATTTAATTCATATGTAAATATAACTTACCTACCATTTAATAAAAATGTAATATAACTAGCTGTAATGGTAAAATAAATTAAATATAAACAGTTTAGTAGTCAAATAGTTAAAAATAACTTCAATAGCAAATAAATATCTATTTAATCCAAATAAAAAAAAATTTAAATACCGTTAAGTAAGAGTTAATTAAATAATTTACAGGTTAACACCGTTATAATTTTAAATAACTTTAAATAACCGTTATAACATTTTTGATACAAGAACCATATTGTATCTAATCACAATACCCTGACATCAACGTAAAGCGGTTTTATACCATTACGCTTTCCTTTTAGATCGAAATAATAATATATGAAATTTTCTGCGAAAATATTATTCTTATATTGTTTTCCGTTATGAATTTAAAATATTAAAAAATATTATATTGTTATTTTATGAATCTTTTATTGAAAATTTAAGCTAGATCTAACCTTTTTAACATAACATTAAAATAAAAATTGCGTTATACTCGTATTATTAAAGCAGAATTTTGAAAATAAGATCTTTGTATGATTAAAATAAAAATATTTTGATTGAATTTTATGTTGAATTGAATATATTGTAATTAAAAAGCTATCCTTAATTATTTAGCTGCAAAGAGTATTTTTTAACGATACTTCTTTATGTATAAACTTATTTTTTAATGATAGTTAAAAATCATGTAAAATTTTTAGAATTGTTATTCCTGACATTTCTTTAAGGGACGTGACTTGAATACATTTTGAACTAATCGTTATCAATTATAGCTTTTTGCCTATTTATTTATATATGTAACCTGATATGTTATTGATCGTTCAATTTATTTCGGAATAACGTGAGAAATTTAGTATTGCTTATTGTGACATTTCTTTTATGTATCATTCAATTCCTACAATTAGTTCACGTTCTCCCTATATATTTTAATATATCTTGCTCAAATTTTCAATCGTTAATAAAATACTTTTTATTCATCCACTCAAATTCAAATACACTTTTTTAAAATTTATAGTAGATGACACTTGATGTTAATAGAGTTTTTTCAAACATTAATTCATTAATTAAATTTAATTATAATTTTAGTTTTATGTGGAAGAAAAAAATTTCCCCTGTATAAAAAATTTAGCAGTAAAAAGTAACTAAAATAAAATTTTTCTTTGTTAACCTAAGTAGGAATTGACTTTTTATAGTAGGGATTGAATTTTTTTTTTATATTACTTGTTTTATTTAATCAGCTTTAATTTGAAATATAGTACTAAATTTTTATAATAGTAGAAAGTGAATTTTTATATGTTCTGTTTGAGGCTTAATGTTACTTTGCAATAACATATACAATTTTGAGGATTATTATTTGAGATTTTTTTTTATAGGTTAGCTACTTTCTTCCTCTAAGTAAAAATTTCTGGAACAATTACTCTACTGTTGATGTCTTTGACATTAATAATGACATTTCAGGAAAAAAAAAGCATATTTTTTGTTAATAAAACCAAAATATTACTTATTTAAGCTTTCTATTTAGTAATTTTTCCATGGCCAAGGCAACGGTTTACCAGAAATTTTTTTTTTAAAAATTATAGTTACCACAAATTTAGCAAAAACAAAACAGAAAAAAAACAAACAAACTGAAAAGTAACTTTAACCGAATAAATAGTTGTTGCACCATGCTCTCAGTTATCGTGATAAAATTACCAAATTTGGCAACATTCTCCACATTTTTTTCCTATATTATACAACAATATTTTATTGATAATTTTACCAAGATCTTTCCCAAAGCACTGCGGCAAAAGTAACTGAGCTTTTTGTAGTTTCCATAGAGTGCAAAACACGGAAAATTTTACTTTATTTTGGTAGTTTTGGTCATACTTTATTTCTCGGTGCAATGTTAATTAGGAAAAGTATATCTAATATTTAAGATGTTAGAATAATTAAAATTTGAAAAAAAAAAAAACAGTGACTTACTTGATTCAAGCAGTTTAAAGCCCTCTATGAACTCGATATGAATAATAGACTCCTACTCCTGACGACACGCAACAAAACATCGATATGCCCTAAAAAAGTAATAAAACTTTTTAATATATTAAATTTATTTTAAAATTTTTGTTTGTTTATAAAACTGAAATTCAAATTCAATTCATTTTTGAATTTTAATCAAATAACTATTTTATAATTTCATAATCTGTAAGATAACTTTTTTTTATCTAATTATATCTAAATATCTAATAATATCTAAATAATTCTAATAAATTTTTTGAACTTCTTTTTTTAAATAAATCTAAAACAAACCTTTTTTTGTTCTTTTTTAAATGAATGTAAAATTAAACTTTTTTTCCTCTTGGCACACAGAGTTAGATGGTAATCAATAACTTATTTTCAAAAGTTTGTAATTTTGCACAATTGTTTTATTAACTCAGAATTTCGAAATTTAAAACTTTTTAATAGATCATCAATAATTTTTTGTTTGCATATTTTGCAAAAAAAAAAAAAAAAAAAAAAAAATAATTGTAAAAATTTTAATATTTTATAAATTGCTTATTCAATGCAATTTTTTATTATGTATATCGTACTCGTGATATAAAAAAAATTACTTCAAGTTAAAGGAAAAAATCATTAGTAATTAAATAGTATGTAAAACCCAAAAATTTCTCTATGAGCAAAAGCATTTAAAAATTTTGATACTGAAGAAAACTATAATCTTTTTGCAAGAACATCTCATAGCTTTTTACGCAATGCAGATTAAGCAAATTAATTTTTAGCGGGTTTGAAAATATTTTGAAAGTTTATACAAGTATTAAAATATTTCAAATCAGTCAATTTTTTATGGTATTGTAGTCTAAAAAGATTGCAAAACAGAAAACTATCATATACAAGAGTTACACAGAAACTATTCTCCATCGTAATAAGTTTTCCTATAAACTGACTGACCCGATATATTTTTTTTGCCTACTTCACTTTGGTTTGAGAAATATATATTTTAAACCATACATTTTATTCTTAAAATAAAAGTATTTCATAGTTTTAATATGTTTCTGAAACAGTAACGTTGCTCGTCGACAAAAGTTTAGCAAATATAACAAAAAAAAAAAAAAAAAAAAAAAAACAAAAAAAAGAGGGCTTGCTTTTAGAAGATATAAAATATAATTAAAATGCTCAGGTCTATTTCTCCCACAATAGTAGTCAATACCCCAAAATAGTCATACAAAAAACTTTTGATAAGATATGACTTAAATAATTGAATACTGATGCAAGCAATAAGAATTACATATAACCCAATTGAATGATTTCTGATGCAATTTATGACAAATAACGTAAAATAAGTTATTACTGAGGCAATCAATATTTCAGTTTCTCTCCACTTAATTGCCCTTTCTCCTGGGTGTGCAGCAGCAGCTATACTGCAGATAAACATGAGAAAACAAAACACCATATCTTGAACCAAAATCTAAAAAAGAAATGTTCTATGTAAGCTGAGATAACTATAATATCACCTAAATTTAAATACAATTTATTTTATAAACAAACATAGTATTAAAATTACATTATTATTATTATGTAAACTTCCTTTGTTTTGGATATTTATAATAATAAAATGGAAAGTTTATGTCTCTCTCCTTTATAACTTCAGAACCATTTCTTGAGTCCTCATGAAATTTTCTCAGTGAATGGAAAAGATAATTTCAATGCCCGAACCAGAAAATCATTCAAAAATTTCGAATAGATCATTCCTAAGAGACGTTAGAAAAGGGAAATTTTCTCATTAACTAAGAACTCGCCATTAAAATAAATTAAACTGCAGACGATTGTGTTCTAATAAATATTTTAAAGATACGATCAGTAATGTTTACTAGCTTTCATTATTCAAAAAAGAGCTTATTGCGCGTTCCTTAATATATAATTTTTTATTCGTTATGTCAGATGAACCCAATGATCAACGTGTTAAGCGAACTACGTCGTCAAATTAGTATTCTTAAACCATATGATTGTTTTGTTTATAGGTATGTTTTGAAATTTTTTTTGCATAAATTTAAATAGTTTAAAATCAGTAATTGAAATAAGTCAAACTAATGGAGAAAAAGTATTAATTTGTTTAGAGAGAACGTAAAATCGCCATACTATTATTGAATGGCCATACTATTACTATTAAAAATGTTGCTTGATTAATTTTGGTAATAGATACAACTTGAAATAAATAAATAAGCTACATATTGAAAAGTAAAATTAATGGTGAATAAGAGAAGCGTGGAAAATATCTATACTATTATTGAAGCCAATGACGCTCAATTAAGTTTGGAAATATTTTCTAATTGAAAAAAAAAAGTTAGGTTATAAAAAGCAACATTTATGGAGAAATGATACTAATTCATTTCGTTTAAGAAAAAAGCAAAAACTCATAGTACTATTTTTGACTCCAATAATAATTAATTTAGTATTAGGTACAAATTGAAATAAGAAAATAAATATGTACTAAAAAGCAAAGTAGAGAAATAGTACGTTTAACAGAAATGTAAAAAATCGCAAAACTATTATTAACGAAAATTATGCCTAACTGACTTCGGTAATACTTACTAATTGGAATGAAAAACTTTGCGCTAAAAAGCAAAATTAACCGAGAAATATCCCATATTCGTTTAGAAAAAAAAAATTTGTGCAAATATTGACAATGATGATTTAACTAAATTTGGTAATAGGAATTAATGGGAATAAAAAAATAAATATATACTAAAAGCAAAACACAGAAATGGTACGTTTAACAAACATGCAAAAAACCGCCATATTAATTTTGGTAATAGGTAGGGGAGAAAGGGGTCAATTGTAACAGAGGGTACGATTGTAACAGAGCAAAAATTTCAAGTGTCGGGTTCTAGATTTGGTTCTTAGGTGGCGCACAAGGTGTATTTAATAAATCTACATGTATACCCCTGCTGGCAACCATTTTTATGTACTTTTGAAAGAGTTACATCACAAAAGGTATTTTCACGCTACGTAAGTGCTTTTTTTGGTATTAGAATATTATATTGTAAGAAAGTAATTTTGTTTAAACAAATAAAAATTATTAACCGAATATGTAAGTGGACACCTTAATTAACATTTCCAAAAAAAAAAAAAGATTAGTTTTGTTAATTAACTAGCATTGTTTTTAACAAATGAAGCTGAAATGGCGTCTTGAGGACGATTGTAACAATAAGTAAAGGGGCGAATGTAACAGCTGAAAACAAATAATCTTATGTTTACAACCATTACTTAATTAATTAAGAACCACCAATAGTTTCCTATATCATTTATATTATGTTACATGTGCATTATTTTATTTGTCACCTTTCACAGTATAAATTACAATTTTTAACCCCTTAAAGTTAAAAGTTTAACCCTTTAGGTCTCTGCTCATTATTATTTTTACTCCTAAAATATCACTACTATTTTTATCAATAAAAAAATATATCACAACTATGATAATATGTATAATTAACTATGTTTTAGTTGAATTTATGAACTTTTACAATTGACCCCGTAAGTGGGGACAATTGTAACAAATGCAAGACTGTCGAAAATTGTTAATAACTAATATAATAACATTTAAAATAAGGTTGTTTTTTTTCTAGTAGAGGATAGTCTACTTTACTCGTCTGTCAATTAATACTAATGATATATTGGATTTTTTGTTAGTTAAAAATATGCAAGTAAAAAATGTAACAATTGACTCCACTCGCGTTCAAGCTACCTCGACCCAAGATTTCTCCCCCTCTTCAGTGGGCGTAATCCTTGATCAATCTTCAAGTGTCAAAATCAGAGGAGGAAAATCGGAGGGGTGAAGTACTAGGATTGAGCTTGGAGAGGGGTGCTAGGGAATTATCCTCTATCGCCTCTTACATGCCAACAATTTTTTTATTTGCAAAATAATTTTTATTTTAAAGTTATTTTCTTAAAATTTCAGAAAGTTATTCTTGATTTAAGTTGAAATTATTTAATTTCAGACAATTTATCAAAAATGAAATAAAATAATTCTATACTTATCAGTTAATGTAAATAATGTTTTTAAAATCATAAATTTCCATGGATTAAAACTTAATGTTAGTTAAAAATTTTAGTTTGCGGTTGAGTGGTTTAATTAAATTTATGATATGATATTAATGCTCATTAATTAATAATTTAGCCAAATATTTCTATGCTTAAAAATATCATGGTATTTTTAAAAGCGTTAATGATTTTTTTTTTTCATTATTTCGATTATAACTTTTCATTACTTCGATGTTGTCTATCATCTTTATTTATTCATTAA